>CM075071.1:27568614-28768614 GCA_037428765.1 Rubia yunnanensis | reverse complement strand
ACATTCACTCTGTAGGTTAGCAATGGATTAGTATTTAAGTTAAGCTTCTTGTACTAAAGACTGCTTTCTAGTGAATGGTTTCTGATCTGGGCAAGGCCCCGCAGATGTAGGTGTAATTGCACCGAACTGCGTAAACAAGTTGTGTGTGCACTGTATTTTTATTTCGTGTTTCAACACCAAACATTAAACAACTTGGCGTAAAAGTAGAGATTTTAGGTGAAACATAATTTCAATTGGTATCAGAGCAAGGCACTTGCTGACCCCTATACAGGGAGAGTGAGATCAGGTTTCACCATGGCACCAAAGGAGGGGGCTTCGGTCACGCGACCACCGTTGCTGGAACAAGGTAATTATGTTTATTGGAAGGCACGTATGAAAGTGTTCATTGGAGCACTAGATGATCAAGCCTGGAACTATGTCATAAATCAGTACACTCCACCTTCAAGTGACGAAACTACAGGATCAAGCTCATCGACGGCCAAACCATTCTCTAAATTTTCTCCTGATGAGCATAAAGCACACGTGTCCAACTCAAAGGCGTTGAAGGCCATCTTCACAGCAGTGGATGAAGATCAATTTAAGATGATTTCAAATTGTGAGACTGCGAAGGAAGCATGGGATGTGTTACAAACGTATCATGAGGGGACAAGCTCTGTTAGGGAATCAAAGTTGCAATATTATACGTCAAAATTCGAAGAATTGAAGATGCGTGAAGATGAGACTATTTCTGAGTTTAATGGACGAGTCCGAGATATTGCAAACAAAGCGTTTCAATTTGGCAAAAAGTACAAAGATAAAAAACTTGTCAGGAAAGTGTTGAGGGCGTTACCTACACGGTTCAATATGAAGGTCACAGCAATTAATGAAAATGGAAGGATTGGGACAATGACTCTTGATGAGCTTATGGGATCTCTGGAATCTTATGAGATGGAGATGCTGGAAACAAAAACGGGAAAGAAAGAGATGGCTTTTTCAAGCACCAACTCTGGAAAGGCAGATGATCTTACGGATAATGAAGATTCCGATGAAATTGCGAACATTACCAGAAACTTCTCCAGATTTATGAAGAAGATGGGCAGGAAATCTCAAGATAAGTCAAGTGGGAGCAAAACTCCTAACGCCAACTCCACTCCAAGATTCGGTCAAGCAACTGGTGTTGAAACACCAAAGATTAAATTGACAAATCTGAATCTGAACAGGAAAATCCAGTGCAGAGAATGTGAAGGTTTTGGACACATACAAGCTGAGTGTGCCAATACGCTTAAAAGGAAAGGAAAATCGTATGCTACAACCTGGAGTGATGATGACGGAGGAGATGATGTTAAGGATGGAGAAGAGTATACAAATCATGTTGCTTTTGGTGTGTCAATGGTGGAGTTAGAAGACTCTATTACGGACGGTCTCGGTATGCTGAATGAAGAAGATAGTAGTAGCTCAGATGAAGAGACTAGAAGCATTAGTGATGATGACATTCGCAAGGAAAGCATGGAGATGTACAAGATGTGGTTAAAAGTGGCTGATGAAAACAAAGAGCTCATGTTTGAGAACAAGAGACTGAGTGAGAAAGTTAAAGTGAATGAACTTGAAAAGGAAGAGGCAATTGGAGAACTGAATAAGTTTAAGAAGGAATTTACTGAAGTGGTGCAACGAGCAGAGGCAGCAGAACAAGCTATTAGACGTCTCAATACAGGGAAAGCTAAGCTCGAAGACTGTCTACGAATGGGACAGACGACCAAATATGGAATTGGTTATGAAAGGACAGTGAATGTGTTAAAAAACGAGGCAGATCAAGGTGTACCAGCTCCAAGCATAATTAAGAAAAATTGTCCTATCAAGAGGATCAGACGATGTGGATACTGTGGAGCTCAAGGGCATGTTAGGAACAGGTGTTTTAAGCTACTTAGGACACTGTCTGTCAACACAGCAGATCGGTGTTTCAACACCATGCCAGAATATAAGTCAAGACATCGGCTTAACACTGGAGGATACAGAACTGGATTTCTGAACACACGTGTCAATCAAAATCCTAATCACATCCATCGATCAGTAAACTAGGTATGGGTTCGAAAATCTCAAGATGTTTGTTTTTCAAGTTTCGTTTGTTTTGGGGCACATACAGGAAACTCTTGGTATTTCGATAGTGCGTGCTCAAGGCATATGACTGGAATACCTGAATTTCTTCAAAAATTCAAACCTGGATTTGGTGGACATGTTAGATTTGGTGATGGGAAGCGAAGTAGAATAATCGGCAAAGGTGAGTTAGTCATTAAAGGGCTTCCTGTGTTCCAAGATGTATTACTAGTGGAAGGTCTGAAAGCTAACCTGTTGAGCATTAGCCATATATGTGACAATGAAATGACGGTGTTTTTCGACAAAGAGAAGTGTGTAGTCAACCATGGTACTGAAGCATTCACTGGTTCTAGATCAATGGATAATTGTTATTTGCTCGACCAAGATGTCACATGCTTCAACTCAAAAAATGAACTCAGTACAATGTGGCACAGAAAATTGGGACACATAAATTACAAATCCTTAGCTCGTATTTCCAGACTGAAGGTAGTCAGAGGTATTCCCGAGATCAGTGATAACAAGGAGATAGTCTGTGGGTCATGTAAAGAAGGAAAGCAAACCCGGATACCACACCATGCCGTACATGATGTTTCAACGTCAAGACTTCTGGAGCTACTACATATGGACTTGATGGGGCCGGTTAATACTCCGAGTGTGGCAGGAAAGAAGTATATTTTCGTCTGTGTAGACGACTTCTCGAGGTATACGTGGGTATCATTTTTAAAAGAGAAGTCAGAAGCTGCTGGGGTATTCAAGAACTTGGCGCACAAACTACATGTTGAAAAAGGAACCACTCAAGTAAGAATTGCACGTATCAGGAGTGACCATGGAAAAGAGTTTGAAAATTCTACGTTTCATAACATCTGCGAGACACTTGGCATACACCACGAGTTCTCTGCCCCCATAACTCCTCAACAAAATGGTATTGTGGAGAGAAAGAATCGAACACTGCAGGGAATGGCACGAGCAATGTTAGCCGAGAGAAAAATTAATGCTAGATACTGGGCTGAGGCGGTACACACTGCATGCTACACCATCAACAGAGTATATCTGCGTCCGTTTACCGAAAAGACACCATATGAGATTTGGAAGGGGAAGAAACCAGATGTGTCGTATTTCCATGTCTTTGGCAGTAAGTGTTATATTCTGAAGGACCGGGAGCCCTTAGCTAAATTTGAATCTAGAAGTGATATCGGTATATTCTTGGGTTATTCTCCTACCAGTCGAGCTTACCGAGTGCTTAATCAACATTCTGTTACGGTCATGGAGTCTATCAATGTGGTGGTTGATGATTCAGAGGACGACACTGTCGGTGAGAATGATGCCTTTGAACTAGTGACTCCTACTGGTGTTGAAACACCAGCATCGTCAACTGGTGTTGAAACTCCGGAAGCTGGAACTCATGAATCAGAACAGCATCCGACTAGACACATGCAATTAAGGAATCAACCATGGGTAAATTACAGAGAATTGGCAGGACTATCTTGTTTCATCTCTCTCACTGAGCCAAAAAATTACAAAGACGCTCTTCTCAATGAATATTGGGTTTCGGCAATGCAAGAAGAACAGCAGCAATTCGAGAGAAACAATGTTTGGTATCTTACCCCCCGACCGGATAATGTGAATGTGATCGGAACCAAGTGGATCTTTAAGAACAAATCTGATGCGGAGGGTAACGTCACAAGGAATAAAGCGCGATTAGTTGCTCAAGGGTACACTAAAGTTGAAGGGGTTGACTTTGATGAAACTTTTGCACCAGTAGCCAGATTAGAGTCGATCAGACTGATGTTGGCAGTATCATGTATTCTGGATTTTAATCTTCATCAGATGGATGTCAAAAGTGCGTTCCTGAATGGCCTAGTAAAGGAGGAAGTTTATGTAGAACAGCCTAAGGGATTTGAAGATCCACACTTTCCTGACCATGTTTATCGATTGAATAAAGCACTGTACGGACTCAAGCAGGCACCTCGTGCATGGTATGAGCGACTGACAACCTTTCTGATTCAGAAAGGATATCGTCGAAGGAGAGTGGACCGTACACTATTCGTGCTGCGTAGGGGGACAAATATTCTCATCGCACAAATTTATGTGGATGATATTGTCTTTGGATCTACCTATTCAGTATTGGTGAAGGAGTTTGTTGACTTAATGACTCAGGAGTTCGAAATGAGCATGGTAGGAAAATTGTCATACTTTCTGGGATTACAGGTTACTCAAGAGAAGAATGGTATTTTCATCAATCAACAGAAATATGCTGAAAACTTGATCAAGAGATTCGGACTTACAAGTGCAAAGGCAGTACGCACTCCAATGGCTACCACCGACAAGCTTACAAAAGATGAACTGGGTCAAAGTGTTAATCAAAAGTTGTACAGGAGTATGATTGGCAGTCTGTTGTACTTAACTGCAAGCAGACCAGACATCTGTCTGAGTGTTGGTATTTGTGCTCGCTATCAAGCTAATCCAAAGGAGTCACATCTGTCAGCCGTGAAGAGGATTATTCGGTATATAAGTGGAACAGTGGAGTATGGAGTATGGTTTTCTCGAAACAAGGATTCGCAGTTGGTAGGTTTCAGTGATTCTGACTGGGCCGGGAATGCCAATGATCGTAAGAGTACCACTGGTGGATGCTTCTTTGCTGGATCAAATCTTGTTAGTTGGTACAGTAAAAATCAGAATTCTATATCATTGTCTACGGCTGAAGCAGAATACTTAGCTGCCGGGAGTTGTTGTGCGCAGTTATTATGGATGAAGCAGATGATGAGAGATTATGGGTTCAATGATGTGAGTCTGATAGTTCTATGTGATAATAAAAGCGCCATTGATATTTCCAGGAATCCTGTGCAACACTCGAGGACAAAGCACATCGATATTCGACATCACTTTATTAGGGACTTGGTTGAAAAAGGAGAGGTCGTAGTCCAGTATGTACCAACAGCAGAACAACTGGCTGATATCTTTACAAAACCTCTGGATGGTGAGACTTTTGAAGGCCTCAGACAGCACTTGGGTGTCTGTCGAATGTAAGGTACTCTGATTTTTCCTTGTTGTAGTATTATTTACTGTTATGTTTTCTTTTAAATACAGTGAAAAAAAAAGGAAATATCGAAAATACTATAAATATGAGAAGTGGTGTTTAAACACCGGGGAATATAGTGGAAGAAGACCAGAAGGATTAACTTTGGGCCAAAAGGTTATACTGGGCCTAAAATTGCGCATGTGGTATTGTGAAAGAAGAAAAAGTAGAGTGGCTTTACGGTTTTCGAAAAAGGTAAGTGAAAGTGACAAGTGGTTGATTCCCACACAAACTCAAATTCTTCAACTGTTCATCTTCCCAAATAGAGCTCCCGCTAGTATTGTTTTCGAGCAACCTGAAGTTTGCAGAAACCCTCATATTTTCGTAGCTCAACCAACAGCCCCTTGACAATGGCAAGTTCTACGTTCAAGAAATTGGTCCGAGATTCTGTCAATGTGCGAGTGCCTGAAAATCCGAGAATTGAAGAGCTCGACTCCGATGCAGACCTGGATGAACTCTGTGGAGGTCGAGAACAGAGAATGACACCGTGGGGTGGAATAAAAGGTCGACGACCTAAGCCAAGGTTTGATCAGTCCTTCGTTTTCGATGGAATTTACTTCTGCTCTGTTCTTGAATTTATTGAGTGGATGGTCCAGAATAGAGATTATGTAGATCTTCGAAAATATAAGAATTTGAGTGGAAAGGTAAATGGATTTAATCTAAATGATTTGTTAACCGGTGGAATTGGAGAAATCTGTGACATTAGTAAGTTTAATGCCACATTGGTTGGAGTAGATTTTGGAGAACAGTATAAAGTAGGAGATGAAATAGATAAGTACTTCACTATCTACACGAGAATAGGGTCCCTGCACAGGCCTGTTATTAAAAGCCTAGGTGATAATGCTGTTGTACAACCCTGGGTTAAAGTAGTTAAATCTACTGACTTTGCCAAAGCAAGTGGCAAAGAGATGGAAATCTTTGATGAGTCTGTATTTCAGCTTCAAGAACGGTTGAGACAGTTACCTGTTCCAGTGATAGAGATAAGTGATAATGAAGAAGAGGAAGTATGTGCTGAGGGAGTCAGTGAAAGTGAGACAGGTTCTGAAAATGCTCTTGTGAGCAGTGAGAGTATGGCTGTGGAAGGTTTAGAGGAAGCTGATGTTCTTGATACTGGTGTTCAAACACCAGTTATGAGCTCTGCAGAGAGGGAGCACACCCCTGAGGGTCTTGGTATTGGTGTTTAAACACCGCCAGAAGCCAGAAAAACCCGTGGACTTAAGAGGAAGAGTACAGAGGTGGGTGTTGAAACACCACCTGAGTCTGGGGAAATACCTACCCCTCAGTTGTCCAAGAAGACCAGAGGAGATGTGGCCTCTGCATCCAAAAAGGTTCGACGGTCAAAGCGGTGCAGAAACAAGAGTATGGCTGCAAGTGATGATAGTGATGAGCGAATTGGGCAGAAATTGAAGAAGTTGCGGGCAGATCGACAGAAGAGATCAGCTGAACAAATGGAGTCTCGGACACTACCTGCTCCTGAGGTTAGTAAGGCTATCTGCTTTGAGTTTTATGATGAGGCTAGTCAAGAGAAAATGGAGTTCATCAGTGGAAGAAAAATACTGGCAGAAAGGCCAGCCGATGCCGAGAAGTACAGAGAGTGTGGGTTCACTGATTTCCTACAATACCTCAAAGTACTTAAAGCTGCCACGTGCTTTGCTGAGTACAATAAGCAGATGGTGATGGAGTTTTACGCAAATCTGAAGGAGGATTGTGAAAGTGAAGATTCTTCTTGGTTTCATAGAGTGTACGTGCGTGGGGAAATTTTTGAATTCTCCCCCGAGGCTGTGAATCGATGTCTGCAGCGTGGCACTACCAGGAATGTCCAGGCGGTGTTCCAACACCGAATGCCAGAAAACTATGATGAAGTGGCAGTGGAGTTAACAGGAGGGGTGGAAAGCACTTGGCCACTGACTGGCAGACAGCAGATCCCTGCATCAAATCTAACCTCCAGATATTATTGCCTGTACATGGTAGCCGTTCACAACTGGATCCCTTCGGTTAACAATACAAGTGTTACCAAAGAAATGGCTACACTTCTCTATAGTCTGGGAGCGAGGCATAGGGTTAATTTGGGAAGGTTGGTATTCAACGATGTTATGGATTGTGCCCGGAAGACTAGGAAGGAAGCCCTAGTACATCCTTGTGTCATCTCACTGGTCCTGCAAAAAGGGGGTGCTGTCGCAAGGGAATCTGATGAAGTGATATCTACCCAAGCTTTACGGCCAACCCTCAGAACCTTGAGTGGTCGTATTGTGAAGGATCTACCCTGGACGCCTCCAGCAACAGAATGCTCGGTTGCAGGTGCAGCTCGGTTAAGAGCTATTGAGGCAAGAGCAGCAGCATGTCAAGAACTTCTTGGGCGTCATCAGGCTGCTATAGTAAAAATTCAGGGGGAGTTGGCTGCTTTGGAAGCTGAACGAGGAGATTTGTTGGCAGCAACTCAGGATGCAAATGGGTCGGATGCTGGTGCTTCGGACAGTGTTGGATCAGAGGAGTCAAATGATAGTTTGGAATAACTGTTTTTTTTTGTTTTCTTGGTTTCTTGACATATTACTGAATTCAGGGGGAGAAACTTAAAGATTTTGATTTTGAATGATTCTGAATTGATTCTGATTGCTTTATGTTCGGTCTGAATATTTGGGAAATTGTGCTATCTGGTTGTCTATGTTATTTGTGCTGATGAATTCACCAATATGCTAAGGGGGAGATTGTAGAGTCCTCGGGAGTTGGATTTATTTATGGCATATTGCGAATTCTGGTGATCTGGTGTTTTAACACCGCTATCCAGGTTTTGTCCGAACGCAGGATTTTGTCCACGATTTATGGAGCATATTATGGAGTATATTTATGCGATCAAATCAGAATATTGTGAAGATTATTATCTTATTTCGTGGCAATCTAATTCTGGTAAACGAATATTCCTGTAATAGTTAGGAATTGATTAAGTAGTTTATTTATGGTACAAGTCCTATTGATGAAGGATTGTCCATTTAAATACCAGATTAGAATTAGATCTTTCCTTAGTTTAGAAGTCTATTTATGGTAGAGTTAGACAAGGAAAGAGGTTGACAGAAGGCAGGATTGCGATGGATATACATACAAGAAGATACAACGCAATCAATTAAGCGACCAAGAATTCATCTCTACGTGAGAAGTTTGGAGCGATCTGCCTGTGGTGTTTGGAGGAGTGTTTATTCATCCAACCAAGTTTGTAAAGATCAGAAACAAGGAAGCCTTAATTCCTCGGGAGGAGGAGATCCAGGGAGACGTGTTGATCGTGAGGGTTCAACGACGTAGGATCGGCAGTGAGGGGATCTCACAACATTCACTCTGTAGGTTAGCAATGGATTAGTATTTAAGTTAAGCTTCTTGTACTAAAGACTTCTTTCTAGTGAATGGTTTCTGATCTGGGCAAGGCCCCGCAGATGTAGGTGTAATTGCACCGAACTGCATAAACAAGTTGTGTGTGCACTGTGTTTTTATTTCGTGTTTCAACACCAAACATTAAACAACTTGGCGTAAAAATAGAGACTTTAGGTGAAACAGACTTTCAGAAATCAATCATAAATCTACACATATGGATCAAGGATGTTTTTTTATGTTATCATCACAATTATAGAGCAATAAGCTTACAATTTTATAGCAACACCTAATGAAGTAATGAAGGTATGGCATCAAGAGACATAATATGAATTAAGGCGAACTAACGTATGAGTACACTTTTTTTTTGAGAAAGTACAAGTACACATTATCAGCAAGTACACATTAAATACTAACAAATGCAACATATAAGTAAACAAATGCAATTCTTAAGTAAAATAGAATTATTACATCAAATGACAAAAATATTATACACATTACGACTAACAAATACACACTAAATACTAATAGATGGAACATATAAGTAGTCAAATGCAATCACTACTAGAAAACAGGTGCATAGGCACCGATACGAAGGTACCGGTGATAATTTAACCATTAGCACCGGCATAAACGTATGAGCAACGACGTACCGGTGCCTTTGTAATTTACAGCACAGGTATAAACATATGAACATTGAAGTACCAGTGCCTTTGCAACTTAAAGCACCGGTAAACATAAAAACCGGTGCTCAATACAGGTGCCGTTGTGAAAATGAATAACAAATGAGATAACTGTGAGCACCGCTTATGCACGTACCGGTGTATAAAACCTCTTATTCTACAAAAATCAAGCAGGAAAATGGAAAATGCACGCGGGAAATAGGAATATTGTAGCACCGGTGTGGTTTTAGGTTGTAGCACCGGTATGGAACCGGTGTTATTTGTACATAATAAAATTTTGGGCAATAGTGCAATTTCAGCATTATGCAACCATATCTATTTCGGGGATGTTCCATTTATCACACCATGTCCAAATATCATAGTTGTGAACTTGAATTATGAAATTTCATTATGGAATTGCCTCAAACGTAATGGTACATTATGAATCTGTAAAGTATATATCAAGGCTTAATCAACAGTTTTATGAATATATCTTCACAAAACACTACCAATAATCCTTCCCGTTAGAACTTCCTAACTTCCTAGTTATCTATAGTAAGATACTATAAAAATTTTCACTAAAAGTTACTTTTCTGTTTTAAAACTTCAATTAACCCATGGAAACCTATTATGAAATGAAATCAATAATAAAACAACGGTGTAACGCATTTTTGGGCAACAGTACAATTTTAGCAAAGTTACATATAGATCAATTTTAGGGATCCGTCATACACAATTTCCAAACATGGGAATGACAGAATCTTTAATTGATGTCTTATGAATCCAATTACTTAACTTTATTAACCGAAAAAACAATCCAACGATACTGGTCAGTGGATGAATAGTTTGGGTTGAAATTTAAAACTTTGGAAAGTATATGACTAGCACCGGTATTTCAGCACCACTTGAAAAGTTATAGCACCAGTAGATTTACTGGTGCTTGACACTTAGAAAATTTTTATCTCCATTCCTCTCTGTTTCTTTTTTTTTTTAAACAACCTGAGGCGGCTGTGTTTACTAATATGAGCACTGGGTCAACTACTTGTAGCACTGGTAACTATACCGGTGTTTGACACTTAGAAAATATTTTATCTCCATTCCTCACTGTTTCTAAAAAGAAAATTCCAAAGCAGCCTGAGGAAGTTGCATTTACAAATATGAGCACCGGGTCGACTATTTGTAGCACCGGTAACAATAACGGTGCTTGACACTTAAAGAATATTTTCCGTTATTGCTCTCGGGTTCCAAAAATGACGAAAAAAATTCAAATATACACAGCCTGGAGCAGCTGCATTATTCTATAGGCACTGGTATTCCACTATCTCTACTGGTGCTAATATGGCGCGTATATCTGAAACGTTCAGTATTCCCTTTCATTAAAACTCAACCATTAAAACCCAACCGCCAACTGCAATCTTGCGTTTACTAATACTCAAGTCAACCCTATGTTTTTCCCTCACAGTCGCTACCACAAAGGCCAACCACCGCCGATGCCAAGACCTCCGACACTGCCACGGATAGAGGGGATGGCCACGACGGCACTAGGCGCAGCCGCTGAAGGACCACCGCTGAATTCACATCCACAAGCCAACTGTCACTACCATGAATTCACATCCGCAAGCTCATTTGCATCTGCAAGCCCATTGTTGGTATCTACTGTGTGTGGTCTCAAATTGAAAAACAGAGGTAACGTATGCATGTTTTTTGGTGTTTCTATTGTAATGTTCTTCCTTTTTTTTGTTGAATGATGTATATATAGTTGTGTTTTTGCATATGATTATGTATATGTGTGTATCTGCCTGGAAATAAGGTAAGGATATCTAGTTTTTGTTATTTTTATTTCAGGGATATCTATGATGGAGGGGATTATCATATTCTTGTTTGTTTGTAGGTTTTTGATTTTTTAACAATTTCATTTCAGTTTTGTTAACACGCCTTTATTCATGCAGCTATTTCACAAGAGAAGCTGTGAAAAGATGGGGTGGAGAAATATATACAAGAGACGCTACTGTAATTTATTATGATTACAAGGTTTGTTGATTTTTTCTGAAAGGATGGTTTGTTGGCTTTGTTTTCTTTGTTTAATGTTATTTGTTGATCGTTGCTATTGGATTTCTTTTGTGGGGAAATTTTAAATATGGCATTCATTGGCTTCCTTGGGTTTCGTTGATTGGAATTAGGTTTCTTTATTATGTATCTTATTCTCTTATGTACAGTGATACTAGTAGGTGTAGCCTAGTGAAGTGCATGTGGTTCACACTTGTTATGTTTAAGGTACACTGATAATGTTGGGAAAACAGTAGGGGTAGTAGATGTTTAAACTGTGGAGATGTTACAGTCTACGGACCTCCGTAGCAAGGAATGTTTGATATGGTTTGTTTAAACATTCTTTGCTTCGGTTTCCTGAGAACTGCTTAATTTCAACATTTTAAATTACTAAGCATTACTTAAAGGGCACTGCATAGGTTCACTTCAATTCATTTACTGCCCTCTAACAGTGTAATGCTTATAGCATATGTATAATTCTTCCATTTCAAATGTGGATATTTTGTAGTCTTCCATTCCATTTGTAGAACTTGTTCGTTTGTAGCTTAGTTTGTGACTCCAAGGTGTGTTTGACATGATTTTTTTAAACTGTGGAAATGTTACGGTCAACGGGCATCCAGAGCAAGGAGTGTTTGACATGGTTGGTTTAAACACTCCTTGCTTGAGTTGCCCGAGAACTGCTTCATTTCGACATTTTAAATGACTAAGCATTAGTTAGAGGGCACTGCATAGGTTGCGTACGATTAATGACACCGTAGAGACCATTTTAAATCAAAGCGCCGACATGGACTGCTTAAGGAAGAGGACGATGAACATGCTATCAAAAAGATATCGAGAACACAATTACACATTGTCAAGAGATTATATCTACTCAACGGAAAAAGGTAACCGTCTACGGCTTACATACACGCATATTCAACAAGAGAATTGGGAAATCCACAGGAGACGAGCATTAGAAAATGAAAAAAAATGTTAGTACACTAAAAATCACGTGATTGTATTATGGTTTTGTAGTGTAAATGTCACATAGCTTCCCAGATTTCTTGTACGGTATGGGAGATGAGAAAAAAAGATTCACAATGGTGAACATAACTCCACATCAGAAGAGCTGCGGTGGTCATGCCTTGGAGGCACTAGAGATGATAAAGAAAAAAATATGAACAAGATGTTTTATTGGTAATGGAGGGGAGATGGACGAGGAGGAAGCTCGGAAATTGGTTGTACCGTTGGAAGTCAAACAAATTGATTGGTGTGATCTATTCCTAAGACCTCACTGAAACAAAAAGGGTGAATATGTGAAGGGAGAGGCGATTCAAATCGCAGAAAAAGTTGTAAGACTACTTTTAACTTGTTCTATTTTAAGCTTGCTATTTATTTTGCATGATGACAATGCTGCATTATTTACTGTAGCAATATTTTTCCGATTACACTAGGCTAAATTTAAACAAGAGGAAATACGTGGTACATTCATTCCAACCAAAAAGCGTGATATTTTGTGTGAGGCCACCAGAAAATCCAACCACCCGGGATGCGCGTGAGGGGTTGGCGCTTTCGTGAATCAAAGAGAGGCTTTGGCATTGTACGTACATATAATAAGGCGAAGCCATCCATACTCTACACTTTGAAGAAAGAGGCAATTCTGAGAGACAAGAGGTTAGAACAACTAGAAATCTTAAGTTGCAAACTAGTGAAACACACTGGACTACAATTGCCTGACAACCCGATGATCTGAATAGCGATTGGGAGCCACCTTCTAGAGGATCTCACCACTCTCCGGGTGAAAGAGAGGTGAACTGAAACGTAGTGCAACCAATTCCAAGGATTGAAGATTCTTCTAATCAAAACATCCCTTCACCCCCAAAAAAGGTAAAATTGATTATTTTTACCTTTTTATTGCTTTTCGTGACAGTGTTAATCTATTTATTAACTGAATTATGTAGGTTTCCCAATCATGCAAGCTTTTCATAGAGGTGGGTGAGAGTGCAAACCCTCTCCATGTTGCGGATGATATTTTTTACGAGCCAATGAGAAATCACCCTTGAATTCCAATCCCAGATGGAATCGTAACGGTGACGGTGGAGAAAGCCTATTTGCAAAATGCAAGCTTAGCGATGTGGGAAGGAGATTATAGAAAGGAAGGAACCGCTCAAGGTATTTTTGTTCTATGGCCTCGACGTCTAGTATACGTTAATCCTACCAAAAGATGGTCATTTGAAGGTTAGCAGGCCACATACAAACAAAAAATTTCCAAAGACTACAAATGCTAAGAAGCCCACTAAAGCAAAGCCACAAGTATATAAGGTCCCTCGCCGTTCATCCAGGTTTTGTGCAATTTTCTCAATGCACACCATCATAACTCCACCAACACATTTTTTGGGAATGAATGTGTTTTTGGAAGAAATAGAGAAATGATTTAATTGAGGAGTGATCTGGAGGAATTATGCAAGTGTCACTAGTGGAAAAGCCTTGATTAAAGGTGGTTTTATTGGGCTAGAGAACACACTTTTTGGTGCCTTCTCTAGTACTACCTTTGATTATTAATGATCAAACCCGGTTTTGAGAACTGCCTTTAATTGGACCCGAAACAGTTCCGAGTTCATAACCTGGGTCTTGAGCCATAAAAAAAAGCTCGATTTCCGGCAGCCTCAGTCGAACCAAATAAACAAACAGATAGAAGTGTTTCTTCAATAAACACATAAACACACAACAAAAAAACATATCAAATAAGTTTCTTCAATAAAAACATATATAGAACCAAAATCATTCTAAAAAATATTCAATAAATAAAAAGTTTGAACAGATCCATATCATTCAAACAGATCTTAATAATTTATAGAAAAAATGTTTGAAGGAGAGAAGCTGCAGCTGGCTCGGGTGTATGTTTCTGGGTCGGTGAAGAAGGAACAGAGTGGTGGTCGAGCAGTAGAAGCGAGTGGTAGCCTTGTGGCACTAGCGCTAGATGGGGTGGTGGCGGTGGAGACCCGCGGTGGTGCTGGAGATGCGTGTTGGCTCTGGCACGGTAGCACTGGAGCAGTGGCAACAGATCTCGACCAATGGCTGATTGAAGATCGTTGGCTGATCGAAGCTCCTCCGGCGCAGCGGTGGTGAAAGAGGTTAAGTCGCGGCAGTGGGTGAAAGAATGGAGAAGGATAAGGATAAGGCGGAGGGGATAACCGGAGGTGGTAGTGGAGGATAAGGTGGACGTGTAAGCATTTTCATGGAGGAAAAGGTAGAGCTGAGAAAGATGAAGAGATCGGGAAGGTAGAGATGAGCGAGATAAGGAGGCAGGGACTTAGTAAAAAAAGAGTAGATAAACCCTATTTATATGGCCCAAGTGCGGCCCATTAAAAATTGGCCCCAAAAATGCTTCCGGTATCGGAACCTCTATCAAAGGTAGTTTCTCAAGTAGAACTACCTTTGATCAATGTAGAACCGTCTTTAATTGGACCCTAAACCACTTCCCACTTCGGAAGCTCTTTCAGTTCCTCTTTCAAAGGTTGTTCCTTCCCAAAAAAAAATTTATAACCGCCTTTCAATGCTGCCTTTAATCACAACCACCAGTGTGTGACCAAGTGAACCAAACAATTATGTCCATATTCCTATTGTAAATGCGTTGATTAATTTCCAAAAATTTTCCAATCATGTACTATTTGCGTTTCATATATATTCTTGTCTAATCTTTAACATGCTATGGCTAAGGTACATGTATTTCTTTGCTAATCAAAGATGAAAGGGTTGGGTAGGATACTTGTGTCCATTGATGACTTGGGGGATTGGGTGTTCGAAGAAAGACTGGATTGGATACGTTCGAAAATGTATTGCCCACAAGGATAAAAAAATTATTCGTTGCACCTTACATTGAGAGGTGATGTTTTCAATTTTATATTGTCCTACATGCCCTTCAGTGTTAGGGTTTGAGTAAATATTTCATTAAAGTACATGTTTGATTGTAGTGATCATTGGAGATTAATTTTGATTGTTCCGGAGAAGAAGCTTGTGTATTGGATGGATCTGTTGCACTTTGAACCTTCAAAATATTTTGTCAAGATCTTGGATAGGGCATTCGATGGATTGAATGTGACAATGACCTTATGTGTAGTACAAATCAAGGTATGAAATTCAAGAAATATTTACAATTAAATTAAAGTTTCTAGTTATTATTTAGTATTAATGTTCTCTAAATATCAGTACAAGAAACTACGTAATGTTCTATGCAACAGAGTGTGTTAAAGATATACGATTGGATTACCTTGAAATTGATAAGGTGAGTATTTTTCCAATACTTATGCCTACTTATCTTCACCTAAAAAGTACCACATAACAGCTAATATTGTTTACCATTTGCACATATGTTCCCAAAGGATTCTAAGCCTATTCACAAGATGGCATCAATAATGCAAGAATTGTTTTGGCAAGACATCATCTAGTTCATGTAAATTCCACGACTCTTAGAGCTCCAAATGTGGTACCTTAGCAAATTTGCCAACGCTCGTGACATGTATTTTGAGGAATAGAACTTGCATGTTTTCTATTTCTATCTATAGATAGTTGCTTGATTAGCCTTATCTATAGCTTTTTGTTGAAACTACGATCGTGTTATTGAGTGTTGAGTAGCATGAAGCATTGACATGTCATTTTTGGAATAGAAATCTAGGTGAAATATATTCCTACGTATAGATACTTGCTTGTTTAGCGTTATCTATACGTTTTTGTAAGCTCATACAATGTGTGCGATGATTATGTGCTAGACTCAAATTTATGGAGTTATACCAATTAATGAATTTTTTTACCATTGTAGCTGAGTGTACTTCCAAATTCGAATGTTGTTCGTGTGCTTCCATCCAGAATTTTCAAAGACACAATTCCGGGTTCCGGTCTTGGAATGGTTAACCACGATACAAATTATGAATTTGGAAGCTATTTACAGTAAAAACATTGAATTGATCAAAAATCCAAGTTAGGACTTGAAATGACACCTGATGTAGGAAATATACAGAACTTCAGTTACCGGAAGTAGCCGAGCGTCTGACATGATTACGTCGGTTGCGAGTTCATAAATTTGACCGGATATGACACCCAATTCAGGAACCCCAAAAGAGTTCCCGGTCCTTCTTCAGGTATCGGAATCAGCATACACTTTCGGTACCGGAAATGTATTTCACACACGAGGAAGTCACGGTCCTTCTGAGCTCGGAAGTAGATTAAAGTTAGTTTGGTCAGCTTGTTATAGGAAAAAATTAACTGCCTTCTACGGTTACCAACAAAGGAGGTTCTCGGAGCCGCCTTTGATTAGGAGGGGATCAAAGGCAGTACCATAGAAGCCACCAAAAAAGTGTTTTATCTTGTCCAATAAAACAACCTTTAATCTCCCTCTACATACACTAGTGGATTTTGCTTTTATAATATGTGTTAATGTAACCCTACACTTTTTATGAATGTGCTGATATAACCCTATAAGTTTTAGGAATATGCTGATATAAACCTATCAAATTTCATAATGTGCTGATATAAACCTATCAAATTTCATAATGTGCTGATATAAACCTATCAAATTTCATAATGTGCTGATATAAACCTATCAAATTTCATAATGTGCTGATATAACCATACCTGATCCGACGGTGGTCCGAGGGCATTTTTGTCATTTGGTAGTGGGGGTGGGGGTGGGGGGTTCAACGAAAATGTCACCAAAAGGTTATATTTATACTTTCGTTAAGTAGTTAGGGTTATATTTGCATTAAAAATTCTTTTATGATTATATATGCACTTTTTAAATTATATATGCACCTTTTAAATTATATATGGTTATATTTAAATAGGAGAAATTAACCAATAATTTTTATAGTTGAAAAGACATGAAATAGTAGAGAAGTTGATAGGTAGCAATGGTTTTTGTGTCTTATAATTAATTTCAATTTGAGGTTATATTTTACTGTTACTACGGGCGAAAAAAAGTGCGAAAAACACACACACCTACTGTTCTCTTTTCTTCTTCATCTCTTTCTCACTTTACACTGATAACGGTCACTTCCCAGTACCTCCTCCTGGTTCTGGTTGCAAACGATGGCGTCTCCGACGCCTATTCCCCCTCCAATTCCTCCCCCACCGGTTAACAAAAGCTTTCTTCAAGCTCTCAATTCGAAACCAACTCCTCTCTTAGCATCCCTTCCTGACACTCTGAACCTTCACCCCATTACGGAGTATAAGGGTAAGATTGCCTATATCCTTCCACCGGAGGAAGGCGATCTCCTGGCTATGCATTATCAGAATGCATTAGTAGGAAAGTTCAACAAAGGGAAACCTCCGATGGAGACCCTACTCACTGCCTTCAAATCAATTGGTTTCAATGCCAAATTTCAATTAGGTTCAATTGACTACCGTCATGTTTTGATTCGTTTTCAGGATAACGAGGACTATCAGCGTTGCTGGATGAAAGGTCAATGGATGATACATGGATCGATGATGAAGGTACAGAAATGGTCACCTGATTTCTCTCCGACTGCTGAATCTTCAATAATTCCGGCTTGGGTAACGATCCATCAACTTCCAATTCATTTTTACAACACTTCAGCTATTATAGGAATCAGTAGTCAGATAGGTAGGTTTCTGAAAATGGATGCTGCAACTAAGGCTCTAACTAGACCCTCTGCTATTAAGGTCTGTGTAGAAATTGATCTGTTGGCGCAGCTTCCTTCTACTATTGTTGTAGGAATTGGAAATAAGGTGGCAGACTATCCCATAGAATATGATCAATTGCCCCTTTACTGTTCTCACTGTAGGATAATAGGACATAGTCACCTAACATGTAATTTCTTGCACCCAGAACTGAAAAACAACAAAACAAAAAAGGGTGAAATCAAAGAGACTCAGGTAAGGAAACCCCCAGCTCAGAATCAAATTAAGTCCGATGTAGGCAATACTCCACAAGCCATAGTGGAAGTAGAAGGATCTTCAACTTTATCAGTGTCACAAAAGGAAACTGATGTTCATACTCAGGAAAAAAACTCAGCCTTAATAATGGAGAAAAATCTTAACCCCTATAGAGCCAATCAGTTGAAGAGAAACACCTCCTTTTATTCACTAGATGACATTTCAAAACCAATCACAAACTACTTTTGGAGGAAAAAAAACAATCAGAACTAACCCCTATAGAAGAAGCTCCAGGTCACAAGAATGTAGTTTCAATTTCAAATGGTTTCCAATCCTTGAATGCTCTAAATGATATGGATAATGTTTTTAAAGAGGATGATATTGTTGACATTTTCCACGAGTCTTTAGAAACATGGGATATAGCTGAGCAGACCACAAGTGTAGAAATTCCTGTACTGGTATCTGAGCAGGCCATTGAGGAACTGGTAGTGAGATCATCTGAAGCTGTGCAAGTGGATCCCTCTGTCCACCTGGCTAATCTAGTACCAGAACCCACAAATCACCAAGATGTTCCTGGTAATAATTTTGATAATGCTCATCAGGAGGTAGGTATCTCAAACTCTGAAACTAAGGAGAAATGTGAGGTTAAACTGATACAAAATAGCAAGGCTAATGTGAACAAACAAAGGAACCTAAGATCATCACAAAAAGCTACCCCAGCTAGTTTTAAATGATAAAATACACCAAATTTGGTAATATTTTAGTCTGGAATGTTAGGGGTTATGGCACTTCAATTGATAGATTAAAGACTCTTAAAATGAAACATAAGATATATATCCTGTGTTTAATTGAACCATGGCATGACAATCAAGATTTGATTAATTTGAAACATGTTTTAGGTTATGAAAATGCTATCTATGCTCAGTATGCAAAAATTTGGCTCCTATGGAATCATAATTTCAACATAGAAAGTTTACAGGAGTCAGATCAATTCATAAAAACTAAAATAGTGGAAAAAGCTACCTCTTCTTCCTGGAACTGTTTTTTTTATTTATGCTAGTGTCTATAGACCTTTAAGGGAAATGTTATGGTCTGACCTACAATCTACTGAGTCTGATCCAGCAATTTATATAGGTGATTTTAACACTGTAGCTTCTGTAACAGAATATAAAGGTAGAAAGGCCACTCCCAGGAAGAGTATGAAACAATTCAATGATTTTATATCCAATATGGATTTGCATGAAATACCAACTGTAGGCAATTCATACACATGGAGCAATAACAGATATCAAGATAAGTGTAAGAACCTACAGTTTCAGAGACTTGATAGAGGACTGAGTAACTTAGAATGGATTGAACACTTTCCCAACAGCTCCATTCATGTCCTAAATAGACTAACCTCTGACCATTCTCCCTTACTGCTTTCAATCCAATCTGCTCTAGAGCAGGTTCCAAGGCCCTTCAGATATCAAGAAATGTGGGCTAATAGAGCTGAATTTCAGGAACTGGTAGTTTCCAATTAGAATTGGATGTCTAATTTTCATGGAATGCAAAATCTGGTTCATAAACTTAAGAGACTGAAGGTGGTAATAAAAGATTGGAATAGATCTAATTTTGGCAATGTGAATCAGAATCTTTTCAATTATGAGAATAGAGTTAATGAACTTGAGATACTTTTCCAGCATTCACCTGATGATGCAATTTTATTGGAACTCACAAAGTCTAAAGCTGACCTTCTGAGAGCTCAGAAAGAACACAACATTTTTATTAAACAAAAGGCCAGGCTTAACTGGATAAAACATGGAGATGCTAACACTAGTTTCTTTTATCACTCCATTAGGGAAAAAAAAAAGCAAGATCACGAATTTGCAAAATAAAAGATGGAATGGGTAATTGGATCTCGGATCCTAAACTGATCAAGGAGGAAAGGGTCAGGTTTTTCCAGGAACTACTTAATCAGGATGTTCCACAAAAAGAGGGTACCTACCATAACCATTTTCTTAATGAGATTCCTAAACTAATCACAGAAGAACAAAATCTGTTACTTCTCAACCCTTTTAGCTTACAAGAATTACATTTTGCAGTTTTTAATCTTAACAAATCTAGTGCTCCCGGATCTGATGGATTTTCAGGAGAATTTTACACTCATTTCTGGGACACCATTAAACAAGATCTCTTGAATGCTGCAAATGACTTCTTAATAAATGGTAACATTCCAAAAGCTATCTCAAGTACTTGGCTCACATTAATCCCAAAAAAGCCAATCCCCATAACTTTTGCAGACTTTAGGCCTATTAGCTTATCTAACTTTGTTAATAAAGTTTTTTCTAAACTGCTGCTGGAGAGGATTAAACCTTTAATGCAAACTCTGATCTCTCCTGAGCAAAGTGCTTTCATCAAAGGTAGGGATATCTCTGACAATGTGATTCTAATGAAAAAGATGACCAGATTATTGTCTAGGAAATCTAAAGTCAAAAATCTGATAGTTAAATTAGATATGCAAAAGGCTTTTGACAGGGTCTCTTGGTCATTTCTAAACTCAATTCTACTAAAATTTGGTTTTCATGGCAAATTTGTAGGACTTATAATGCACAACATTTCTGCTGCTCACTTCTCTGTCCTAGTTAATGGAGTGACATCTGGCTTTTTCTCTTCTTCTAGAGGCATCAAGCAAGGGGATCCTCTATCCCCTTTTTTGTATAACATTCTATCTGAGGCATTTTCCAGAAGCCTAAAGAAACTGTTTTCTGATGGTTATTTGCAGTATTTTAGTCTACCCACTACATGTTCCCCCCTCACACATATCATGTATGCTGATGACACTGCTATATTTTTTAGCACCAGGTCAAGGGACCTGAAACTTTTTAAACAGTTTCTGTTAGCATATGAGAGCACATCTGGACAAAAAGTTAATTTCTCCAAATCAGAGTTTTTTACAGCACATAACATCACTCCTCAAACTGTTCTCACAGTCAAGAGGAATTTGGGAATGGAGAAAGGGTCTTTTCCTTTCAAATACCTAGGTGTACCTATTTTTGCTGGTCGAAATTTACAGGTTCATTATCTTCCAGTATTAGAAAGAATGGAAAAAATGATAAATAACTGGAAGAATAGATGGTTAACTTCAGCTGGAAGGATCATTTTGATAAATCACTGTCTCCTTTCGATCCCTATCCATATTTTTGCAGTCTTAAGGCCCCCTAGGATAATTTTAAAGAAAATGGAGAGAACTGCATCGAGTCTATTCTGGGGGAAGGGAGAAAGAGCGAAAGGAAAATTTGGAGAACATGGAAGAAAATGTGTTTCCCAGTTCAGGAAAATGGCTTAGGATTTAGAGACCTAAATGCAACAGTGGAAGCTTTTTCTTGTAAACTATGGTGGAAGTTGCAACAAAACAATACACAATGGGCTTCTCTTCTATGGTCTTTACCTGAATCATATAAAAAATCCCACACATGGTCTAGGATTAAAAGAATTACTGCTACTGCAAACAGTTCCTCTAGAGTCATTTATGGGGTTGGGGATTGTTCTTTTTGGAATGCAAATTGGATTGGCAGTGGAGCTTTATGTTACAAATGGCCGGAGCACATTGATCTTCCTTTTGAAGATATCTCTCTAAGGTCTTTCATTGATGATAAAGTTTCCTTATTACCACTTTTGGAGCCACACTTGGCTACCAATATTATCTATACCCTGCAGGTTGCTACTTTGGATCACACACACAAAGACAAGCTTGTCTGGACCCCCACCTTGGATGGAAACTTCTCAATCAGGTCAATATACTCAATTTTCAGAATTCGAAGACCAGTAATCAGAGACTTTTCCAAGGTTTGGACTTCTTTTCTTCCGGGTAAAATGTATGTCTTGCTATGGAGAGCCCTAAATGGCTTATTACCTTTTGACAATATACTTAACAGTTTTGGTTTCTCTTTTGCTTCTAGATGTCCTATTTGCATGAATCATTCTGACAACCTTGATCATTATTTTAATTCATGCATATTTTCAAATGCAGTATGGCTAAGGGTCCTTTCTTTGCTACAGTTACCTTCACCTGGATTCAGTAATTTTCAAAATAGAGTAGAATTTCTTTTAGCATACACTGCTGACTCTAAGATACATGATAACCTGATTTCTGTTTCCTTGGTTGCTACAATCTGGTTCTTATGGATCTATAGGAACAAAAAAATCTATGAAAACAGAGCCTTTTCTTCTGAAGCATGCTTCCTTGACATCAAAGGGATGATTTATCAAATCTTTACTGCGCATCAATTTCACGGCAATACAGAAAAGAACAAGAGATGGATTCAGGCTAATATCATTCCTAAAATTTCTAGTAAGAAGAAAAAATTAATTTCGATTGTAAGTTGGCAAAAACCAGAAAGTGGTTACAAAATAAATACGGATGCTTCCTGGAAAATTGGTGGTCTCTCCTCTACTGCAGTTATTGTAAGGGACTGGAGGGGGAGTTTGATCAAAATGAGAGTTAAAACATTTCAAAGTACTGATCCTCTACTTGCTGAACTTTTAGCTATTCAGAGTGCTTATGAAATTTGTTCTGATCTCTCCTTACATAACTGCATCATTGAATCAGACTGCTTAACTGCAGTCAGGGGGATTATCAATCCATCCCTTTGTCCTTGGAAAGTTTTCTCAATCTGTAGTACACTACACAGGGCACAGCTCTCAACCCCTATCCAGTATATCCCTCGGGAAGCAAACCATCCTGTAGATTTTTTGGCAAAATTGGCTATGGATAAACATCTCCAAGGGGATGTGGATACAATGACAGTTCCAATTTTCCTTAAAGGGCTCCTTTCACTGGATATTTCTGGATTCCCAGGGATTAGAGTGGGAACAATTTAGGTCTTTCTTTTGCTGTCATGGCTAACACATTGAAGCAGGACTATCTGACTAATTTTTAGTTATAACTTTTGTTTTACTTATCTCTGAGCTGCTGTACTCCTTTTGACTTTCACCATTAGTATAGATATTGTTGTCTTCCTTTCCTCATATCTCAGGTATCTAAGGACTATTTCGGAAACTGATGCTGACATTTTCGCACTGATGACACTTGGATGAAGATGATACTGCTGTTAGGGGAGGCTGTGTAGTTCTCCTAAGGACAAATCTGTAACCATGCTTGCATCAAGGAGGCTGCTTCGACTTATTTCCTACGATCTGAATATCACTGACAAACTGGGGTTTCGACTGTCGACTCCCCGACCCGTTCGTGACATCTCAGTGCTTAGGAAATTAGTTCTCACCCAGTCTCACACATAGATTGCGTTACTAGTTTTCTGATCTTCCTGTATAGACGTTTAAAAATTTTTTTTGAAAGCAAGTCTTTATTGCTTCAAGTGCTCTCTGGGCTCTTGGATCAACAATCGGATAATCTTTTGTAACGAACAAACTTATGATGTTATTTTTAGCTCTTTTTATATAGGTTTGGGGAGCCTATACATTTCCCCCCATCTTAGGATGGTTATAATTAAAAATAAAAAATAAAAATTCCATTGATGAACCCAGCACCTCTTTTTTAAATCTGGTGACACCTACCGACGCTACCTAATAAGGACTTAATGCTAAATGGGCAAGGTAAAGAGGGGTGGGCCAGAAATCTAGAAAAAAAAAATGAAAGTTAATTTTTTGAACAATGAATAAATTGAACTAAATTTAATGTTCAAATATTCAAGAGAAGAGTGGTTATATAATTCTACATAATTCACATAGATAAGATCTCGTGACAAACTGCATATCCATAAACTTATTGACAGACTAGAACCTATAGGTAACAAAAATGGAGAGCTTTCTCGTGGGTCAAGCATATTACTTTGGGTTGGGTCATTTAAACTTTGAGATGAGCTGAAAGAAAATCCCATTCTGGATTTATGTTTGTGGCGTTCCAGTCAATCTCATAAACGAGGAAGCTATTTAGCTAGTTTGAAATCTAATTGGGTAGTTTCTTGCGGTGGAAAAGGACCAAGATGAAGAGCTGGAGGGGAAGTACATCAAATTGCGGTGTGCGATCGATGTCACCAAGCTCCTAAAAGGTGTTTAAACACTGGAACTGGAAGGCTTGTGGGAGAATCTTTGACTGTTCTTGGAAGTATGGAAGAATTATCTGTCTGTACATTTTATGGTCGTATTGATCACAACTAGAAGGGGTGTGTGGAGAGGCTACATACGCCGCTGCAGATCGAGGACAGATTAACTACCCTGAGTTGCTTTGAACGAACCCCAATATGTCCCATTTTCAGAAGGCGGGTCAGACTTCGAAGTGGAGGGGTTATGGGAGGTTGTACGAGCCCATTCAGAGAGGACAACATTCTGCAGGTATATTGGCAGTATTTGCAATCCAGTCGCCTAGTTGTTATTGGTGTTAATGTTCTGTGAATGGTTATTCTGATAACTGCATTAGACCAATGTGCTTTCCTTGGTTTTCCCTCAGAAAATTGTTGTATGTGTACTCCATCTATTCATATGTAAAGGATGCATATCTAACAGCACCGACAGTTGTAGGTTTGTTACAACTTAAAATATTTTTACTCAGTGTTCCATTTTTATGCATATAGCAGCACCCGTAAAGTTTCTACGTGAGCTTACTGCATTTAAATTTCATGCATAAACTATAAAAGATGTGAAAATATTCCAATACTGCATGTTAAGTACATGAAACAGTGCTCCAGCAAGTTAGCAGCAATTTCAAGCACGAAAATTGGATGAATCCTTTTACCATGTAATGTAGGCGGCTCAAAATCTGTTGTAATTTTGAAATCAATCATAAATCTACACATATGGATCAAGGATGTTTTTTTTATGTTATCATCACAATTATAGAGCAATAAGCTCACAATTTTAGAGCAACACCTAATGAAGTAATGAAGGTATGGCATCAAGAGACATAATATGAATTAAGGCGAACTAACGTATGAGTACACTTTTTTTTGAGAAAGTACAAGTACACATTAACAGCATGTATACATTAAATACTAACAAATGCAACATATAAGTAAACAAATGCAATTCTTAAGTAAAATAGAACAATTACATCAAATGACAAAAATATTATACACATTACGACTAACAAATACACGCTAAATACTAATAGATGGAACATATAAGTTCACAAATGCAATCACTACTAGAAAACAGGTGCATAGGCACCGGATGCCAAATATCATAGTTGTGAACTTGAATTATGAAATTTCATTATGGAATTGCCTCAAACGTAATGGTACATTATGAATCTGTAAAGTATATACAAAGACTTAATCAAAAGTTTTATGAATATATCTTCACAAAACACTACCAATAATCCTTCCCGTTAGAACTTCCTAACTTCCAAGTTATCCATAGTAAGATACTATAAAAATTTTCACTAAAAGTTACTTTTCTGTTTTAAAACTTCAATTAACCCTTGGAAACCTATTATGAAATGAAATCAATAAAAAAACAGTGTGACGCATTTTTGGGCAACAGTACAATTTTAGCAAAGTTACGTACAGATCAATTTTAGGAATCCGTCATACACAATTTCCAAACATGGGAATGACAGAATCTTTAATTGATGTCTTATGAATCCAATTACTTAACTTCATTAACCAAAAAAATAATCCAACGATACTGGTCAGTGGATGAATAGTTTGGGTTGAAATTTTAAACTTTGGAAAGTATATTACTAGCACTGGTATTTCAGCACCACTTGAAAAGTTATAGCACCAGTAGATTTACCGGTGCTTGACACTTAGAAAATTTTTATCTCCATTCCTCTCTGTTTCTAAAAATATTTTTTGAAGCAACCTGAGGCAGGTGTGTTTACTAATATGAGCACCAGGTCGACTACTTGTTGCACCGGTAACTATACCGGTGCTTGACACTTAGAAAATTTTTTATATCCATTCCTCACTGTTTCTAAAAAGAAAATTCCAAAGCAGCCTGAGGAAGTTGCATTTACAAATATGAGCACCAGGTCGACTATTTGTAGCACAGGTAACAGTACCGGTGCTTGACACTTAGAAAAATATTTTTCGTTATTGCTCTCGGGTTCCAAAAATGACGAAAAAAATTCAAATTGAGATGTATTTCCTGAGAACTACTTAGTCATTCAAATATCTTTGCTTCGGTTGCCTGAGAACTGCTTAATTTCAAGATTTTAAATTACTAAGCATTTCTTAAAGGGCACTTCATAGGTTGCCTTCGATTCATGTATTGCCCTCTAATAGTGTAATGCTTATAGCATTTTTAGATTTCTTCCATTTCAAATGTGGAGATTTTGTAGTCTTCCATTCCATTTGTAGAACTTGTTCGTTTGTAGCTCAGCTTGTGACTGCAAGGTGTGTTTGACATGGTTTTTTAAAAACTGTGGAGATGTTACGGTCAACGGGCATCCAGAGTAAGGAGTGTTTGACATGGTTGGTTTAAACACTCCTTGCTTGAGTTGCCCGAGAACTGCTTCATTTCGACATTTTAAATGACTAAGCATTAGTTAGAGGGCACTGCATATGTTGCATACGATTAATGTATTTCCCTATAACTGAACAAGCTTAATGGAGGAAAAATTAGTTTGATGGCACTGCAATTGCTTTCCATTCATGTAGTGTCCTCTAACTAAGTTATACTTCTTCCATTCTGCAAAGGAGCTACGACTTTAGTAGAACTCCTGTATTTCAAATGTGGAACTTTTGCAACATTTAAGCACACTGAAAAAGCCAGGGTGTGTTCATTGATAAGACATATGTAAACACACCAGGCCTCTTTCAGTGTGCTTAAATGCTGCATCATTACGATATTTGAAACTGTTATGTTTGACAACAATTAATTATTTTTGTGCACCTGGACCAGGGTGTGATGCAACTCCAATTGAGATGTAAAGAGTCTTGATCTTTCCCATGAATCTATCTGGTGTTATATACGATCTTCTAAATCTGCAGAATCTGGAATTTCTCAACTTGTGTTGTAATGGGTTCAGTTTGCCCAATTGCTCGCAAATCTAATGGGTCCAGTTCGCCTAATTTCCTGCGAATCTAATTGCATTAGATCTAAACCTTTATTAACTACAAAATGAACCCCATTTTTGTAAAATAATCCTTGGCATGTCCATAAAGTTATGGACAAGCCGCCTTTCCTGAGACTTTCTCATTCATATAAGTGCAAATATAACCTTTTGATAATTAAAAGTGTTATAGAAAATAAGTGAAAGTACAAAAACACCTATTCCGAAAAATCTAGGCTGAAATTTGGTGAAAAGTCATTTTTATTCTTTTCGGAAAAAGAAAAGAACAAAAAAGATGAATTTACTATTATACACCTAATACTCTTTCTTCTAAATCCTAACCCTAACCACACTCCTTCTCCATTTTCCACCTCATTGCCACCCAACTCTAACAACCATCCATAAACCCTAACCCATATCACCACCACTGGCCGCCATTGAAATTGCTTGAACATCTCTCCAAGATATGAAACACTATCTTCCGAAAGCATTTCTTGGCTTCGCGATGGGTCTATGGATAATCGTGTTGCCTTAGGCAATGGAAGCCTTCTCGGACTCAAGGGAGAGCTGCGGGAGATCCTCGTGGCTGTGTCCGGAGGCGGCAGGGGAAGGGGGTGAGGAGAGAGAGCCTAGTGGAGGAAGCACATGATAGGAAGGGTCACATCGATTTGATAGGCTGAGATGGGGGTCTTGATAGGAAGGACATGATGCGAGGGTTTTCACAGAGGAACTGCCGCACCAATTTGATGGGCTGAGATAGGGGATTTGACGAGAAGAGTGGGACATGAGGGTTTTGACGGGACAATGGTGGTGGGTTTGAAGGGACTATGGCAGTAGGTGTGTGGTGAATCAGTGGTGGCAGTGGTAGGTTTGTGATGGTGGATGTGGTTAGGGTTGCAGTGGTGGTGGGTTTGTGGTGGTGGATTGTGGTTCAGTGGCGGTTGGTGGTGGCATGGAGATGGTTGACGGTGGCAAGGTGGTGGAGCTGCGGTGATAGGTTAAGTGGTAGAGCAACAGTGTCCGGCAAAGGTGGTGGAGCGGTGGTGTCCGACGCGGCGGTGAGGTGGTGGCGGTGGTATGACGATTTTGATATGGGTAAAATAGTCTTTATAAATTAAGATTTCGGTCGAGGGCCATTTTTGTCATTTCAAGTGTGGTCAACGGCCAAAATGTCAAGGTCAATGTCGTAAATGTCATCTGAGGGTTATATTGGCACTTTCATTAAATAGTTAGGGTTGTGCTTTTATTTTAAAAAATTGAGGGTTATATTGGCACTTTCACAACTATATAGGATTATATTTTTATATTTCCAAACATTCATATATTTAAACCAAATAAATCAAATTGTGCACTCCCTATGTCCTAACTCAAATTGCATACTAATAATTATCATGAAGTTCAAGAAACATGTTTGATCGTTAATATGTTTAACAATGTATAATAACGACAAATAAAAAATTTATATTTATAAACTACTTTGTTACGACGAATTCAACAATGATGGCAACGGTGTTGTGGATGCAATGAATTATCAGAGTGTCATTGGAAACCTTCAATATTTGGTTAATACGCTATCAGATATTGCTTACGCAGTGGGGATTGCCAGCTGTTACATAGAGGCACCAAGTTCATAGCATTGGGTTGCAATAAAACAGATTCTCAAGTACATCTAGGGTACTTTGAATTATGGATTGTTGGTTGGCTACATTGATAGCTATCTCGCTAGCAATGTCAACGATCGAAAGAGCACTTTTGGGATAGCCTTTTTCATTTAGGAGCAGCGTTGTGACCTGGACTTCACGTAAAATAGCAGTAAATAGTTGCTCTTTGATCCTGCGAGGCAGAGTACATTGCAGCGTTAACCGTGGTATGTCAAGGTATTTGGCTCAGTCGTCTGATCGGTAAGTTGATACCACGCGAAGAGTTGAGCTTCAAGTTATTGGTGGTTAACAGGTCTGCTATTGCTCTTTGCAAGAACATGGTGTATCATGTGAAAAGCAAGCACAGCGACACAAAATATCATTTTATCCGGGATCGGGAAAATGGATGTTATGCACATTGACACCGGTGGACAGTTAGCGGACATTCTAACAAAGGCGCTGGCTCGAAACAAGTTCATCAAGATGCGACAAAATTTTGGTGTAGTTCGAATCAATGGCGGAACAAGTTTGGAGGGGTGATTTGTTGGTTAAGATCATACTGCCGCATTACTGCAGCAAGTTCTATTTTCAACTTTGTGTATTTTTGGCAAATAAACGTTGGTTGTTTTCGACCAAGTCTTTAGGAGCTTGTTAATTAGTTGAAAAGTGCCATGCAAATAGGAAGTAGAACACGGTCATGAGCCCTTGTTTGTAGTAAATCCTTTAATTATAAACAAACTGAACAACACTTAGAAAAGCAGTACTTTACTGCATCAAATCCTTTGCTTTCTTTAGCTTTCATTTTTGTTTGAAACTATAAAGTGTCATTGATGCACTTATGCAGAACATGTACATAGACACTGATATGTGGTAGCGATGAGATATCGACAAACCATTTGTAAAGTCAAGAGATTTGCAAGAGAATATTTTATTGGCAATTTTGTGTGAATTAATTATGGAACAGAAAATCTGACCATTTTGGAACATGCTGGTGCAGAATATTTACGCCAAGGTTTTATAGAAATCAAAGTCAGAATATTGCAGTAGTTTGGTATAAATGGAATTCATATATCTGACTACATATATCAGGCGTGTGAAGCATAATTGGTTTATGGAAAATCCCTACTTATATGGAGAAGATTTATTTGAATATATGGGATAGAATGATATAAGGTAAATCCCTTTATTTATGGGATTTGGATATGCTTCAAGAATCAGATTTGGAATAGGAATATTGTGGAGATAATCAAGGAGTATTCAATTCTGATTCGTGGATATAAATTGGGGACAAATACGGCTGCATACCCACGGATTTAACAGAGCAAAAATATGCATACAGATTTTTGAGACTTTCGAGAAGTTGCAAAGAGTCAGAACAACTGTGTTCCAACACACTAACCTGCCGCACAAAGTTCAGAATCACAAACCTTAATTCCTCGGGAGGAGGAAATCCTGCGTCGACGGAGTTCGAGATCAGAGGGAGACTGATCAAGGCGGATCGGTAGCTAGGGGAGCTAGCAGAGTCCACACGTTATAGTTAGTAAAGATAAGTATTTTGTAAACTGTACTTTGTACTGTATCTTTCTAATTGGTGGATTCATTCTGAACTGGGCCAGGCCCCGCAGATGTAGGTGAATTACACCGAACTGCGTAACCAAGTCGTGTGTCTTTTACGTATTACGTTATTATGCACTTGGTTAAATTAGGCATGTTGGAACACACTAGTAAAGACTAGAAAAATTGGTAAAACTAAATTTCAATTGGTATCAGAGCTGAGTCACTTATCGTTCCCTTGGTTGTTTCAAGGAAAGTGAGATCCAGTTTTACCATGACGACAAGAGAAGGAGCGTCAGTCTCTCGACCACCTCTACTAGAAGGCAGCAACTACAACTATTGGAAGGCACGCATGAGGGTCTTCATCAATTCGCTGGATGAACTGGCATGGTTTTATGTTGAGAATTAATGGAGTCATCCTACAGAAGATGCTGATACAAGCTCTAAGGTGGTAGAAGGGGAGTCAAGCCAAAGGAGTCAGAAACCCAAAGACAAGTCTAGATGGACTCCAGATGACCTTAAAGAATCTCTGGCAAATTCAAAGGCACTTAATGCGATCTTTACTGCTGTTGATGAAAATCAGTTCAAGCTTATATCTACGTATCACCAAGCAAAGAAAGCATGGGATATTCTACAGACTGTTCACGAAGGAACCAGTCATTTGCGTGAATCAAAACTACAGATGCTGGCTACCAAATTCGAAGAACTCAGAATGGAAGAGGACGATACTATGGCTACCTTCAATGGAAAACTCAGGGATATCTCCAACATGGCCTATCAACTTGGAAAGGTGTACAAAGAAACTAAGCTGGTGAAAAAGACCTTGCAATCTCTTCCCAAAAGGTTTGCAATGAAAGTAGCAGCAATAGAGGAAGCAAGAGACGTGGCCACCATGAGTCTAGATGAACTAATGGGCTCATTACAAACATATGAGATGACATTCCAGCAACCTACAAAGAGAGTTTCCAAGGAATTGGCATTCAAATCTTCTCCAGCTAAGGAAAGTCATGAGTCTGACAGTGATGATGAGATTGAAAAACTGGCACTTATCACAAAGAATTTCTCAAGAATGCTAAAGAAGGTGGTCAACAAGAAACCTCTGGAAAGGTTTGGCAGAAACAGACAAAAACAACAAGATTTGATCAATAATCGTGGAATGAGATTTGAACAAGGGAATATGCTGTTCGGGAGAAATCAGAACAACGATTCAAAACAGTCTGGATGAATTTAATGCAGGGAACGTGAAGGATATGGTCATATTCAGGCTGAATGTGCTAACACTCGTAAGAAACAAGGAAAATCATATGTCACCTCTTAGAGTGAAGATGAAGATGATGAAAAAGATGAAGAGGAACTCACCAGTAATTATGTTGTGTTTTGAGCAAAAGTCCATGATACGACAGAGGATCAGTGTTCCAACACACTGAACAAAGGGAAAGCTATATGTTCCAACACAGATCTGGACGATGCACACAGCGACGAAGATGATGATTTATCTGTGAGTGATGAAGAAATCTATAGCACATATGAACAAATGTATTCCATGTGGATTCAAGTAGCTGAAAGGAACAAGGAGCTGAATGAAGAGAAAAGAAAGCTGATGGAAAGCGAACAAGAACTACGATCCACGGTTGCAGATCTTGAAAAACGTAATGAAGAACTGAACAAGAAACTGGTTGCTGCAGTCAAGAGAGCCGAGATGTCTGAAGCAACTATCTGTAAATTGAATTCTGGAAAGGCAAAACTTGATGATATTCTGGATATGGGAAGAAACTTTGGTGATAGACACGGGATTGGATACGGGAAAGAACCCGAAACTGAGTTGCGTGAAAAACTAGTAACCCTCAAAGCTAGGATCCGAGAAGTAAAACAGAAGTATGGGATGCCGTATCAAAGGAAGCCACTCATATGCAGATACTGTACGTACCAAGGACATGCTGAACAGCAGTGCAGAAAACTGATCAGAGATCAAATGACAGGAAGACAACCTCTGTTGTGTTCCAACACAGGCGATACTCCTACGGGAAAAACGATCAGAAAGATGTGGATTGTTAAAAATTCCAGTATGTGTCTAGTAGCACACACTTCTCTAACAGCTTATTCCAGTGATTTGTGGTCCTTTGATAGTGGTTGTTCTCGCCACATGACTGACACTCCAGAATATCTCACGAACATTACTCCATATGATGGCGGATATGTAACCTTTTGTGATGGAAAGAGAAGCAGAGTAATTGGCAAGGGCGAATTGAAAATTGAAGGCTTTCCAGTATTCACAAGTGTATTATTTGTTGAAGATCTAAAGGAAAACTTGCTAAGTATAAGCCAACTGTGTGACGACAATATGGTAGTGCAATTTCAGAAGGACAAATGTATCGTGAAGCATGGAGAAAACAAGGTTCTTTCTGGAATAAGATCATCAGACAATTGTTATCTACTAGAACAAGGAGTTCGATGCATGATCTCAAAACAGGATGAAGGAATTCTTTGGCACAGGAAGCTCGGTCACATCAACTATAAAAAACTGGTGAAAATCGCAAACGTGAAAGCTGTACGAGGAATGCCTACCTTAACCAGCAAGGATGGAGTTGTATGTGGACCATGTCAACAAGGTAAACAAATTCGATCTCCTCACTCTTCAGTTCAGTATATTACTACATCGAGAAATCTGGAATTACTGCATATGGATTTGATGGGTCCGGTTAATACACCTAGTATAGGTGGAAAGAAATATATATTTGTATGTGTTGATGACTTCTCTAGGTTCACATGGGTAGCCTTCTTGAAAGAGAAATCCAATACAATAGAAGTATTTAGAAGCATTGTAGTGAAGTTACAAGCTGAAAAGGGAAGTCCAGTAGGAAAGATAATCCGAATTCGAAGTGATCATGGTAGAGAGTTTGAAAATGAACAATTCAGTTCCTCCTGCGATGAGCTAGGGATCCAACACGAGTTCTCGGCTCCTATCACCCCTCAACAGAATGGCATCGTCGAACGGAAAAATAGAACTCTACAAGAGATGGCTCGAGTTATGTTGGCAGAAAAAGATGTTCACAAGAAATGGTGGGCAGAAGCTATCAATACAGCTTGTTATACAATCAATAGAGTGTATCTTCGACCATTCACTAGCAAAACATCCTATGAGATCTGGAAGGGCAGGAAACCAAATGTCTCATATTTTCATGTGTTTGGAAACACTTGCTATATTCTCAGAGATAGAGAATAGTTGGAAAAATTTGATAATCGGAGTTATCCAGAAACGTTTCTCGGGTATTCCATCAACAACCGTGCCTATAGAGTTTTTAATCATCGAACCAACACTCTCATGGAATCCATAAATGTTATTGTGGATGATTCAGAAAAGGAACAACATCCAGAAGGTGTAGAGGAAGAATCTGTCAGCACTCATGTTCCAACACAGTCTCAAACTTCAGACAAAGAAAAGCCATCAGTTGACTTTCACCAACGTGCTGAACCAAATGAGCAACAGGATTCTAACCCTGCCGAAGCTGACCATGTTGGAACACAGTCCCCTACTACTAACGACCATGTTCTAACACACGACCAACCTGGTTCCACCATGAGAAGTACTCGATCAGTGCCTCGAGTTGATTATCGACGACTGGCTGGACTACACTGTTTTGTTTCTCTAATTGAACCCAAGAACTATAAAGAAGCCTTACTTGATGAGTATTGGATTGCTGCAATGCAAGATGAACTCGGTCAGTTTACAAGGAATGATGTTTGGTATCTTACTCCTCGCCCCAAAGGCATTAATGTTATTGGTACAAAGTGGATCTTCAAGAACAAATCAGATGCAGATGGCTTAGTCACCCGTAACAAAGCAATACTTGTTGCTCAAGGCTATACACAAGTGGAAGGTGTTGATTTTGATGAAACCTTTGCGGCAGTTGCCAGAAGTATATGTGGAACAACCGAAAGGTTTTGAAGATCCTCATTATCCACAACATGTATATCGTCTCAAAAAGGCGTTGTATGGACTCAAGCAAGCACCCAGGGCATGGTATGAATGACTTACTACCTTTCTTCTTCAGCAAGGTTATCGTCGAGGGGGAGTAGATCGCACCTTGTTCGTGCTTGACAAAGCTTCAAGGTTTCTGATTGCTCAAATATATGTGGATGACATAGTTTTTGGTTCTACCTCACAATCTATGGTACAGGATTTTGTCACCATTATGCAATCTGAATTTGAAATGAGCATGGTTGGAGAGCTAACTTACATTCTTGGACTGCAAGTCAAACAAGGACGGAATGGCCTATTCATAAATCAAAGTAAGTATGCCTTGAATTTGGTTAAAAAATTCGGACTCAGTAGTGCTCGATCAGTTTGAACTCTGGGAGTGTCTGATAAATTGGTGAAGGATGAAGAAGGAGTTTCGGTTGATCAAAAGTTATACAGAGGCATGACTGGAAGTCTATTGTATCTCACCGCAAGCAGACCAGATATATGTTTCAGTGTCGGAATATGTACAAGATTTCAAGCTCATCCTAAGGAATCTCATCTTACTGCAGTGAAAAGGGTTGTTCGATATATAAGTGGGACTTCAGAATATGGTGTCTGGTATTCTAAGAATCAAGATTCAGAGTTAGTTGGGTACAGTGATTCTGATTGGGCTGGTAATGCTGATGATCGAAAAAACACCACAGGTGGATGCTTCTTTATTGGAACGAACTTGGTGTCTTGGTATAGCAAGAAACAGAATTCGATCTCTCTATCTACTGCAGAAGCGGAGTATCTTGCAGCAGGGAGTTGTTGTGCACAACTGTTATGGATGAAACAAATGCTGAAAGATTATGGAATTCATCAAGGCCCTTTGAAGATTCTATGTGACAATACAAGTGCTATTGATATTTCGAAGAATCCAGTTCAGAACTCGAGAACCAAACATATTGACATAAGGCATCATTTTGTTAGAGATCTGGTTGAAAGAAAAGAAGTGGAAGTAGTCTATGTTCCAACACACGAGCAATTTACAGATATATTTACAAAGCCGTTGGAAGCCACCACTTTTGAGAGCCTTCGACAACACTTAGGTGTTTGTCAAATTTGAGGTAATGATTACCAAAATTATTTTTCCCTGTAAATATTTATTTTGGTTATTTTCGTTTTGCAAAATCAGAAAAGAACAAAATAATTATGGAAGGAGCAAAGGTGTACAAAAATAGGAGTTGGTAAGTATGGTGTGTTGGAAGTTATTTAAGAAAGACAACATGATGTGACAAGAAGAGAAAGGGCCATCATTACCATTTGTGGGAAATCTAAAAAGGAACTTCGCGGGAAAAGAGGTGAATAAGATGAAGAGTTAAAGTGGGATTCAAATACATCCGTCCGTATCTCTCTCTCGGCCAAATATTTTTCTCCCCAAAATCCTTGCCGGAAAAACTTATACTCAACACTCCTCTTCATCTCGGCATTGTGCCTAAGAATGTCAAACCCAAACTCTCCAATGTTGGAAGCTGCTGTGGCAGAACTCATGGGGGAAGATCAAGGCTCCTTGAATTTGGAATTGGTGGTGTTTAATGAGCCAAGAAGATGTGTCGAATCGGGTAAGGCACAAACTCAAGATCAGAACAAAGGAAACACTAACCATGAGGAGAATGAGGAGATAGCTGGAGCAGAGGCTGATGAAGCTGAAGATAAAAAGGAAGAGGAAAAGGATTCTGTCAATAAACAGAGTGGGGATTCTGATGGTAAATCTGATGCCCAAGAAGAAGCTTCTGAAGGCAAGAAAAAGAAAAAACCTAAGGTAACTGGTCCTGACCCTCGTCCGTTGAAATTCATGGGTTTTGAATGTAGAAGTGTGGATGAAGTGTTTGAATGGCTAGAAGCTAATAGAGTTGCAGTTGATTTAACCAAGATTAAGATAGTTAGAGGAAAATATTTGACTGTTAAGTAAAGGAGTTAGTGACTGGGAATCTAGGAGGAATTAGGCTTGAGAATCATACTGTGAAATTTGTTATGGGACGATATACTAAGTTCCAGGAAAAGGACAAATTTTATGTACATTGTTATATTCCGGTGCCGAGGTATGCTTACTTGAGAGAGATAGATGATAGTGAAGTGGCCGGAAGTGAAGTGGTTAGGAATGGAGATAAGCTTCAGGTAGGATTCTATGATACAAATCCTGCAAAGAGAATGGAAGAATTGAGGAAACCTATCTTCATTATTCTGTCTGACAGTGAAGAGAGTGTTCCAACACAGATGGATGAACCAGAGTATATGGACTTAGACTCTGATACTGATTTAGGAGGAGAGCATAATGATGATTTTGATAATAAGGATCATGAAGCATCTGATGAAAACATGTCTGCCCAGAGTGATGATTCTGAGAGTGGTGAGGATACTCAATCAGAAGAAGAATCTGAGAAGGAAAAGAAAGCTGAAGGATCAGGGTGTGTTCCAACACAGGATGTTCCTGATCTGACATATTCCAGTGATGAGGTACTGGATGAGTTTTATCAGAAGGCAAAAGGCAAGAGGAAGGCTGGCCCAGTCATGGATTCTGCTCAAGCTAAAAGGAGCAAGAAAAGGCACGACAGCAAGACAAAGAAGGTTTTACCTCCTCCATCTGTCAGCAAGGCCTACTCTGCGGTGTATTTTGATGAAAAAGGTGCAGAGATGGGAGATTTTTTCTCTGAGAAGAAATTCATAGCTGAAAGGCCATTGGATCTAAAAGCTTATTAGGAGAGCGGCTTCACAGATTTTCTAAAGATGACGGGCATGACAACAGCAACAATAATCCAGCTACAGTACAACAGACAGGTTGTACTAGCGGTATATTCCAATCTTATGCCTGGTAATTTAGAGGTTACCTCCCCATGGTTTGGTAGAGTATATGTTAGGGGGAAAGTCATAGATGTATCTGTTGCTAGGATTAACATGTTGCTAGGTCTGAAAACACCTGAGACGGGGGGAGTGTTTCCTGAAAACTTGGGATTGTCTGATGATGAACTCTTAGGTGTGCTATCTGGTGGATATAAGGTAGAATGGCCAGCAACTGGGTACTCACAAGCATCCTGCTTGTCATCAAGATTTTTTGGTTTATGTCAGGTGGCAGTGCACTGGTTGTTTCCCTCGAGTAATACAACAGCCTTGACAAGGGAGATGGCAAAACTGCTGTACTGTGTTGGAACACAGAAAGAAGTTAACCTTGGTCTTCTCATTCAGCAGCACTTAGTCAGACAGGTTACTGCTCCAAAAGTCAATGATGCTGTTATCTATCCTGCCTTAATATATGCCCTAGCCAAGAGTGCCAAAGTGAAGGGAAAGGCTTCAGATGTGGTAATTGATACTGAGTTTCTACGACCCAACAAAAGACTTTCGGGCTGAGACAGGTTCATGATCTCCCGTGGAAATTTTCTGGATCAACCTCGTCATCAGCAGCAGACAAAAAGGCTCGACTGATGGTTCTCAATGCCAGACTTGGAGCTTTAGGTATACAGATGGCTGCTTTGCAGGCAGAGAAAGCAAGTTTGGAGGCAGAGAAGTCCAGATTGGAAGATTGAATTTGTATGCTTAATGCACGGGGAGTACTACACACTGATTTTTTTTTTTATTTTGATGATTTTGTTTGATGAATCTGCGGTACCTTTGGCCTATGTGTCCTAGGGGGAGAAATTTTGGATTTGAATGATTTAGACTTTGATTCAAATTGGTTGTACCTTGTTTATTTTGGATTTCTGAATTCTGGTTTCTGGTTTCTGGTTTTTGAATTTATGTCTAAGGGAATTCTGGAATTCTGGTATCTTGTTGATTGTTGGTTTACAAGTTTATGATATTGATGCTGGAAGTTACTGTTTCCAAAATATTATGGGTCCACAAAAATGCCAAAGGGGGAGATTGTAAAGTCAAGAGATTTGCAAGAAAATATTTTATTGGCAATTCTGTGTGAATTAATTTTGGAACAGAAAATCTGACCATGTTGGAACATGCTGGTGCAGAATATTTACGCCAAGGTTTTATGGAAATCAAAGTCAGAATATTGCAGTAGTTTGGTATAAATGGAATTCGTATATCTGACTACATATATCAGGCGTGTGAAGCATAATTGGTTTATGGAAAATCCCTACTTATATGGAGAAGATTTATTCGAATATATGAGACAGAATGATATAAGGTAAATCCCTTTATTTATGGGATTTGGATATGTTTCAAGAATCAGATTTGGAATAGGAATATTGTGGAGATAATCAAGGAGTATTCAAGTCTGATTCGTGGATATAAATTTGGGACAAACACGGCTGCATACTCACGGATTTAACATAGCAAAAATATGCATACAGATTTTTGAGACTTTCGAGAAGTTGCAAAGAGTCAGAACAACTGTGTTCCAACACACTAACCTGCCGCACAAAGTTCAGAATCACAAACCTTAATTTCTCGGGAGGAGGAGATCCTGCGTCGACGGAGTTCGAGATCAGAGGGAGACTGATCAAGGCGGATCGGTAGCTAGGGGAGCTAGCAGAGTCCACACGTTATAGTTAGTAAAGATAAGTATTTTGTAAACTGTACTTTGTACTGTATCTTTCTAATTAGTGGATTCATTCTGAACTGGGCCAGGCCCCGCAGATGTAGGTGGATTACACCGAACTGCGTAACCAAGTCGTATGTCTTTTACATATTACGTTATTATGCACTTGGTTAAATTAGGCATGTTGGAACACACTAGTAAAGACTAGAAAAATTGGTAAAACTAAATTTCAATTGGTATCAGAGCTGAGTCACCTATCGTTCCCTTGGTTGTTTCAAGGAAAGTGAGATCCAGTTTTACCATGACGACAAGAGAAGGAGCGTAAGTCTCTCCACCACCTCTACTAGAAGGCAGCAACTACAACTATTGGAAGGCACGCATGAGGGTCTTCATCAATTCGCTGGATGAACTGGCATGGTTTTATGTTGAGAATGAATGGAGTCATCCTACAGAAGATGCTGATACAAGCTCTAAGGCGGTAGAAGGGGAGTCAAGCCAAAGGAGTCAGAAACCCAAAGACAAGTCTAGATGGACTCCAGATGACCTTAAAGAATCTCTGGCAAATTCAAAGGCACTTAATGCGATCTTCACTGCTGTTGATGAAAATCAGTTCAAGCTTATATCTACGTGTCACCAAGCAAAGAAAGCATGGGATATTCTTCAGACTATTCACAAAGGAACCAGTCGTGTGCGTGAATCAAAAATATAGATGCAGGCTACCAAATTCGAAGAACTCATAATGGAGGAGGACGATACTATTGCTACCTTCAATGGAAAACTCAGGGATATCTCCAACATGGCCTATCAACTTGGAAATGTGTACAAAGAAACTAAGCTGGTGAAAAAGACCTTGCGATCTCTTCCCAAAATGTTTGCAATGAAAGTAGCAGCAATAGAGGAAGCAAGAGACGTGGCCCACCATGAGTCTAGATGAACTAATGGGCTCATTACAAACATATGAGATGACATTCCAGCAACCTACAAAGAGAGTTTCCAAGGAATTGGCGTTCAAATCTTCTCCAGCTAAGGAAAGTCATGAGTCTGACAGTGATGATGAGATTGAAAAACTGGCACTTATCACAAAGAATTTCTCAAGAATGCTAAAGAAGGTGGTCAACAAGAAACCTCTGGAAAGGTTTGGTAGAAACAGACAAAAACAACAAGATTCGAGCAATAATCGTGGAATGAGATTTGAACAAGGGAATATGCAGTTCGGGAGAAATCAGAACAACGATTCAGATGTAGGTGGATTACACCGAACTGCGTAACCAAGTCGTGTGTCTTTTACGTATTAATTTATTATGCACTTGGTTAAATTAGGGATGTTGGAACACACTAGTAAATACTAGAAAAATTGGTAAAACTAAATTTCACCATTAATTAACACCTTTATATTTTTTAATCTTTAAATGAATTGGTGTGGGTGCCAATAAGTCAATAATAACACCCTATAGTTGCAGCAATAGTTTACATGAAACGAAAAGCTCAAAGCTAAAAACATTACCAAACGTAAAATCTGTAATTTCAAAAGACTTGTCAAAGTCAAAACAAATATAATCAAACATTAATACATTGAATAAGTGCTTAAATTCGAAACGGTTTGATCATGGGTTTGATTGATCTTGAAATTGAACTAGCTAGTTAGCGCTGCATTCCTCCATGAGAGACCGGAGCTCCCATCGCCACTGCACCGTGCTGGTTATGCATATTTCCTTGCCATCCTATTGAAGAGAAGGAAAGTTAATACAAAAGTCGGATAACTCATTTCATTAGGATGGAGATTTGTTTCTCTTTAATTTCAAGACGAGAAAGAGAGAGATTTACCAGCAGACATGTCAAACCCGCGTTTCTTGAGCTCGCGGTATTCCTGACACAGAGAACAGGTCTCACAGCAAAAATGAACAAGGCAATCTCCACAGGGTTGTTCATCCAGATTGTACTGCTTCCTCATCTTGGTCCGGTATGAGCAAGAGTACAAGCATCCACACCCGGTGATCAGATATATTAGGGCATACAGTCCTCCACTCACTCCACATACTATAAAACATCACAGATTTAAGGGTTCTGGTAGCTACATATGTATTCATCAAAATATAATATGGGTGTGTTTAGCAGAACTATGCTTATAAGCAAAACAAACTTATTTTGGCTTATTTTGAAACCCGGGGGAAACCGGCTTCTACTTTCCCTCAAGAAATAGCTCCTGCTTAAATAAGTACTTTTATAAGGGTTTATCAAACTCTAAAAAGGAGCTCGGCGGTGTGTTTGGCCGAGCCTATTGATATAAGTACTTACTATTTATTATAAACTAAGCAATTTTTAGTGTTTGATAAGCTAAAAAATATTTTTGAAGCAAAAACAGAATCTTGTGACACCTCCAACTTTTAAACTGAGCCAGCATACGCCAGATTTGCTTGTAAGTTGTTCCACCAAATACACCTTGTAATTTTAAAATGGTTTTAGAGAAATATAAACATATTAATGATCACTCACAAGTTGTTCCTTGGTCTACGATCTCTGCAATTTGTCCGAAAGTGATGCATGGACAACAGCATGTTAGGCAACCTGCAAAAACGAGTATGTGTTCAGTTCTACATGATTACGTCCAATCTGTTAAATCATGAGTAAATTGTAATATCGTTAGACTACCTAAAGGAGGTTATGCATGTAAAAATGGACTTACAGTTTGGGGCATCCGAGAAGCAGTCGAAGAGACCAGTTGACCAACCAACCTGAGCATTGCCTGAAGCCTTGTATTGATCCTGTGGGTTTGATGGGTACATTTTTGTTGGATTACGTATTATGAATCTGAGGGACCAATGTTTATAAATTTTTACATTGTTGTGATGCTGTATATATACTACATAGTCATGACCACCTACAGGATATCGGAATAAAATAACGGCTTAATCCGTCTCAATAAATAAGAACACTCTCATGAGAATTCAATTTTATCCGTCACATTAACGTTGTTAAACTATAACAGCACCACCAATACAATCTCATAATTATATAAGATAATATAAATTTAAAAAATTATTCTAAAATTTACAATTTTTAATAAGGATGTGATTTGAATCTTGAGCCTCTTTGTTGTGGAAAACGTGGACTGCCTCTGAACCAAGTCTAAGTCCGTATGCCATTTGGTCACTTCACAATTCATATGACATTCCTTCAACTTGCGCAAAGGTTGATCTTTCAACGAGCTATTCACACAATTCTGACCATAATTGGAAACAGAAATTTTAAAATCTTGGATTAGGTCAAATATTATATCAGGTGAAGCACAGGTGTTAAAAAAGTGGATGTTCTCGTGTTTTGTTGTGCTAGAGAATGTTCAAATCTGTTCGAAATTTCAAAAATCTTAAGAAAGCAGCTTTATTTATTATTTTCTTGAAATTTTGAATGTGTAATATTTTCACGTAATCCCTATGTCTCATTTCAATCTATAATTTAGCTATTCATTTAGTCAAAATTTATTAACAGTAACCCTAAAATTAAATTAGTATGTAAATATAAATACTATTGTGTGATATGTTGTTAGATTCGTTATGACATGTGTTTTCAAACTGTACAATTTTCATACGTTTAAATTTTCCCTAATGAAAGATATTAAGGATCAAATTTTTTTTCAAGTCAACTCTCAAAAGTCAAAAGGTGAAACTTAAATAATACGGAGGAATTATCAATTTTAAGAAATATAAGCTTGCATGGATATATTATATATAACTATATTGGATATATAACAATATAACTATATCTACTTGAATAAGTGCCAATATAATTCTCAGATAATTTTTAGTGTAAAAATAACCCTAACTAGTTAATGGTGTCAATATAACCCTAAGCCACTATTTCAGGCATTGACCGACGTTGACCATGCATAATGACTAAAATGACCTTTAACCTAAGAGTGTTAGGACAGTTTTACCCTTGTGCCACCCCACCCCACCCCTTCCATCGGTCACCACCACCTCCACCCGGCCACCACCACCACCTCCTCCACTGGCCGCCACCACCACCACCACCTCCACCCGGCCACCACACTACCACATCAACCGGCCGCCACCGTCATCCTAGCTCTTATCACTCCAGCTCTTGTCCCCGCCACCATCTGCCACTCCCACCAGCTCAGTCCCCCGTCACTATTGCTACCTTCACCTGATCGATTTCGACCTTCTCTCGCCAGATTTTGCCATTTCCTCGATTGGCTGAATTCACTCAATTAAAGCAGGACACGACAATGGTCACGGCTGAGCCTCGCTAGAAGGTGATGGTGACGGGGCTTAGACGGAGAGCACAGATGCGAGGCTCAGATAGAGGTCGAGCAATGGTTGTGGCTGAGGCTCGTCAGAAGGCAATGGTAGCGAGCTCAGACGGAGGGTTCCCAACGACGATACATGATGAGGAGGGTTCCCTTTGGCGGCGAGACGGAGGGTTACTTGCAGTGTCGTGACAGAGGATTACTAGTGGCGGTGGGAGGGTTACCATCGGTGACGGGACGAAGGATTACCAGCGGCAGCAGAGGGTTACTAGTGGGCTTCGATGAAGAAGAAATAAATGCTGGAGAATTAAAAAAAATGAAAATTAAATTACATTTTTTGGAGGATATAAATATAGTTCTTTTTTTTTTCTTTTTTTTAAAAATTCGAAGGGTAAAATAGTCATTTTACCAAATTCCGGCCAAAATCTGCTGGAATGGGTAAAATTGCACTTACATCAACTATATAGGATTATATTTGTACTTTTTATTATCAAAGGGTTATATTGGCACTTACGTCAAATATGTAGGGTTATAAAAGCACTTTTATCTAACTATATTTCTATAATACATGCTTCTTTGAATAATTTCATATTTTGCATGAGATGAGATCGATGAAATGAAATGTTTGATCATGTAAATCAAAAATTGAAATTTAAGGAGACGATCTCATCGATGAAATGAAATGTATAATCATGTAAATCAAAAATTGAAATTTAAGTAGACGATTTTTCAGTTGAGTTTTTTAATATTTATTTGTAGGCTTATTTTATGATCCTCATTGTCAATTTTGTTTTTATGATTCTCTCCAAAAGGTTTATGCAGTTCAAAGCTGAAATTGCTACGTGTGAGTATTCAGATGAAAGTATTGAAATTCAACATAATATAGCCGCCCCGAAATTCTGACATTTCTTCGAAACCTCAGGCACAAGTCGACGGACAAATTGGATTAGCTAGTCGTCTGTTTGAAATGGTCAGATACAAATTGAATATCAAGACTCATGCTTTCATGCTCTTTAATTATACGCAATATTTCCCTAGCAATCATAGTTATGCTTAATTAGCTAGCTGTGAAAAGGATAGTTTAAAAAATGGTTGGCCATAGTGGTCTCAATTCGAGTAATCGTGTCGGGTTTGTGCGAGTTGGAAACGGTTCGGGTTAAAATAGCTCGCGTTGAAAATGTGTCGAATGTTAGTTCTCGGGTTGTGTCGGGTTACTATCATGTCAGATTGAAACGTATTAGATTTTTTTTTCTCGGTCGGGTTGTTGTCTTGTCAATTTGAAAAGGGTCAATTTTTTTTTTCTTCGGGTCGTGTCAGGTTATTGTAATGTCGGGTAATTGTCGTGTAATTTTTTTTTCTTGGGTTAGATCGGGTCAGGTTGGATTTGGTAGGGTTATTTTCGGGTTGGGTTACTATAGTGTCGTTTTTTGTACGAGTTGATTTGCTATCAGGTTTGATCATTTTTTTTTATAATGTTTCATATTGGATTCATGTATATTTAGGGTTGGTTTATTCAAGATAAAGTTAGTATCACTACCATAGAGACCCCCCCTCTACCACCGAATTTTGAAAACCGATGCCCCAAATGGAAGGGCACTAATTTAATTTATTTTAACACCAGTTTTTTGAAAATCGGTGATAACCAAGCACCGATTTAATAAAAATAGGTAAATTTTGGCACCAATTTATTTTTTCTTAGCTCCAATTTTTTGAGAATCGGTGTTAAATATTCACATTTTTGCACTGTTTTAAGGGGCACCCATTTGGAATAAAGAGGATGCGTCACCAGTTTTCAAAAAACACTAATAACTAAGTTAACTTTAACAATCCAGGTTCAACCCCTTCTTAACTTTCGATATATAGACACTAATTAAAAAGGATTGACTTTAACTAATCAACGGTTTACATTACTTGACTTTTTATATAAACACTAATAACTATGTTGAGTTCAACCAATCAACAGTTAAACCTTACTTGACTTTCAATATATAGACATTAATTACTAAGGATTGACTTTAACTAATCAACTGTTTACCTTACTTGACTTTCTATATGTATACTAATAACTAAGTTGACTTTAACTAATCAACAATCAAGCCTTACTTGACTTTACATATGTAGACACTAATAATTAAGGATTGACTTTAACTAACCAACGGTCAACCGTTACTTGACTTTCAACATATGGACACTAATCAACGATTTACCTTATTTGACTTTCTATACAAACTCTAATAACTAAATTTACTTTAACTAATCAATGGTATTGAGTTGATTGGATTTTAGATTGTTACAGATATTGTCAATTACGAATTGGATTGGGACACATATCAAAATCTATTTGTTATTTCTCGAGTTTAATTAACTTTGGAATGATTTCATGTTGGGTTAAATATCACATTTATCGATTTGATCGAGTTCAGGTTGATTACGGGCTTGGGTTCTTATTGAGTTCGAGTTAATATATCTCAGGTTAGATTCAGGTTTTGGGTTGAGTTTGGTAATGTTGGGTGTGGGTTCAGGTCGATATATCTCTGGTCAGATTCAAGTTTTGGGTTGAGTTTGGTCGTGTTGGGTACGGGTCGATATATCTCGGGTCATAATCAGGTTTTGGGTTGAGTTGGGTTGTGTCGGGTTTGGGTAGATATTTCTTGGATCATATTCGAGTTTCGGGCAGAGTTCGGTCGTGTTAGATTCAACTTTTGGTTGATATTTCTCGAGTCAGAATTGGATTTTGGGTTAAGTTTGATCGTATCAGTCTGTATCGGGTTCTCGAATCGGGTTAGAGATTAATAGTACTTGTTGGCCTTATTAACTGTGTCAATGTAGCATTGAAGTTTATAACAATGTTGAATGCCTTGGCACAGACGTTCATCGTAAGTATGCAACGTATCGTTGAATAATTTGTGTTAAAGAATATCCTAATTTATTCTAAACTTCACTGCGGTCTTCGATGTTGAAAATAAGCTAGTTAATTTATCACAAAGTCTTGTGTTATACAGTCTAAACTTTAGGTTGGGTCTATATTATATAGTTATTGAAAGTTTTAATTGCTGTGGGGTTGATTTTAAAATAGGCTTAAAATGTGGAGGCCTTTTGTTGTAAGTATAATAAAATTTACTCCATATATGTGTATATATATATATCACAATTTGAGATATTTATTTCATTTTTTTCATAATTTTTTTCTGCCGGAAACCATCGATAATCGTCCGATTTCTACCGGATTTTTGCCAGATCTTTCATCTACCTCCTCCACTCCCCCGCCCAGCATTAACGTCGGTTATTCCCCCGCGGCTGCTGCAATCTCACGTAGCTGCAATCTCACGTCACTACTTAGGAAACTACCAGATTTGTTTTCTACTACTCGACCGCCTCTACTCTATCTCCTGCTATCGCTACTCCATCTCCTACTGCCTCTATGACCTCATCAAGGTTGCTGTCGACCGCGCTCGTATCATCGGTTTCAATGTGAGAGGAGAGAGAACGAGATGGCAAAGGCAAAGAGCTCGAGGTAGTTCACGTGAAAGTAGTAAGCGTTCCTTCAGATGCCACGATCTCAGAGAGCGAGCTAGGGTCCGACGTGGGGGAGCGATCGACGAGCTCGAGCTAGGGGCGGCATCGGCGCCGGAAAGGTACCGTGGTGTTTGTACCGTGTAATTTTGCTTATGGATACGATGAAAAATCTTAGAAATGTTTATGATATTATGTTGTCATGTGATGATATTATAACGTGATGATGTTATGTTGTTAGGTGATGATGTTATGAGTTGATATGTTTTGCTTTTTGGGTGATATAGGTTGATGTTTGTAGATTTTTTCCCCTCTCATGTTAATGTTTTTCATTTTTTGGGCGAGGTTTATGTGATATGAGTTGATGTTTATGATTTTTTGTTGATGTTTATGATTTTGATTTGTAGTTTATATTTGATGTTAACTATTTGATTTCACTACTGGAAAACAGGTACATAGGTACCAGTATGATTGTACATGTTCCAGAATACAGGTTCTGGAAATGACGTTAGCAGCTTATAATCATTTAAAAATAATGGTACCGGTGCCTTTAAAATCATCTGCACTGGTACCAAACATGACGGTGCCTAAGTTAGAAGAAATAACAAATATGGAAATATTAAGCATCGGTACGACACATACTGGTGCAGAGAATTGGTGCTATGTAGAAATTTACACGGGAACGGATAAATCATGCACTTGTATACTTGATGGTACTGGTGATGATGGAAAAAAACCCCGGAAAATATTATTTTCCAACACCGATTTAGAAATTTTTGGCTTGCACCGGTAGATATACCGATGCTTATGAGACAAGTAGGTGGATGCATGATAATATTCAACATCGGTACAGGTTCTACCAGTGCTTTATTGTTAATTACGCAAGTAATAAATGAATCTGACACTGGTATAGTGCATAATACCGGTGATGATGCCAAAAAAAGTGAAGGAAATCCTAAAAACTCAGCACCGGTATGTAATTTTCCGAGTAGCACCGGAGTTGTTACCAGTGCTAGCTTGGTGAAAATCATGTATAACACTGGTATTAGTAGATTATACCGGTGCTATTGGTGCATTCACTACTAGAAAACAGGTACATAGGCACCGATACGTTTATACCAGTGCTGCAATGCCGGTGCAAATTATATCATTAGCACCGGTATAAACATCTGAAAAAGGTTATATTGTTGCCTTTGTAATCTATTGCACCGGTAACCAACATACTGATGCTCCATACCAGTGCCTATGTGAAAATAAGTAACAAATATGAAAATGTTGACAATTAGTAAGGCACGTACCGGTGCATAAAATTGGTTCTACAAAAATTTTATGGGGAAGCTTATATTTCCTGCAAAGGTAGAATTTATATTGTCGGTTCTAATTAAAAAAAGTTGTGGAAACTAGAAATTTTCAGAACCGGTTTTATATTTTCAATTTAACACCAGTTCTGTTACCGTTGCTATACTGTACAGACCAATTTTATCAATATATTGTACAAGATTTTCTATTTTCATTTCACAGATGTTCCATTTATCAATCATTTCCAAATCGCATAGTTGTGAACTTGAATTATTAAATTTCAATATGGAATCGCCAATTTTGGTTTTTGACAATTCCAAGAATCTTGGACGGATCTAAGTGCAAAAGGTAAAATATTCACTCGGACGTCCAAATTAAAATTCGCTCAAATGTAATACTACATTACGAATCTGTAAAGTATACAAGACCTAATTAAAAAATTAATAATATTTCTTGGGAAAAATCTTACAAGTAATCCTCCCCCATTAGAACTTCCTAACTTCTGAGTAATCTATAGTAAGATACTCTAACATATGTAATAGCGTTTTATTAAATTCATGAAAAATTACTTTTCTATTTCAAAACTTCAAGTAACCCAAGAACACCCAATATACAGTTAATTTGATATAGAAATGAAGGATAAACTCAAATTTGGGCAATAGAGCAATTTTAGCATAATGTTGTACAAGATTTCTATTTTCAATTTTGCGGATGTTCCATTTATCCAGTTATGTCCAAATTGCATAGTTGTGAACTTGAATTATTAAAATTCAGTATGGAATCGCCAATTTTATATTTTCAACAATTCCAAGAATCTTGGAGGAACCTAAGTGCAAACGGCAAAAAGTTCACAAAGACGTCCAAATTAAAATTCGCTCAAATGTAATGATACATTATGAATCTGTAAAGTATACAAGGCCTAATCAAAAAAATTATTAATATTTCTTGGGGAAAAACTTACCAGCAATCCTCCCGTTAAAACTTCCTAACTTATGAGTAATCTATAGCAAGATACTATAACGCATGTATTAGCGTTTTATTAAATTTCATGAAAAATTAAATTTCAATTTTAAAACTTCAATTAACCCAAGAATACCCAATATGAAGTAAATTTGATAAAAATACAAAGGTGTAATGCAATTTTTGGCATTAGTGCAATTTTAGCAAAGTTACATACAGATCCATTTCGGGGGCTCGTCATACACAATTTTCGAACAGGCGAAAGACAGAATGTATAATTGATTTTTTTATCAATCCAATTTCATAAATACATTAACCGAAAAAACTGTCCAACGTTTCGAGTTAGTGGATAGAAAGTGTGGGGTGAAATTTAGAATTTCCAAAAATTTCAAAATGGCACCGGTTTACATATTGGTGCTGTAACAAAATTCTCACTTTCCGCCCAAAATTGGTGGGGCTGAAATATTTTTGAAACCCATACATACATATATATATATATATATATATATATATATATACCATAACAAATCCAGCACCAGTATATATATATATATAAATATATTGTGTGTATGTCATCTGGTTTTACTCAGTGGTACAAACTTAGAAAAGTTTTCTCTGCTCTGGAAATTTTTTTCTAAAGTAGTCTCAGACAGCTACCTTAACTACTTTAAGCACATGTATATAAGTTATAGCACCAGTAGGTTTACCGGTGCTACACACTTAGAAAAATTCTACTGGGTTTACTCTCGGGTTCAAAAAATTATGGAAAAAGCCTTTAAAGTAGCCCGAAGAAGCTACATTTTATATACATAGGCACCTGTTTTATCCAATCCATATCGGTGCTTCGTGTTTGGTTTTTATGATAATTGATGTTGTTTTTCTATGTTTTTGTAAATTTTCCAGTTATTTACATGAACTTCAATTTTTACTGTTGTTTTGCACGATGTATCGTTCTTTATGAATTTTTGGGTTTAATATTTTAGCCGGTGAGTTTATTATCACTGGCCAGATTTTTTTAATTGATCGCCTATTTACTAGCACCGATATGTCACCACATAGACACAGGTATTTTGAGCATTTTCATTTTGATGCCTAAGTGAATATAGTTACATAGGCACCAATATTTTGAGCATTTTCATACCGTTGCCTAAGTCAGTGTAGTTACATAGGCACCGGTAAGTGGTACCAGTGCTGGATTAGATTTTTAGCACCGGTACCACTACCGGTGCCTATGTAACTACATTTCTTGCACCGGATCACTTAGGCACCGGTATGAAAATGCTCAAAATACTGGTGCCTAGCTTGTAAATATGGGTGCCTATGGGGGCATCTTCCAGTAGTGATTAAATGCTCACCTACCACCCTTTTCTAGCGGGTAAAAAGTACATTGAAGTTTCTTTTGAGTTCATTAATGGCAATTTTTGGATGAGGAAGACATTGAATGCTCATCAATGAACTCACTTGAAGGTACTTTATGTTTTGTATAAATTTATTATTAATAGGGGAATATGTGTGGAATGATACGTTGCCATATTTTTTTTCATGTTTGATCATTGTAATGTTATTTCTCACTCTTGATGAATAGGGTTGGTTAGCAAGTAGTGTTGATGTATTGAATGACTTTCTCATGCATGTGATTCGATAGAGTGTGGTATGGATGTAGTAATATGTTGTTGCATGTTGCATGTTCATAGGGTGTGGTATGAATAAATTATTTTTAGGGTGTAAGTTTATATCTTTGTGGATGTTTAATTGTTGCACATTGATTAAATTGTAGAGATTTACTTTGCCATTAAGAGGCGTAAGCATGTGTATCACAATGTTTGTTTGGTGAGTGATGAATTTATTGATTTTGCTGTAGAGTGTATGGAGCATCCATTTAGTCATGAAAAGTGCATTTATGCCCATGTCATGATTGTAAGAATCGTGAATCGTAAGCGTACTAACGATCGGGACTTGTTGCGACTCCATTTGTACAAAAGAGGTTTTCAAAGGATTATTTGGTTTGGACTTTTCATGGTGAGAAACCACCGCTAGAGGTGGTTATAGGTAGTAAGGGAGAATATTTTTGGGATGTAAATTTGGATGACATGTGTGAGGAGGTGAGGGATGAATTCAGGGGGAGACCCGAGGTTCTGTCAAAATTTCTAGATTAGAAGAACTGACCGTTGTTTCCCAGTTGCAAGAAGAAAGACACTGTAATGTCATGTTTGATGGAGTTGTTTAACATGAAAGGTGTTGGTTCGTGGAGCGATACTGGCATGGATAAGTTGCTCAAGTTTTTGAATGAGAAACTCCCCCCACCCTCCGGAAATGGTTTACCGGACAACATCTATGATGCAAAGAAAATTTGTGCCCAATGGGAATGGAGTATTAATAAAAACAATGCATGCCCTAATGATTGTGTTTTTTATAGGGATTATTTGGCAAAAGAGGTAGATTTCCCCTTATGCCACACTTCTCGTTATAAGGAAAAGATAAATGAGGTTGTGGATGAAGATGTTATTGTGAAGGTAAGGAAGCGGGTCCCTATAAAATGTGTGTGGTACCTTCCTATTGCCCTGAGGCTAAGGAGGTTGTTTAAAATGCTTAGGATGCGAAGAACATGACATGGTACAGGGATATGGGTTATCTTGATAATGATAGCATCAATCATCTAGCAGATGCAGATCAGTGGAAGAATATTAACAAGATGTATCCTAAGTTTACATTTGACCCAACGAATTTGAGGATGACTTTGTGCACTAATGGTATGAATCCCTTTGGTAAACTGTCATCGAAGCATAGTTGATGCATGGCTATGCTTTCCATTTACAATCTACCTCTGTATCTCCGTATGAAGAGGAAATATATTTTGATGCCATTGATGATTCAGGTCCAGAACAACCCGTAAATTACATCGATACCTATCTAGCCCCACTCATTGAAGATCTGAAGGTTTTATGGTCTGATGATTTTAATGTGTTTGATGGTAATTGTGAGGACCAAGTTCAATATGAAGGTCATGCTTTTTTGCACGATAAATGATTTTCCGGCTTATGGCAATCTTTTGTGATATGTGGTTAAGGTTCACAAGGCATGTCCTGTGTGCGAGGAAGCAACTGATTTCCAGCAGTTGAAAAATGATAGGAAGGCCGTGTATCTTGGTCATAGGAAATTCCTCCCGGAAAAGCACAAGTTACGAGATGACACCATTCATATTTTTGGAAGGAGGGAGAGGAGGAAGGAGCCAAGAGTATTGAGTGGGTTTTCCATCCACCTCAAGGTGAAGAAATTAAATATTGTTCTTGAAAACGTTATCTAAAGTCTTGCCACAAATGATGGACCTTAGAAGAAAAGATCGATTTTCTTTGATATTCCGTATTAGGAGAATTTGGAGTTCACAATTCTTTGGATGTGATGCATATAGAAAAGAATGTGTGTTAGAGTTAAATTGTTACTCTACTTAAAATTCTTGTTAAGACGAAGGACAATTTGAATGCAAGGAAGGACTTGGTTGAACTCGGTCTACGAGTTGATATAGCTCCATAGGTGAAAGATAAAATAACGTACCTACCATCCGCCCCTTACAATCTTTCTACACTAAGAGGAGATCAGTTTGTGAGTGTATTCAGCGAATCAAGGTACCGCCTGCCTACTCTTCCAATGTTAGTCATTTTATGAAAGATGAATTATGTCTTAATGCGTTGAAATATCATGATTGTTACGTCCTTAAGCAACAAGTCTTACCCGTGGCTATCTCTGGTGTCATGGAGGAGGGGGATGAGATTCTGCATCATGCACACATGTTTCTTCTTCAACTCCATTTGTTGTAAGAATATTAGCAGGAAACAACTTGATGATTTGGAGCGTGAGGGGATTGTAGTGCTTTGTTTTTTTGAGAAGTACTTTCCCCCGGCATTCTTCGCCATTGTGGTCTATCTCGTTATCCATGTAGTCAGGGAAATCAGAATATGCGGTCCCATTGGTATGCATTGGATGTACTTGTTAGAACGTCACATGGGGTTCTTTAAGGGCTATGTACACAATCGAAGCCGACCCGATGCGATCATTGTGCAGAGGTATGTCGAGGAGGAGATCATTGAGTATTGCACTTCAAATTTGACTGGGAAGATAGCACTCGGAGTCCCCTATCATGTGTAAAGTGGCAGGAAGAATGGGATCCCACATACCAAAGGTACACTTTACATGTCCCTGTTGGAAGAACTCTATCCTGAATGGCCATCGAACCAGTTACAACTGGAGTATTCTACAACGTTTGTCAATTGGTTTTATAATAATTGCAATGTTAAAGGTATGCCCCCTAAACTTTGTGCGTTTGTAAAGACACCCAATTGCACCGTGAAGAGATACCAGGGCTATGGCATTGATGGATAAATTTTTGCAACAGTGGCCAAGGACAACAAGAGCACAACTCAAAACATCAGGGTTTACGTGGAATCTAAATCCATGTGGCAGTCGAGCAAGAAAGACAAAAAACATATCCTTGTAGTTATGGAGTTTTATGGGAGTCATCAAGGAGATTTGAGATTTGGATTATGTTGAGTTTAAAGTGGTTGTCTTCAAGTGAAGATGGGTTGAAAATGGTATAGGGGCTCGTTCTGAGATGCCAATAGGTTTCACGCCGGTGGACTTGAATCGAGTGAGCTAGGAGAATGAAAAGTTCTTCTTAGCTGCCCAAGCTCGCTAGATATTTTATATTTAAGACCCAATCAATGAGATGTGGCATGTTGTACTCCATGGAAAGAAGTTATTTTTTAAAGATGAAATTAATAAGCCCTTTAAATATGAAACTGTCAAGCTTCCCTCTGCATTCCCAAATTTCAAGGACATTGGTGAACTACCAATATGTAGATGGATTATGGGTGGATAAGAATGGTCATATTATGGGTGAAGCATCTCGAAATATCGGCCAGTTGAACGGGGGCTCTGGGAGAGGAGAAGCGGAAGATGGCCAATTTTGATGCCGAAAAGCGTCAACGGATGCTAGAGAAAGATACACTCGAGAAGAGGGTCTAAGCTGCTGAGAACCCACCTGAGTAGGTTCAGCTGTTTGTAGCTGCTGAGAACCTATCCGAGTATGTTCAGCCCATCCGATCAAGAATGATGGCCTTCGCTTTACCTTGATGGATTTTCATTAAGTCCAAAGGGCAGTTCTTCATTGCTGAGGGGATTCGAGCGACCCCCTCCCCAAGGCTACAGACACATCCCCTGAGCAAAACTTAGCTGAAATCAGCGGGGAAGGGATGATCACATCCACCTCGAAAAGGGATGACTCTAGGGTTCGTTCTTGATTGTAACTCTACCAGTTCAGGCCTCCTCATGTAACCTTTGACGCTTTAATATAAGGTTGTTTTTAATCTTTGTGACTTTTACATTAATTTTATCTTTGTTCTTTTCTCGTAGTTTAACTCATTGAAAAGAGTGTTAGAAGGCGCTTGTGAGGAGCCTGAGAGTGCGCAAAAAGAGTTTAATGAGACAAATAAACATTTTTTGAAGGCAACGCGGGACTTATCTATTTGTAACCAAGAGAAAGGATCTCTAAAGGATAAAGTTAGTCAGCTCGAAGCTGAAACAAATATGTGGCAATCTAAAGACCATCCAAATTTTAAGGGGGTTTTCAAGGATTTCTTGACCAAAGAATTCAACGGGACATATCATTTGGAGGTGGTCAAGGATCGTGATCCTGCGGATAAAAGATTTGAAGAGCTAGTGCGCCAAATACATCTAAAGTTTGGATCTCTGAAGTTGTGTGTTGCTAATGTAACTTGGCTTCCAGTAGTAGAAGGGCGCCTAAATGGCTGTATGGGCAAAAATTGTAGGTTGGCACAAAGGGAGTTAATCGTTGGGCAGTACCTGGTGGCGCAAAGTAAAATTTACAGCCTTGAAGAGGAACTACTCATATGGAAGATAGCTAGCGAAGACCCCCTCTCTTCGAGCGAGTCCTCAGTAAGAAACATCCCTGCCTGGGATAGTTCTCTAATAGAATCTCTTTTTTTTCTGAGAATACTTGGCTCGTGAGGAAGATCGAGGCCTAGAAGATGTAAGCCAAAAACATCGAGGAACGCATTGCCAATTTTGAGGAAAGGATTGGTGTCCACGAAGTGAGCCTTCATGCTCACATGCTTTCTCATGGCATTCCTACTTCATATTTAATTGGAAGTGATCAACTTCCATAATTTCTAATCAAGGCCTCTCGATACTGGATTGAGGAAGTCAGCGTCTATGAGAATGGAACCCCTTTCTAGAAAAAGGCCTATGACCTTATTCTTGATTGGTTAGCAGAATTGAAAGTAAAGGGTTTCACCCCCTGAAGTTATCGTTCTGCTCCTCGATCACAGAAATCCGTTGCTAAGGAAGCAGAGAAACATCTTGCACCCTCAAGAAAAACTGCCAAGGGATCTTCCACGAAACGTCGCAGGAGTGTCAGATCTTTCTCGAAGGGCCCATTTAAACCCTCCACGAAGAAGCAGGGTAAGACCATTGCACCCATGGATCCTTCTGAGTATCCTAAGAAAGAGCAAATGAAGGATATTCAGAGAGCTGCTAGCATCAAGATGGAAGAACTCGAACTCCTGGAGGCAAAGGTGAAGGGGCTAGCTCCTTCCACCAAAGATCTGTTTCAAAAGGGTTTCCCCCAGCTAAATGAATCAATGTTGTATAACGTTTTGTACCAAAATGTGATTTTATTTTTTAATGCTGATATCGAGGCCTGTTTTGATTCTCGCTCCTAGAAAATGCAAGTAGAGTACCGACACACCGTTGCTAGCACCAATGAGCTTTTAAAAATTGTAACCGGATTTAAGTTGCATGTGCCTATACTTCTTTGTAAATTTTAAGTTCCAAGTATTAGTGTCAAGCACAACTTTCTTATGTAGAAACGTTATGATCGTCTTTGATAGGTAGGAATTGAAAATTTTGAAGACACACGCATTTTACCCAGGTTCGGTGTTTTAACCAACACTACTAGAAAACAGGTACATATGCACCGGTCTAAATTCATGAGTACAGGTAAACCGGTGCGTATGTAACCAATTGCACCAGTATTTATCATGTAACACCAGTACCTGTACAAATCAATACAAACGCATCGGTATCATGTCAACTAGTGTAGAGTTCACCTATTTTCACAGCATTGTTGGTTCTACCAGTGTACAAACTCAAACATTTTGCACCGGTATTATCCGAATAGTTATTTTGACCGGTGCATTTGCTTACATGTGCACTGGTACACAATTACTGGTGTGTTCATATTTCCCTTTTCTATTAATTTGGAGCCAAGAGGAAAACTTTTTAAACAAGTAACTGGAAAATACCGGTGCAGAAATTAAAAAATGCGGGAAAAGATTTTCATTTATACACCGGTTACTATTAGAATTGGTGTAGGAATTGAACACGCACCAATATTTTCTTAATACCGGTGCAAACAAAATTTCTTTCTGTAGAAATTTGGCGCCAAAACTATTTGTTTTCATACCGGTGCAATAAGCTACAAATGCACCGGTAAAGTCTAAATACCGGTGTGTAAAATCGCATTAAATGCTCACTTACCACCTTTTTTTAGCGGGTTAAAAATAGAATTTTTTGAAGAAGCGGTTCATTAATGGTATTTTTTTGTTGATGTAGGCATTGAATTCTCCACAATGAAGACCCTTGAAGGTACCATTTTTTTAATTACATTTATGGATATTAAGGATTTCATGTATGGTTTTGGTTAGTAGAGATATTTACATTTTGTGTTTGATCATTTGATGGCGATTGAGGTAGAATTGTAGATATTATTTTGTGATTTGCTTTCAAGGTTGTTGTAGTTATTAGGCTATGACTTTTGATTCCTATAGTGTTAGACATGTCAAGAATGTTGTAATTGTAATGTGGAATATTGGTGTATATTGTGCATTTATGATGTTGCATGATTAGGACGTCATCATGAAAACTTCTATTGTATTAAATGTGTTGAAGTTTGATTGTTAGACATTTATTGATATGTACAATTGTATCGCGCCATCGAGAGGCTTAAGCATGTGTATGCCAACGTTAGTTGGGTGAGCGATGAATATGTTATGTTCGTGGAATGAGTTCTTGGAGCTTGTTTTTAGTCGAGAGAAGTGAATATTATGTTCCTATCGTTATTGTGGAAATCGAATTCGTATTAATAAGAAGGACATCCTGAAACTCCAATTGTATAGTCGGGGCTTTGCAAAAGATTATGTCGTGTGGACCTTTCATGGGGAAAAATCACCATCGAAAGTGATAGTTAGTAGTGAGGGATAGTGTTTCGGGATTCTATGTTGGATGACATGTGTGAGGAGGTTGTTATTGAGTTTAGAGGGAGGCCCGAGGTTTCAGCTAACTTCCTTGGTGAGAAGGATACACCATTGTATCCTGGTTGCAAGAAGAAAGACAAGGTTAGGTCGTGTTTTATGGAGTTTTTTAATTTGAAAGGTGTAGGGTCATGGAGTGATACTAGCATGAATAAATTGCTTAAGTTTTTGAATGAAAAGCTTTCACCCGGTAAAGGGGTTCCTGATAACCTTTATAAAGCTAAGAGAATTTTGAGTCCAATGGGATTGGAGTATAAAAGATACATGCTTGTCCGAATGATTGGGTCCTTTATAGGGGTGACCTTAAGGATAAGATTGTTTGTCTAGTATGTAATGTGTCACATTATAAGAAGAAGAGAAATGTGACTGTCGGTGGAGAACATGTTGTGCCGGTGAGGAGGTGGGTGCCCGCCAAATGTATATGAGGCTGAGAAGGTCATTTATGAATGAAAAGGATGCAAACAACTTTACATGGTGCGTTGATGTGGGAGATTTAAAGATGATGATATAATTCGACACCCAGCTGACGCGGACCAGTGGAAGAAATTTGATAAGATGCATCCACACGTTGCATCCCGAACCTAGTAATTTGATATTTTTTTTTGTGTACTGATGGTATGAACCCATTTGGGAATATGTCCTTGAAACACAGTTCGTGGCCGGTTATGCTTGCCATTTACAATCTTCTCCAGTGCTTGTGCATGAAAAGAAAATATGTGTTGATGCCCATCATGATTTCAGGGCCAAAACAACCTGGAAATGACATAGACACTTATCTTGCTCCTTTGATAGAAGATTTGAAGGTGCTTTGGCTGGTTGGCGCCTTAATGTTTGATTGTTTTAGTGGTGAAGAGTTTACATTGAGAGTGATGTTTTTTTTTTACCATAAATGATTTTCCGGCATATAGTAACCTTTCCGGGTATGTGGTCAAGGGTTACAAGGATTGACCAGTTTGTAAGGATGAGACAGATTACCATCAGTTGAGGAATAGGTGGAAGACTGTTTATTTGGGTCACCGTAAATTCCTGCCTGTAGGTCACAAGTTGCGGGATAACACGGTTACATTCGTTGGTGAGAAGGAGAGGAGAAAGGTACTCAAACCTTTGACCGGTGTAGCTATTCACAATAAGGTGAATAAATTGAATGTTGTTCTTGGTAAGAAGTTATCAAAGGGTGGTGGGGCTGTAGACGGACTGTGGAAGAAACGATCCATTTTCTTCAATTTTCCATACTGGGAAAATTTGGAGGTTCACCATTGTTTGGATGTTATGCATATCGAAAAGAAAGTTTGTGAGATTCTAATTGGAGCACTTATAAACATTCTAAGAAGACTAAGGATAGCTTCAATGTGATGAAAGATTTAGTGCACCTTGGTATATGGTTGGATTTGGCACTGGAGGTAAGAGGGAAGCGAACGTACCTGCACCCTCTCCTTACAATCTGTCAGTTGCTGAGAGGAGATCGGTGTGTGAGAGCATCCAAGGAATGAAGTTACCGCCTGGTTACTTCTCTAATGTTAGTCGGTTTGTGAATTATGAGTTGCGTCTTAATGCTTTGAAATCACACGATTGTCATGTCCTTATGCAACAACTTTTTCCCGTAGCAATACATGGGTGTTTGAAAGAGGAATTTAGATTTTCAGTTCTGCGCTTGTGTTTCTTATTGTCATGTCTTGGCGAAAGATGAGTAGTGCACCACTCAAAATAGTGGCATTCATATTGAATCTGAATCCATGTGGCAGGCAAGAAAGAGAGATAAAAATCCGGTTGTTGGTGTGATGCCTTTCTATCAGGTGTTGAGGAAATTTGAGAGTTGGATTATGTAGAGTTCAAGGTTGTTGTCTTCAAGTGTCGTTGGTTGGAACACGGTTCCGATGTTGTATTTGAGAAGCCCGTGGGGTTCACGTTGATCGACTTGAAACGTGCAGGATGTGAAGTTGACAAGTTCATCTTAGCTACCCAGGCACGACAAGTTTTTTACATCAAGGACCCTTCGAATAAGAAGTATCATGTGGTGTTGCATGGGAAGAAGTTTTACTTTGACAAGGAGATTGACAGCCCACTATAACTTATAACCATGAGTTTCCATCAGTATTTCCTGGTTTGGAAAATGTTGGGGGATCCTTTGTTAGAAGGCATTCTCATGGTGATGGACTGTGGGTCGATGAGAGAGGTTAAATAGTAGGTGTGGACAATCTCTTGAAGCAGAAGCGATAGATTGGTCGTTCCTGGCTGCTTTTTTTTACCATGTTTTGTGAAAAATTGTATGATCATTAAGCAATTTAGCGTGTAATGTATTTAATTGACACTCTTTTATGAATGGGTTGGTATGATCTGTGATTTCAATGGAGTGTTTATGAACTGAATTGGTGAAAATTTGTTCTAATTTTAATTAAAATTTCTACTAGGTGCTGGTTTTTTACACCGGTAAAGATTAAATTACCGGTGTAGAAAAACAGGGAAGGTACTCTATTTTGTACTTATGCACCGTTACTATTACTGGTGCATGGTTCTTAGAATTTTTTTAAAGTTTTTTGTTCTCGGGTCCGACAATGTTAATTTTTTTGGTATTTAAAGCAGCCTAAAGCTGCTGCTTTTTGTTTAATTTGTACTGGTTAATGTACCGGTGGTGGGTATAGAAAAGAATTTTGAAATTTACTCTCGGGTTGGATTAATAGAATTTTTTATATTTAAAGTAGCTGCTTTAGGACTTGTTTTACACCGTTATATGTAGAATACTGGTGTATAAAAAAATATTCCATTATTTAAAACCCTCTCAGATCCCCATTTTCACAGTACCAAATTTATATCTCTCACTCAATACCATCTCCATCACTACCCATCTTTGATGAAATCATACGTAGGTTGTCATATAATCAGGTAAACCACTTCAATACCTTATCAGTATGATTAATTACCATGTGAAATAGAATCATTGAGAATGTGACATCATAAATAGCTTGACTTGTATGTAAGGTGTTTGATGAAATGCTTCAATGTGTTTTTTAGGAAATGCCTCCCAAATCCAATTCGAAGAGGATACGCCATTCACCGTCCCTATCATTGCCGAAAGTATCATTGTACACTTACCCAGATGGTACCTTCGTGTCCGGGGAGGCTAGGTTGGTCCATGATTCATACAAAGGACATCGTCATTACATAGAGAGGGGAATTGAAGCATCTCCCCCATTCAAACAAACTATCTGGAAGCTTGGGTGGGAAATTTCTGTGAGACTCAGCAATCATTCAACATGACCATTGTAAGTGAGTTCTATGCAAACTTGAAGTGCGGGCCAAGCTATGATCACATGTATTGTAGAGGTAAAAATGTCCCTATCACACCAGAATCTATCAATGGCTTGTTTGGGGAACCCTATGTTCCAAACAATGAGGACGAGTGTCTCGCACTCCATTTTCTAGGTGATGATGGCTATATTCTCCAACAACCAATTGAGAAAGAGATCGTTGGGACAGTAACTAGGGCAGGTACGGACATAGATGAGTTGGCCAAACCAGGTTGGAGCAAAATACCTAAGAAAACTCTAACTCCAAAAATGAATAGGTGGTACCACTTCGTGGCGTCTAGAATCCATCCAGTAACTGTGAACACAGAAGTCCACAAACTTCTCCTCACCTTCTTGTATGTAATAAAGAAGTAGCTTAGATGGAATTTTGGTCGTCAACTTTGTCCTCTTTTGCAGAGGGAACGAGATCAGATGGGATTTTATGCCTATTGCAGTATCATTTATGTGCTTTGTTCAAGAGCGGGAGTTAGTGTTTGTGTACATAACTTTTATGGCAAAAAATGGGTAATATTTGTGTGGACTCTTTCTATAGACAGATATCTGACACACATGTCGCTACTATTGAATCCAGAATTGCTGCCTCGGAGGTCGGTGTAACAAACTTACTTGAAAAATCCAAATATCAAAGATCCTGGCACAAAGATATGGCCAAGGTTATGATGTATCAATTTCCTAACGTCGTGGAAACAGTCAAAAATTTCCCAACCTTCCGCAAAGGCGATGTCAAGGACATGGACGTAGGCACAAGTACTCGTGATGGTGATGCAACAGGACCTGCTGACGGGGTTGAACTATTTTCTCATTATTATTCGTAGAAAACTTGTAGTAGCAGTTAGAAAGAGTTGATTCTGTACTAAACATTGATAGTGTTGCACTTAGACAGTTTGACATTTTTAATTTTGATAAACATGCACAATGATGGGTCGAATCAAAATTTTGTACACTGCGTGACTTGAAATTTTTTCAGACAAATACACTCATGAAGACAAAGAAAAAAGGCCAAACGTAGTTGGCCTAAGTGGTTACTTCAGGACCGCCAAATTTGAAGCATTATATTCCAAGAATTGTTAGAAATAAAAAAATTGTAGCATTAGGAGCTATGGAGGTTCCCCAAGTAAATTTGTGGGCAGTAGTATAATTGTGGGAAATATTGTAGAAACACTCACAAATGGTTTTACTGGGCCTTCCATCCACCAGTAGGGTCTACAAATGCATTAACACGATCGTGATGTATTGAATTGCATATATGTGGAGCCAATTTTATATTTTGTCCCTTCCAAGATTCTTGGAGGGACTAAATTGTAAAAAGTAAAAAGTTTACTCGTAAATTGAAATCGTAATCCAATCAAACCAAATGGCCCGCAAAACAACCCTTTTGTATTTCCAAGTTCCACATGCAGGGAAACGAACGGGTCTGGACTCCCTATTTAGTTTGGAAAATGTTCGGATTACACATAGAAACAATGAAGTAAACCCTTATCGTTTACTGTATAACACCTACTAGAGCTTCAAGACGAATCACCACCTGGGCACAAATATATTGCAATGATGATTTAAGCCCAGAATATTAAATTTGGTAAGTTATGTACTTTCCTAACATGTCGTAATTGTATGTCACAATTTGGGAGACCTAATTGCAATAAATGCATATGATCAATTTTGCGAGTCGGTACCATTGAGGTACAGAAACGTTACTTATTCAATATGGAGAATCCCAAAATTCTATTTGGGCCGGTGGAAAATTGCTTCAAGGGGTGGAATGAAATGTTTGGGGTCAATATGCAAATTTTATAAAATTAAACAATGCTTAACATCAACGTCAGAGCCCATCTGTGGTCGATATTTGCATGAAAGAACTAATACAATGTCAATTCACAATAATTAAACGTTAATTTGAATAAATGGGGTTGTTGGTATATTGCACGAGAGGTAAATGAAATAAGAGGGAATTTAAATAAATAACAATTTTTACACCGGTAATATTAAGCAATTACCGGTGTATGTGTTCAATTTTTTGGAGCGCATTTCAAAATTTTCAATTTCTTTAATATTTAATAAGGTGAAAAAAGTTTTACACCGGTACATTCTGTTTTTGCACCGGTAAATATACCAGTGCTGAACACTTAGTATAAAATTTCTAAAGTTCCTCTCAGGTCAAACATATTTTTCCAAAAAATATTTAAAGCAGCCGCACGAAGCTGCTTTTTGCTCAATATTACACCGGTATCAACATTTTCTAGACCGGTATTTCTTACCGGTGTACAACAGTTAGTACAAATTTTCATGTGTTGCTCTCGGATCATTGAAAAAATCATTTAAAGAAGCTGCATGCATCTACTTTTTTTCCTTTTTTACACCGGTAAACGTACCGGTGCTGAACAGATAGCCAATTTTCAAACCCTTTTTCACAAACATTACACCGGTACTGTGCATATTACCGATGTAAAAAATATCTTCATATGAATTGGTAACTGTTTCAAACGGACACAACTTCCACAACTCCCCATTTTCTCATCAAACACCTTCAAATTCTCTTTCAAAACCGCCCCTGCCACTTCAACCATTCAATTCACACTAAATTGAACCACCATAACTCCTTATAAATCATTGTAACTCCCATCATCTATCCTATAAAGTGTTAAGCAACACAATAGAAGTAACACAAGAAAAGCAACGCTTCGCCAACTCTTAACAACACATGGGAAGAAAGTACTTGGCAAGTTCATCATCCCATTCCATTCTTGGCAAGTTGGAAAAAAGGGAGTAGCAACAAAAATGCTCCATTGGTGAAGGTAAGTGTTGGTGTTTATGTTTCCATGGGTTACCATATCAATTTCTCTTCAAAAAACCATTCCAACCCTCACACACAACACTTGTTTGACCAAATGCCTCTATGAACAAAAACATGTAAATTGACAAAAGGTTGAAAGGGTAACTTGAATGGTATGTTTATACAATTGTTAGGTTAAAATGTTTTGCATTTTTTGTGGATGGATGATGTAGTACTATAGTTTTTTGGTTGGTGATAATGTTGATAGTCACATTATGGGGGGAGTGATAATTGCTCGGTTGTAGGCCTATTTTACTAATTCAAAGACATTGGTATGGTGCTCTATCAACTTCTATAAGGTTCCATTTCATTATATCAAGTTCCATGCCTTAATTGATCAAGTTCTATGCCATGTTATATGAACTTTTATGCGTTACATAATGTAGTTTTATGTATGAATTGTTCAATTTCTATGTCGTGTTTTGCTCAAACGTTTTATGAATTTGTTGTTCAAGTTATACGCCACGTTCTATCAATGTTGATCTTTAACTACCGTTATTATATAGACTGATAATTTTCTATTCTACTGTTTTTTATGCCGCCGAAGAAGGAGAAATTAAACATGAAGAGGAAGCTACCGGTTACGAAGAAGGAGGAGGAGGTGAAACATGTGATCGATGAAAAGGTTGATTTCGTGGACCAAGAACCACTGTCAAAACGGATTCTGTTGAAGATACAATTTGAGGAATAAGTACCGCAAACAAACGACCCGACTAGTGAAGAGAAGGAATAAACTTCGGAACATGGTGATGTTATTATAGGGGATGTTGATGGAGAAGACGCCGGTAAACAGTTGGCCAAAAACACCAATTTGCAAGGGAAAAGGAAAGAGCACCATCAAAGGAAGGCCAACAGTTGATGAAGCTGGCGACGACTTGACCAAAGCTGGAGGGAAAAATGGAGAAAGATGGGACAAGTTTGACGTAAAACGTTATTTTAGGAGGCGAGGAACTTGCACGTGCCAGTCTGTGATGTTGGTAAAGTATAACACTCCAACTCTTGTTGTGTTTGAGTTCTGTGGGAATCAAGAAATGTGCATTAAGAATTGGTCAGTTTGGCACGCTTATGGCAATTACGCTTTTCGGCGCCACATCAGATTTGGCGCATGCAAACACTCGAGCGATGTCCCTGAAGATGTTAAGGAAAATGCATGGAAGGATGTTCCAGTAAGACTCTCAACAACTGTAATTTAAAAATTTTATTCATGGTAAAGTCTTAGTGAAGCCATGATTAATGGCATGCCTTTTCATATGATTTGTTCCAGAAGAGCTTTACAATTGAAACACATGTGACAGACGAGCAACTAGAAATACTGAAGAAGAAGGTTACGGAGAGGGAAAAAACCAACATAGGAATTGGAAGACAAGGGTGGCAAATAGGTTTATTCACGACGTGGATGATAGTATCAATAAAATAAAACTACCGTCATGGGAGAAGTACAAGTGGATGGAAGAAGACGAATGACACTTGTTTGAAAAGAGGCACCGTTATTCGGATTTTCAGGTATGATAAAAAAATTAATACTTTTAAGAGCTATGTTTCCTGCCCACAAATTCTGTTCAACTAAATTTTTATTTATAAAAAGGACATCAGAGGCCCAGTGTGAAAAATATTGAACGCAACAAAGGCAGGGATTACACGCACCACACGAGCAGAAGAGGTAATCGATACATCCGTGACAAATTGGCTAAGGAGCTGAAGGAGAAGGAGAGAATTAGGTTGACTGCCAAGGGATTCACTAGCGAGGATTGAGCAACAACTCAGTCAAAAGGATTTCACACCTGACAGATCTCTTGTCTACCTTATGGCAAACAAAGATAAGAAAGGGTTATAAACATCGAAAGAGGTTGAGAATATCGCACCGGACATTGTAACTTACGCCAAAATCATCCATTTAAATTAATTTTTAAGTGTATTTCACATTATTCATATAAACAATTGTGTTCCTATGTTATTCTCAGTTGAAATTGAACGAGCTTAAGGGAAAAAAAGCATTGGAACTGCAGCCAGGTGAAGACATCCTCATAAAAGTGACAAAGAAGAAGGATCACTCGGGCAGGTATAGGGGAACTCAGACGGGTCTACCGACAGCGGTGGTTGTTCATCACATTTTCTCACAGCAAGTGTTGTAGCAATTCCTCAACATAAGAGACAGCCAAGAGAAGAACATCTACCGATCAACCGGCCGTGAAAACTATGGTATCATACCTAGCGAAATTGGTGAAGGGCTTAGCATCTGCAAGCGATGTTCAGATTCCGCCAGGCCTTGACAATCCCAAGAAGTTCATAGAGAAGGCAATGGATGACATTGTTGCAGCTGCTACAAAGTCCGGTGAAGAGCCCACCGACGAAGAAGGAGATGAAGAGGTACACCTTCATTAATATATGCATGTCATATACATTGAATTACACATCTGAAATATCACCATAACCATTTTATCTATTCACTAAAATGTTATACGAATAGAATGGAGAACGCATGACTCTTTTCATTAAAGACATTGTTGGGAAGAAGAAAATGGTTGCCCATGGGTTGTGACAGGTATCTCATTGTCGGATGCCCAATAAGGAAGTGTTACTCATATGATAGTATGCGAGCCACTCCTCCGTCCTAGGGCGGTATTGCCCTCGGTGGACCGCCACTTTGATAATGTTGGAGAGGCACTCAATAGCGTCATGGAATGGCCGGTGTCCTTAATATGCAAGGAAGATGAGCAACGGAGTGAAATCGATGATGTGAATGCCAGAGGTGATACGAATGACGATGACGAGGAGGTTATGATTCTCACCAGCGACGATGAGGTACATTCTGGTAACACATTATTTTTCAATTCCTCAAAGTACTTTTGTGTATCTGTATTCATTCTTGTAACAGGATACTGGTGAGCCAATATTCAAGTCGACGGCTAATTTCCAGCCATCTACAAGACCAAGATTAAATAGGCTGCCAAAACAGGTAATTCACTAAAATGAGTACCATTATTATTCATTAACAACGACACTTCAATACTACATGTTGAAGTGATCATTTCATATCATTTCACGTTCGTAGATTGTCAACAAACGAGACCTGATAGATTGGCCAATCATGGTGCAAATCATAAAGGAAGCAAATACCGTTATCTAGGAAATGATAAAGAATAAGGACTACATATTCTTCCAAGTGTTTGGACCATCAACATTCGCATGCCATTACACCTATGGTGTGTGAATAGAAGTTCTGGTCGTGTTCGGGAAGAAACTGGGGAACATGCGTTCAATGACTTGGATCGATAATGCGCAGGTCAATGTGTGGATGGGGTGAGTTTCAAAACTTACAGCCTTAATGTTTTTAAAATTAATCAGGAATTCTTTTTTAGTATCATTAACGTTACATGCACCTGTGGGAGAAAATATGGGAAACTAATTCAGGCTGCGTCCAATTCTGCCCATCCAACTGTGGCAACCTGAACAACTTCGAGCAGGAGGTCAAACTCTATTTCAAACTAATTTGGGGAACAATGAAGGCAGTGGATAAGAATGTAAGCATTTCTTCCTGGTAATTACATTCATATTTCAAACCACTTCCATTTCATTAATTTGTTAACATAATTTTCCAACAGTGATCATTGGTTCCTCATCATTATCCATCCCAGTGCGGAGGAGGTTTTCACTCCAGACTCATTGTCAAGAGATATCAAACCAACAAACTTGGTCGAACTTAGGGTCATTTCTAGGTATTTCAATCAATCAAATAAAAAATCCTAGTTTGGTAATATATAAGAAGAAGTAATTATTTTAATTTAATTTCTTGATAGGCTTGCTTGCGCATACCAAAGGGAGAAGAGAAAGACGGAGCCAGAACCCGACTACACTTGGAAAATCAACAACATCATGGTAAGTGATTCTCTCATTTCATCCCTCAATTTATTATGTTTAAGGTTAGTAATTACATTTACCTTTCCTGTACAGTACCGAACCCAGAATGGTTCGTGGCAATGCGGGTACTCCATCATGCTCTTAATGGAAGAATTTGTTAATCACCCAGAGACAAGCAATATCTTTGAGGTAAACCATGCATCTCAAAATTTGTTATTATTAATTTCTAGCAAACGCAACATTATTGACTAACACTGTAAATTTGAAATTAACAAATTTTCCCAGAGGGCAAAGGGCAGTACCATGTGTACGAAATTCAAGGTGTAGCAGAGAGATGATGTGGGGCTTGGCTCGGAGACTACCACTAGCAGGCGAACACTACGTTGCAACTTCTGAATGATAAGAACGACATAATAGGTTGATGGTTTATTTTGAATGGCTGATGATGTTAGAATTCTATGGATGGTGTTTGGTTGTAGTAAACTTGTGTTCTTTTTTACTTTTTTTCATGCCATGTTTAAGATAGTTCTTCTATTTCATAGTTTGAATAATGTTCGTGTGTTTTGCAACCGATATTTTCGTAATAGGATTTTCAATTTCTTACCGATTCAAAGGTTTCCAATTTATAATATTTCACAAGTATCTCTGGCTGTCATTGCCCTGGAAATGATCTGGAAGGGACCATCAGAAAACAAATTGGGCATTGCAAAATTTAGCCAAATAATACACCGGTATAAGATCAATGTACCGGTGTAAAAAAATATCACATTCCAAATACTTATTTTAAATTATTTAAATAATACCGGTTTATAAAGTAAACTAATACCGGTGTAAAAAACATACTGGTGCAAATTATTCCAGTGCAAAAAAACAATATTCCTACTACAAAAGAACGACCGGTGTTATATTTAATACCGGTATACAAATCACGGTTTTATACCGGTTCATATGTTAAATACCGGTGCAAAATGTCTACACTGGTGTTCCAAATAATACCGGTGCAGATATTTTGTGATTCCAAAATTTATACACCGGTCTAAGATGCCGGTGCAAATAATTTTCTACATCAGTTTATTTTACCGGTGCAAATGTGTTGCATTTTTACACCCCTATACATACGCACCGGTATTTTAGGGGGCCAAAATACCGGTGCTATTACCCTAAATTACTGGTGCAAATACCCCTGTCCTGCAGTAGTGCTACATCATGCAATTTTCTCCACTAGCTCATCATTTCGAGAATACAAAAGTGGCCTATGAGTGCCTCTTAAAAGCATACCACTTGAACTCTGCCTTAGCTGGAAACATTTTCTAGAGTGCTGCTTCATAGGAAACTACTCAAAATTTATCTAGAGTACCGCTTAAAAGCAACCCACTCTAACATCAGCCGTAGTTGGAAATATTATCTAGAGTTCCGCTTAAGAACAACCCACTCAAACATCATCCGTAGCAGGAAATATTATCTAGAGTGCCACTAAAGAGCAACCCACTCGAACATCAGCTGTAGCTAGAAATATTATCTAGAGTGCCACTTAAAAGTAACCCACTCAAACATCAACCGTAGCTGGAAATATTATCTAGAGTTCCACTCAAGAGCAACCCACTCAAACATCAGCCGTAGCTGGAAATATCATCTAGAGTGCCGCTTAAGAGCAACCCACTCATCATAACTGGTAATACTTTCTCAGGTTGGTGATGTTCCACCTTCTTGGCGCTCGAACCCCATTCATATCTTCGAGGACATAGCTTCCTCCCGGATGCAATTCGATCACCCTGTAGGGTCCTTCCCAATTTGCAGCTAACTTCCCTTTGGGCTCCTTTCTGCTTTTCTCTTTTTTTTTCATTACCAAATCTCCCGGATTGAACAACACCTTCTTTACCCTCCTATCATGGTACCTATTGACCCCATTCTTTAACTTTAGTCTCATGTAAAGAAGATAATTCTCTCTTTTCTTCAACCATGTTAAGATCCAGACATCAATTTTGCTTATTACTTGTCTCGTTTGCAGCTGCCATCATCCTTGGGCTACGAACACCTATCTCCACAAGGACTACCGCCTCCGATTCATATACTAGGCCATAAGGCATTTCACCAGTATCGAAAGACTCGGTTGTCTGATATGCCCACAACACATTATGTAATTCCCATATCCAATTACCCTATGCCCCCTTGAGCCGGGCTCATATGCCATTTACTATTGTCCTATTGGTCACCTCCACATGTCCATTGGCTTGAGGTGGTAAACTGACATCACCTTTTTTTAATCTGGTACTTCTTGCACCACTTCTTGAAGGAATCCTAAGCAAACTGTGTTCCATTATCCGTGATGATTATCCTTGGAATTCTGAAACGACATACAATATTATTCCAGCAAAATGAAATAACCATCTTTCCCCTTATATTCATCAGGGGCTCAGGCTCCACCCATTTCGTGAAGTATTCAATGGCCACTATAAGGTACCTAAATTTACCTGGCGCTTCTAGAAAAGGACCCACCGGGTCGATCCCCCATTTATCAAAGGGCCACGAGCTATAAATACTTCTCATCTCCTCTTAGGGGACATCTATTATGGGGGCATATCTTTGATAGTAGTGGCAAGCCTGGATGTATCGATTCGCAACATCAAACATTGTCGGCCAGTGAAACCCTACTTGAATGAGCCTCCTCGCCACTGATCTGGCTCCCTGGTGGCTGTCGCATACTCCTTCATTGACATCTCTTATGAGATAATCACCCTCTTGAGGATTAACACACAGAAGCAACGGCTGCAATTGACCCCTTCTCTATAACACTCATTCTTACAACACATACATTGGAGCTTTCAACCTTACCTTTCTAGCATCAACTTCATTTTCTGGCCAGATAACCTCTCGAAGGTATGCCACAAACGGTGTCATCCAGGTGTCTTTCACTTCCACCGTCATAATTACGAGTTCTTCAAAACTTTGTTTGTTCAAAGTTTCCATGAGAAATTGCTTCTAGGATTGGGTTCCCAAATCTGAAGAAGCAAGATTGATAAGAGCATCTGCTTTATGATTGCTTGCCCTTGAGACCGGCGTTAGAGTGTAAGATTTAAAAGCTTTGAAGAGATTTTGTACTACCTTGAGGTATTTTTGCAGGTTACGTTCTCTGGCCTCATATTCCTCATTTATCTGTTGAACCACGATCTAAGAATCACTTAGAACCTCCAAGTCTTTCACCTGCAACCCCCTTGCTAGGCGCAGACCCGTTATCAGTGCTTTGTACTTAGCCTCATTGTTAGTTGCTTTGAAAGCAAAGTTCAACACATAAGGGTAATCCTTGCCAATAGGTCTGGGTAATAGAACCCCAGCTCCACTTCCTCCTGAGTGTGACGAACCGTCCACATATAGCTTCCGTACCACCCTTTTACTCGCTTCTACCTCTCGAATAGAGTCCTAATGCTCGAGGGGCTCAGTAATTTCCACTATGAAGTTTGCCAGTGCCTGACCTTTAATTGCAACTCAAGGTTGATACTGGATGTCGTGTTCTCCCAATTCCACTGCCCACTTCATCATTCTTTCTGAGATTTCTGGTTTCAACAAAATCTGCCGAATTGGGAAGTTCGTGAGGGCCACTATCCTATTCCCCTGGAAGTAGGGTATCAGTCTTCTAGCTGCATGCACGAGGGCTAGAATCAACCTCTTGAGGACAGTGTTCCTTGTCTCTGGCACTTGTAAGGAACGACTGACAAAGTAAATTGGGTGTTTCACCTTTTCTTTCTCCTTTACCAGGGTAGCACTAATTGCCAAAGGCGAGGCAGAAGTGTACAAATATAACGTCTCATCTTTATCAGGATTCATCATGGTAGGCAGTTTTCCCAAGTGCTTCTTCAACTGCTTTAATGCCTAGTCGCATTTGTCATTCCACTCGAATTTCTTTGCCATTTGAAGGACATCAAAAAAGGGTAGCTATTTCTCGGCCCCCTTCGATAGGAATCTACTCAGCACTGCTAGAGACCTTATGAGCTTTCGCGAATATTTTATCGATTGTGTGGTTCTCATTCTCATCAAAGACTCAACATTTTTTGGGTTTACATAAATACCCCTCTCTAAGACCATGAATCGGAGGAATTTCCCTGCTTCTACATGGATAACACATTTGGACGGGTTCAGCTTGTTATAGGATAGCGAGCCACGAAATTGATCATAGAAGGCCACGTGATAGGCTAATCAACTCATTTGTGAACGAGAAATGGGTTCCGTATCGATAGTGGAAGGTTCTGTTTCTGTATTCCTAATTTATCCACTAGGTCAGTCTGGTTGGTTCTTTGCACCGAGAGTCATTCGGCAGATTTGGATTCATATATCCGCCCATGGGGTACTTCATTGTACGTCTCGAACACTCAAGAACTCGGTTGGGCAGGCAGATTCACATTCGGGGAGAACCAGCTAGCTCTGGGTTCGAGTGGCATTTCACCTCTAACCACAACTTATCCGCTGATTCTTCAACATCAGTCGGTTTGGACCTCCACTTAGTTTCACCTATTCCCGCTAGTTAATACATAGAGCCACATAAGCATATCTTGGGTTGGTACGGAAATGGGATCCCCAATAGCTGGAGACAAAAGATTCTGATGAGAAAACATAAGTAAACGCGCCTCCGCTTGGGCTTCCCAAGCCAAAGAACTTACGCCGAAAAGTCCTGACAAATGGTGATTCAGACGAGATTCCGCATTTTTAAACCAGGAAACGCTCATGGATTTTCTTGGTAAAAATGGAAAATGGGAATATCTGGTTTGGTTATTCAAGAGGTAACTTAATCAATATTTATAATAATTCATATTTTTTGAATAAATAGGAATGATGAAAGATGCTAATGATGTATTTGAGACCATGGTTCAGAGAGGTGAGACTCCAGACATTGTCACATATAATACACTGATGGATGGCTCGGCTCGTTCTTCGAGCCCTGCTTCTCCCTTCCCTCTCTCCCCGTTCCTACCGTCCAAAACAGGCCTATGGAGTATAGCCAAGTGGTAAGGCATCGGTTTTTGGTACCGGCATGCAAAGGTTCGAATCCTTTTACTCCCAAGACTCCGCCCATGCCAACAAAAGAATCAGTCAAAATGAACCCTGAAGCTAAATCTGCAACAGAGCGAGTAGCCAGGTGTTATGGATCTAGCTCTTCACGAGCTGCAGAGCTACACAAGCAAGCAACAAGGCTATTTTCAGCCTATGATTTTCCACAAAGTGGTGACGAAACGTATAACTTGTACAAATCTTTCCATATGCTTTTGACGAACATATCATCCACATAAATCTCTATATTTCTCCCTATTTTCCCCTTGAACAGTTTTTCAACCAACCTCTGGTAATTAGCCCCGGAATTTTTCAATCCAAGCAGTATCTTCTTGTAACAATATGTGCCCACATCTGTAATAAACTATGTTTTTTCCTTGTCATCTTCTGCCATAAGTATTTGGTGATACCTTTTATGCACATCAAAGAAGGTCAGAATTTGATATCAAGTGATGGCTTCCACTAACTTGTCGATTGGTGGCAATGGGTAACTGTTTTTGGGACACATTTATTTAAATCGGTGAAATCTATACACATTCTTCAAGCCTTATCATGGTTTGGAACCATAAACGGGTTAGCTATCCATCCGAGGTAAAACACCTCCTCGATGACATCTGCCTTCAACAACTTTTCCACCTCTTCTTTAATTGCTTCAGCTCTTTCGGGAGCAAACACCCATCTGTTCTGCTTCACTGGCTTTATTGAGGGATCAATATTCAACATGTGCAGTGCAAGACTCAAAGGTACTTCGGTTAGGTCAGAGGTAGCCCATGAGAATACGTCCCCATATTTTCCCAACAGGTCTTCAATCTTTCCTTAATGTCTTTGGAAATTAGCTTCCCAATAGCTACTAATCCCATGCCTGGAACTGGCATCTATATTATATCGGCTAATCCCACATCTATATGCATCGTTGCTACATCTTTTTACTTTCTCGCTTCTCATATTGCAGTAAGGTTACACTTTCGAGCCACAGTCTGATCTCCTCAAACAGACGCCTCCCATTTTCGGTCGGGAACTTCATCATAAGGTGAGAGGGTAACCAGACCGCTCAAGCCTAGCACATCCATGGCCTTTCTAAAATCACATTGTAGGGAGAAGAGGCATCAACGACAACGAAGTTACACCTGATAGCCATCCCTTTGTCACCATCCGCTACGCGAACGGCTAGGGTTATCTCTCCTAGGGGGAATATTGGGTTTCTAGTGAATCCGGATAAAGGTGAGGTTGATTTTTTCAAGTTTTCGTGCCCTATATCCTTCTGATCAAAGCAATCAGCAAGCATCACTTCTACCTCACTTATGCCACCAATGAAAACTCTTCTTATCAAAGATGTTCCGATAATTTCCAAAATTACGATAGGATCAGCATGAGTTGTTTGATCGAGCACTACATCCACTTTCAAGAAAGCCACTATCTCGTCCGGTTGAAACCTTTTATGGCTAGGTTCTTCCGTAAGAACCTTTCAAGCCTCTCCTTTTATCACGAAATTTGAAGATCTCTCACCCACCATGTCGTTGATGACATTAATCACTCATCGAATGGGTAGGTTTTCCCTGTTTTGGTTGTCTTGATTGCCCCCATGTTGCTCTTGGGTTCTTTCCTACCTTCCCTCTTGCCCCCTATCTTGAATCGCCTACTCTTGAGGCCCTCTGTCTCTCCTCTACCCCTATTGTTTTATTGCTCCTTCTATAAGGTTTCCATTGGTTCATTCGAGGCCTTAGAGGTACAGCCTGATTCCTGATTCCTGAGCCCTTGCCCTTGAAACCGTCCTTTGCTCTCACACCTATCGATTTTCATCATCAACTGCATGCAATCATTTGTGTCATAGGCGTAGTTCCTGTGATGATCACAATACCGGTTTGTTGCTTTCCAGACAATTATCAAGTTATGCAAATTCTTTAAATGTGGGGGTGGTCGGAACAATCCTTGATGTATACTTAAGATCTGCACATGAGTTCTCCCGCTAAGTGTCGGTGGCAAGGGAGTGTATCTCTCGAATGGTGTTCTTATGGCCTCGACCAGCCTTTTCCCTCTAGGGTCTACATTTCTTCCAGTTTTCTCTGTGAGGCTATCTCTTTTCTTTCTAGTTGCTTCTTCTACCCTCGAGCATTGCTCTACAACCTCCTGAAGTTTTTGCATGATCTTAAAGTATTAGTACTTAGCTTCTTGTATAATTCTTGGTCCTGCATCCCCACCAGGTACCCCTGGATCACTTCAGTTTCTACTGTCTCTATAACTCCCAAGCTCTAATCCACATATCGATGATAGAAAGCCTCTGTGCTCTCCCCTGTCTTCAGGTTTGTCTGATAGAGCTCTAATAAAGTCTTTGTGAACTTTTTCTTCTGCATATAATGGCTCAAAAATGCTCCACTAAAGTCTCGGTAAGATCGGAGTGAGCTCCTTGGTAACTTATTGAACCACTCTTGTGCCTTTCCTTGCAGGTAACTTCCTACCAGCTTACATGTCAACTTCTCATGAAAATCCCTCGAAATCATTAGACCCAAGAATGTCTGGATGAATTCTCAATGATTTGTATCACCACTGTATGTGGGGAGTCCCTTCAGAGGTTTTACTTCTATTGGCCACCGAACCCCTATAATGACTGAGCTGAATGGGGACCTTGCAGCCTGGCCCATGGCCCTATTAAACTATCCAGCTCCTTTTTTAGGGATTCACTTGCATCTAAGGGGGGCTCTGGCAGCCTCCCTATCAAGTTCATCCCGCTGTCGTGGCTTCCCAATTATGGTGGGTAAGGAGGTTGAGTCCCCCCCGTACCCAGGGTTTATCCAGGGTTGTCCTAAACCCGGGTATGCTGGTAGTTATACTAGTCATCATTCCTTAGATTCCCATACTTACATATGCTTGAATTCCTTAGGAAGCCATTGACCCATATGCTATGCATGTTCCAGGCAGGTCGAGGTTGGAGCAAACGAGGTAAGTGGAAGCATCGAGTAACCGGTCCTCGTGAGTAACCTGGAATGGAAGGTTGCGACCTAGTTTGCAATGGCTTTCTAGCATATGCATGATAAAGGTAGGCTATCGCAGGCTGAGAAGCCCATTCCATAGTCATTCCTACAGGTGGGGGTGGCAGTACACCCTGCGTGACTCTATCATCTCTCGGAGGGGGTAACTCAAAACCCTGCTGCGACCAGGACCTGAGCTGGCTCTACATCTTAGTTTAGGATTGCCATCCTCGTGTTCTGATTGCCTTGCACGCATTGGCTATAGGCTTCCATATAATAATCTCCTGAAACATCCGTGAACCTTTCGTCCCTCGAGTCAGTTGCCCCCTCGAGCAAGGGTTGAGGCTTTTCTGTTCTGGCTCTTCGATCACTTCCAGGCATCTCAAGAACCCCGGTACATCCTTTTAAGTTGGTGATATGGCACTTGCGATGAACACTACTGAAGTTTTCCCCCTTCGTGGTCCATCATTGGAACAGGTTCTGCACGCAACTCGGTACCTGATACTTGATGTGTCACCTGAGGATTAGCCACTTGATGTGTCTCATGAGGATGAGCCATGCATGTGTCCTCAACACGAGCTTCGTTACCTGCTCCTAAACCCTTTGTTCTTGACTTTCGAGAAGGCTTAGCTTCCATATTATCCAATCTTTGCAAAGACCCAATCCCTGTACCTATCAACCTTAACCTTTCACTCCTTCAAATAACTATGGACATAAATTCTCAAAACCCTTGATCTGGCTCAGTCGTCCCAACAGACGGTTCCACTTGATGGGTCTCAAACAACCAACTAGTTCTTGGGCTTGAGCTCCTCTCGAAACCACCTGCAATGAAACTGTCCCTGGGAATTCCAGGGGTCAGTCATCCAATGCTTAAGTTAGTCAAAGAGTCTGAATAAGATTAAGACATAATTAATTATAAATAAATGCATGCCTCGTATATACTTTATATCCTAAATAACAACTTCATTAATTATCGCCCTTGATTCCTCGCAAATACAGTACTATTAATGAGTATTTAATAATATCCTAGTTAGGCTGCCACACCTAAGGCCCAACGCCCTTTTCGGGCCCAACCTCTATCAGTGGGTGGTTTTGTAGTCCTAAAAAGGAAAATATAAGGTTTTACATTTGGTTTATCATTCTCTTTTGTACTCTTTTGAATGCCCCCAAATGAAATATAAGTGGTCATTAATATTCTGCTTTCAACTTCTAGTTTTTTGTATTTTTTCATATAATTTTTATTTAATATGACTTAGCACCAGAAAAATCATTACATAACGGTGCTAAAGAACAGAGTATTTTTCATGTAAAAGAACCGGCATAAAGAGTATTATAACCAGTAAGAAACCGATGCTATAACAATTTAGAAAAATATCTAGGCACCGGTTGAGATGGAAGAAGGCACCGGTTTGGATACATGTGCTTGATACTAGGAAAATAAATTTGTGACTTTCTCTTTGTTGTCTTCAAAAAAATTTTAAAATACATTATAGCAGCTGTGCAGGCTGCCTTACAATATTCAGGCACCGAATGAGATGGAAAAAGACACTTTTTGTATGGTGGTTGTTACTTAGGAAACAAATTTGAGACTTGCTCTCTGATCGCTTCTAAATATTTTTAATGCATTATAGCAGTTGTGTGAGGCTACCTTGCAATATGAAAGCACCGGTTCATATGGAAATAGGCACCGGTTTATGAACCGGTGCTTGATACATAGAAAAATAAATGGATACTTACTCTATATTCTCTTCAAATGTATTAGGAATGCACTAAAGTAGCTGCGTAAGGCTGCGATTCAACAAAATTTGTGCTGGTTATTGTACTGGTGCTAGTTGTTCGTACCGGTGCGAATACGCTGCTTGCTGGTTTAAAACATAAATTTCCGCTATAGTTTATTGATTGGGTTGATTTTACCATGTGTTTTGGGTTGTTATTGAGTTCAAATATTGAGTAAATCTATGGAAATTTATGTTATTTGGAATCTTATTGCAGTTTAGAGATAATTTATGTTATTGGGAGTCGTATTGCAATTTAGAGATTTAGAGGTTGATTTGTCAAGTTGTTGCAGTTTGTGGTCGGTATGCCCATATCGACAAGTATTCTAGAAACATGAAAGAAGTCGCCATTTATACTTGGAGATGGAAGAGGAGAAAATATGGAAATGTTGGAAGAAACTATGAAGATTATTTTTGCTGAATTATGCCAAGTCAAAAATGCAGTTGGAAAGAATCAGAATTGATTTGAAGACTCCTAAATTTTACGAGAAAAGATTCCTATTATCTCTTTGAATTTTAAATAGATATGGAAAGACATATTTGATTCCTTATCTATCTTTTGGTTATAGTAATTTTTCCATACTCGATTTTTACACAATTCATACACAGACGTTCACATGCATGCATAGACATCTTTTCTGCGCAGAACAATATTCACGTTGGAGCTTTTCAGTATTTTTATTCAGAAAATATTCAATATTTTTTTTTATGCTTTTGATTGTTAATTCAATTATGTATTTTAGCTAAATTCATCATTTGCGGTAAAGATCAAGGAAGTACTAGCGTCGATTATCGTGACATCTAATTATTTTTATTACTTTAATTGCATGCTTGCATGCTTGCATTTGTTGTTCTTGGTTATAATATTTATGATTGCTTTCATGTTATTGAGTAGTGCGCAATATTTGATAGCATGTTAGTTAATTTAATGTCGTTTGAACCAATCATCTGTAATTGTGATTTAAGTTCAATCAGTGGTAGGGAGCAACAATCTTAATTTAACAATCATGCATCAGAGTTTGTTGGTTATGCTTTGGGTTTTTCTCATTTTTAATGATGCTAGCATATTAAATCTATATAGCGTCTCTTAAGTTATATGTTAGAGAAATTGTTAGTGAGACGTCCTCCTAATTATCGACAAGGTAAGGAAAGATAGGTTGCTTGCAACTATAACCAATTTTCGTGCATGCATTTAAAGTCATCTTTGCATCAAAGATAGAGATAGAAAGCCAGTTCAAAATTGATCGGAACAAAAAATTTCTCACAATAGTTGAATCTTTTTGCAGTCTGTAACAATTTCCCATTCTCGTTTTTATTCAATTTTAAATCTTTCTTATTCACTACCCTCATCTTGTTACCTTGGTCAAAAATTCGAAGATTAAAGATTAAGGAACAAATCTCGCCAATCTCTTGGGAAAGGAACTTGCTCGTAGCTATAATGGTCTGTATGCCCATACAAACCGCAGAATCTTGAACTGAAAAATTCAGCTTAGAGCTCGATTTATTTTTGGTGTAAAATGACACACCATACAGCTTATCATACGAATGCAACTAGTTATTCACGTCAACGATTAGCATACCCTATTTTCCACAACACTTCGATTGTACTTCAGAAGGTAATATCATATTCTCCCTTTAATCTTGTAATGATCTCATACAATTTGTTTTTGAAATGAAAACCTGGTTCTCTAAGCTCATATCATAATCCGTAGTTTTCCATTCAGTTGTGATTCTAATTGGAATAAGTTGAAGTAGTTTTTTAATCCCTTGTGTGGTAGATATATATATATATATATATATATATATATATATATATATTGGTGTTGTTCTTATAATCGGATGTTTCATATTGTTTGAATTTGTTTGAACTTGAGTGAATTCCACTTGCATTAAAGACTTTGATAAAATGCTTCTATGTGAATGTAGAGGATGACCCCTAAAACCCCTAGTATGAGGCCTAGAAAATAGAGGTATTCATCACCATCAAGAGGTGCTCACTTGAGGTAGGTGGAGGAGAGAGTTGTGTCCAAGGAGGCAAGGTTGTTGGGCCCAAGTTACAGAATGAGAAAGCATTATCCGGAAAGGGGAATCAAAGCAAATCCACATTTTCAAGTAACTATTCGACAATTGGGATGGGAAAAGTTTTGTGCTACACCTCCTGCTTTCAACTTAACCATCGTCGGTGAGTTCTATGCAAATTTGAGGTGTGGATTGAGCACGGATAATGTTTTATGGCGGGGCAAATCTGTCCCTCTAACTCCCAAAGCTATCAATGAATTGTACGGATTGCCTAATGTAGAAGAAGATGATGATGAGATGTTAGCATTGATCAATTAGGATGATGATTTGGACGAGAAGTATTGATAAGAATGGTTCAGTGCATCACAAGTGAAGGTACCAATGTAGACGCTCTTGTGTTTCCTAGGTGAACAAAAACTCAGAAGAAATCACCAACGCTGGATATGAACATGTGCTATCACTTCGTGGCCTCCCGTATCGACCCTGTAATGGTGAACACCAAAGTGCACAAAAGTCGAATAATCAAATTATATAAAATTAAAAAGAAACTTCGTTGGAATGTTGGGGAGGGAATTCATTAGACATTGACAAAGGACAATGAGAAGATAGGATCCTATGGTTTTTGCAGTCTGATTCTTCACTTTGTGCCATTGTAGGCGTACCTAACTATGAGAACGACACATTTGGCCATCCGATGATGCAAATTGTTGTCGAATCATTCTGTAAGATAGGACCATCGCAATCTGCCATGTCCATTAAATCTTGAATCTCCGCACTTGAGACAGGAATTCAAAGTTTGCGGACGGATTACCAATTTCAAAGGAGATGGTGTGACCACATGGAGAAAGTGCTATGCTACTAATTTCCAGAAGCTTTCAAGGCAGTCGGTCCTTTCCAATTAAAAATGGATAATGAGGTTATCGAGGACATTCGTTTGGGATCAATGGCATGGGAAGGGGACAACGCAGCTTGCAATGAGGATGAGAAACCATTTTCCCCTTACTATTCGTGAATTAAACTGAAGGATTATGTTGTATTTTAATAATTATTAATCTCCCACACCCTAATTTTAATTTGTTTTCCATAGTGGCTATTCAGGTGCCGCTAATTCAAGGTCATTATTGTGTGCATGGTGTAGTTATTTACAGCTCTTACATAACTAGAACATGCTCAGAATAATGACCAATAAGGGTCGGAATAGGAATAGCTACCATGTAATTTTTTTAGTGGAAATCGAATCGTGAATGTAAAGGTAAAATTACAAGTGAAATTGTTTGGAGAATTTCTCTCCATCCAAAATCAGATATTAAAAATACCCTAAAAGCAGCCTGGAGCAGCTGCTTTCATATGTAAAAACGCCGGTATCTTTTTGTTGAGCACCAATTTTCATATCGGTGCTCAACACTTTTAGACAAAAGTTTTTGGGACTTTCTCTCTGTCCAAATTCATAATTTAAAATACGGATTAAAGCATCCTGACGTAGCTGCGCTGGCAAACAAACATCACAGGTACAATTATTTATAGGCACCGTTAATAAACATATTGGCACCATTTTACAACTAATTTCACTATAACTGCAATTTTTTTAAACCCAAAAATTGAGTTAAAATTAAATTTATCATTGGAAAAAACAAGAATAAAAAAAATCAAGTGCATTGGAGCTATGGTCGTCGTTCCAACAGAAATGAGGGCCACAGTGTAATTTTCCAAAACTATGTTGCAGAGGTCAAAGTTTTCAAAAAACGCCCTTCCTTTGACCCAAACAAGTCTATAAGGAAAATTTTCCATCCCCTAACATTGAATTTCATTTATGCCTAGTCAATTTTGCATTTTTGACAATTCCAACTTTCTTGGAGGGACTAAAATGGAAAATTTTAAAAGTTTGCTAGTAACTCCAAATTGAAATTTGCTCAAAGTTAATTGAGCTATTCACCTCCCTGATGTATTTAAAAGTTTGACGCTAAGTATCATTATTAGGCTACGAATAAGTCTTCATTAACCTTCTCGAAATCTCATAGTTACCATTACGTAAGCATCTATTATTAACTCTAGAACTTATACTAGCGCTTTTGCTCATATGGCCAAAAAAGAAAAAATATTTTTTATTTATCAAAATTATACAATTAAATGAAAATACATGGGAGGGGTACTTGGGGAGGGTAACGTAAAGGAAACCTTCAGAAGAAGGGTCTTTTTGCAAAAACAAAAGAGTAAAAATTGGCCTCAGGAACACAATGCTCGCAAAAATAATTCTTCATACATGTACCCATGCATTTTGGAAACCTATTTAATACTCTTGTAGTGGTAATTCATGGTCATAAAATTTGTAAAAAGCTATTGGGCCGTAACGTAATTTTTGTACGTACATATTACGGCATATTTTGAATAAACAATTAACCAAAAGATCGTGATAAAGACATTGTACATATGTGAATTAATTAAATTTTAGGTAAATTTTTTAATCGGACTAATCCCAAATAGTAAGGGGGTCAAAATCATAATATTTAGAAGTTGTAAATAACATTAGAATCGGTATTTAGATCATGCTACCGGTGCTATAAATTCATTGGGAACTGAAATTGTTTAAAAAATTTCATGAAAATGAAAATTTAAAGGCATCGGTATTTTATGTTTTGGCACCGGTTATAATACCGGTGCTTAGCACTTAGACAATTTTTTTCATTAAGCTCTTTGTCCATATGGGAAAAAATGCAATTAAAAGCAGCCATAAGTTGATGCGTTAATCTACAAAAGAACTGGTAATATTCACCGGTACCTATACCGGTGCTCAACACTTGACAAAAATTTTGGAGAATTGCTCTTTGTCCAAAATCAGAAATTAAAAGGACCCTAAAAGCAGCCTGGAGCAGCTTCTTTCATATGTAAAGGCACCGATATCTTTTTGTTGAGCACCAATTTTCATACCGGTGCTCAACACTTTGACAAAAAAAATTGACTTGCTCTCTGTCCAAAATACATAATATAAAATGAGGATAAAAGCAACCGGGCACAGCTGCGCTAGTAAATCAACAGCCCCAGTATGTTTATTCATAGGCACCGGTATTATACCGATTTTAGGTTGATCATTAATAAAATATGAATTATTTTATCAGAGTCACCGGTATCAAATCACTTATGCTGGTGAAATTTCTTTCCTTATAAAAGCCCAAAATTTAGAAACTGTCGTCAGTTCATCTTCCTCTACAACGATTCTTCTTCGTATTCTATCATTAATGGCCTACACACCAAAGTATTTTCCATCTTTAAATCCCATCAACTTCCACATCAACCCCACCTTATATAAAACCAACAGGGTATACTTTTTTAGTAACCAAAATCGAAGCCTTTGTCCCATTTTTCCTCCTCGCCAGGAACCCCTTTTTCGCCTCTGGAAAATTCATCGTTCATGGCATTTTGTGGCTGACTTTTGGTCCTACCTACACTACAAGGGTCACAATAATTAAAGGTAAGTGTCTTGCCATTGAATGTGTATCAAAATTAGTGATTTTTACTTTCTTAGCTCCAATCATTGCATATGCATATCATGTTCGATGAATACCTTAAAAGAACTAAAATGTCACGCGGTGGATCCTCTATGTGTTTCATGGTAAAAAATTCTATGCTATTGTATAATTTTTTGGATTATGTAAATTTTGGATTCCATGCTATGGATTCTTGGTGGATTATTGGTTGTGATTTATTATGTATGAAAATTGTTGATTGTGCAATGATTTATTGGTTCTTCAATTAGTTTTATTCTTGTGTAATATGGATTGATGTGGTTATTGTGAATTTTGGATTGATTTGGTTCTTTGATTGTTGTGGTCGTTGTGGGTTTGGATTATAGAATATTTTTTTGTATGATTGCAGTGTTAATGACTTTGTATAGTGTATTATAGATTCCTCCTAAAGCAAAGAAAGGCACTGGCCTCAGCAAGAGAAAAGGAATGAGACACAACCCAAAATCATGTCCAAATAGCCCGTGACACCCATCGTTCCTCTCAAAATAAGAATTGAGTAACCCAGTGAGACTCAAGAGTCAGATCAATTTTCACCAGACGAGAAGCCTCCGGTAAAAAAAGGCAACCGAAAGAGGATCAGAACTGATGATGTGTCGAAGGTGGGTGGAAATAATGGGAAAGCCTTCAACAACTTCGAGATTGATAAGTTGTGCAAGGAACGTGGTACGACCACGTGTCAATCTGTGACACTTGCAAAGGAGAGGGATCCTGTACTGGTTACTTTCAACTTGGTTGACATGGTTTGCACAAATAATTAAACATCGTAAACTGCATATTGTAACTATACATCGCTGATCAAGTTTGGGACTCATAGATACTTGAATAACGACCCCGCTGACACCAAGAAGGAGGCATGGAAGGATATCTTGGTAAGATCCATTCATACCAATTATTTTATAATGTCAATTAGTTTTTGAAACAACCATTGGATACATAGTTTTATCGATAATTGCTAGCTTACGAAAATCATTGGGTAAATTCAATGCAGACAATCTTCAAGTTCAAGCAGAAATTGACTGCAAAATAGCTCAAAATATGGAAGTCTAAGATTGCAACGAAGTACATCCATAAGGTGGCCAACGGCACAAAAAATCCAAAGCAAAACCTTAGGAAAAATAAAAGTGGATGGAAAAGGATGAGTGGAAAAATTTCTACAAACTGAGGATAACACTAGAGTTTGAGGTAATCTGTTTATGAACAATCTGTTTACTAATATTGTGGTTTACAAAACACCAACATTACTTATTGTGATTTGGATAGAAAATACGGGACAGGGCTAGCGGACAATCAAAGTAGAAGAAATATACCCATCAGACTGGTAGGAGCGGTCACTAGGTTACTCGGGAAAATATCGTTGAGAATTTGAAAGAAAGAGAGAGAGAGACAGAGAGAAAGAGAGACAGAGAGCCAAACTTGCTGCTGAGGGCTACAAAGAGGAGGAGATTGAGTAGGAGCTGAGTAAAAGGAGTTTCAATGTCGACAGATCATTTGTCTACCTTGAGTCCAACAAGTTGGGGGATAAGACAAAATATACAGACCCAAAGGACAGGAGCGTCGTTACTGATATCGTAAGTTGTTTTTTTCTTGATCATAGTTTTACCCATTCATTATAATGTATTTAACTTGCCCATAATCACAGATAAGGATGAACGAGGAGGCTGCTATGGGCACATTAGTCCTGGAACCCAGGGATGACATCTTGATAAAGGCGGCCGGTGTGGTGGATCACTCAGGGAGGTACAGGGGTACACAGACCAACCTCCCAAAAAATGTCATCGTGCTCCACCTTACCCGCAGCCAAAGAATATGCAGTAGCAGCTCATCCCCGAGGCCGGTAATCCCAATGAAACAACTTGCTAACCATCTAGTGGGCAAAGCGATGGTGTCATATCTTGAACAACTAGTCAAGGGGCATATCCCAATGGGCCTCGATGATCCAAAGTTCTTCATTGAGAAGGCATTAGGCCAGGTTCGCGCCTCACAAACCAAGTCTGAGGTTGATCCTAGCAATGAGGAGGATGATGAGGAGGTAAAAAATTATATTTCAATTCTATTTAACTTATGTGATTCCCGATATTTCTATCCATTTAATGTTTATTTATTTTCTAACAACTCTTCCTCTATATTGCATGAAAGAATAGGGAGAAGGTTTCTTTCATCCTCAAGCGGATTGATGGGACAAGGACCATGGTGGTAAAAGGGTTACTCCAAAAATCCCGTCACGGCCATAATTCAACAGGTGGAGTTGCTCGTGTCTGAGTGTGTCAGCCAGTCTTCTTTGAAAAGGCAGGATTGCCTTCCGCCAACAACAAATTCATCGATGTTGGAGAGGTTGTTGGACATGTCGTATATTGGCCGGTGGCTTTGGTTAACCAAGATAAGGAGCCAACAAAGGTGGAGCACTCCAAAAAAATAGGACCCCGCAAAGTAAGAGGGGACCGCAAAGGAAGAAGAGTCGGACATGTCTGTGAAGGCTTCCCCAAACAATGAATGGGGATTCCTAAAAGTCCTTGATGATGATGAGGTAATTCAATTAAAATATATTTATACAAATAATTTAGTATTTGTGTGTACCCAGAGTTCAATTGATATATTGCAAAGTGACATTATTTTCCTGTCACGTGTAACAGCCTACCTTTACATCATTGATGCAGCCATCCGGTTCTTCCACCAGCTACAGGCCACGGAAGGAGAAGAGTCCCATCGGCTACGTACATTGAAGCCTCTGAAACTAGTAATCCTTTTATACCACATTGCCATTTTATTTCCACACTTTTCTTGTACTTAATTCATTCTATTTACACTTTGCATATGCAGATTGTAAATCGACCCAAATTGACTGGGTATATAATGATAAAGGCATTCATCAAACATTGCAATGAGGTGGAAAAGAAAATGAACGCTACGGGCAGGGCTGCGTATTACAACAGATTTGAGGTATCCACATTTGCCAAACCTTTTAATTGCAGCCTGGATATTGAGAAAATGTTGGAATTCTGAGGCAATGTTGGAAATTGTCATTACATTACATGGATCTCGAACGCTCAAATGGATTTGTGGATGGGGTAAGCTTCAAATTTGAAAATTTTGAATTAAAATTTTACATACAATCGAAGATATAAATTGACTATTACTCTTACAGGGACCTATGGATTTGTTATCATCCTGGACACAATGACCGGTGATATAAAATTTAACGATTACATCGGAAGCCAAGTGATTTCCATGTATTTCTATCCATTTAATTATACTCTTCATTCTTCCCTGCAAAGTTTGAATATTCATATTTGAAAATAAATATATCTGCAGGCTTGCATGTACATATGATAGGGACAAGAGGAAGAAGGCACCTTCAGCAAGTTTCACCTGAAAGATATAAAACATCAACGTAAGTATTCATAAAAGGATTTTACATGTACTTTATAATTTTTCTTTTCGCCTTACACTGATGAAACATTGGGAAATTCTATTTTCTATATTAGCATCGTAAACAAGGGGATTGCTGGGAGTGCAGCTACTATGTCATACGATTCTTGGAAGAGCTGGTCCTGAACACAACATCTAAGAATCTACTGGACGTAATTACCACAACTAGTAAACAAAAAACAATAGTTATGCATTCATTTTTAGTACCGTGTCCTACTAATTAACATCTAATCTAATCGCAGGTTTTTTCAGAGAACGAAGGATCATACAACGTATATAAAATTCAAGAGGTGGCAGAAAAATGGTGTGGGGCATAAATTAATGTTTATGCGAAACAAGCTAAGACAAATGTTGAAGACTTTGATGATTGACTGGAGTGCTATATGAACTATGATGTTTTTTTGCTTTGTTTATTTTCGATTGGGGATAAAAAAAAATTAATAGAAAATGTACTTTATTTCAATAGGTTTTGTGGATTTTATTATATCTACTTTCCCCGTGATTGATCCAAGATGGGGTACGATATTAAAAATTATCCAAACCAATTTTTATTAAAACCAGCACTGGTATTTTAATTACAACCTTACCGATGCCACTATTCGTCCACAATAAGAATTGATGCTTAGAATTTAATCTTGTGTTATTTATAGACACCATACTAGTGCTAACACTACAAAAAATAGCACATTTTACCTCGGTTCTGGAGGGATTTTTACCTCAATTTTAGTCCAAAAAATGAGGTAAATGTGGTCTTAGTAAAAAGTATATTTTTTACCTCGATTATTTTATATATAACCGAGGTAAAAAGTGTGATTGGGCAGAAGGTTTAGCGATATTGCAAATTGTAAAATCGCAGTAAAAAAACTATCGACAGATATGCGATGTTGGTAGATGTGTTTCTTGATCTAAAAAAGCTACCAAATGCAGGACCGAGGTCAGTTCTGCATTCGGTAGTTCACGCCCCAAGAGAGTTTTCCAGCAACCCAAACAGTACCCAAATATTTTTCGGCAAGCCAATACAATACCCAGAATATGAACCTTTACACAGTGTTTAAACAAATCCATTATACACACAAAATTCAACGATTTCTAGGTAAAAAGTGCTTAAAAATCGAGGTAAAAATATTTTTTACTTCCAAAAACAACAACCGAGTTAAAAGAACTTTTTACCTCGGTTTTTTGAGGTTAAGAAAAAGCCAAGGTAAAAGGGGCGAAGTAATAGGTCATTTTTCTTGTAGTGTAATTTAAAATGACCAAATATTTTTATTCCGGTGCTAAGAAATGCTATGTCGGTTCTATAATACAATCTGATTCTAAAAAAGTCCAGCACCGATACCCAATTACCAGCATGTGTTGAAAAAAATGAGCAATTGTAGTATTCTTTTTACATACCAGTTCAAATTTTGTAAGTGGTCTTTGGTTCTAGAACACCAACATGAAAATAAACAAGCACCGGTACGAATAGATCTGGTGCTGGAAATAATGACCACGGTAACATTTTCGACATATAGATGCTCAGTAACTGTAATCTGTCATTGTTTTGTGAACACCGGTATGGAAATAATCAAGCACCAGTACAAAATGATTCAGTGCTCATTTTTGTAGGACTGGTATGACTTGCGATGCTCAGAACTCTTCAAATTTGCACTGGGTCACTTGGTCATCAGTTGGGTAGAGGGAGATTCTACCGGTGCCTTTGTAATGATATACCAGTGCCTATGGTGGTATTTCCAGTAGTGTTTGTAGTTTATGCATGTGATTCAGTTTGCCGATCATGTTGATGTTAATATTTTTTTTGCTGCAATTGTGGTTAATATTTATGCACTTAGAACAGTTGCTGGGAGAAAAATGCTGTGGAAAGATTTGAGTGACAGAAATATGAATGATACCCTACTCATTGGGGATTTTAACACAATATCTTCGTTCAATGAGTATAAAGGTCCCTCGTTTCCAAAAAAATCCAGCATGGATGATTTTAATAGGTTCATTGATGATAATGCACTCTATAATATCAACACTGTTGGAAATAATTTTACTTGGTCAAATGGTAGACTTAAAAACCCTACCATTCAGAGGTTAGATAGGGGACTTAGTACCCTTCAATGGAGTACAAAATTTCCTTCTTCTTCTATCCAAGTACTTAATAAAAGTGCCTCTAAGCACTCCCCTCTTCTTCTTACTGTTGGCAGCCCTATTCCCTCATCTCCTAAATCATTTAGATTTATCAATGCATGGTTTAACAGGCCTGGATTTTTATCACTGATAAAGAATGATTGGGAAACACCTCTGTCTGAAACTGGAATGCTTGGTTTTCTCTTAAAACTACAGAGGTTAAAAAACAAAATTAAGGTTTGGAACAAAACTGTTTTTGGAAATATTCAGGATAATGTTACAAAGGCAGAGGAGGAGTTGAGAATTCAGGAAATTATTTATGACTTAAATAGTTCAGAAACTGAATTGATTAAGCTTAAAAAGGCTCAAGCTCAACTCCTAAGGTCCCTAAAAGAACAGGAAAAATTCTGGAAACAAAAGTCCAGAATTAAATGGCTCAAAGATGGTGATGAGAACACTAAATTTTTCCATAACTTTGTTAAAGAAAGTAGGTCAAGACTCAGTATTTCTAATATAAAAAACTCACATGGAGTCTGGATTGAGGATATTCAGGAAATTGAAATTGAGGCTATTAATTATTATTAAGACCTTCTTTCTGAACCGTTAACATATTCAAATGGTGAATTCTTCTCTCACTTTCGGAGTCAAATTCCTAAAATCGTTACTGATCAGGATAATGCTTTTCTTATTAGGCCTGCTACCTTAGAGGAGCTTAGATTGGTTGTCTTTGGTTTAAATAAAAATAGTAGTCCAGGGCCTGATGGTTTCTCATCAAAATTTTTCACAAAAAGTTGGGAAATAATATGCCAGGATCTGTTGATAGCTATTAATGATTTTCTTTCTGGTTCTCCCATTCCTAGAGGAATTGCAGCAACATGGATCACTATAATTCCTAAAAAAGAATCTCCATCTTCTTTTGATGATTACATGCCTATTAGTTTGTCGAATTTCATTAACAAGATTTTTTCAAAACTGTTAATGGAGAGGTTAAAACTGATTATGCCTAAACTCATATCCCCACATCAGTCAGCTTTTATAAGCCACAGGGATATCTCTGACAATGTCATTTATCTCAAAGAGATGCTGAGATTCTTGGATAGGAAGAATAGAGATCCAAATTGTGTCATTAATTTAGATTTAACAAAGGCATTTGATAGGGTTAGTTGGGCTTTTCTTAATAGTATTCAGTTAAAGTTTGGACTGCATGGTAAATTTGTTCACTATGTTATGAAAAACATCACCCAGGCTTGGTTTTCTGTGCTGATTAATGGTAAGCCGGTAGGTTTCTTCAAATCTTCTAGAGGTATTAAACAAGGTGATCCTCTATCCCCTTTTCTTTTTAATATCTTTACTGAGGCTTTCACAAGAAGCTTAGCTTATGTGTTTAATTCAGGTAAACTCAAATTTTTTGATCTTCCTCAAGGGGCAATCCCAATTTCTCATCTTAGTTATGCAGATGATACTGTAATCTTCTTGAAAGCTAGTAAATTGAACTTAATTAGGTTGAAAGCTTTCCTTGTGGTTTTTGAAAACACCACAGGGCAAAAAGTGAATTTCGAAAAAAGTGACTTTTACTTGGGTAAGGGGGCGACTGTGGCTAAAACGAGACAGGTAAAAGAGATTTTAGGAATGAAGCAGGGCAATTTTCCATTTAAATATTTGGGATGCCCCATTTTTAAAGGTAGAGTGCTTAATGCTCATTTTCAACCCCTTTTAGAAATGGTTGACAGAAGGTTGCAAAACTAGAAAAATAGATGGCTAAGTACTGGGGGTAAAATGATTTTAATTAAATCTTGTATCTATTCTATCCCTCAACACATTTGGACTGTTATGAAGCCTACAGTTCATGTTGTCAAAAGTTTGGAAAAAATTATGTCTAAGTTCTTCTGGGGTGAGACTGATCTGGGTCCAAAAATGTTTGGAGGAGGTGGAGTAATTTGTGCTACCCATTGGACCAGAATGGTCTTGCATTCAGATCAATCCCCACAATTATAAGAGCATGTTCTCTTAAATTGTGGTGGAAATTTCAGCTTGGACAGGCACCATGGGCACAATTTATCTGGTCTTTACCACCTACTGCTGGGAAATCACAAACATGGAACAGGATTCAATCAGTTAATTCTTTAGCTGAGAGAAATTCTAGGGTTATTATTGGTGAGGGGATATGTAATTTTTGGACATCAAACTGGACAGGCAAAGGTCCATTAATGGATCATTGCGCTCATGAACTTACCAACAATCCTTTTGACTGCACTGTTAGCCACTTCCTGATAAACAGGGCTAGTTTTTCTGCCTCTATTTATCCACTTCTAAGTCCTGAAATTTGTCATGTTATGCAGGAAACCAAAATCTGGGAGGAGAGAGCGGATAGACTCATTTGGATGCCTGACATAGCAGGGAAGTTCTCCTTCAAATCAGCTTATAAGCTACTCTAATCCAACAGAGGTACCTCTGTTACTCTTAGTAAGTTATGGTTTCCAAGAGCTCAGAAAAATATATCCATATTTATGTGGAAACTTTTCAATGCATTTCTTCCTTTTGATGATGTCCTCAGAGTTTTTGGATTTCAGCTTCATTCTAAATGCTTGTTCTGTAACAACACTGATGGCATCCAACACTTTTTTAATGACTGTTCTTTTGCTACTCTTATCTGGAATGAAATTCACCGCATTATAGGGATAACTCCTCCGCATTTTTCAACTCTCTGGAATAGATTATCATATTACCTCACAAATCCAGTTCAAACTACTTTGCATTCATGCCTACTTAGACTTTTACCTATGGTGGTATGCTGGTTCCTATGGAAAGCTAGGTGTGAAAAAATGTTCGAGAATACAAACCCTAACATTCAACTTACGATAACAAGGATTAGGGAGTATATTTTCAACATCTTTTATGCTAGGCCATTGTTCACTAACTGTGATGATACCAGACTGTTGACACAGTCAGGCTTATTATCAAAATGGCCAACAAAACCATCACCTCATCTAGCTATTGTTAAGTGGAACAAACTGGAAGTAGGATATAAGCTAAATGTGGATGCAGCCTGGAAAACTGATAAGTCTACTGGTTTAGGTCTTGTTCTCAGAGATGAAAATGGTGGGGTAATTACTATGGCTACCTATTCGACGGAGGCACACAGTGCTGTAGAGGCTGAGATTGTGGCAATTCAAAAAGGAATCTATCTCTTACAGCTAGCCTCCCATAACAGTGTAATTGAATCTGATAGTTCACAAGCTATATTGCATATTATGGATCCATATAAAGCTCCATGGCCTTTGTTTGATTTATTTTATGAAACTAAATTGAGCCTTGGAAATATCAAGCTTGTGCATACACTTAGACAAGGTAATACAGTGGCAGATGCTCTGGCCAAAACAGCTGTTCATAGGCAAAATGGTCAGTTTCAATTGGATTTAGCTTCCAATGAAATAAGGAGTCTGATTAAACTGGATGCAGCTGGGATACCATGTATACGAATTAATGACTAGAATCGGTTGTTACTGATTTACCTAAATAAATAAGGGGCTTCATTCATCTTGATGCTTGCAGTTCTCCTTACATTAGATCCTGATATTCTCCCTATGTTAGCTATTGGAATAGACAACTGCTGCTATTTTTCTCTTATGGCAGGCACACGATGGCATCAGTCAAGTAATATGGAGCAATTTACGTTCATCTCAAGGGCTTTGAGTCCTCGAGGTGGTTTCAACTCCTCGAGGGGGCTTTCAGTCTTCGACGGGGCTCTGAATCCTCTAGGGTGATTCGAGTCCTCGACGGGGCAGCGAGACCGTGAGCAATAATATCCTAATAATCCCGATGCTGAATGGCACCAGTAGAAGATCGAGTAGCCATCCGATGTGTACGAGGTTGTGGTGGTGAAGCTGGAGGAATCGAACCAGCTGACGACGTTGAAAAAGATCAACCAGAGCTGAGCGGAGAGTGACCTTTCTTAAAACTTGAAGAATGGACGGTCGAGACTGGCTGAGGCGTGGAGGACCACGGCTGAGGTGTGGTGGCCGACGGATAAGGCATGGTGGCCGGCGGTTGAGGAACCGGGTCCAGGTCGGCCGTCCAGATGGAAGATGGTGGTGAAAGAGGGGCAGTTGGAACAGGCACAGGCACAGACGTGGTGGCCCTAATCGATGAAGTGACAGTTCCATAAAAAAATGATGAAATCTCAAGATCCAAACGACTGTCCGTGGAAGATGCGACATAAGGGAATAAAGTATCATCAAAACGAACATGGCAAGAGACATAGATGCGCCCAGAAGTTGGGTCGAGACACTGGAAGCCCTTGTGACGAGGGTTGTAGCCAATAAAAACACAGGGAATGGATCGGGGTGCAAACTTATCAGTAACAGTGGCACACAGACATGGAAATGTACTGCAACCAAACGGGTGAAAGAGGGTATAGTCCGGTACATGACCAAAAATAACCTCAAAAGGTGATTTGCCACTAAGAACTAAACTAGGCAGACGGTTAATAATGTAAACCGCAGAGGAGAAAGCTTCCACCCAATAACAGTGCGACACAGAAGAGTGAAAAAATATGGCAAGACCAGTCTCTGTGATGTGACGATGCTTCCGCTCAGCCCGGCCATTCTGAGCAGGTGTATAGGGCAAGGACATATGATGATGAATGCCACATGATATGAAGTGACCCTGAAGTCGGTGATTAGTAAACTCGGTGCCACCATCGGTCTGAAAATATTTAACCCTAGCAGAAAACTGAGTCTCAACATATTTCTGATACTGGATAAATGTGTCATAGAAATCCAACTTATGCCGGGTTGGGAGAAACCATGTGAATCGCAAAAAATCATCGATGAAAACGGCATAATAAGAGATACCACCGGCAGATAAAACAGGAGCTGGTCCCCACAAATTACAATGTACTTTATCCAATAAACCAGTAGCGCGCTTGTCACTAGTGGAAAAGGGCAAACGGCTACTCTTGGCCATCTGACAAGGAGAGCAACTGAAAGGTGTAGGCATAGTAGAAGTGACAAAGATAAGGCCCCGTCGATTCAATAACTGAATAGTATCATGAGACACATGACTGAGGCGAGACTGCCACTACTCAAAAGAAGCATGAAGCTTTGTAGAGCGCAGTTTGCCTATAAAGCTGGAATCACCAGTCTCAAGAAAATAAATACATGAACTATGATGACCTTTACCAATTATCGTCCCTGTATGCTTGTGCTCAATGGAAAATGCATCGGCATCAAATATAACACGGACAGGTAAATCACGAGTAAGCTTACTAATGGACGATAAGCTTCTAGTAATCTTAGGAACCACAAGAACATCATTAACAGAGAAACCGGAGAGATGACATTGACCGATGTGAGAAATAGATAATGATTCACCATTTCCAACAAGAATAGCATCAGAACTGCGATAACATTGTACTTTATCAAGATGACTGGTATGAGCAGTGATATGAGATGTGGCACCGGAATCAACGATCCACTGATTCGACGAAAGATGGCGATTAGAACCATTCAAACTAGCCTGAAACAAAGCTTTGTCCGTAATCCAATTAGCGGAACAATCTTCCCGGGATAAAGGCACCATATAAATGCATAAAGAATGTAGGGCAAAAGAACAAAAATTATCCAAAAGCTGCCGGGTACGTGGACTTCATGCGGAGAGAGAGCTGGAGCGCGTGGACGTCACGCGTAGTGATGCTAGTGTGTGTTCCTCACGCGCTCATGCTGCTCACACACGGTTATGAGCTTGTGCGCGTGAATCACACGAGTCAATGGTGACTGCTGAACGGGGACGCGAAGAACAGATATGGCCGGAGACGGAGGCCGCCTGAGAAGCCGCTGTGGGCTAGAGGAATACCCATCGTCGGAGACACCGGAGATGGATGCACAAATTTGAAGACGTCGAAAAACAAATTGAATCGGACAAATTCTGGCGTGAATCGTCGAATCAGACAAATTGAATCGGCTCCCTTCAAATTCTGGCGTCGTCAATTTGAATCGAACACCGCGAAGGACGCAGTGGACCAGAGGTGATCGGAGATAGCTGCTATTGACGCCGGACCTGGTCAGGACCTGAGGGTTATGGGCCCACACCTGAATTTGCTATGGGAATTGATCGAAACCGCCGGAAATTAGCCGGAATATGACCGGAACTTGACCAAAATTTCGTCAGGAACTGGCGGTAATTTGATCAGAATAAAATATTAGGTTAGGATCAGAACTTGCTCTGATACCATGATAGAATGATTTGCCGTAATGAATTGTATTATTGATAACTGAATATATAGAGAGTACAATAGAGGTTTAATAAGGAAAAAACTCTAATCATAATAAATCACAATCTAATCAGGAGTCTGATTTATTCTAACATCTATCAATTCGCAACTCTGCCATGTGAATGTTGCTTAACAAATTACTTTTAAGGATATTCGGAAAAAAGATGTTGCATAATTTGTTCTTTTATTTTTTAAAAAGTAATTGGATACTTGTTTTTTTGAATTTCCACCGGTGCATAAAAAATGACAAGCCAGAGAAGTAGATTTTCTTGTTTTTTAAAAAAATAAATAATAAATAATAAATTTAGGACTATAATCCTATAAAAACCAATATAACATCGCAACAAAAAAATGTGTACCAGATGCTTCATAAGTCTTTGACTCCAAACCGGAGTTGACTTCAGGTATCTGAGAAATTCCTAAGATTGAGTTCTGAAATTTGTTCAACTTATCAACAAATTCTGGATGAATAGCCAGTGGAAGTGATATGAAGTGAGAATTGTCAAGATTTGGGCTCTTAACTACCTGTGAAAGCATTATAAATAGAGAAATGAGAAATCATAAGTAATGTGTTGCTGATTTTGAACATGGAGAACTCAGAATAAATCAGAGGGAATAAGGTAAGATAAAAAGGGAATAATGATAGAGATGAACACGTGCATAAATTGTGCAAATATTTTGCAACATCATGCCCCATGTGTCCATCATAGATTGCAAATAAACCCAAATCATAGGTCTCAACTCGCTTTAGCTCAGACACCAAATAGTCTTCCATGTGATGGTTTTATATAGGTTTATATAGGTAGGATCCATGAGACACATGTGCTTTGCTTCTCCCTCCCCCTGCATCAGGTGATAGTGGTGTAGAAAAGCATGTTTTTTCCAAGTTCAGAAAAAAGAAGTGAGAATGTGATTGATTGAGGTAGGCCATAAACAATCTTCTATGGTTTACACACCACCAGCATATACTTAAACCGATAATTATGCAAGCAAAACCATCCTCCTCCTATATCTACGCACGGGTTAAAAGAACATGAAAGCTCTTATTTGCTAAACCTACTAATGCTAGCTTACAGATGATAATGCTCCATCAAGCTGAGAACAATGGAGGAAGTGATCAACAAAGATCAGTTGCTTATTTCGATTTTTATGCTAGCTTACTGATGAAGTAGCATGCCAGATTTTTTTCAATCCCCCCTTGAAACCCCAGAAATGTTCTCCGGCCGCATAAACATTACAACTTTTCCAACCAAAAATTCTCAGTTTCACATCAGAATTTTGCACTCAAACTACATAAAATCAAGAGCACACTGATGTCACTAACATATAAGCATAAGGAAAAACACAAGCCTGATCACAAACAAATTAATCCACGAGCATAAGCCCATCAATGGCATACATTGAAGCAGGCAATCAACAAAAGCTCCAATGCTCCAAGCAGGCAATCATCTCCCCGGTGCTCTTCAACCTACTCCATAATCTAACACTTCCAATATAGCAATGAAGTCTAGCACAATATTACACTACCATACATGTATGGATGCATCATAATAATGACATAGCATAAATCTCACAAGAGCGGAAAGCATAAATCAAGCACAAATATTCATAGGACATAAAGATAAGAGAATCTAGAAATCTGAAAAAGACATCATCAATTCATGAATACAAACACTACCCCAAGAAAACTAACTACTCCAAAGCATTGAACCCAAGTATTTCATTGGATTTAATGCCCTTGGGTAAGTGCAAGAAGAAAAGAAATTAGAGAAAAGGGTTATTATTCCCTTTCTCTCTAGAATGCTTTCCAAGAATGTAGAATAGTGTTCTAAACTATGTCAAACTTAAACCCTAGTAGACATAGGCATACATTTATAGTCGTAGGGTAATTGGCCTAGAAAAAAAATCCCAAAATAGGCCAAAAAAAACACTAGCAGCCGCAATTTGCAAAGGACGTCTCATGTGGCGCGGGGCGTGCTATCCGTGGCTGGCGCGGGCCGTGCGGCCTAGCACGGCCATGCTGGGTGCCTCTGGTATGACCCATGCTGATTGCCACGGTTATACTGGGCACCCTTGGCATTGGTCGTTCCGGCTGACACGAGTCATCGACTGGTGCTTGATCTTTACCTTCTAATCACGCGTGCTTGCGTCGTTTAGCATGGGCTGTCGACCGGGAGTGGTGTCTCGATTAACTGAATGACATGGGCTATGTGGAACTTCATGAGGTGTTAGATGGGAATAAATTTCTAAGCAAAACGATGGCATGAAGCGTTGAGAACTTCACACCCTGTCGACTGGTCTTTGAATCTTGAGTGGAAACGACACGGGCCGTTTGAAGAGAAATGGTCCACATCCATCCTTAGTTGAATTTGGTATGTTGGTGACATGGGTCATGCTGGAGCCGATGGATTGTGCCAGAAGAGGCTAGCACAGGCTGTCAAGGGCATTGGCACCGGTGTGCTGATCCGGGCGCAACGTGCCAAGGGGAACTTGCACAGACCGTGCTGGACTGGACAGCTCGTGCTTATGCCCTCTACCATGGGCCGTGCTACTCAATGCGGCTTGTGCCGGTGCCTTCAGGCACGGCCGTATCGGCTGACATAGAATGTGTCAGTTGATGCGACCATCCTTCGTCATTAGAATTTAAACTTCGACTCCAAACATTTTCCAACTTCTCTCCATCTACTACCACAATTTTTTCTCGTGGCATTCTGCTATCTTCTACAGCTCTTGCAAGCCCTCTTTTAATATCTACTACCAGCTTGGCAAACGGCCTCTACAAAATGATGATAAAATACTCATGAGACACCTACTAGTAAGATCACAAAGGAAGATCTAGGTGCTCGTGAATACAAAGTGTCAATTAGTTCTAATTAAGTCTACAAAACTCGAAATTTAAATAAGAAAACCAACAATGGTCATCTAAATCCTTTGTCTCATAAACCTAACTAAAACTACCAATAAACCAAACAAAACATAATAACAAGTGTGCTGAATGCATTAGTTAACGCATGCATAATGGTGGAGATGAATTCCCCCACACTTAAACTGTTACTCGTCCTCGAGTAAACAAAAACAAGCAAAGATTCAAGAGAAATGTAGCAAGCATAGATAAGTTAACTAATGCATTCAACTTATTTCTAGATTTCCCTAGTTCCCCAAAGAAGTAAGAATCTCACAACTCTCACACTCTCCAAAGAGACTAAGCAATATATACAACCAAATCTTGTGAAAAGGGTAAGAAAAAATTATAGGTGTTGAACTAGCTTACTCTACCGAATAGTCTGCCAAAAGAAATCCAAGAGATGTTGCCGAAAAACCACCAAGGATAATCCAAAAGATGCTCAACTTGGTTGCAACCAATGATAATTCAAAAGATCCTCAACTTAGGTGCCACCAAGGATAATCCCAAAAGACCCTCAACTTAGCTTATGATTTCTCTCAATTTCTCTCATTTTGCCTGGGAGCCCTTTCTAGTTTTCATCTTAGCATTCACACATGTTGAGCTCACTTCTTATCTTTTTCCACACGGCCTCTCATTTTTGCCTATATTTTTCAACCTAGTCGGGCCTTGCCTCTCATTTTTACCTAGATCTTTCGACCTATCCAAGTTTTTCCCATTGATGCCTAAGTTGCCTTTTCAAGTTTCCAGCTTAGCTGGGTATGTATATTTTTTTTCAATTTTTCAAAATTTCCAAAAAAATATTGGTGTGGTGTAGCACAAAATGCCCCAGAGATGGGCTTCATACATGAAAATAATCAAAACCAAAATACATCACCAAAGTGTTGCCAAAAGAAAATTTCCCCCAAAATACAAACTACAAAGACTACCAAAAAACCACAAAGGAATCTTGTAGAAATCCCTAAGTTCCCAACTACTCCCTCCCCCACACTTAAATCATGCATTTTTCTCAATGCAACATGAAAAAAGAACATCATAAGTAGAGTTGGGAAAATAGTGGCACTTACTCTTGTGGTCCCAAAGAGCCCTTTCTTGATAGTCTCACATTGTGTCTCCTCTTATGCCCCATCTCTTGTCTCTCAATGGGTACTAGGTCTCAGAACCTATTGAGTCTCGAATTATAGAGCCTTTCTAGCAATTTTCTCAATAGACTCTTCTTGAACGTTGACCCTCTCATCCATGATAACGAACTCATTATCCACATTCCTCTTTGTGCCTGATAAAATCCTCCAAAAGCTGCTAAGTGAATACAGGAGGACTTGCCAGTGTGACCTCAGAACCTCCTTCATGTACTTCCATCCAAACGCCTGAGCAACCTCCCTGTGTTACATAATATACTCTTTGTCGTTGAGATGAAAGTGGATGATCCTCCTCCCCTCGCTATCTGTGGCTTACTCCAGAGTTTCCAAGAATTCCAAAGTCCATCGGATATAAGTCTTCGAGTGCTTCTCTAGAAAGCCTTCTAAGCCTACCCGACTTAGCAAGTAAGTGATGGGCTTGAGTAAGCCTAGAGCCTCTATAGTTTCCTTGCACGTGAATCTTGTATCCAAGATGTTTCTCTTTGGTATATTTAATAAACTCCATCTCTGGGACACTCTCCCAAAACTTTTGGTCAACCCCATGAATTCCTCCATCACAAATGTGGGGTTTAGAGGAAGGGAAGCCGCTGGCTATTTTCTCCCAACTTTAGCCAGCTTCTTCCTTTTCTTACCCCCCGAAGTTGTCCCCATTTCTGGCTTGCTTCTCTTTAGAGCCATTCTATAAAATAAACAACAAGAAGAAGATGGTAATGGCAAGAATTTACAAGGATATGAATCAAGTGTTCTTTAAGAAAACACTTTTAAATAGTCAACTTTGCAAATCATGCTATTTTAACACAAAGATTATTCAATAAAGAATCATTCTCCCTAAATAACACACATAGTAAATCATATTACCTCATTAACAAGATAATTCAATCAAGAATCATTCCTCCCAAACAACCACAATATAACAATATATATCATCACAACCCAAAATCATGTATTACCCCCACACTTAAATCATCACAAACTCATTCAATCACATAAATCACATGCTTTCCAAAAGCACATCACAATTTTGAAATCAAGAAATTCTCATCTCAACCCATGCATGCTGAAGAAAACAAGTAAACACAAAGTTTAAAGAGTTACCCAAAATTTGAAGGTAAGATTTGAAGACCCACACAAAGGAAGCAAAAATTGTTTTCCCTTGAGAGATCAAGTTTCCCAAACAAGTGATATTGAGTGTTTTTGAAAAACTTGCAATGGGTTAGAGGACTCTTATGTTTGAGGGGGGTGTACTATGATTCTAATTTTCAGCAAATCATGCTCATCCAAAATGGGTTATTTAAAAGGGAGATACAAAGTAAATGGTTATGGTTTATGGAAAAATAGAAGCTTTAGGGGATAAAAATTTCACTCAATTAATGTTCAACGGAGGTGGTAATGTTTATCATTGTAATATATACATCACCAATCCTAGAGAGTGATGGAATTTTTGAATTAATGGGTCAAAAGTACATGTTTTGGATAAAAACTCGAATCTTTGAAAATCTACACTTTTTTCCCATTTCCAGTCTGGCATAAGGAAGTGGCATGGATGTGCCACGTGGAGGTTTGTGCTGATGTCCTCTAGCACTAAGCGTCCTCGTGCTGACCCCTTTCTGCACGAGCCTTGTGACAAAACGGACGTGCTGCGCCGGCTTCTCTCTTTTCATTTTGAAAAATCTTTTTCACCCACAAAGCCCGACCTTCCCAAAACTCAAAACACAAAACTCGATCTTTCATTTAACGACCAACAAGATTTCACACTAAGACCCTTTGCCAAACACAACAAACATGCAAATTCTATCTATCTGTCGAAAACATCACATCAAAGCAAGAAAGAGCACCGTATATTTATTGCCATCCTTACGACTTATTTTTCTTATGTATTTCAATTAAAAAACCTACTGTTGGATCTCCGGAGTCGCCATCAGCAACTCCACCCACGATGACGTCCTTGTGGATGGGTCTCGACAAGGTGTCATCCGTACCTTTTCGCTCTTTATTTGTCAAAGAAGACGTTTGTTCATATCCAGTTAATGATAAATCCCTAGCTTTTTCCTCGGGTCCCAGAGATAGTCCAGGAGGTTTATGTCCTCGTCACTCTCCGATAACATCTGCAACTTAGTGAGCATAGAAAAAACATTCTGAGACAAACATATCATCACTAAAATCTTGCGTTGCATAGAATTCATCATCAATGTAATCACTATCAAACAACTTATCTAGGAATCCTTTTTCATTAATCATGGAAGAGTTTTGAAATTGATCATATTCATCAAATAAGGTTACGCTTTTTCACATAAGAGATGAGTTAGATGGATCATGCTTGAATTTGTAAATATAAAAACCCACCTTATCAATGTCATCCTCTAGTGTTAGGGTTCCCAAGTGGACATCGAACGTTTTCCTTGACATTTTTAGAAATGGTCTCCCCAATAAGAATAGGGGTGCATTACCATCGTACGCTACGTCAAGGACATACAAGTCCGCCCGAAACACTAACTTTCCCACTCTAATCATTACGTCCTTTACTAACCCTTGAGGTCTAGCTTGGGAGTGATAGGTGAGTTGGACAATCACCCTAGTGTCCCTAAGTTCACCTATGTATAGGCTTTCATAAAGACTATATGGAATCACATTAATAGATGCTCCTAAGTCAATCATGGAATTTTCCGCTAACTTCCAACCTAAAGAAATAGGTATCGTATATATCCCAGGGCTGTCACATTTCTTAGGAAAATTCTTATGATTCAAAGTGGCGACTCCCCCTATTTTCAATTGCACTACTTTCCTAATTGATTAGTTCCTCTTTTTAGTGCATGCATTTTTCAAGAATTTAGCATAAGAGGGAACATGCTCAATCAACTCTAAGATAGGAATGGTTACCTCAACCTTTTCAAAGATTTTCCGAATCTTTGCATCATTTATCGCCACCTTCGGCTTCCCCCTAAGTGCACTTAGAAAATGTGGTGGAAGGGTCACTCTCGCCTTGGTTGGTGGAAGTTCTTTGGAAGGCTTCTCCTAAAAATTATCTCACGCTCTTTGAAATTGGTCTTGTTGGCTTCTGCAATTAACTCATCCTTTTGCACTATGTCTTTCTCAGCCTCTCGCACCTCATTCCCGCTCCTTAGCTTTAGCACGCTAACATTCCTTGTATTCACCTCGGGTTGGGACGGTAGCTCACCGGACTCCCTAACCTCAAGTTGGCTTAACGAGGTGGAAAGTTTCCCGACTTGGACTTCAAGGTTCTTGATGCTTGAGAACGCCCTGATGCCAAGTTCTTCAATCTCCCTTTTTGTCCGCTCTGCGTACACATCATGCTTCTTTTCTAATTAACCAATAACACCTAAGATTTCTTCCCAATCCAACTTGTACAAGGCGGCATTGTTGTTGAAAGGTCTTTCTCCTCTAGGATATGGTTAATGTTGTGGACCTCGGTTGTACCCTTCACCTTGATTCTCTCCATGCCAACGAAAGTTAGGGTGATCTCGATACCTAGGGTTGAGGGTATTTGTGTAGGGCTCTTGTTTTTCACTTCCTTGGTTCCCCCAGAACCCTTGTTGTTATTTTTGTCCCCTTGCAATTTGCATAACACCTCCGTTGAAATCCAACGCATTCACCTCCTCCACATCTTTGACCACTTGTGGGCACATGTCGATGGGATTGTCCAAGCTGCATATTCTGCACACTTTGACTTGTTGGATTCTCCCCCCCCCTCTTTATGAATTTCTTCATCATAGAAGCAAGTGCTTGCACTTGCTCTTCCAACTTGGGAGATTGAGTCAGCTCATCCAACATTTTCGCTCTTGATCTTATATCGAATTGGCTTGTTCCATTAGCCATTTCTTTGAGTAAAGCCATTGCATCATTCACACTCTTGTTGGTGATGAAACCATTGCAATCTGCGTTAACCATCCTTATGTCATCATCATAGAGCCCTTCGAAGAAATAATATACCAAGTCGCCTTCCTTGAACGGGTGATAAGGACAGTTAACCAACAATCTTTTGAATCTTTCTCAAAACTCATATAAGGACTCATTTGCATTTTGAGATATGTTGGACAGTTGATTCTTCAACCCATAGATTTTAAAGCTGGAAAGTACTTTTCAAGGAAGTGCCTTTTCATATCTAATCATGATGTAACTCACCTCGCCGAAATGTAGTACAACTAGTCATTTTCTGAGTCTCAAAGTGAGAAAGGAAACAAGTACAAGTTGTAGTTGTCTTCCGAGACTCCATGTGGCTTCTTGTTTATGCACATAAGATGAAATTCCAAAAGGTGCTTGTTTAGATCCTCCCCGGCCATCCAATGGAAAGTTGGGAGGCATTGAATCATCCCACTCTTTAGCTTGCAATTGACATTGGGTGGCAATAGGGGAAACGTTATACGAAGGGGATGATTCTCCAAATTTGGAGCAAACTCCCTCAAAGTGCGGTTGTCCTCCGTCATGACTACTATCTCCTAAAAAAATGGTTGTTGTGGAACTCTTGCTCTAGTCCTCCTTCGTCTTCTCCTCTGACTACATGTGTCTTCCATTAGTTCTTCCAAAGTTCCCAAGCTTGTGGTACGGGTATGTACCATAAATTAGAAAACAAACAAAGAACGACCCAAAATCAACACTAGCAAACAGGGTAAAAATAAATGGAACAACTATAAACACTGGCTCAACACTAAAAATTAACTAAAGCAACAAAAACTAAGCTAAAAAACACAATACAAACTACTAAACTAACGTGCTATGCACGTTAGAAATTAAACTTTTGACTAACATCCCCTGCAGCGGCGCCAAAATTTTATCCACCTCCACTCGTCGTAAAAAATGAGTAGCTAACTTGAGCGTAGGATTTAGGTAGGCCAAATATAAATATTTATATTCTGCCCCTGTTCTTACTACTAGTCTATCTAGAGGGTAGATAACGGCAAGCCCGGGTTTGTCCACAGAGATGTTAGATGTCCAAAAGTCAACTAAACACAGCCACGTCCGGGTTGTCAATCCATCTGTGTGTTAGGAATAACTAAATATTTGAAAACATGTTTTTGGGGATTTTTTAACTAACAACTACAAACATGTGAAATAATAAAAGAATAAACTATATAAACTAGCACTTGGGGGTAACATGATCAATAAATGACTATCCTTGATTCATTCACATACAAATATATAAACCTATGTTATGCTTATGTCACATAGTGGGGAGGTAGCCAGACATTTTCCTAGGTACTCACCACCAATACAAGCATTTCTCACTGTCTTCGTAATTAGGGGTGTGCTATAGTCCTAGGATGCCACAGTCCATCCCCGTCATCTCACTTCCAATGCTAACATGCCCCCACTTAAAGGAACAAAGCCTATCGAAAAAATGCCTTGCATAACTGTTAGATATGAAAGTGAGGGCAAGATGTCTCAGACACTCCACTATGGATATCAATCACTAGGCCTAGAGAGGCAAAGGAAAATTTTATCATATGATGACTCTAGATTCAGCACAACTCTAGTTGCTACAAACAATCATTCTCATCTATCGAGGTAAGCCAAGGGGTTTTCCTCATTAGGATTTGCCTAATCGACCGCCCAATATGTGATTTCTCACACAACTAGCCAATTAGAATTATGGTTTAACTAATATGAAGATATTCTCTCGAGGTTACATGAAAACACTCATCTCCCTGGTGTTCTTGAACCTACTCCATAATCTAACACTCCCAAGATAGCAACGAAGCCTAGCAAGATATTATATTATCATACATGTATAGATGCATCATAATAATGAAAAAGCATAAATCTCACAAGAGTGGAAAGCATAAATCAAGCACAAATATTCATAGGACGTAAATATAGGAGAATCTAGAAATCTCAAAAAGACATCATCAATTCATGAATACAAACACTATCCCAAGAAAATTAACTACTCCCTAAGGCATTGAACCCAAGCATTTCATTGGATTCAATGCCCTTGGGCAAAAGCAAGAAGAAAAGAACTTAAAGAGAAGAGTTATTCCCTTTCTCTCTCTAGAATGCTAATCCAAGAATGTAGAATATGTTCTAAACTAAGCCAAACTTTAACCCTAGTAGATATATGCTTATATTTATAGTAGTAGGGAAATGAGCCTAGAAAAAGGCCTAAAATATGCAAAAAAAACCCTAGCAGCCGCAATTTACACGGGACGTCAGTGTGGCGTGGACCATGCTAGCTGTTAATGGCACAGGTCGTGCAGTCTTGCACGGCCGTGCCGAGTGCCCTGGCACGACCTATACTGATTGGCACGATCATGCTAGGCACCCTTAGCACGGGCCGTCGGCTGGTGATCAGTCTTGGCCTTCTGATCACGCAGGCCCCCATCGATTGGCGTAGACTGTCGACTGTGAGTGGTGTCTTGACCAACTGAATGACACAAGCTATATGAAACTTTATGGGGCATCCCTTAGGAGTCAATTTTTGAGAAAAACGATGGAACGAGCTGTTGAGAACTTCACACCCAGTTAGATTGTATTCGAATCTTGAATTGAAATAACATAGGCCATTTGAAGGGAAATAACCTGCATCGATACTTAGCCGAATTGGGGATGTTGGATGACACAGGTCATGTTGGGACTAGTAGCTCATGCTAGAAGAGGCTGGCACGGGCCGTACTGGTTCAAGCGCCTCGTACCAAGGGGCGCTAGCACGGGCCATGCTGGATCCGGCGCCTCATGCTGATTCCCTATGGCACGGCCCATGCTGCTCTATGCGGTTCGTGCTGGTGCCTTTTGGAACGGTTATGCCGGCTGGCACGGAATGTTTCGGTTTATGCGGTGGCCTTTCGTCTTTAGAATTTGAACTTTGACTCCAACCCTTTTCCGACTTCTCTCCATTTACGACCACGCTTTTTGCTCGTGGCTTTTTACTATTTTCTACTACTCTTGCAAGCTTCCTTCTACTACCTACTATCGTTTTTACAAATGGCTTTTACAAAATGATGATAAAATACTCACGAGACAATTATTAGTAAGATCACAAAAGAAGATCTAGGCGCTCGTGAATACAAAGTGTTCATTAGTTCTAATTAAGTCTACGAAACTTGAGATTATATAAGAAAACCAACAACGGTCATTTAAATTCTTTGTCTCATAAACCTAACTAAAACTAGTAATAAACCAAATAAAACATAATAACAAGTGTGCTGAATTCATTAGTTAACTCATGAATAATGGTGCAGATCACTCATCTTGGTCGACCAAAGCCACTGGCTAATCAACCATATGTCAAACAACCTCTCCAACATCAATGAATTTGTGGTTAGTAGAAGGCAATCCTGGCTTTTCAAAGAAGACTGGCTCACAAGCTCGGACACGAGCAACTCCACCCGTTGAAGTATGGATGTAATTAGATTTTTGGAGTAACCTTTTGCCACCATGGTCTTTGTCCTATCAAGTCTCTTGACGAACAAAGAAACCTCTTCCCCATTCTTTCATGCATTGTAGATCAAGAGTGTTAGAAAAAATATACATTAAATGGATAGATACCAAGGATCACATAAATTAAATGGAACTGAAATATAATTTTTTACCTCCTCATCATCCTCCTTATTGCTAAAATCACCCTCAGACTTGGTTTGCGCCGCACTGACCTGGCATAATGCCTTCTCAATGAATGACTTTGGATCATCGAGGCCAGTTGGGATTTGAACTCCTCCAGCAATTGTGATCCCCTTGACTAGCTGCTCAATGTATGACATCATCACCTTGACCACTAGCTGGTCAGCAGGTTGCTTCTTCGAGATTGCTGGCATGGGGGATGAGCTACTACTGCATTTGCTTCGGTTGCAGGTCAAATGGGGCATGGAAACATTTTTTGGGAGGTTGGTCTGTGTACCCCTGTACCTCCCTGGGTGATTCTTGACACCACTCACCTTTATCAAGATGTCCTCCCCGGGTTCCAGGATTAATGTTCCTTTAGCAGCCTCCTCGTTCATTCTTATTTTTTTATTAGGGGTAAGTTAAATACATTATAATAAATAGGTAATAATATGATCAATATTAAAAAAAAAAAACTTACGATATCAGCAGCGACGACCTTGTCCTTAGGGTTTGTAGATTTTGTCTTATCCCCCAGCTTGTTGGACTCGAGGTAGACCAATAAACTGTTAACATTAAACTTCCTTGTACTCAGATCCTGCTCAATATCCTCCTCTATGTAGCCCTGAGCAGTAAGTTTGGCTCTCTCTTCTTCTTTCAAATTCTTGACGATTTTTTTCCCGAGTAATCCGGTGATTGCTCCTACCAGTCTGATGGGTATATTTCTCTTGCTTTGATTGCTCGCTAGCCCTATCCCAAATTTTATATCCAAATCACAATAAGTAAAGTAAGTCTTATGTAAATAGAATGCCTCAAACTCTGGTGTTGTCTTCATTTTGTAGAACTTGTTCCATTCCTCCTCTTCCATCCACTTGTATTTTTCCCAAGGTTTTGCTTTGGATTTGTTTGTGTCGTGAGCCCTCTTATGGATGTATTTTGTGCAATCTCGGACTTCTAATTGGGGTGGGTGTTGCCCGCTGCTACATATACAACTCCCTTCAATGTTTCGAGCTGAGCTACAGTCAATTTCTGCTTGAACTTAAAGCTCGCATGCATTGAATTTACCCAATAAACTTCTTAAGCTAACAATTATGGATAAAATTTTGTGTCCAATGGTTGTTAGAAAAAGTAATTAACATTATAAAAGAATTGGTATGAATGGATCTTAACAAAATATCCTACCATGCATCCTCCTTGGTGGCAACGGGGATGTTATTCCATTGTCTATGAGTCCCAAACTTGATGCGCCGACGGAATGCATAGTTACAATATGCAGTCCACGTGGTCCAATTCTCTGTGTAAACCATGTCATCCAAGTTGGACATAACTGGCACTAGATCCTTCTTCTTCGTAAGCATCATAGATTGACACATGGTTGTACCACGTTCCTTGGACTAAATCTCAATCTCAAACTTGTCTTCCCGTTCTGTCCACACACATCATCAGTTTCGATCTTCTTTTGACTACTTTTTTTACCGGAGGCTCCTCTTCCGATGACGAGTGATATGCTTCTTCAGTCTTACTGGGTTCCTCAATTTGTATTTTGAGGGGAACGACGGGTGCGAGGGGCTCTTCGGACAAGATTTTGGGTTGTGTCTCACCCCTTTTTCTATTGCCAATGCTAGGGCCATTATTTTCTTTAAGAGGCATATACAATACACAATACAAGGAAGTTAACAACGCAAGAATAAAAAAATACAATCCAAACCCACAAGGACCACATCAATTCCAGAACCACATCAATCCAAGAACCACAATAACCACATCAATCCACAATCCACAAGAATCAAATTGATCGAAGAACTAATAAAGCGTTGCAAAATCCACCATTGTCATACACAACAAATCACAATCCACGATCCACAAAAACCACACCAATCCAAGAATCCAATAATTCAAATCCATAATCCCACATAAGTCATACATGCCATCAAACAAACCACATTCCATAAGAACCACATGAATCCATAATCCACTAAGAATGTAATGAATCCATTTGTACTCAATCCATTACAAGAAAACAATAACTATTCCAAGAACTCACAATACTACCACAGCTATCAGCTTTCATTCAAAGCCAAACCACAACCAATAAAGATACATTTTCAATATACAATTTCACCCCAAAAAATTGTATAGTTAAACAAATAAACAATAGCATGGAATTGGGAGGCCGTCGCCGTACCTCTCAAAGTTAATATTTATAAGCCCTAAATGCTTGCTATCTACAACTAAGTAGACAACGGAAAGTCGGGGTCGTCCACGAAGAAGGGGGATTTTCTCAAGTGTTTAAGCACAAAAGGTTGCTATTAGGCTAGGAGTAGATATATATATATATATATATATATATAAGCATGTAAAAGAGGAGGGGTTGGTTGTTTGGTGGTCCTAAGTTATGAAAGTTAAAAGACAAGACAACTAGCAAAGCCAAGCAACTATGCTAAATCATCAAACAAAACTAAGAAAAAGTGTTTTAAAACTACAAAAGATAAAGTCTTGGGGCAATTGACATCCACTTCCAAACCAAATGTAGATCATTGAACCATTCACTCATCCTATCACATTTATTACCTAGGGGGAATGCCAATAGAATATCAACATTCATTCCTTCTTAATAGTAATTTGTAAAGACAAATGACCATTTGCAAACCTCATTGATGATCACCCTTGACAAACAAATACCATAGGGGTATTTCATCAATGGAATTATACACAAAGGACCATAGATTTGACAACGACGGGCCTTCTACCAAAGACATAGCCATTTAACCAAACATAGCATTCATTAGGCTAAACCTAGAACAAACCACATTCAAGGTTCAACCTTTCATTGCATCTGTAGGATAAATATGAGAACAATCCCCATTAACATACTTATCTAGCAAGAATTACAACACATTATGCACAAGAAGTTTTAAGTTCATGTTCCTAGATTTTCATGCAAATGAGCTAAGGAATTTGTCAATTTCCTAACACCCTAACACTTCAATTCTACAAACACTTCCTATTCTCAAACAACACATGACATAAATGAAGTGAAACATAGCATTAAGAACACATGAATGCTAAATAACAAAGGCTTCAAGAATGAGTGAAACGATCTATTCACTACTTCTACTACTTTTTGTGTTCTATCCTTCTTAGTTAGTAGTTTGCAAGAGTGAATTCGACATCTCTTGTCAAACCTCACCAATGACTCCCTTAGTACTAAGAGTATCCCATTGACGACATTTAGCACGAAGAACCAACAAGCTTGGAAACACTTATAAACACTACACTGTGTCTAAGCATTTAACCAATTCATGCATTTACACAAGATTAGTCAAGAACGATCGACATTCATAGACTTCTCTCATTTTCTACCTAAAACAAACATGACAACGAGATCGACATCATCACATTCATCTAGCAATTATCAAGACATCAATTCATTTAAGAAGATCTAACTCATGCTCTCGAATTCCACATTAAAAGAGGGGAGAATTAGCTACTTTCTCCCAACCCTAACAAGTAATCATACAAGCAATTCATACACTCAAGCTTCCAACAACATCAATGCCATCGACAATTCACATTCAAAGCTCAATAAATGCACAATAGCAAAAGCACAAAATAGACATGTATATGGTTCTTACTACATAGAAATGGAAGCTTCAATCCATTGTTCCAAGATAAAACTAAGCTAGATAATTAAAAGACATGATTAACCTACAAAAATTGGGCACATGTATATTGCAAGAAGGGGTGGGAATTTAAAGAGGAGAGGATAAGGTGAGTATTTATAGTACAAAAACCAAGATGGATTTCAGGCCATTCGTCCGTCGTGAGTTGCGATGGGCTCATGATGACCTCGCAACGGACTCCATTTCCTGCAGCTTGATGTCTTTTCTCTTCTTGTTTCATATCCTCCCCTTCTCTTCACTTCTTCAATTCTTCAAATCTTCAAAAGCTCAAATACAAGTCTTCAAATAAATTCTTCAAACAAATTGCCTCATCACACAAAGTTCTCTAGAAAAGTAATAAAAGCGTAAAAGTCACTTTTAACCCTCCTTAGAGAATTTCAAGGCAAAATCTCACATTTAGAGCACAAAAGTGTACAAAAGTGAATCCTAAAAGTCCTACTATAACTGTATAAAATGGGCACATCATGAATCCATTACTACGAAACACATAGAGGATCCACCACAATGACATTTTAGTTCTTTGAGGCAGTTCATTGAACATGATATGCACATACAATGATTCAATGTAAGAAAGGAAAAATCACAAACTTTTTCACATATGTAATGGCAGGGGGACACTTACCTTTGATTATTGTGACTGCTTGTAGTGTAGAGAGGCTCGAATGAAATCTGGGAAATGTCGAGGAGGATGAATTCGCCGGTGGTGAATAAGGCACCGACGACGAGGGAAAATGAAACAAATGTGTCAGTTTTGGTTCCTAAAACAGTGTACCCTAGAGGTTTTGTACAAGATGGAGTTAATTTAGAAGTTAATGGGAGTTATAGAGTGTTAAAGATGGCTGAGACGTGGGAGCACTGGTCGTTAATGGTTGAGTACGAAGAAGAACCTCCGCCGAGGAAGATGAACTGACGCTGGTTCCTAAATTTGGAACTTTCATAAGAAAAGTAACGGCATTGGTATAAGTGATGTGATACCGGCACCTATGATAAAATATTACATATTTCAGTAGTAATGAACATAGCACGAGTACATTACCGGTGCCTATGTATTAGCATACCGGTTCTCTAAGTTTGTCAACGCAGCTGGGCCCGGCTGCTTTTGACCACTTTTTTAAATTTAGGATTTGGATAAAGAGCAAGTCGATGTGATAGGGACGAGGAAGTGTATAACATCAGCCACACCACGTATTATGGACACTCTGTTAGGTTTGCCTAGATCTCTATGTGAATGAATCAACGATAGAAGCATTAGATTGAACCAAGTTGCTCAATGATTCCCCAAGTGCTTGGCTTAATATTGTATTTGTGTTTTTAATTTTATGCTTTGTAGTTGTTAGATTGAAAACCCCCTTATTTCCATATTTGCTTTACTTGCTATTCATTTCACTCGTATGGATTGATAACCCGTACGAGGTTATGTTTGAGTTGATACATTAGACCTAGCATCTTTGTGGATAAACCCCAGGCTTACCGCTAACTACCCTCTAGGTAGCGCAGCAGTGAGAACAGGGTGCAGAACTATAAATATCTATCTTCTGACCACACTGCCTCTGCCTGGGTTAATTCTAAGCTACGGTTTTAACGACCCCGGGAGGAGGCAGGTCAAACCCAATTCATCAAGAGTGAGAAACAATATTACAATGATCAAACATGCAAAAAATATATGGCAACGTATCATTCCACACATATTCCACCATAAATGATAAATGTATACAAAACATAAAGTACCTTCAAGGGAGTTCATTGATGAGCATTCAATGGCTTCCTCATCCAAAAATTGTCATTAATGAACTCAAAAAGCAACTTATATGCACATTTTACCCTCTAGAATATGGTGGTAGGTGTGCATTTAATGCACCAATAGCACAAGTAAAATCTACTAATACCGGTGTTATACATAGTTTTCACAAGCTAGCACTGGTAACATTTCCGGTGCTAATTGAAAAATTACAAATCGGTGTTGAGTTTTTCCGATTTCCCATTTCTTTGCATTAATACTGGTACTATACACTATAACAATGCTAGATTTATTAATTACATGCGTCATTAACATTCAAGCACCGGTATTGTGCACCAGTAGAACCCATACCAATGTAGAATATTATCACGCATCCACATACTTGCCTTATATGCATCAGTAGTTCTACCAGTGCCAGCTAAAAATTTCTGAACCGGTGTTGGGATATAATATTTCCCGTTATTTTTTTCCACCAGCACCAGTACCATCAAGCATACCGGTGAAAGGATTATTTGTTCCCACGTAAATTTCTACATAGCACCGGTTCTTTGCACCAGTATGTGCCTTACCGATGCTCAAAATTTCCTTATTTCTTACTTCTTCTCACTTAAGCACATGTATATTGTCTACCGGTGCAGATTTACAGAATGACACCGGTATTGTCGTTTTTATATGATTATACCAATGCTAATGTCATTTCTAGAACCGTTATTTTTTCACTAGTACAATCATACCGATGCCTATGCACCTGTTTTCCATCAGTGTCCATTGAACGAAAAATTTTCCGTTTAAAGAGATTAAAAAAAGTTAGAGTGTGTTTGAGGGAGAAGTGCTTATAAACAAAGATGGCTTATTTTAAAATCAGGAAGATACCAGTTTCAATTTTTCCCCCAAAATAGTTGTTGCTTTTAAAGCAAGCAGTTTTTTTTATGATTTTACCAAACACTTGCTAGAAAGTTTTTTTGCTTATAAGCAAAATACGTATAAACTCTGTCAAACACACTCTTAACATGTTAAAACTTTAAAAATGTGTTTTTGAAAAAAATTATTCGCTTAATGTAGAGGTTGAATATATAATTTAATTTAATTTATTAATCAAAATCCACCTAATCGGTGGCCAAGAATTATGTTTGGCTTCTACGGACCTAAAAAAGAACTATGAAGAGCTACACATTAGTAGAACACCATCCATTAAAGACATGCAATCAAAAGCGGTTCCTAGGATTAGGACCCAAAGGATGTTTCGAATTCGGACTCCCTCCCAAGTTACGCATGAAGCGATATTAAATTGATTAAAGGTAATTTTGTCTTCCATATAAATTGATTGAAGGCATCCTCCGCGGATCCCTCTGTCACCGCGCCGTTCCACCACGCCCTCCGGCTTCCGCTCCACCGTGCCCTCCACTCCACCGCGCCGTCTCCATATTTCCTGATATGTAATTATTTTTTGTTCATTTCATTTTTTTTGTTCGTTTCTTGATTTTTGTTCGTTTCTTTTTTCCCCCGGTTATAGTGGTTACAGATTTTTGTTCGTTTCTTATTTTTTGGTTACAGTGATTACAGATCTGGCAATTTTCTTTTTCAGATTTAGGTTCCGAATTCTTAACTATTTCGGACCCCAACTCTGGTCTGATATAACCGCGGTCCTTTATCCACTAGTGACAAATGAAGAGAACGGTTGAGAGTTTTCCTGTGATGTTGGCTTTTAGATTTAAGCCAATATTTAAATCAAGAAATTAAGATCAATCAGGATGTACTCCATGGTTACACCTAGGCTTAAAAAATGCCAAGGCACTGTGTATAATTTTGCGACCAAAATAAGCTCATATTCCGACTCGGAAGAAAAATCTTCATCTGCTAGGAATTCATGAGCTTGATGAAGTTGGGTTGAAGGTGAAAGTTCTGGTTGTGCATGTTAGATGATTTGAGTTTGGTTTGCATGAATTCTTATGGTTGCCAAATTTTCGTCATCAGCTTTGATAGCCCATCTTGTTGGAGTTAAGATCTGGCTCCAGGCTAGGTCCAAGCCTTCTCCAACGCTATGTCCAGGCTTTTCCAGGTGATGTGCAGCTTGATTTTATTCCTTATAAGCATGCTTGAAGGATACTGGAGCATTGTGTGTGATCTGATGTGCCATCCATATATCTCTTTCCATCTTCCATGGTATTTTTGTTTCACCCTTTAACCGTTGGACCACCTTCAAGGAATCAAGTTCAACTGTAAGTGGTAGATAACCAAATTCCAAGCTAATTTCAATACCCTGAATACATGCAGTGAGTTCAACATGTGCACTATCTATCACTCGGTTCAGTTTTCTAGTTCCCATTTTTAGTACCAACCCCGTTCCATTTCTTATGATGAAGCTTGATTTATAGGTATCAAAAGCTGAGTATGAAGCATCAGTGTTAAGTTTATAGCCCTGATCTGGTGGGATCCTGTTAGAGTTAGTCCCACATTGGTGGTTGACAGTCATATAACTCAATATATAAGATCATGGGTCACCTCTATATAATACTAATTGGTTTTATGATAGAAGCCTATGATTCTACTATGGTATCAGAGCCCAGGTTGAGTTATTGGGCTGATGTGTGGATCCCCTTTAATTTGGCCCAATATGGGTCGTGGAGTGTTAAATGACTTACACATAAGGTCTTGGGTCACCTCCACTTAATACCAATTTGTTTTAAGATGGAGGCCCAAGATACCTTGAAGAACTAGATGAGGATGTATTAGAAACATTGCTATAAGGAAATATGGATTCATGAAAAATGACATCGCGAGAGACATAAATTCGACGAGTAGAAATATCATAAACTTTATATCCTTTTTGACCAAAAGGATAGCCAATGAATATACCAGGCTTAGCACGCTGGTCAAATTTATGCCGTATATACATATTTTTGGCAAAACATAAACAACCGAATACTCGTAGTGATGAATACGATGGAGATGTGCCAAACAATACTTCATGAGGAGATTTAAAGTGAAGAATCTTTGTGGGTAATTTGTTAATCAAGAAGGCAGCAGTAAGGATGCACTCACCCCAAAATGAAAGAGGTAAATGACTTTGAAAACGTAAGGCTCGAGCAACATCCAGAAGATGACGATGCTTACGTTCAACGATCCCATTTTGTTGGGGTGTTCCAACACAACTACGTTGATGAATGATTCCATGAGTTTGACACCAAGTTTGAAATTTGGTGCAGAGAAATTCAGCTCCATTGTCTGAACGAATGACTTGGAGTTGAGGAAGAAAAATTCCACCACTTCCGGTGTTGATTTTGGAGATGTCGCCATTGAATTGACGATTAATATGAGAGAAAAATTGGGTTATCATATGAAAAAATTCAGACTTTGTTTTCATGAGATATATCCAAGTACAACGTGAATAATCATCTACAACAGTTAAAAAATAATGAGATCCATTTGTAGAAGGAACGGAAAAAGGCCCCCAAATGTCTACATGGATTAACTCAAAGCATTTTATAGAATGAGAAGTACTTGTTGGAAATAATTGACGAGATTGTTTGGCTTGAGGGCAAACATCACAAGTGAAGTTTTTATTCGAAAAAATATCAGAAAATTTGCTTACAAGAAATTGAAAACGAGAATTGCCTGGATGACCAAGGCGTGAATGCCATAATCAAAACTATTACATTGATGGAAAAACAATGCTTTATTTGAATAAGCAGGAACATCATCTAGATAATAGAGGCCATTTCGCATACTACCCCGACTAATCTTCATCTTCGAGGAAAGGTCCTGAAATAGACAATGATAATCAAAAAATGTGACTACACAACCAAGTTGTCGAGAAATTTGAGAGACAGATAGTAAATTAAATTTGAAAGATGGGATATGAAATACATCATTCAAAATAAGATTTGTAGAGTGTTTGATTACACCAATATGAGTCACTGATACTATTGATCCATCAGGCATTTGAACATGAATATGCTTCTTTAATGGATAATATGAAGAAAATAATGAAAGTGACGTGCAAATATGATTTGATGCACCCGAATCAATAATCCAAGAAGAAGATATATAATTTAGAGCTTTATCTGCTAAATGGGCAGAATAGAAAATTTTATAAATAAATTTACCTGCTAAATGAGCCGATTGAATTGACACTCGGCTATGATTGAGAATTGACATGAAATAGATTGAGTAGAATATTGTAGAGAGAATTAATCAAGCTCTGATACCATATAGAATTTGGTAAAAACTGATTGTTGTATTCCATTGATAGAAACGTATCTATTTATACAAGTTGTACTTCAACTAATTGATCCTAACTCTCTGGGATCATGGATTGCGTCTGACTAACTAATCCTATTGAATAGGTTTTATAGCTGACTAAGTTTACTAAATATACAAAACTAAAAATAGAAAACTAATATGTAAAACTAATATTTATTCTACAGATCCATTTATAAGTTCTGATGATTTCCATATTTGGGGCTCTAATCCTAGAGAATATTCCCATTTATCTTATTAGCATGCAGTCTTCTTCAGAGGTTGAGGGTGTATACTGAAAATAGAGGAGCAGATTTTAAGCATTTCTAGTCTCATTGCTGCATTCTGGGTTTCAGTGCCTTCAAAGATGAATTTGCTCCTATTTTCCAATAAAATCCATACCAACAAATTAGGCAATATATGAGCCTGATTGTTTTTTGGCTTTGAAAATTCAGAAATCAACCAAAACCAAGAAAGTGCATCAAATATGTGTGTAAAGTGCTTCGTGGGGATCGATAAAATGCAGAAAATATGTTGCCTTAGAAAGTTAGTTGCATGACAGTCATAAAAATAGTGGCTCACTGCGTCCTCATTTTCACAAAACAGGTATTTGGATGCTAATCTGAAACCAGTGAGTTTCCATACAGATATCTGTTAATCAGTTTCCATACAAAAAATGAAATTTTTGGAGAAATGAGAGGGTTCCATTCCTTTTCAACGAGGGGATTTCAGTTGTTGAACCTGTAAAAGATTTAAATGTGGATGACACAATAAAAATGCCTGTGGGAGATTGTTTCCAAATGAGGTGATCATCCCTGTCAAAGAGGTGAAAGTTTGGTTGCAGCAGTGATATGATATTCTCATTAAGTGGCAAGCTAAGTAGGGGCGGTAAGTTTCCATTTATTGTACTGAAACTGGGAAATTGCCAAATCAGGAAGCACAATTAATGATGTGCTTTCCCACTGATCCGACGGAAGGCCTAAACCCAGCCAATTTGAGTTTCAGAAACTGGAGGAACCTCTGCCCACCTGAATCAAGGTATTCTTTCCAGCAAATTCTCTAATTTCCCTGATTCTATTCCATGGATCCGAGCTTCTCAAATGCTTAGGCAAGGACCATACTAGTTTAGCCCAAAGTGTTTGGCCCTGTTGTAGTTTCCAATACAGCTCAAGGGCGAAGCTATCAATCATCCTATTGAGGGTTTCTAAAGTGAAGGCCATTACTGAAATAAGGTTTACACAGTGAAATTTAGTTTTACCACTTTTTCTAGTTCTTACTAGTGTGTTCCAACATACCTAGTTTAACCAAGTGTAAAATAACGTAAACGTAAAAGACACACAACTTGGTTACGCAGTTCGGTGTAAACCACCTACATCTGCGGGGCCTGGCCCAGTTCAGAATGAATCCACTAATTAGAAAGATACAGTACAGAGTACAGTTTACAAAATACTTATCTTTACTAACTATAATGTGTGGACTCTGCTAGCTCCCCTAGCTACCGATCCGCCTTGATCAAACTCCCTCTGACCTCGAACTCCGTCGACGCAGGATCTTCTCCTCCCGAGGAATTAAGGTATTCGATTCTGAACTTAGTGCAACAGGACAGGTGTGTTGGAACACTGTGTATCAGCTCTATGCAAGTTTTGAAAAGTCTCAAAAATCTGTGTGCAGATTTTTGCTCTATAAATCTGTGAGTATGCAGCCGTGTTTGTCCCCAATTTATATCCACGAATCAGATCTGAATATCCATGATTATCTCCACAATATTCCTATTCCAAATCTTCTTGAAGCATATCCAAATCCCATAAATAAAGGGATTTACCTTAACTCATTCTATCCCATATATTCGAATAAATCTTCTCCATATAAGTAGGGATTTTTCCATAAACTAATTATGCTTCACACGCCCAATATATAGCCAAATATACGATTACCATAAAATTCTAAAACACTCCAATATTTCGGCTTTGAATTCCGTTAAAACCTTGGCGTAACTTCTGCTGCAGCACCATGTTCCAACATGGTCAGTTCAAAATTAATTCACACAAAATTGCCAATAAAATTCATCCCTTGACTTTACAATCTCCCCCTTTGGCATTTTTGTGGACCCATGATATTTTGGACTTGTAAATCCATAGAAAACATCTAGCACATATTCAATATCATAAAACGAGCAGAATACTAATCATAATACCAGAACTCACATAAGCCAATGAAAGCCGAAATCCAGAATTCCAGAAATCCAAAATCATACAATTGAAACCTTCAAATCAAAATCCAAATATCCGAAATCATTCCAAAATCACTCCCCCTGGGACCACACAGAGGCCAAAGGTACCGCAGTTCCATCAAAAAAAATCATCAGAAGAAAAAATATTAGTTTGTAGCACTCCCCTTGTATTAAACATACAAATTCAATTTTCAAGTCTAGATTTCTCTGCCTCTAAACATGCTCTTTCTGCTTCCAAAGTCGCCATCTGTATTGCTAAAGCTCCAAGTCTGGCATTTACAATCATTAGTCGAGTCTTCTTATCTGCTGCTGATGTCGAGGTGGATCCAGAAGCTTTCCACGGCAGATCATGAACCTGTCTCAGGCCAAAAGTCTTTTTGTTGGGCTGTAAGAACTCAGTATCAATTACCACATCTGATGCTTTTCCCTTCATTTTGGCACTCTTGGCTAGGGCAGAAATCAAGGCAGGATATATTACAGCATCATTAACTTTTGGTGCAGTAGCCTGTCTGATTAAGTGCTGCTGAATGAGAAGACCAAGGTTAACTTCTTTCTGTGTTCCAACACAGTATAGCAGCTTTGCCATCTCCCTAGTCAATGCGGTGGTATTGCTTGACGGCAACCAGCAGTGTACAGCTATTTGATATAGACCAAAAAATCTAAACGTTAAGCAGGATGCTTATGAGTACCCCACTGCTGGCCACTCCACCTTATATCCCCCAGATATAACAGCCAAAATCTCATTATCAGTCAATTCCAAGTCATCAGGAAACACTCCCCCTATCTTAGGTGTTTTCATACCTAGCAGCATATTAATTCTAGCAGCAGATAAATCTATGATTTTCCCCCTAACATACACTCTGCCAAACCATGGGGAAGTAACCTCTAGATTTCCAGGCATAATATTAGAATATACCTCTAGAACAACATGTCTGCTGTATTGAAGTTGAATTGTAGCTGCCTTTGTCATCCCCGTCACCTTTAAAAAATCTGTGAAACTGCTCTCCTGATAAGCTTTTAGATCCAACGGCCTTTCAGCTATGAATTTCTTCTTGGAGAAAAAATCTCCCATCTCTGCACCCTTCTCATCAAAGTACACAGCAGAGAAGGCCTGGGTGACAGATGGAGGAGGCAGAACCTTCCTTGGGTTGCTGTTGTGCCTTTTCTTGCTTCTTTTTGCTTTAGCTGAATTCATGGTTGGGCCAGCCTTCCTCTTTACTTTAGCCTTCTGAAAAAATTCATCCAGTACCTCATCACTGGAGTAAGCCAAGTCAGGGACATCCTGTGTTGGAACACACCCTATTCCTTCAGCTTTCTTTTCAGGTTCTTCTTCTGACTGAGTTTCTGCATCTCTCTCATAATCATTACTCTGAACAGGCAAGTCTTCATCAGATACTTCAACATCCTGATTCCCTTCATCATCCTCATCGTACTCTCCTCCCATATTTGCATCAGAATCCATGTCCATGTACACAGGTTCATCTGTCTGTGTTGGAACACTCCCTTCATTATCAGACAGAACTATTAAAATAGGTTCCCTTAATTCTTCCATTCTCCTTGCAGAATTCATGTCAAAGAATCCCACCTGAAGCTTATCTCCATACTTTACTGTCTCCATTCCAACAGCTTCTTCATCAGTAATGTCCCTTAACCAGACATAGCTATGGCTAGACATGCGACAGAATATATGAAATTTATCCTTTCCTTTTCCATTCAGTCTACCATACATCCCTCTCAGATAACTCACTTTCTTATATTCGATATCCCAAACATCCGAAAAATGGCCTGAAACAATCTCTTTAACTTTGACATGCAAGACTTCCAAATCCTTATTTATACTCCTGATTTTGCTTAGATCCACAGAATATCTATTTGCTTCTAACCATTCGAATATATTATCCATGGTTCTGAATTCCATACCATTAAACTTTAGAGGCCTAGGATCAGGACCGGTTACCTTCCCATGTCGCCCTTTCCTCTTGGCTCTGAGAGGTTCTTCAATGCCATCAGGTTTAGCTTTGGGTTCCCCTCTCACTTTGCTATTGCCCGATGCCTCTTCCTCTTCCTCTGGTACTCTGGCTTCCTCAGATTCAACCTCCATTGCCGCCTCATCCTCTGCATCTTCTGTGCTTCTTCTAGTCTGAATTTGTTCACCATATTCTACCACCATCAACTCCAAATTCGAACGAGCTGAAGCTTCCTCCCTGATCTCTGGTACTGTCGATTCCACCATAGGAGAGTTTGATTTTGACATTCTTTCGCACAATGCCGAGATGATGAGGAGTGTTGAGTATAAGATTTTTCGGTAAGAGTTTTGGGAAGAAAAATATTTGGCCGAGAGAGAGACGGAAGGATGTATTTGAATCCCTCTTTAACTCTTCATCTTCTTATTTACCTCTTTTCCCGCGAAGTTCCTTTTTAGATTTTATACACATGGTAATGATGGCCCTTTCTCTTCTTGTCACATCACTTTGTCTTCCTTAACTAGCTTCCAACACACCATACTAACCAACTCCTATTTTAGTACACCTTTGCTCCTTCCATATTTTTGTTCTTTTCTTGATATTTGAAAAAACAAAAATAAACCAAAAGAAATATTTACAAGGAAAATACTTTTGGTAAAAATTACCTCAAATTTGAAAAACACCTAAGTGTTGTCGAAGGCTCTCAAAAGTGGTGGCATCCAACGGTTTTGTAAATATGTCTGCAAGTTGCTCGTGTGTTGGAACATAGACTACTTCCACTTCTTTTCTTTCAACCAGATCTCTAATAAAATGATGCCTTATGTCAATATGTTTGGTTCTTGAGTGTTGGACTGGATTCTTTGAAATATCAATAGCACTTGTGTTGTCACACAGAATCCTTAGGGGGCCTTGATGAATTCCATAATCTTTCAGCATTTGATTCATCCATAATAGTTGTGCACAACAACTTCCTGCTGCAAGATACTCTGCTTCTGCAGTAGATAAAGAGATCGAGTTCTGTTTCTTGCTATACCAAGACACCAAATTTGTTCCAATAAAGAAACATCCACCTGTGGTACTTTTTCGATCATCAGCATTACCAGCCCAATCAGAATCACTGTACCATTTCAACTCTGAATCTTGATTCTTTGAATACCAAACACCATACTCTGAAGTCCCACTTACATATCGAATAACCCTTTTGACTGCAGTAAGATGAGATTCCTTAGGATCAGCCTGAAATCTTGCACATATTCCAACACTGAAACATATATTAGGTCTGCTTGCAGTGAGGTATAATAGACTTCCAATCATGCCTCTATATAACTTCTGATCGACTGAAACTCCTTTTTCATCTTTTACCAGTTTATCAGACACTCCCATAGGAGTTCGAACTGCTCGAGCACTACTGAGTTCGAATTTTTTAATCAAATTCAAGGAATACTTACTTTGATTTATAAATAGACCATTCCGTCCTTGTTTAACTTGCAATCCCAGAAAGTAAGTCAATTCTCCAACCATGCTCATTTCAAATTCAGATTGCATCGTGGTGACAAAATCTTGTACCATAGATGGTGAAGTAGAGCCAAAAACTATGTTATCAACATATATTTGAGCAATCAGAAACTTTGAGGACTTGTCAAGCACAAATAAAGTGCGATCTACTCCCCCTCGACGATAACCTTTTTGAAGTAGAAAGGTAGTAAGTCGTTCATACCATACCCTGGGTCCTGCTTTAATCCATATAGAGCCTTCTTGAGATGGTATACATGATGTGGATAATGAGGATCTTCAAAGCCTTTAGGTTGTTCCACATAGACTTCTTCATTCACCACTCCATTTAGAAACGCACTCTTGACATCCATTTGATACAAAGTAAAGTTCAAAGAGCAGGCAATAGCTAGTAGAATATGGATAGATTCTAACCTGGCAACTGGTGCAAAGGTTTCATCAAAGTCAACACCTTCCACTTGTGTATATCCTTGAGCAACAATTCTGGCTTTGTTTCGGGTGACTAAGCCGTCTACATCGGACTTGTTCTTGAAGATCCATTTTGTACCAATGACATTAACGTCTTTGGGACGAGGAGTAAGATACCACACATCATTCCTGGTAAACTGACCGAGTTCTTCTTGCATTGCAGCAATCCAATACTCATCAAGTAAGGCTTCTTTATAGTTCTTGGGTTCAATTAGAGAAACAAAACAGTGTAGGCCAGCCAGTCGTCGATAATCAACTCGAGGCACTGATCTAGTACTTCTCATGGTAGAACCAGGTTCGTCATGTGTTGGAACATGATCGTCAGTAGGAGGGGACTGTGTTGGAACATGGTCGTCTTCAGTAGAGTTAGGATTCTGGTGCGCATTTGGTTCAGTAGGATCAATAGATGGCTTTTCTTTGTCTGAAGTTTGAGGCTGTGTTGGAACATGAGTGTTGGCAGATTCTTCCTCTACACCTTCTGGAAGTTGTTCCTTTTCTGCATCATCCACAATAACATTGATGGATTCCATGAGAGTGTTGGTTCGGTGATTAAATACTCGATAGCCACGGCTGTTGATGGACTACCTGAGAAAAATTCCTGGATCACTCTGATTATCAAATTTTGCCAACTGTTCTCTATCTCTGAGGATATAGCAAGTACTTCCGAACACATGAAAATATGAAACATTAGGTTTCCTGCCCTTCCAGATCTCATAGGATGTTTTGTCAGTGAACGGTCAAAGATACACTCTATTGATTGTATAACAAGCTGTATTGATCGCTTCTGCCCATCATTTCTTATGAACCTCCTTTTCGGCCAACATAACTCGAGCCATCTCCTATAGAGTTCTGTTCTTCCTTTCGACAATGCCATTCTGTTGAGGAGTGATAGGAGCCGAGAACTCATGTTGGATTCCTAGCTCATCGCAGAAGGAACTGAATTGTTCATTTTCAAACTCCCTACCATGATCACTTCGAATTCGGATTATCTTCCCTACTGGACTTCCCTTTTCAGTTTGTAACTTTACTACAAGGCTTCTAAATACTTCTATCGTATCAGATTTCTCTTTCAAGAAAGCTACCCATGTAAATCTGGAGAAGTCATCAACACATACAAAAATATATTTCTTCCCTCCTATACTCGGTGTATTAACCGGACCCATCAAATCCATATGCAATAATTCCAGATTTCTATATACAGTAATAAACTGTACTGAAGAGTGAGGAGAATGAATTTGTTTACCTTGTTGACATGGTCCGCACACAATTCCATCCTTTTTGGTCAAGGTAGGCATTCCTCGCACAACTTTTATATTTGCGATTTTCACCAGTGTTTTATAGTTGATGTGGCCGAGCTTCCTGTGCCAAAGAATTCCTTCATCCTGCTTTGAAAGCATGCATCGAACTTCTTGTTCCAGCAAATAGCAGTTGTCTGATGATCTTATTCAAGAAAGAACCTTGTTTTCTCCATGCTTCACTACACACTTGTCCTTCTGAAATTCCACTATCATATTGTCGTCACACAGCTGACTTATACTTAGAAAGTTTGCTTTTAGATCTTCAACAAATAACACACTTGTGAACACTAGAAATCCTTCAATCTTTAATTCGCCCTTGCAAATTACTCTGCTCTTCTTTCCATCACCAAAGGTTACATATCCGCCATCATATGGAGTAATGTTCGTGAGGTATTTTGGAGTGCCAGTCATGTGGCGAGAACAACCACTATCAAAGTACCATGAGTCACTGGAATAAGCTGATAGAGAAGTGTGAGCAACCAAACACGTACTGGATTTTTTAACAACCCATATCTTCCTGACCAATTTTCTGGTATGAGTATCGCCTGTGTTGGAACACAGCAGAAGTTGTCTTCCTGTCGTTTGATCTCTGATCAGTCTTCTACACTGATGTTCAGCATGTCCTTGGTACATACAGTATCTGCATATGAGTGGCTTTCTTTGATACGGCTTCCCATACTTTCGTTTTACTTCTCGAATCCTTGCTTTGAGAGTTACTGGTTTTTCGAACAATTCAGTCTCGGGTTCTTTCCTGTATCCAATCCCGTGTCTATCACCAAAGTTCTTTCCCATATCAAGAATATCATCAAGCTTTGCCTTTCCGAAATTCAATTTAGAGATAGTTGCTTCAGACATCTCGGCTCTCTTGACCGCTGCAATCAGTTTCTTATTTAGTTCTTCATTTTGTTTCCAAGTTCTGCAACCGTGGATCGTAATTCCTTTTCACTTTCAATTTGCTTTCTTTTTTCTTCATTCAGCTCTTTGTTCTTGTCAGCTACCTGAACCCACATGGCATACATTTGTTCGTATGTGCTATAGATCTCTTCATCACTTACAGACAGATCATCTTCATCACTGTGAGCATCGTCCAGGTTCATGTTGGAACATACAGATTTCCCTTTGTTCAGTGTGTTGGAACACTGATCTCCTGATGTATCATGGACCTTTGCTCCAAAAGTTACATAATTACTCGTAAGTTCCTCTTCATCTCTTTCATCTTCTTCATCATCACTCCAAGAGGTGACATATGATCTTCCTTGTTTCTTGCGGGTGTCAGCACATTCAGCCTGAATATGTCCATATCCTTCACATTCTCTGCATTGAATTCGTCCAGCCTGTTTTGGTTCATTGTTCTGATTTCTCCCGACCTGCATATTTCCTTGTTCAAATCTCATTCCACGATTATTGTTCGAATCTTGTTGTTTGTCTGCTTCCGCCAAACCTCGCCTGAGATTTCTTGTTAACCACCTTCTTTAGCATTCTTGAGAAATTCTTTGTAATAAGTGCCAGATTTTCAAACTCATCATCGCTGTCAGATTCGTGACTTCCCTTAGCTGGAGAAACTTTGAATGCTAAATCCTTGGAGACTCTTTTTGTAGGTTGCTGGAACGTCATCTCATAAGTTTGTAACGAGCCCATTAGTTCATCTAGGCTCATGGTGGCTACATCTCTTGCTTCCTCTATTGCTGCTACTTTCATTGCAAACCTCTTGGGAAGAGATCGCAACGTCTTTTTCACCAGCTTAGTTTCTTTGTACACTTTTCCAAGTTAGTAAGCCATGTTGGAGATATCCCTGAGCTTTCCATTGAATGTGGCAATGGTGTCCTCCTCCTCCATGTTGAGTTCTTCAAACTTGGTAGCCAGCATCTGTAGTTTGGATTCCCGCACTCGACTGGTTCCTTCGTGAACAGTCTGTAAAATATCCCATGCTTTCTTTGCTTGGTGGCATGTAGATATAAGCTTGAACTGGTTTTCATCAACAGCAATGAAGATCGCATTAAGTGCCTTTGAATTCGCCAGAGATTCTTTAAGGTCATCTGGAGTCCATTTAGCCTTGTCTTTGGGTTTTTGACTTGACTCCCCTTCAACAACCTTAGAGCTTGTATCAGCATCTTCAGTAGGATGATTCCATTCATTCTCAATATAAAACCATGCCAGTTCATCCAGCGAATTGATGAAGACCCTCATGCGTGCCTTCCAATAGTTGTAGTTGTTGCCTTCTAGCAGTGGTGGTCGAGAGACTGAAGCTCCTTCTCTTGTTGTCATGGTAAAACTGGATCTCACTTTCCTTGAAACAACTAAGGGAACAATAAGTGACTCAGCTCTGATACCAATTGAAATTTAATTTTACCACTTTTTCTAGTTCTTACTAGTGTGTTCCAACATACCTAGTTTAACCAAGTGTAAAATAACGTAAACGTAAAAGACACACAACTTGGTTACGCAGTTCGGTGTAAACCACCTACATCTGCGGGGCCTGACCCAGTTCAGAATGAATCCACTAATTAGAAAGATACAGTACAGAGTACAGTTTACAAAATACTTATCTTTACTAACTATAATGTGTGGACTCTGCTAGCTCCCCTAGCTACCGATCCGCCTTGATCAGACTCCCTCTGACCTCGAATTTCATCGACGCAGGATCTCCTCCTCCTGAGGAATTAAGGTATCCGATTCTGAACTTAGTGCAACAGGACGGGTGTGTTGGAACACTGTGTATCAGCTCTATGCAAGTTTTGAAAAGTCTCAAAAATCTGTGTGCAGATTTTTGCTCTATAAATCCATGAGTATGCAGCCGTGTTTGTCCCCAATTTATATCCACGAATCAAATCTGAATATCCATGATTATCTCCACAATATTCCTATTCCAAATCTGATTCTTGAAGCATATCCAAATCCCATAAATAAAGGGATTTACCTTAACTCATTCTATCCCATATATTCGAATAAATCTTCTCCATATAAGTAGGGATTTTTCCATAAACTAATTATGCTTCACACGCCCAATATATAGCCAAATATACGATTACCATAAATTCTAAAACACTCCAACATTTCAGCTTTGAATTCCGTTAAAACCTTAGCGTAACTTCTGCTGCAGCACCATGTTCCAACATGGGCTGTTCAAAATTAATTCACACAAAATTGCCAATAAAATTCATCCCTTGACTTTACACACAGTTTATCCCAAGCTTTCCAGCGCCTACTTTTTCATTTTCAGTATCCCACCAAAAGAAATCCCTAAAAACCTTTTCTAGCAACTTGCTGATATGTTTTGTCGGTTACATAACACATCATATATGTTGCGGGATAGCTGTGAGTACATATTTGATAAGTACAACCCTTCCAGCCATATTTAAAAACTTGTTAGCCCATTTATGTATTTTGGCCTTTATCCATTCATAGAGAGGTTGAAAGTATATGTTCTTTTTCCTACATGTAAAGAAAGGCACACCTGAGTATTTGAAAGGAAGTTGGCCTCGAAACATGTTTGTGGTTCTTTTTATCAAGTTTACCCTATATGTTCTTACCATTTTAGAGACATAAAAGGCGCACTCTTAGAGAAATTAACTAATTGGCCTGATGCATTTTGATAACGCTTAAGGAAAGAGATAAGATTAGTTGTTGATTTCTTAGTGTCTTTGATGAAAATCATTGTGTCGTCAGCATAAGATAAATGAGTAATATTTGTGACAATAGGAGCAATATACAATTTATTTATGTGACCAGCCATAAACATTTCCTTTAGTCCTCTATTCATAAACTTTATGATAAAATTGAAGAGAAGAAGGAATAGGGGGTCTACCTGTTTGAGACCCCTTGAGGGTTTGAAGAAACCATTGTTGGAAAATGATTGTAAAACAAGTTGAATTTTGTCAACTTTTTGGCTTCATTTTTTAGTTGGGCTCGAACTGAATTAGAGTCAGTGGGCATCATTTTTGGATTCTCCTCTGCGAGTACTATAAAATCGACTGTTTAAACTCTCAAAACGGATAAATGGTGAATGAGATATGGATGTTCAAAGAGTCACTCTGAGAATGGAAACTTAGGCGGAAATTCATTCGCACGTACTAAGTGTTCTGTAATTTTTTGACTGTCTAAAATGCATTTGGATCGTGTGGAAGTCTCCATAAAAGCCCAAACCGCGTAATAAATATTCTAAGAATCACGTGTGGAATATCTGAGATTTGATACGCGGTTAATCATGATAAGGAATATGATATTCTTATCTTTCCAGAATCTATTCAAATATTTGTAAATATTTGGTGGTTAGAGAATATTTTCTCTGATTACGGGAATCAGATCTTCCACGTATCTTCCCATAGGGTTTCTTAGACATCTATAAATAGAGCCTCTATGTCAGACAAAAACCTCGCACCATTCTCAAGTTCCTCCATACTTCTAAACTTGAGTCTTATCTTCTTACTCTGTCTTTGTCGGTGATAGTCCTTCGGGCTTTGTGTGACTCCGAGGTAATTTTACTTGTTAAATTACCTTCGATGGTTTTATCCTAGGGAACGATGTCTACGATGGGACTCATTCGTTTCAAGGACAGCGAGTGTACTCGTGACTCCATCAATATGTGATATATGTGATTGCTTGAAACGTGCTTATTAATTGTACGCGTGAATAATTAGTACTATTTCTATATTGTTACTGATGTTAAATTGTTTGTGTATTTTTGACATGTTTTTTCCAATATATGTCCAACAGTCTTGAAACGAATGATCTTTGTTGGGTTATATTGATTAAACTTAGTCAAAAATAAAAAAAAATTCACGCCATATATATTAATGCTTGTGCAAATTATATGCCAATAATGTCGCAATATGCCATTCATACATGTGAATTATATGCCTATGCAATACATGTCGTACGCAAATATGCCATACATGTCGTATGCGATTTATATGCCTAGTTTGGATTAATAGTATATATGTAGTATACTTAGTAAGTATTTAGAATTTGCATTCATAATACTCAACTAAATAGTTGTTCGAAATTTATGTATGCTTACGTGATTAGATGATTAATCTGCATCAATATTGCATGCCTTACATTACCATATTTTTGCATGCCTCACATACGCATGCGTAAGGTTCTACATTGCTTGCATGCTGTTTAATATATTCCATATATGTGACTGCATGCTTTATGCAAATTGTATGTTTGGAAAGATATGCATGCTACAAATATACATGTGGTTTTGCAAGTCTGCGAAAATATTTGATTGCATGCTTTATGGAAATTGTATGTTAAAAAAGTTTAAAAAATAAAATAAAAATATTATGCATGCTAATTCATTGGGTTTTGGTTGTTTACAACAGAACCATGTCGAGCAATGAGACTATCCATGGGGCGACGCCTCTTGTGACTGTTCAGGCTAAGACTACCCCAGGGGTGACGCCTCTTATGGTTGTTCCTCATGCTGAGAAACCCAAGAAGTTCAATAATGGTATGAACTTCAAGATGTGGCAACAGAAGATGCTCTTCTACTTGTCCACTATGGGTTTGGAGCGCTATGTTCGCGAAGATCGTCCAGTTGCAGATGAGACTAGCAATGTGGAAGTCCAAAATGTTGCGGTGGAATGGAACTCTAAGGAGTATATTTGTCGTAACCTCATTTTGAATAGCCTTCACGAAGCCATTTGGAGTGTGTATCAAGTGAAAGAGACTTCTAAGGTGCTGTGGGAAACTCTTGACCAAGAGTACAGGGGTGAGGAGGTTGGATCCAAGAAGTGGGTCGTCGGCAAGTTCCTCGACTACAAGATGGTTGATGCCAAGTTTGTGATCAGTCAAGCTCAAGAGCTTCAAATGATAATCAATGAGCTAATAGCCGAGAAGATGACAATGTGTGAGACTCTCCAAGTCTATTGCATCATCGAGAAGTTGCCTCCAAGTTGGAAGGACTTCAAGAGTTATCTGAAACACAAGCGAAAGGTGATGACCACGAGGGATTTGATCCAAAAGCTTCGTGTTGAGGAGGATAACCGTATCTCTGAAAAGAGGATGAATGGATATGTGCCTGTGTCAAGGGCCAATCTCGTGGAGGTTGGTGGGAGCTCCAAGTCAAAGAAGGCCAAGGTAAAGAAGGGATCCAAGTTGGGAGCTAAGGGTGGAGTTTCGAAGAAGTCGAAGTTCACTAGCAAGTGCTACAATTGCAACCTCGTTGGCCACAAGTCCTCCGAATGTAGGAAGCCAAGGAATGCCAAGAACGAGGCCAATATGGTTGAAAATCTTGCACTAGATGTGAATAACATCGATCTGTGTGCTGTGATTTCGGAAGTCAACATGGTGGACTCTAATCCTAAGGAATGGTGGATTGATACTGGTGCTACTAAGCACATTTGCTCTGTCAAGGAAGTGTTCTCAAACTTCAAGGCAATTGAAGATGGAGAGAACATCTACATGGGCAACTCTGCAACTTCTATGGTGAAAGGGCGTGGCACTGTGGTACTGAAGATGAAGTCTGGGAAGGAGTTGACTTTGAAGAATGTTTTGTATATGCCAGACATTCGCAAGAACCTTGTGTCCGGTTCTATGTTGATCAAGCATGGCTTTAAGCTAGTGTTTGAGTCTGATAAGTTAGTCTTGTCAAAGCAAGGTATGTTTGTAGGCAAAGGTTATGAGCTAGATGGTATGTTCAAATTGAACACCATGATTGTACCTCCTAAGAAAGATGAAATGAATGCTTCTTCTTCTGCTTACATGATTGAGTCTTCCAATTTATGGCATGGTAGACTAGGACATGTTAATTATGATTCGATAAGAAGATTAATTAAAATGGAAAACATACCTAACAAGGAAATTGATGCAAATCATAAGTGTGAAACTTGTGTTGAAGCTAAGATGACTCGAACGTCTTTCAAACAAGTTAAACGAAACACGAAACCTCTTGAGTTGATACATACCGATATCTGTGATCTCAAGTTCGTGCAAACAAGATGAGGTAACAAGTATTTCATCACTTTCGTGGATGATTGTACGACATACTGTTATATGTACTTACTGAAAAGCAAAAATTAGGCAATTGAGAAATTTGTTCTCTACAAAACGTAAGTTGAAAATCAACTTGATAAGAAGATCAAGGTGATTAGAAGTGACCATAGAGGTGAATATGTAGAGCCATTTAGGGACTATTGTTCTGAACATGGCATTATTCACGAGGTCGCTGCCCCCTAGTCGCCTCAATCTAATGGTGTGGCTGAACGTAAAAATTGCACTCTTAAAGAGATGATGAATGCGATGTTGATAAGTTCTGGGTTGCCACAGAGCATATGGGGGGAAGCTATTTTGACGGCCAATTATCTTTTGAATAAGATACCCCGTAAAGATGAGAAAGCAACTCCTCATGAGTTGTGGAAAGGCACGAAGCCATCCTGTACGTACTTGCGAATGTGGGGGTGCCTTGCGAAGGTATTAATCCCACCCCCCAAGAAGTTAAAGATTGGACCTAAAACGATTGACTGTATCTTTATAGGATATGCACATGAGAGTAGTGATTATCGCTTCCTTGTACATGAATCTCATCATCCAGAGATTCACAAGAACACAATCATGGAATCAAGAAATGCAAATTTCTTTGAGGATGTGTTCCCTGCCAAGGAAAGGTCTGAATCGTCGAAGAGGACCGTTGAGTCACTGGACAAAGGCGTAGTAATTCCCGATGATCTCGAGGATCAAGAGGAGGAAGTGGATGAACCTAGACAAAGTAAACGGATTAGGACCAAAAAATCATTTGGTCCTGATTATCTAACGTTTATGCTTGAAAGTGAGCCACAAAGTTATAAAGAAGCTGTGAATTCGTCTGAGGGGCCTATGTGGAAAGAAGCGATTAAAAGCCAAATCGACTCGATTCTACATAATCATACTTGGGAGCTAGTGGACTTACCTCCGAGGTGTAAACCACTGAGCTACAAATGGATCTTCAAGAAGAAGATGAGAGTAGATGGCTCGATTGACAAGTATAAAGCCAGACTTGTAATCAAAGGTTATAGACAAAAGGAAGGTCTTAACTACTTTGATACTTATTCTCCAGTCACGAGAATAAGCTTCATTAGAATGATACTTGTTATCGCCGCATTGCGTAAGCTTGAGGTTCATCAAATGGATGTGAAGACTGCCTTCTTGAATGGAGATTTAGAGGAAGAAATCTACATGGAGCAACCTGAGGGGTTTACGGCTCCCGGACAAGGAGGAAAAGTCTGCAAGTTGGTGAAATCATTGTATGGTCTCAAACAAGCACCAAAGCAATGGCATGAGAAGTTTGACAATATCGTCCTTGCCAATGGTTTCAAAATCAATGAGTGTGATAAGTGCGTCTACGTGAAAGACACGGAAAATGGATATGTAATCCTATGTTTATATGTAGATGACTTGCTCATTGTGGGTAGTAATGAAAAGATGATCAAATCTACCAAGGACATGTTGAATTCTCGTTTTGACATGAAGGATATTGGACTGGCAGATGTGATCTTGGGAATAAAGACCATCTGAAGCTCTGATGGTATCACCTTAACCCAATCCCATTATGTAGATAAAATCCTTGAGAAATTCAACAAGAATGACTTAGAGGTGGCGATGACTCCAATAGATCCGAATTTGCATCTACGAAAGAACAAATTGGAGGCTATTAATCAGGTGGAGTACTCAAGAGTCATTGGGAGTCTGATGTACTTGATGAGTTGTACCAGACCAGACATTGCCTACACTGTAAGTAGGTTGAGTAGATACACGAGTAATCCCAGTATGACTCACTGGAAAGCAATAACTAGAGTATTGAGATATCTACGTTTCACTCGTGATTATGGTCTACATTATTCGAGTTATCCAGCTGTAGTTGAAGGATACAGTGATGCAAACTGGATACACGATATAAAGGATCTGAAATCCACTAGTGGGTATGTATTTACACTAGGTGGAGGAGTAGTCTCGTGGAAGTCCTCTAAACAAACGGTTATTACTCGATCCACAATGGAATCCGAGTTTGTTGCCTTAGACAAGGCGGGTGAGGAGGCCGAATGGCTCCTTCAATTCGTAGAGGACATTCCTAGATGGCCGAAGCCTGTGCCAGCCATATGTATACATTGTGATAGTGTATCTGCTATTGGAAAGGCTCAGAATATGCTCTATAATGGTAAATCTCGTCATATTCGACAGAGACATAGTTCCATAAGACAACTTCTCTCAACTGGAGTGATCAAATTGACTATGTAAGGTCTAAGGACAACATAGTTGATCCCTTGACTAAGGGGTTGAATCGAGAGGTGGTTGAAATATCATCGAGAGGAATGGAACTAAAGTCCATTAAATGATGGGTTACGCACGTGGAAACCCAACCTATGTGACTGGAGATCCCAAGATCTAGGTTCAATGGGACAACTAAACTGCAAAGACCCATAGCGATCACTGTGGGGGGGTTCATACCTCTTGTCTTATTTCCTATGATGAAGAAACAGTGAAGTGAGTGGAGGTTAAGCATTAAATTGCTTTTAATTATTCACGGCATCGAGTGTATGATACTTGAAAGAGTGCATAGTTTACGGAACTGCTCTTACACAAAGAATCACCTATGTAAGCGAGAAGTGTGGCCGCTTCGAAAGGGAATTGTTGGGACGCAATTCCTTAGAAACCTTACAGAACTAGGGGGTGTGTCATGGCCTGATTAATGGACACAACCGAGGAAAGCACAAATGCTAGGAAAGATGTCTGTGGGAAGTGCATTGTCGTTCACAGAAGCGGTCGGGGAAGTTCAAGGACATCGCGTGTACTTCCTAACCAGTGGGCTAAGTGTACTATCTCAAGGGAAAGTTCAAAGGGTGACACCTACTTATCCTATGCAGCATCTATGCCGTTGAAATGAATCTATCACCAAGTCAAACACCGTGTCTGGCGTGATTGTTCTGATTCCACATCAATATCTATTCATGTGGGGGATTGTTGGAAAATGATTGTAAAACAAGTTGAATTTCATCAACTTTTGGGCTTTGTTTTTGAGTTGGGTTCGAACTGAGTTAGAGTCAGTGGGCATCGTTTTTGGATTCTCCTCTGCAAGTACTATAAAATCGACTGTTTAAACTCTCAAAACGGATAAAGGGTGAATGAGATGTGGATGCTCAAAGAGTCACTCTGAGAATGGAAACTTAGGCAGAAATTCATTCGCACGTACTAAGTGTTCTGTAATTTTTTGACTGTCTAAAATGCGTTTGGATCGTGTGGAAGTCTCTAAAAAGCCCAAACCGCGTAACAAATATTCTAAGAATCACGTGTGGAATATCTGAGATTTGATACGCGGTTAATCATGACAAGGAATATGGTATTCTTATCTTTCCAGAATCTATTCAAATATTTGTAAAATATTTGGTGGTTAGAGAATATTTTCTCTGATTACGGGAATCAGATCTTCCACGTATCTTCCCATATGGTTTCTTAGACATCTATAAATAGAGCCTCTATGTCAGACAGAAACCTCGCACCATTCTCAAGTTCCTCCATACTTCTAAACTTGAGTCTTATCTTCTTACTCTGTCTTTGTCGGTGATAGTCCTTCGGGCTTTGTGTGACTCCGAGGTAATTTTACTTGTTAAATTACATTCAATGGTTTTATTCTAGGGAACGATGTCCACGGCGGGACTCATTCGTTTCAAGGACAGCGAGTGTACTCGTGACTCCATCAATATGTGATATATGTGATTGCTTGAAACGTGCTTATTAATTGTACGCGTGAATAATTAGTACTATTTCTTTATTGTTACTGATGTTAAATTGTTTGTGTAATTTCGACATATTTTTTCCAATATATGTCCAACAACCATAAAGGTTTCCATTAATTAAAACTGATAACCAAGCTATTGTTATGTTCCTGAGTATTAAAGCTACTAAAATGGCCATAAAAATCCATATTTGAGAAGCAATGGGTTAAGCATTGGCCATGAAACCCTATTGAATGCTTTGGACATATCTAACTTAACTATCATGTTTAAACTGTGAGCCCTACCTTCCAGCACTCAAACTAACTCCTGCATTACTAAGATGTTATCTGTTATTCATCGGCCTTGAATGAAAGAGATGATTGCTCTTTTGAGATACACTTGCAGATTACATGTTGTAGTCTCTCGTCTACTACCTTGGAGAGAATTTTGTTATTGAAATTCGAGAGGCTTATTGGTCGGTAATCAGCAAATTGTGTTGGGGTTTCAGTTTTGGGGATTAGTGTAGTTAGGGTTCTTGTTTTGTATTTTGGAATCGGCACTTCACACATGAACTCTGATAGGTCGTGTTTTACCGTATCCCAAGCAACCTTAAAAAAATTCCATTAAAGCCATCTGGCCTTGACACGCTGTGTTCCCCAAAGCTGAAAACTACTGCTTTAAGTTCATCTAAAGTCACTAGCCTGAGCAAGGATACATTATGTTCCTCAGATTTTATACTGGGTATGTATATCCAAGGAAACGAGAAAGATCATGCCCTGAGTGATATCCTATAATTGTTGGCCTATTTACTTTTTTACGGTTTTCAATGATCATATTTGACCGTCAATATCTCTAGCTACATATGACACATTTTTTCATAAAAAAATAAAATTTAGAATATAAATGTTAAGATGAATCTAACAATATCTCACATGATATTTTTATTATACATATATTAATTTATATTTAAGGTCAAAGTTTATCAAATTTGACTTTAAAAAAGTAAATAGGCCAATAGTATTGGGACGGAGGGAATATTCATTGGTGTCAGTAAGGAGTTCCTGATAAAATGTTGTGGAAAAAACTGTTGTTTACTGTGTTGTGGAAAAAATTGTTGTTTAAATCACCCTTTGGCAACCAGTTTTAATATGGATTTATGTTCCCAAAAGACCTTTTCTTGTTCTAAGGTCTGATTTAAATCATCAGTAATAGTGTGTTTGTGTGGCTAAGGTTTTAATCAATTCTAGGCTCAAGCTCTTGAACTTTAGCTTCTAGAATTTTAATTTCTTTTAATGATGTCTCTGAATTCATTTCTATTCCATTCTTGACCAAAACAAATCAAGCCTAGTAAGTTTTAAGTGACAGCCCTAGCATGCCTTGTTGTGTTAGAGGTTCATTCAAGTTATTCGGCACCTTTTCTAGGAATTGAGGCTTAAGGAGCCACATGTTTTTGAACCTAAATGCTTTGGGGTAGTGGTGTTTGTGTAGCCCAGCGGTTAAGAGACCGCTGACCTCTAGGCCTAGCCCAATCTCGTTCCATGGCAAGACGAAATTATTTCAGCCCAAAGTGCAAAGCAGGCAGACAAGGAACTATATAATCGTGGCATAGAACGTGGACCGAGAAATGTGGCGCGAACAACAAACACGAAGCAATGAGCGGAGAACGTGGTGATCGTGGTAAAACCCGCGATCTCAACTCCTAAAAACTAGGAACCATGATGACACAGGCCTATAAATACAACAAGCTCAGAAGGAGCTATGGTAAGCATGAAGAAATTCCAGTTCTTAAGAAGGAAGACTGACTTGTTCGTTGGAACTTTCTTCCCGGAATCACTCCTGGGATTAGTTTTGTAGGAGAATGGATTCACGGAGGGAGCAACAAAGTGTTTTCCTGACTGGACCACCACATCATTTGGCACCAACTGTAGGGACGGAAAAAATAATTTTGTTTCAAAGTCCTTCAGGTAAGCAATGGTGTTCACCATAAGTGAGAAGAAACACAATTACAATACACAGGAACATACACCTGGACGCAGTAGAAGCATGCATCCTACTAAGAACTAGGATCATATCCCAAGTAGAGAAAGAGAGAACAATAAGGAGGAAACAGAGGAGGAAGAAGAGGAAGCAGAATCCCCCATTACGAACCAAGAAAAAGAAAGAAAAACGTTTGCAGCATTTTTAGAAGCGAACATGGAGAATTTGTATAGTCAGTTCTTGATGACACTCAAACCAAACCCTCCAAGATTAGAAAAAAGAGCAAGTCAGTACCGTGAGAATCTAAAGTACGAAGAAGAGTTGTGGGACATCGTTGCAGACGATGATGCAGACAAGTCACCCCTAGCGCCAAACTTGTGAAATTTTAAGATGCCAAAGGACTTTAAACTTCCTTTACATGTTAAAATTTACGTTATAACTACAGATCCAAAAGAGTTCCTACACTCATACATGCATGAGATTTCGCAATGCGAACATTGAATTAGTGTACAAAGCGCTCCCTATCTTCTTGTCAGGAACAACGATCACATGGTACAAGGATCTTCCAAATGGAAGTATCAAATCTTGGGTGCAATTTTTGGATCTGTTTCTCGGTCATTTTTATCAGAATCAAATATTTACGAAAACGATTGCATATCTTAATAACACAGCCCAGCGAAGTGATGAAAGTCTGGCGGAGTACCATAATAGATTTGTCACGGAGAGCTTACAAGTTCGCGACCTGTCATTCCAATCGTTATTAGGAGCGTTCACATGAGGGATGCGGCCAGGAGAGTTCTACAAAGAACCAACAAAGAACATGCCCAAAAACCCTAGAGAACTGCAAAAGATGATTGAGCAGCATGTTTGAACCGAAGAGGCGAACATCGGCAAGATGGAGCGGGAACGAGGTGAAAAATGGAAAATGGAAGAATCGTAAAAGGGGTTCATGAAGAAGGGAAAGGGAAGCACCCTCTTCAAAGGAAAAGAACCAGGGTCGTAAAGCACACCATTCCAAGACACACCTCTTACAAGATCAAGGAAAGAGATATGGCAAGCAAACAAGGAGCAATTTTGAGAACCAGCACCTATGTTAGCACGGCCAAAAAAAAAGATCAAGTGAGTATTATTGTGCATTCCACAAGGACCATGGTCATGACATTGAGTATTGCAGAGCCTGAGGAGACAGATTGAAGAAAATTTGAAGAATGACTATTTAAGCCAATATAAGAAGTAAGAAGGAAGTCAGTATGGTGACACTAACAAAACATCGAACCCTTCGGTAAGAAACAAGGCACAACAACCTCACTAGCAAAAAATTTAAAAAAATGACTGCAGAGATAGATTACAACGATGAGGAAGGCAATGAAGTACCAGAAACAGCCATCCTGGCTATACACGATTCCACAGAGTCATTGTCCAACAATGTTTGGAAGGCTAAAGCAAGATACTCTCCCGTAGGAGCCTGTGGACAAAATACTTCGTTCGAATGAGATGATCACCTTTAGCAAGGAAGATGCATTACGATCCCATGGTTATCATAGCAAAAATCAGAACCGCAACAATTCACAGAGTGTTGGTAGATGATGAAAGTGCGGTCGAGATACTATTCGTAGACTGCTTTAACAAGTTGGGTTTCAAGAGAGAAGACCTAAAAAAATCCACATCATCACTGGTAAGATTCACAGGATGAGCGAAAACACCTCTGGGTAATATACAACTACCTGTCACCATTGGAGAAAGTAAGAAAAATGGTACCATCATGTGCGACTTCGTGGTCATGTATGACCCAAGTTCTTTTAACGCTATCATTGGGAAACCATGGATGAACAGAGAAAAAGCGATATGGTCCCCTTACCACCTGGTAATGAAATTCCCAACCCCGGCTGGAATAGCGACTATAAGAGGAAACCAAAAGACAACGAGACATTGTATGGTTATCACTATGAAAGCAGGGGAAATGGGGGAACATGCAAAGATGGTCAACACGATCTCATATGGCGAATTACTAGAACAACCAAAATTAACAGTGGATCTGGGAGTAGACACATAGTTGGTTAGCCTGGATGATGAAGACAATTCCAAGAGCGTAAGGATAGGAAAACATCTTCCAGGCATAAAAAAGACAAAGGTTATAGAGATCATACGAAGCCACAAAGATACTTTTGCATGGAGCGTCTAGAACATGGGAGGATTAGATCCAAGCATTGCCACCCACTCCTTGAATATCAATGACTCAGTTGAATCGGTTAAGCAAAAGCAACGCTGCTTCGCTAGCGATATGCAAAAGGCAATTGAAGAGGTAGTTACAACATTGCTTCAAGCTGGTATAGTGAAAGAGGTAATATACTCAAAGTGGTTGGCTAACTCAATCATGGTGAAAAAGTCAGATGCATGATGGAGAATGTGCATTGACTTCACAGATCTGAATAAAGGACTGTTATCCTTTGTCGAAAATCGACCAACTAGTTCAAGCAATTCCAAGGTATGAAGTATTGGTGTTCCTAGGATGCAGAGAAAATAACCTTTATAACAAGCCTTGGGATATTTTGTTACGTAAAGATGTCGTTTGGGCTAAAAAAATGTGGGGCAACGTACCAGAGAGTAGTCAATAATGCATTTCAGAATCAGATGGGGCAAAATATCGAAGCATATATGTTGATGACATGGTTATCAAAAGCAGGAAGGTGGGTAGCTTCACGGCAGATATGAAGGAAACTTTAGATACATTACATGCCATAAGGATGAAGCTCAACTCTAAGAAATGCATAATTGAAGTAGGCGCAGGAAAGTTCTTAGGATAAAAGGTGTCCTCAAAAGGTATCAAAGCCAACCTAGAGAAGATCAAGCCATAGTATATCTTCCCCAGCCACGAACTGTCAAGGAGGTGCAAATACTATTGAGATCGCTGGTAGCACTTAGCCACTTTGTCTCAAAGGCAGCGGAGAAGTATTTTCCACTTTTCAAAGTCCCAAGGAAGGCCAAAAAGTTTAGTTGGAGTGAAGATTGTCAGAAAGCATATAATAATTTGAAGGAACGGCTTCAAGCGTTGCCAATGTTGAAGTCACCTATCCCTGGAGAAACCTTATACCTTTTTTTTGGTGAGCCTTTTCATTAATATATTAAATCCCAAAAACAAGTGCAATTTCGCAGAATGCAGTCAGCTCTATTTTGGTTCTCTTGGAAGGGAAAAAAGTACAAGTCTACTATATAATCATAATATTGCAAAATTCGGAGAAGGCATATGTGCAAGTTAAGAAGTTAACCATGTCCTTAATATATTCAGCATGGAGGTTGATGATGTATTTTCACAGCCATCGCATAGTGGTCCACACCGATTCCCCAATCAAGATTATCCTTAGTAGGCTTGAATCATCGAGCAAAATGAAAAAATTGGCTCTAGAACTAGGCCAATTTAAGATCCAATCCCAACCAAGAACAACAATCAAGGGTCAAACGTTAGTAGACTTCATTGCAGAAATGACAAGTGAAGACGCATAGAGGGCGAATATGCACGAGAGTCTAAGAACTGATAAAGGGAAATCGAAATGGGAGGAAATTGCATGGACATTGTTTGTTGATGGCGCTTCCAAAATAGAAGGTTGCGGTGCAATATTACTGCTGGTAAATCCAGAAGAAGGGTAACACAAATATTCGCTTTGTTTTGACTTTCTGCTCACTAATAACGAAGCAGAGTACAAAGCTTTGATATTTGGACTGGACCTTACCATCGGAAAGAAGGTGAAAAGCGTTCGAGTATCCAGTGATTCACTAATTATAGTCCAACATGTGCGAGGAGACTACAAAGTACGAGAAGAACATTTGGTGAAGTATTTAATGAAAGTTCAGTAGCTCATAACCCAGCTCGAGTACTTCAATATCTAGAACGTACCAAGAAGCAAAAATACAAAAGCAGATGCACTAAGCAAACTAGCGACAAATGGATTTAAATCTCTTAGCGAACATGGAGACGTGGTGGTAGAAGTTATTCCAGTCAGAAGCATAGTTTCAATCATTGTGGAAAAAATTCAAACAGAGGATGTAAACTGGATGACATCGTTAATAGAGTAATTCGTGAAGGGAACATTGCCAGATGATAAGGTGCAAGCAAGGAAGTTGAAGTTACAATCAAATAACTACACCTACAAAGATGGAACCTTATACAAGAAATTTTTTTTATCTCCATGGATAAAATGTTAAGGACCGGCACAGGCAACATAAATTCTAAGAGAAGTCTACGCAGGGCTGTGTAAAATGCATCAGGGTGCCAGAACAATAGCAAAAGATATCATTCGACCGGGATACTAATGGTCGACTACGTTTAACGATATACACGACTTCGTACTTAAATGTAGGAGTTGTCAAATCAATGCTTCGCAGTCACATAAGCCACAAGCCACTTTATGAGGCATATATGGAGAATGGCCATTTGATAAATGGGGGGATTGACCTGGTCAGGCCATTCCCAAAGGGCGAGAATAGTGCCAAATTTCTAATTGTGGCGATCGACTACTTCACGAAGTGGGTGGAGGCGGTCATGACTGAGGTAACTAGGAAATTCGTCTGGCAGAACATAGTGTGTCGCTTCGGGGTGCCACATACCATCGTCATAGACAATGGTACACAGTTCACAAGTAGTACATTCACTTATTGGTGTTCAAAGCTGGGGATTCTTCAAAAATTCACCTTTTTTGCGCACCCTCAGGCTAACAGACAAGTGGATGTAACGAACATGACCATCGTTTAAGGAATTCAGAAGTGACTGGAAGGAACGCAAACATGGTGGGTGGAGGAAAAATACCCAACACCTTATGGTTATATAGAACGACCTTTCGAGAACCAACATGGAAGACACCATACAGTCTAGTCTACGGTCATGAAGCAGTGATACCAGTGGAAGTCACAAATTCAAGCCTTCGAGTTTGCGACTACAGGGAGAAAGACAATCCGGATATGATAAGATTGTATATGGATGGACTGGAAGAAAAGAGGGAGTTGAAAACGATCATAGAAGCTAAGTATAAGGAAAGAATGGCCAAAGCTTACAATCAAAAGGTGAAGGAAACACGATTTCAGATTGGCGGTCTTGTGTTAAGAAAGAACGAAGCAAGCCTAGCAGAAGAGTGAGGAAAGCTATGCCCAAAGTGGGAAGGACCCTACAAGGTTACGAAAGCTCACAAATCTAACAACTACGAACTAGAAAGAATGGATGGCACTAGTGTTCCCAACACGTGGCATGTGATCAATCTGAGAAAGTTTTATGTCTATAATTGAGGAAGAGGATAGGAAGCATCTACCTGTACAGAAACCATGATATTATCATTGGTTGTGTTCATTCCATTGTTCCCAATGCGACATTATCGTAGTAGATATTAAAAAACCATCTTTCTGGGCCGCAGTTACATTTTTAGTTCTCTACTTACCAATCTTAGATGATAGTAGATTAGTTGCACATTGCAATCAGTGTCAAGGGTTGGCCATAAGGTTGCGAACAGAAAGCCATAGATCTCGCACAACTATCGATGCATGCAAGCTTTAGATCTTGCAGCTTTGCAAATTATACATTCACAAGCTATAGATCTTACACAACTACTGATACTTGCAAGCTTTAGATCTTGCAACTCGGTGAACCATACGATCGCAAGCTATATAACTTGCACAAATATCAATGCTTGTAAGCTTTAGATCTTGCAACTTCACAAATCATACATTCGCAAGCTATAGATGTTGCACAACTACCAATACTTGCAAGCTTTAGATCTTGCAACTCGGAAAACCATATGATCTCAAGCTATAGATCTTGCACAAGATCATATTATCTCATAAAAATACACGAAAGAAAGCAATAGATCTTGCACGGCACGAAACCCGAAGCCTTTAAAAATGCAAGTAATGTAGCTAGGATCTTCGCTATAATAATTATACAAGCCATTGATCTTATAACTCCACGAACTCGATCAAAAAGACTTAACCAATTAGCAAAAACAGGGGGAAGACAACTTATTGAGTAATAGAGAAAATGCAAGTTCAGAATGTCAGAAACAAGATTATTCAAAACATTACAGGAAAATAACTTAAAGTAATTGGTCTATCTACGCCTAGAGACTCACAACGATCCAAAAGAAGCTGAGCCACCGCAATGATGACTAGGCTCGACTTTGCGATGAGAACGATCAGCTCTACGCCGGTCTTCTTCAGCTGTACACTCATCGCTGACCATGTTGTCGTATTGCCACTTCATGTATAAATAAGCGAGATGGCGTATTAGACCCCTTCGCTCTATATGATCAATATATGTAGCATAGTATGCCTTGAAGTCGTCTATAGGCAAACTCTTCGTGATCTAGCTGCATACTCATAACATTAACAATCTTTTCATTTTTTTTCTCGGTAGCCAAATTTTGTACCACCTCTTCTAGGCATCGAACGTGCGATCGGACAACACTAGATAAATTAATTATTTGCCCACCCAAGTCTATAGTAAGATCTCCACGACCAGTAACCTAAAGAGATGACGAAGGGCGAGCCTAAAGCCTATCTTTATACTCAACGCAAGCATGCTCAAGTTGATGCACAGATGTATCAAGACGCTCACACTCTATACAGATTTGCTCATTTTTACTTCTCATCTGAGTATTTGTAGCAAATTGTTCGTCGAACTTGTTTTGCAATCCAAGAGCAAGTGTGGAAAAGTGGTCACATTCATCCTGCTTTTTCTTCAATCAATCGAGCAAGTCGTCAATGAAAGTACACTTCTTATCAATAATAAGTGTCTTTTGATGGGCTTTGCGAGCCTTTCTTGCAGCATAACTTTTAGCCTCCTCTTGTTGACGAAGCATCTTTACCATAGCCAGCTATTGGCGGTGAGTAAGACTGTGTTGCTTGTTGCAAATCCCTTCCAAGACACGTACAACATCCTGGGTATCCTTCACACTCTTCTCCCATTTTGCCTTGAGATCATTAATACCCAAGAGCATGTACTTCATATGAATTCCTAACGATAGCACCCATTCTTGAACACGGGTGGGAAGGTTGAGCGAACGCATATACACAGCAGCAAATTCAAGATCATCCAAACCACAAACAAAGTCTTTGCCTAGCGATTCAACATTATAACCATCGGGGATAAGCTTACTGCAAGGGCATGCTGTAGAAGAAGTTGGAGATGATGAAGAAGTAGGAGTTCCCCACCCGATATGCAAAGGAATACGCTTTACATGAGATAGGGTCAGAAGAAATAAGTTGGAGATATTCCTTTGATATACGCTTAGTGGCTTCGATCAGTTTAATGTAACAATATACGGGAGAAGAGGAAAACACTTTATGACAGGGAAAACGAACATAACACCCCAAATATTCAACACTTTTCAAAAATTTTGATCAACCATAATACCAAAGTCCTGCAAGTAAATAAATATAAGGAGATAGGTCAAATTATAAAAGATGGACATGATGACATCTTCGATAATACATCTTAGTACATACAAACTTCAAATATGGTATCAAATTACAAAAATAGGTCCTTAAAGTGCATGGCACTAAGGTTCACTAACTTGAGTAGAAGAAACAAATGAAAAACGAGTAACAATAGCACCCTCCTGGCCAATGTGCTTAACCGAGCCTTCGCCAATTGGATCACCTCCGGGGTGCATATCATCATTGGGAATATGCGTATGCTCAGGAATGCGAAGCTCTGAAGAGAGTGGGCTAAATGGAAGATCCTCAAAGTAGTCGACTGCACATCGCTTTAGCTCAGGCACAGAAGGTAGACTATGAAGACTAGCAAGGTGGGATAGCAGTGTAAAGTGGTGACCACCATAAGAGATGCTCTTTAGGAAACCCGCTTTCAGAGCCTCCTTTTGTTGTTCCAGAATCTTCTCAGATTAGCTTTGGCAGTTTCTCAACCTTTGCGGTAGGGTTCAGCTTTCACAATTCATCCAAGGTCTCGCAATATCCAACATCACGAGCATAAAAGGAATTTTTCTTCACCACTCGATCAATTAGAACATAGGGATATGCAGGCGAAGTGGGGCCAGTGGTTCGCATTTCTTCCAACTGGAAACAAAGCTTCTTCATTTCCTTCTCAATGTCTTGTGCGCGCATTTCGAACAAGCGCTCTAACTCCTCGGCAGCACTCGCCCGCTCTTCACCAGCTTTAGAGAGGCGCTTAAAGCAGCACATTTTGCTTCACTAGCCTCAACATTCCCAGCATCGCGTCATCCTCTTTCACAAACCCAGCAGCCCGTTCGCTAACGAGGCTCTCACCAACCTTATTTTCAAGACAAGCAAAAAACTGAAGCATACACTAGGAAACACATATTCAAATCATGATAATACACCAACAAAGAGAGAACATACCATAACCATTGTTTCAGAAAGTGATAGCTTTGCAAGCATAGTAGGAACAGTCCCCTCCACGATCAAATTGCGACTCCGGGACAGTTGGCTCAAAGGAGGATGGCCAGCACATGCCTTCTTCTTAATAGGCTCCAACTTTGCATGAGACCCATCAGTGTCCTCTTTTTGCCTCCTCCTATGAGACGTTTCATTCGACGTACGGTTGCTACCTCCCCTACCTTGCTTCGCATTGGACTCGGAAGCTTTCGACTGAGCAATCGCTTCAGTGATCACATCCTGAGGGATAACAACCTCAGAGTTGTTATTAGTCTCAGCCGCCAGAGTCTCCAAGTCGTTGTCATTGTCACTAGTAATGAATTTTCTCTCAGCAGAGCATTTAGTCAGGTCAATATCAGCAACTTAAAACAAAAATGAAAGTTAGGCGAACATATAAACATAGAATCAATGGGAATTGCCACAAATAGAAGCAAGCTGGACAAGGTGGAAACAACCAAATCAATGACGAGTAAAACACCTTTACTCAAAGAACTAGCAGGGCAAAGGGCAATGAAATGCTGGCTAAGTGATGCAGGCAAAAGGCAAACCTCGACCTAAGGAAGTTTTGATTTAGGAACACCACAGTTCCAAATTGGAAAAGATGGCATACTATCACTATCAAGTTTTATATAGAAAAAATTGTTTTGCCACACTCCACAATTATTGAGAAATCCACTAACGAACTCTACTGTCGGGATCACTGGATAAAGGGTGAACTCATCAGATGTGTTCCTCACTTTGCGAAAATGGTAGAGGTTACAAAATAAATCAATGGAACAATAAACACCAGCCGCTTCACACAATTGTAGAAGAAATATAAACAACCTTAAGATGCAGCTGACATAAGGCAAACTTATATTGGAAAAGCAAGACGTGTTGGGGCAAGGGGAAAGAAAGCCCAAATTTAAGGTAATCTAAATAACATGATATGAAATCGGGAGGAGGAGTGCGGACACTCTTTGAAGCATCAGGAGCTCTAAGTTCCTACGAACACAAAAAATGGAAGCTATGTTTCAACTTCTCAACATGGGGATTAGAGAGGATACTATTAATTATGGAAGAGCCGGCAAGGTGGTCGGAATCCTCCCCTGAGTCATCATCGTTCCCAGGGACATGTGGCACAGAATTTCCAGTAATATTAGAGGGAGACATTGAACAACTCAAAACCCTAAAATCCAGACGAAGATGTGGCGTCAATTAAAACAATATAGGCCATAATTGATAATTTCGGCCAAAAGTCCATAATAGAAACAGATCATCGGAGAAGAAAATTATCACCTTAAAGGAACCAAACCACACCACATAAATAAAGGCATACAATATCATACCTACATAACTGGGTTCTGAGTAAATAAAGAAAAACACAAGAAAACTTACTGGTTCAGTAAGGATAACAAGAGATGATCAGAGCAATAAAAAGATGGTAGAAGATGAAGACGTCTGAAACTAGGGAAACTTTTAATTATAGAAGATGAAAAGCTAAGAGACAATAAAGGGAATGGTGCGCAATCATAACGGTCTGACAAAAAACACTTTACCTCTTTGGAACTCGAGAAGGTGGCAGTAGTAGTACATTGAATAGGGATAACTTCCTAAGCACATGATTCAAGGAAATTATATGAAAAGGATAATGTTAAGACGAATGAGGAAAGTGCGAAATGAATAGCGAACACGAAGGAGTGAATCTCGACTGCAAGATCGCAACAATTAGATACCCATGAGATACGAAACATTCAAAATTTTAAAATTCAAATTCAAAAGAATGCATAATTCAGGGGAGTAAAGACGCTCAGCCAAGAAGCATACAACACTTCGCAAAAGCAGTTCACATCGTAGCAAAAATGAACTAATTATTACGCATGGGTTAAGGGCAAAAGAGTAAGTTCGAAAGCAGCTCCTGAACATGGCCTTAGCTTCGTGCACTGTTGACTTCGTGGCTGGGGGGGTTTATGGTGTGTGTGTGTAGCCCAGCGGTCAAGAGACCGCTGGCCTCTAGGCCCAACCCAATCTCGTTCCATGGCAAAACGAAATCATTTCAGCCCAAAGTGCAAATCATCCATACGAGGAACTATATAATCGTGGCATAGAATATGGACGAGAAATGTGGCACAAACAACGCACACAAAGCAATGAGCGGAGAACGTGGTAATCGTGCTATAACCCACGATCTCAACTCCTAAAAACTAGGAACCACGATGACATAGGCCTAAAAGTTCCTAATGTTTTTTTGGATTTGAGAGCTACCTGATATAAGAATATTACTATCTTCCGGTCCTGACCTTACGAAAACTCTTAATTGTAGAATTTTGAGAAGCGCTTGATACCAAAGGATCTGAATCAATGCTTTTCAATTGAAGACAACACATACGAACGTTCGATATAAGAAACAACATTAAGAATTTCACACAAGTGACTAATTAGCATGAACCCGAGCACTAGTTGCACAAATTGCTCACTAACTATCCCACATGATTAGCTCACAGATTTGAAGGATACTGCTAACTTAATTAACCCGCAGGATTAAGTAACAACGGAACGTTCTCAAGCAAAGACTAACAACTCAAATTCGAAATATATGATGTATAAAAGTTTTCAAAGTTAATTAAAATGTTGAAAATCATCTCCTATTTATAGTACATAGGTATGACCTTCAAGAATACAAAGAAGATAATGATTTGGTAATTCCTGTAAGAAACTAGAATGACTTATGACAGTTTTAAGAATCTAAAACAATATCAAACTAAAATACCTAATCTAATCCTAATTATGCCAAAATTCTACCAGCTACATGCTTGAATGAATATTACCTAATCTAATCTAATTCAAATTTAAACTAATCTATTGCAAGAATTTCGAGATTACTTTTGATGAAATACACCACCTCTCTAAAAATCTCAGAGGAAAAAAGAATATAGTGCTATACTCCTAAAGGCCTAATCTCAAAAATAAATTAGGAAACCCTAATTCATATCAACTGTTATCTTGTTAATGTCCATGTTCTAAAAGAAGTTGTTAATAGATGTGTGAGTATGAAGCTGTTGAAACATACATCTAGAGTTGATAAGATTCTGAAGTTTTAGGTATAATCTGCGTGGAGGTGTCCTGCAAGTTGCTAACATCTTCTGTTGTTTTGTTAAGCTCCTTTTTCAACTGTTTTGGGAAGTGACTGTTGTCAGCAATTCTTTGAATAGACTCCTATATAGAGTTGGCAATCTCTGATCCAAATCGAGAACTCAACCTGGATCGACATAATCGAACTAACTTAAAATCTGATCTAATCTGAGAAATATTGATCCGAATCCGACCTGACACGACCACACGCAACCCAAAATCCAATTTTGACCCGAGAAATATTGATCTGTACCCGAACCCGACACGACCGAATTCAACCCAAAACTCGAATATGACCCGATAATCTGGCCTCGAACCTGACCTGGATATGAACCTGAGATCACCCAAACCCAATTTAACACGAAACTAATTCAACCCGATAAATCAACTATATAACCCTACATGTAATCAACACAAAACAGATGTAGTTATAAAAAGTTAATTAACATTTGATATGGAACCAAGTCAACTTGGTTATGCGTCAAACTAATAACAAATGTGATTTTTAGACATATGATGACTAGTACATAAGGTCAGCTCATAACAAATGTGAATACACAAGGTTAAGTTAAAAATGCACGACTAAATTTATAAATCTAATGAATAATAGTCAAATAAATAGAGACGTCTCATTAAAATTATGATTTTGAATTAGTAACTATAGAGAGTCGATTAAATATTAATTTCAAAAATCAGTTTGAAAAGTATTGTAAAAATAATATTTAATAAATTATCACAAAATCTTGTTATAGACCGAGTCACTTTTCGATGAGGGTGTTTTATAATTAGTGGGACTAATAAGAATAGGCAAAGTCTTGGGAAAGATGGTCTTTCTATAAACTTATTGAAAGACGGAGTTTAATTAGAATAATAAAGGTAAAAGGTCTTACTTGCAATATTAAAATTTTATTGTACAACGTGTAGCAGTTATAAAGTTTATAACACAATTCATATAACCCAAAAATTTTATCTTCATTTCTTCTAATTTGCACTTTAAACCTTGGTCTTTCCATGGATTATGGAAAAACTGTCTTTCAAGAGACGAACTCAGAAGAATATTTGATATTTAATTTTATTTAGTGAGATATATATATATATAATTATGATAACCCTTAAAATGAGCTCAACATATAAATACTTATATTTAAAATAATTTGAATGAAATATTATAAAAATAATTATTTTTATTGTATTTAATATGTAACAATTTCTAACTAAACTAATAATTTCACCTCATCACTCATATAGTTTTCTTTAGATAACTAAACTTCAGAATTGTAAATAAAATTAATTATTTTAGATTTAAATGTAAGACACAAAAATACATTAAAGTAATCCTAATTTTTAATTAGTAATACCGCACAACGCGCAGTGGAACTTCACTAGTTTTTTATTTTAAAAAATAGAATCAAAATATTTATTACAACACAAAATTGCACTAAAGTATTTTAAAAAGTGAATTGAATTCAATGAATACTCAACACTGCTATTCAACTAAGATAGTAGGCACAAAAGCATCTCTAACACATTTATGAAAAATTATGCTATGGCCCAAAAAAATGTTACGACATTGTCATTCTCTCCAAATTACACAATTTTTGTTATTCTTGCATAAATATAGGAATAGAAAATACATAATTTTTTTGGTGAAATGTTGGAAAGTGCTAGTACATGTTTAGAGTAACTTAAAGTTGATTACTTAGAATTAAGAAAGAGAAATTGAAAAGGATTACAGATATGTTCTTCTGCCCAATTATTGATAATATTCCATTACGGACTTGAAAAATACAATGGGGGTGTATAAGGGTATCATCACGTTCGAGCGGATTTCAATTTGGAGTTACAAGTAAAGTTTTTAATTTTTACACTTAGGTCCCTCCAAGAAAGTTGAAATTGTTGAATCACGAAATTGGAGACACTAAAAAGCAATTCAATAATGTACTTTTGTAACTTTGCGATTTGGACATGTATGAGTGAATATAAGGGCCTTAAAAGTCAACATTGAATACTTTTACACAGTCTTGAAAAATTACGTTGTGGCCCAAAATTGTGTTACCCCATAATCCGTTTCTCCAAAATACATTATTTTTTTATTCTTGCCTAAATATATTAAAAATATTTTTTTGTAAAATGTTGGAAAATGCTAATACGTGTTCTAGTGTAATTTAATGTTGATTACTTAGAAGTAAGAAAGGGAAATAAAAAATTATTGCAGATATATTTTTATACTCGATTGTTGATAAATATTTTGTTACGTACTTGGAAAATACAATGGGGGTGTATACGGTAGCATCACTTTCAAGCGGATTTTAATTTGGAGTTACGAGTTAAGTTTTTACATTTTGCAAGTTACAAGTTACAACGAAACAATACCTGATAATAGTGCAATTGTAACAATAATATTGTTGAAATATAACCTAAACCAACCCAAATTTAATCGGGTGGCATAATAACTCGATCTAAAATGAACCAACCAAAAATATATCTGATTTTAATATGAAATATTATAAAAAATAACTGACATGATTAGACCCGAACAAAACTTCAGTAAAAAAAATGACACGACAATAACCCGATCCGATCCAACCCAAAATTATTTTGACCAGATCCGACCTGATCCGAGTATAAAAATTACATGACAGTAACCCGACCCGATATTAACTCGACCCAACACGACCGAATCTGAGGAAAAAACTGACACGTTTTCAACCCAACACGATAGGTACCCAATCCTACCCGACACGACAAATGAAATTAACACATGGCTATTCATCTGAGATATTCTCCCACATGTTAACACAATGCTATTCATCTGAGATATTCTCCCACATGTTATACATGGCTGACTAGGATTGGGGAGATCATCAACGGTTGGATAGCAAATTTTAGCATTAACATTGGCACCGTCTATGGGGATCACATTATTGTTTTAGCATCCACGCAGCTTGAATAACATGGAGGCACAACCGGTGGGAAATATTTTCAACCAGGTGGTTTTGGAAGACGTGACGCACCTCGATGAGGACTCTACCTCGATGCTAATGCTGATGGGAGAGAAACACCAACCTATACCTCAATGGATCTTGCAAGCCACTCGGAGATACTTCAGGCACTCATGGCATCGCAAGCCAGGATGATGAGAAGGATGAAAGATCGCCAAAATGGGAAGGCAAGGCAAAGAGGGTTAGGCTCAAAGCCAATCGAACTATTCCCAGAACAGGAAGGTGATAGTGAGGCACCCAACCGGATGGGGAAAGGCTCGGAGACTACCCAGAGCAGAGCCACCTCAATAAGGAAGGTACAAGTTGGAGGAGAGGAAATTGCAGCAGACCGCGAGTGGCAGGAAGGCTACGTGCCACCGCCAAGGGATGGATCTGCCTTGTCTGAGTTTCGAGACTGTGGTGGAACATGAGTGTTGCTAGGTTCTTCCTCTACACCTTCTGGTTGTTGTTCCTTCTCTGAATCATCCACAATAACATTTATGGATTCCATGAGAGTATTGGTTCGATGATTAAAAACTCTATAGGCACAGCTGTTGATGGAATACCCGAGAAAAATTCCTGTATCACTCCGATTATCAAATTTTACCAATTGTTCTCTATATCTGAGAATATAGCATGTGCTCCCGAACACATGAAAATATGAAACATTTGGTTTCCTGCCCTTCCAAATCTCGTAGGATGTCTTGCTGGTGAATGGTCGAAGATACACTCTATTGATTGTATAACATGCTGTATTGATTGCTTCTGCCCACCATTTCTTGTGAATATCTTTTTCTGCCAACATAACTCGAGCCATCTCCTGCAAGGTTCTGTTCTTACGTTCTACAATACCATTCTGCTGAGGAGTGATGGGAGCCGAAAATTCATGCTGGATTCCAAGCTCATCACAGAAGTCACTAAATTGTACATTCTCAAATTCTCTACCATGATCACTTCGAATTCGAATTATCTTCCCTACTGGACTTCCTTTTTCAGTTTGTAACTTCACTACAAGGATTCTAAATACTTCTAACATATCAGATTTTTCTTTCAAAAAAACTACCCATGTAAATCTGGAGAAATCATCAACACATACAAAGATATATTTCTTCCCACCTATACTAGGTGTATTGACTGGACCCATAAAATCCATATGCAATAATTCCATATTTCTAGATGTAGTAATATACTGGACTGAAGAGTGAGGAGATCGAATTTTTTTTACCATGTTGACATGGTCCACATACAATTCCTTCCTTGCTGGTTAAGGTAGGCATTCCTCGTACAGCTTTCTCATTTGCGATTTTCACCAATGTTTTGTAATTGATATAGCCGAGCTTCCTGTGCCACAGAACTTCTTCATCTTGCTTCAAAATCATGCACCGTACTCCTTGTTCTAGTAGATAGCAATTGTCTATGGATCTTATTCCTGAAAGAACCGTGTTTTCTCCATGCTTTACTATACATTTATCCTTCTGAAATTCCACCACCACGTTATCGTCACACAGCTGGCTCATACTTAACAAGTTTGCCTTTAGATCTTCAACAAACAATACACTTGTGAATACTGGAAATCCTTCAATTTTCAGTTCGCCTTTTCCAATTACTCTGCTTTTCTTTCCATCACCAAAGGTTACATATCCGCCATCATATGGAGTAATGTTCGTGAGATATTCTGGAGTGCTAGTCATATGGCGAGAACATCCACTATCGAAGTACCACGAATCTCTGGAATAGGCAATGAGAGAAGTGTGTGCAACCAGACATGAGTTAGATCGTTTAGCAATCCATACTTTTCTGATCGATTTTACTGTATGAATATTGCCTATGTTGGAACATGGCAGAGGTTGTCGTCCTATCATTTGATCTCTGGTCAGTCTTCTGCACTGTTTTTCAACATGTCCTTGATACGTACAGTATCTACAAATGAGTGGCTTTCTTTGATGAGGCATCCCATACTTTTGTTTCACTTCTTGGATCTTAGCCTTGAGGGTTACGGGTTTTTCATGCGATTCAGTCTTGGGTTCTTTCCCGTATCCAATCTCGTGTTGATCACCAAAGTTTCTTGCCATATCAAGAATATCATCAAGCTTTGCCTTTCCAGAATTTAATTTAAATATAGTTGCTTCAGACATCTCAGCCCTCTTGACTGCTGCTATCAGTTTACCATTCAGTTCTTCATTACTCTTTTCAAGTTCTACAATTGTGAATCGCAATTCTCTTTCTCTTTCAATTAACTTCCTTTTTTCTTCGTTCAGTTCTTTGTTCATGTCGGCTACTTGAACCCACATAGCATACATTTTTTCATAGGTGCTGTAGATTTCTTCATCACTTACAGACAAATCATCATCTTCGTTGCTGTGTGCATCGTTCAGATCTATGTTGGAACATACAGCTTTACCTTTGTTCAGTGTGTTGGAACATTGATCCTCTGATGTATCATGAACCTTTGCTCTAAATGCTACGTAGTTACTGGTAAGTTCATCTTCGTCCTTCTCATTATCTTCATCTTCACTCCAAGAGGTGACATATGATTTTCCTTGTTTCTTGCGAGTGTTAGCACATTCAGCCTGAATATGACCATATCCTTCACATTCTCTGCATTGAATTCGTCCAGCCTGTTTTGGTTCGTTGTTCTGATTTCTCCCGAACTGCGGATTCACTTGTTCAAATCTCATTTTGCGATTATTACTCGAGTCTTGTTGTCTTTGTCTATTTCCGCCAAACCTGTCCTGAGATTTCTTGTTGACCACCTTCTTTAGCATTCTCGAGAAATTCTTTGTGATAAGTGCAAGTTTTTCAATCTCATCATCGCTGTCAGACTCGTGATTGTCCGTAGCTGGAGACACTTTGAACGCCAATTCCTTAGAGACTCTTTTTGTAGCTTGCTGGAATGTCATCTCATATGTCTGTAATGAACCCATCAGTTCATCTAGGCTCATGGTGGCTACGTCTCTTGCTTCCTCTATTGCTGCTACTTTCATTGCAAACCTTTTGGGAAGATATCTCAAGGTCTTTTTCACCAACTTAGTTTCTTTGTACACCTTTCCGAGTTGATAAGCCATGTTGGAGATGTCCCTGAGTTTTCCATTGAATGTAGCAATAGTGTCGTCCTCCTCCATTTTGAGTTCTTTGAACTTAGTAGCCAGCATCTGTAGTTTTGATTCACGCACTCGACTGGTTCCTTCGTGAACAGTCTGTAGAATATCCCATGCTTTCTTTGCTTGGTGACATGTAGATATAACCTTGAACTGATTTTCATCAACTGCAGTGAAGATTGCATTAAGTGCCTTAGAATTCGCCAGAGATTCTTTGAGTCCATCTAGCATTGTCGTTGGGTTTCTGCTTCCTTTGACTTGACTCTCCTTCTACCGCTTTAGAACTTGTATCAGCATCTTCTGTAGGATGATTCCATTCATTCTCAACATAAAACCATGCCAGTTCATCCAGTGAATTGATGAAGACCCTCATACGTGCCTTCCAATAGTGTAGTCGTTGCCTTCTAGCAGGGGAGGTCGAGAAACTGAAGCTCCTTCTCTTGTCGTCATGGTAAAACTGTATCTCACTTTCCTTGAAACAACCAAGGGAATAATAAGTGACCAAGCTTTGATACCAAATGAAATTTAGTTTTACCATTTTTTCTAGTACTTACTAGTGTGTTCCAACATGACTAATCTAACCAAGTGCATAATAACGTAAAATGTGAAGGACACATGACTTGGTTACGTAGTTCGGTGTAATCCACCTACATCTGCGGGGCCTGGCCCAGTTCAGAATAAATCCACTAATTAGAAAGATATAGTACAGAGTACAGTTTACAAAATACTTATCTTTACTAACTATATTGTGTGAATTCTGCTAGCTCCCCTAGCTACCGATCCGCCTTGATCAGACTCCCTCTGACCTCGAACTCCGTCGACGCTGGATCTCCTCCTCCCGAGGAATTAAGTTTTCTGATTCTGAACTTTGTGCAGCAGGTCAGGTATGTTGGAACACAGTAGTCTGACTCTTTGCAATTCTCGAAAGTCTCAAAAATCTGTATGCAGATTTTTGCTCTATTAAATTCGTGAGTATGCAGCCGTGTTTGTCCCAATTTATACCCACGAACAGATTGGAATACTCCTTGATTATCTCCACAATATTCCTATTTCAAATCTTCTTCTTGAAGCATATCCAAATCCCATAAATAAAGGAATTTACCTTATATCAATCTATCCCATATATTCGAATATATCATCTCCTTATAAGTAGGGATTTTCCATAAATCGATTATGCTTCACACGCCTGATATACATAGTCAAATATACGACTTCCATAAGTTATAAAATACTCTAATATTTTGGCTTTGATTTCCATAAAACCTTGGCGTGAATATTCTGTATCAGCATGTTCCAACATGGAATATTTTCTTGTTCACAAAATTGCCAATCAAATATTCACTTGCAAATCCCTTGACTTTACCGTTACTTTTTGGAGAAATTAGGTGATTGGCTAATGTGCATTTAGCGAACCAGTTTAGTGAGATGATTTTTGTCTTGGGCTACATAGGTCATGCATATACCACAATAATAATTATTAGAACATTGGTACAATGGGAACATCTAAAACCAATCCAACCAATTCTCATATTATGAATCTCAATGTAAATGGGTCTTCACTTGCTAATTGATGTTCTAAGCTTATGACGACGTAGGCAATTCGATCCTGGTGTGTGGATATGATAGATGGATCACATTTGGAACTCTCATTTACGTTGTTGATTGAATCTGGCGGTAAAACATGTTTTGAAGGTTATCTAAACTCATATATATTGAATTAATTACATGCATGAGATCCGTGATTAGATAGTTAATTTTTCACTAAATTAGATTTAATCAATTCCAAACATTATACACTTCACGATCGGTTCACCTATTGTTAATTTTGACTATTCAAGCAACAATCTCATCTTTCTTCTTCTTTCTATTCACAGTGAGGAGTTTATTTATGAGAATATATGGATTGGTTTTTTACTTTTTAAAGCCCATTACTTGTTTTATTTCATTTTCCCTCAATTTCATACTTTGTGAGTGATCATTCGGTTATGATGCACTGCTAGCTTAATTTCATTCATTTCCAACTAAAACATTTTGATCGATATGATTCTTCATCTATTTTTAGAAATGCACATTAATGAAAACACACCATCCCAACCAACAGAATCCAGTACCATTAAAAACATAAAGCCACATTCATGATTGAAAACAATACAGATAAGATTAATACTACATATGCTAGTTTATGAAACTCTAATGATTGACACGGGCAATCAATAAGAATAATAATAGAGAGGGTGGCCTTTGCACACCACTACATTCTCTCTTTACACTCTGGAAGGAACAATAGTGCAGGATCATGGGTGGGCTGAAAAGTAGGCCAGAAGGCCCACCAAAGGAGCATTAACATAAGTAGTGGGCTCAGATTCCTGAAAGAAAGGCCTCGAGTCAGGGAAGGCATCGGTGGTGTTTGGCCCACCAACTACGGCCCCAATCAGACGGTTGGGATTGGGGTTGGGGCTCATGAAGTAGCGAGACCCCTCCTTGCAGCCAATGTGGGCCGGGTGGGCCTTGACTGATGGCAAAGAACTGCCCCGGTGATGTATCCTCTGCGGGAAGTGCTGACCGTACCCTACCATGTACGACATTCTCATGGGATTATCACCAAGAATGTAGTCCACCTGTCCATACACAATCAACATTCAAACCATTCAATTCACAAGAAACGGGGAGGTGGTATACTGCCCTTGTAAAGTGCAGCTATATAAATAATGAAGATACGGATGACTCATTTCCGGATGATTTTTTAATATTGACTCATTTTATTTTTGATAAATTTTACATTATTTTTACCCATTTAAATTACCTCAATATTAATTATAGTCTAATTATTGCACATCGTTCGAGAAACATGCTAACCATTAATATGTTTAGCTACGTATATCAACGGGGCAGTTCGGACGTTCTTGTTCTTTCTACTGATGGAAACTACTTGTTCGTACTTTCTACTGATGGAAACTTGTTCGGACGAATTCAACAATATTACATACGATAATATCATGTCTCATATTTCTATTCAAATATGTGATCAAACTTTAATAGAGAATAGTATTATAGAATAAGTGGGATAGAGGGAGTAATAGGATTAGGATACAGTTCATGGACACTCACCAATAATAACGAGTAGGAAGTGGCCAATGCTATATTTCAAGAGATTGCTTTCATTTTAAAATATTGATTTTAAAATGAGTGATCGAGGGCCTATTAGTCATTCAGTCCTAAAAAAAATGTGGAAATATATTTTAACACGTCCCTTCACCTGCAAATGGAACACTCTCCACAACTTAATGTTAGGCTCAATTAAACGGGATTCCAATATTGTGCAAAGGGATCTTGAACTTCCATCTTAGTACCAAATATAACTAAGTGCAATAACCCAAAACCTTACCTTTTATTTTAGACATTTAGTACTTATGAGATAGATATGAAAATATATATCAAAGGTGAATTATTTTATTTTTTTAATGAAAATAAGAAGGAGAAAAACAGTTGCAATAGTGCCATTGGATAATGCATTTGAAGATGAGGTTGGGTATTGAAACTGGAACATGGAAATGAGAAGACAAGATCTTGGAAGGTCGTAATCAGAATTTGTGCCGTTGTGACTAGGGAACTATAAGAATTGCATGGACCATGTAACGGGTGGGATGTGTGGATTCTAACGGTCATGAGAGTACAAACAGAGGCTGTGCTAACGGTTCCTAAATTTAACAGGATCGCGAAAGCCAAGGAAAACCTGTTTAATTTTTTTATAAAACCCTGGCTGGTAATTTTAAGATAGGATATAAATGCATGTGTCGGGGCTTGAGATACCTGCCGTTTGGCTAACTGCTTGAGAAGAGCAGGGGAGACAGTGGTGTCGCCACATGGCACCACCTTATTGGCATGGCTCAGATAATTGGAGTAGGCTAGCAGCAGGAAGGATAAGGATGTAACATGCTGCATATTACATACTCCTGCTTTGACGATCAGCCCTCCTAACATTATTATCATTAAATCCAAACAATTAGTAGTAGTATTGTTTTTTTAAGGGAATTGTAAGAGCAAATTATTGAAGAGCATCATATATATATACACACACGTATACACGTACCTGGAGAATATTGGAGTTGAGGATGAGAAATTCCAGGCAGTATAGAACAAATGAAACCATCTGCATTCCTCTGAAATGCCGTTAGATCATCTGATTTCCCCATCAACACTTCCTGCCACACAAGTAAACCAATTGGACACACTAGAAATGCACAATCACAATTAATAGACATATTAATGCTACATAAGATAACTAAAAGATGAAACAAATTAAGGATCATACCATAATCCTTATACCCTATTGGTTAACAGTGAAAATTTACAGTATTACATCATAGTAAATAATGTGCCATTAATGAAAAAACTAAATGACTAATTACCTTTTTAGAAATGTGTAATTAACCATGGATATATTAGTCTTTTCTTTAATGTCACATTATCCAACATGATGTTTAACTGTAAAATACTCAACAATCCGATTGTAGAAAATGAACTCAATAGAATGCAAAGGAAGAGCATTGAATAAGTGAATTAAAAATGGTACCTAAAACCTCACCTCCATCAATAAGTAATGAAGGCATGTTCAAAGGTCATCTACCATGCCACTGCCCACCCCCATCCATACATTTACTAGACACACATAGTGGAGTATCTCTCAGCATGGCAAGAAAACAGTTCTCTCTCCCAAATTCAGTCCCTTTCGGCACATGGATGCTGCAGTAACTTAACTACAGGACCCACCAGATCTCATGCCCTAAAACCCAAAATTTACTTAAGAGGATTGTTGCCATCTTCTTTCTCCTTTTAAGTGTCATTAATTACAGAAGGTGAAAGGCACAAGACTCACCGGAACCCTGAACCCATCATGTGGAATTACAAAAGAATTGACCTTTCACCCCAAAATCCAGGTAATAATGGCAAAAACAAGTGGATCTTATCACACTATGTGGGGCCAGAGTAGATTTGCACGCCATGTGATAGCAGCATGCATTTGATTAGTTAGAAATATAGATCCGTGAGACACCAAGAATAAAGGGAACAAAATCAGTAATCAAGAAAAGATAATTAGGGGGTGTATTAAAAAGCAGTCACTAGTCTTAATCCAATTAATGAGTCCATAAGATAAGCACATGAGGACACATGTTAATTAGTTCCGAAATAGATGGGGATCGGACCGACAAACCTTGGAAATGAGGACATTAATTCCGGCGTGTTTGTTATCCCATCCGAATTCATTGATGGTGTCTGCCGCCCTCAGTACCACCTCATTCCTCACGATGTATTCCCGGTATTCCCGCCTCCTAGTCGCCTTGTGCAACCATGCTGCTCCCCACAGCAACTCATCCTGTATCACCAAAGTTGTTAAAAGTTAAACAAAACATGGTAGGAGTTTAATCTCTGCCTTTTTAGGTAATTTTTAACAAGTGTAGGGTGGACAGACCAAAACAGAAAACATGTCAATAATGGGGCAAGTGTAACCGAAGAAGTATGGTTTATACTAATTTAAGTTTATGCTGATAAGACTTTAATATTTTTGTAGTTCTAATTAAGAGAAAGTCATATAAACTTATGGAGAGTCTATACGGGTTTTTATCTTAAATGTTATGATTTTTTTATAAAATTTAATTAATATATTTTATAAGTTAAAACAAGTAAAAATATGTATTTAAAAGTGAAAATATAAAAATATATGATATAAATAAAATATTTTCAAAAAAAACTAAATTTTGTACTCCATTTGTCTTAGATTAAATTACACAAAATCTTTTTCACATTCTCCAATAAACACATTTGACCATTAATATATTTAACTATGTATAGTATCGGTAAATAAAAAGTTACTTTCTAGAAACTACTTGTTATGATGAATCCAACGATATCACATACAACACTATTATTGTTTATATATCTATTCAAATATGTAGTCACAGTTTTCTTAGTTTGACTGAATCTTTAATCATGTGTAATTTAATTCAGGACGGAGAGAGTATGTAACTTAACAAATGTAGTATATAAGATAAAAATAAGTGGTATGTCTACAAGCTCGTGTACAAGCTGCCCTACTCCTAATTTAAAGCCACCACTCGAAAACAATTACTCCCTCCATTTTTTTAATATTGGCACCTCATTTTTTGTGTTAGAATTTAGGAGATGCTAAATGAGTGGATGAAATTGAATTGAAGAAGAGAAAGTAAAATGAGTGGATGTAATAACCTTAAACTCGACATAAATAGAAAGTGCCAATGAAAAACAAATGCCCATTTTTAGTAAGTGTGCCAATATTAAAAAAACGGAGGGAGTATAACAAAACGGCTAGGTGAAGTATTAAATAAATTAATGTATAATGTACCTGGAAGCCATTAACGTCACAATAAAAAGGGCAAACTGCAGACTGCAGGCTGGAACTGTACGCGCCCCGGTGCCTGTCAGCGAACTGGAAGACCTGACATTCACCAACACCACGCTTTCAGTTGCTAATCAAACGGTCCATTTTTTCCATTTTTATGTTATTACTATTCATAATTAATCGCTAATGATAATTAATTAACAGACAATCATTAAAAAAGCTACGAAGCGGGAATGTGTGAAGAGGCAGAAGAGCATGTCTTGCGCTGGCAAAAGTTGCACTAATTATACTATTCCATTCTCCTAAATTGTCTCACGTATTTCGGCTTAAGATATCATACTAGCAAACTTAAAAAATAGGAGCACAAATATTGAACTCATGTTTAAGCATTCCAAGGATTATCATCAGCGATTTGATCGCTTGTCCCAAGTACGATGTAATAGAGTGACTTATAAGTGTGAAACTTTGTCATTATTAGACAAATTACCATTTTTAAGGAAAGAAGTGTGAAAACTGTACCAGTCGTCCTCTCTCCTAGATACAAGGAAATGTTTATGGAGACGGAAGAAAAATGGAGACCAATGATGGAAGTATTATGACTTTAACTCACATATTTAAAATCATTTTCTCTACACTAACACTCCCTCCATTTTTTTTCATTGACACCCTCTCTTTTGGTGTTAGAATTGAGGAGATCCTAATGAGTGGATGAAATTGAATTGAAAAAAGAGAAAATAAAATGAGTGGATGTAAAAATCTTAAACTTGTCCAAAATAGCAAGTGCCAATTAAAAGAAAACCACTTTTAGTAAGTGTGCCAATGGAAAAAAAATGGAGGGAGTACTCAATTTCAATGAAGAAATACTAATCACAAAAAACAACAGTTTAGTTAAATTAAAATGGAAAAAAAAAAACAGGGCAGGGGCAGAGTCTGACTTTTTGGAGTTCCCAACGTCATAAAAAGAAGCGAAACGACCCATCAGATGTTATCACCATCAAATCACATGCTGCCACTTCACATTACGCTCTATTTTTCTCAATATTCATTAGATTCAAGTCACATTGCTCTTATTTTTTGCAACAATGTGAAGGAACAGAATTTAAAAATTATAATCAAAAATGAAAATATCTAATTCCTGGGATTATGAGGAAGTATTTAAAAGATACTTTTCAGTAATTTATCTGTAAGTAATTTGTGTGTAGTGACACACTTTCTTGTTTTTGTTGCGTTTATGGATTTGACAAACTTTATTTTTATAAAAAAATAATTTCTATTTCATTCAATCATTATATTTATCCTTTTTTTTCTTACACTCAAGGCAACCGCTCACACCCATGGTGCCCAGGAAGTATTTAAACACGGAGGTAGTAAAAGGTAGAGAGTACTAACATTTCCCAGGGACTGAGATATTACGGACATGCGATACACGACAACTGAGACAATGTGACTAACCTTAACGGCACGGCTGAGCAGGAGTCTGGAATAGGCGGGGTCCCATGCTCTGAACACGATGGAAGCGGCTGCCAATGCGGCAGCGGTTTCACCGGCAACGTCGGATCCGGGGTGGTTAGCGTCAATGTGGTAAACGGATCTCAACGTGTCCATATCCTCGGGCCTCTCCCAGCAGTTGTGGTCGGAAAATGCATCCCCAACTTGCACGTAAATAACACCGTCGTGAGCGGTTGCCTTGAGCAGGTAATCCGTGCCCCACCGCAACGCCTTGAGCGCGTTCCCCAACTCGCCCCCCATGTTCCGCTCGAAGTCTATCAGGCTCCACGACAGCAACGTTGTCGTGAACGCCATCGGAAACCCGAACTTAATGTTGTCGCCGGCGTCGTAGTATCCTCCGGTCAAATCCACCTGAAACGGAAAGCAATGTTAGAACTTAAACCAGGCGTTTTCATGAATGCGAAGAATGCTGGGATTCTTACCCCGGCGGCTGATCCGTCGTGCAATGCCGAGTCCTGGCGCCAGCGGAGGCGCTGGCCCGGCGGGAGCTTGCCGGAGCGTTGGCCTTCGAAGAAGAGAATGCTCTTCTTCAGCGCGTCGCGGTAGTCTTGACCGCCGGAGACGGGTGCGGCGGCGCTGAGAAGAAGGGTGCATGCTGCGGCAAGAAAGAGGCGGGAAAATATAGCCGTTGCCGGAAAACGGTGGCTAGATTTTGGCGCCATTAGTTTTATTATTACTTTAGTTGCTGGGGAGTGAAGTAAAGAATAAAGGGGTGGGGATTTTGTTTTGTTTATATAGACCGAGTTTTGGGAAGAAATGCTGGTCATTGGATTCTCGGGGTGGGTCCAACTGATGGGCAACACGTGGGAAGATGTGATTGGTTCAGACTAACGATGAATGAGGCATGGATTGACCGGTTTTTTTTTTCCTTTCAGGACTTTGACTTACCGGCTCAACGAATGTAAATGAGCCGGTGATTAGGGGGGATTTCGTGAGGCTTGGTGGGGTCTACCTTTTCTTTTAAATTTTACACTGTGGTCTTTTTCTTTTGTCTTTTACAGTTCACACTTTATATAGCTAGCCTTCGGTGCAAATTGCTAGATTATATACTTCCAACCTCTCTACCACATCAATATTGCTACTTTTTCTCTTTTTAAGGAGTATTTATGTGGTAGAGGAATTGAGAAATAAAATAAGCTGATTAAATTTTAACCATGAATTTTAAGCTAAGTAAGAACATATGAATATTTAATTGGGATAAACGAAAATAAAAATTATAAACCTTACGCAGGAATCAAATGAATACTTTCTAGTTCAAATTTCTCTGACAAAGTTACATCCATGGATCTTTTTATATACATTTTTTTAGAATGATTTTTTTATCGGCACCTTCATCTTTTGATAAAGAGTAAGTTTCTTAATAGACGGTCTGCTTTTATTTTTTTTAACTTATACTGCATTTGTTAAATTAATACTCTCTCCATCCCAGCTAGAGTTGCATTATTTTTTACACGCCGTTCAAGAGACATGTTTGACCATTAATATGTTTATCAACATATAATAACGACAAATAAAAAGTTAATATTTGAAAACTACTTGTTACGACGAATTGAACAATATCATATACGATAATATTATTGTTCATATATCTATTCAAATATGTAATTAAATTTTGATAGGGAATAATGTTAAAAAAACAAGAGTGCTAGTTCAGGTGGGACATAAGGAGTACTAAATTTAAAGGTTCTAAAATGTATTTTTTAATATTATTTTTTAAATATTTTCACATTCAATTATATATTATTACTTATTTAACTTATATAATATAATATTTAAAACATTATGACTTTTAATGTAAAAAGACAGTGGACATGCCACTGTTCTAACACTTTCTCTCTGATAAATACTCTCTATAAAAAGTTTGTGTCATATAGAAGGGATAAAAATTAGAAGATTGGAGGGAGTATAGTTACATGGCAAAATCGGCACTCTCTTTGGTCCTTTATATATGGCCTCATTTAAAGTGGCACAATTTTTTTTAGAAAATGAAATATATGGTGGAGGTTAAATTAGGAGAATAAAAAGAAGATTGGGTGATTAAAAATAATTTAAGATTTACCAAATATGAAAAGAGGCAAAATAAAAAAATCATCAAAAAATGGAAGTGAATCATTATAAGAGAATGTGAGGGAGTATGTCGTTTTATATGCTGAGACAGATGTGATGTCATCTAGTTCTGCAAATATATGCTGCTGCTCAAACTTATTCCTAACGCCCTACTGCAACTGAAACATTGCATTAATGAACTGTTAGCTACTTTACTCTATCATAATAATGACATCGTTTAAGAGTTTGTCATATTTTGCTGTTCTTGTACGCAATGATAAAGAGAGTGAACCAGAAGATATTATATACCATCAAAGACAAAATTAGGTAAGATTTACGTACAATTTGATTATCAAATCCCCAAAATCTTAAAAGCAATATCTATCTTCCCCTTTTTGTCTATGTATAATATAAGACTAGGTGTCTCCAGCCCGCGCAAAGCACGGGCCGTCGACAACGGGTTATGAAATCGCTTAGTCGTTCATTAATTAAAAATTAAAATTAAATAAAAAATAAAGTAGCATTGAGGCATAATAGGAGTTCGAGTGGAGAGGGTTTGAGTGGAGAGATTTGAATAGAGGGTTTGAGTGGAGAGGGTTCGAGTAGAGTGGGTCCGAGTAGAGGTTCGAGTGATCTTGGGTTCGAGTGGAGAAGTTCGAGTGGAGAGGTTCGAGCGGAGAGGTTCGAGCGGAGAGGTTCGAGTGATGAGGTTCGAGTGAAGAGGAATCGGGTGGAGAGGTTCGAGTAAAGAGGGTTCGAGTGGAGAGGGGTTCGAGTAGAGAGGTTTCGATTAGAGAGGTTCGAGTGGAAAGGGTCTAGTGAGAGGTTCGAGTAGAGAGAGTTTGAGCGGTGAGGGTTCGAGTGATAATATGTTCGAGTGGTATAGGATTCGAGTGGAGAGAGTTCGAGTGGTGAGGGGTCGAGTGGTCGAGTGGTGAGGATTCGAGTGGTGATGGTGGAATGAAGAGAGTTCGAATAATGAGGGGTCGAGTGGTGAGCATTCAAGTGGTGAGAGTTCAAGTGGTGAGGGTCAAGTGGAGAAAGTTCGAGTGGTGAGGGGTCGAGTGAGGGTTCGGGTACAGAGGTTCGAGTGGTACTGATTGGAGTTGTACTGGTTCGAGTGGAGAGGGTTCGAGTAAAGGGTTCGGGTAGAGAGGTTCGAGTGGAGAGGTTCGAGTGGTAATGGCTCGAGTGGTACTGGTTCGAGTGGTGAAAGTTTGAGTGGAGAGGTTCGAGTTAAGAGGGTTGGAGTGGTACTGGGTTCGAGTGGTTCTGGGTTCATGTGGTGAGGATTCGAGTGGAGAAATTCGAGTAAAGGGGATTCGAAGGTTCGAGAAGAGGATTCGAGTGGAGAGGCTCCAAGTGCAGGGTTCGAGTGGAGAAGGTTCGAGTGGTGAGGTTCGAGAGGTGATGGTTCGAGTAGAGAGAGTTTGAGCGGTGAAGTTTGAGTGATAATATGTTCGAGTGGTACAGGGTTCGAGTGGAGAGAGTTCGAGTGGTGAGGGGCCGTGTGGTCAGCATTCTAGTAGTGAGGGTCGAATGGAGAGGGTTCGAATGATGAGGGGTGGAGTGGTGAGCATTCAAGTGGTGAGAGGTCGAGTGGTGAGGGTCAAGGGGAGAGAGTTTGAGTGGCGAGGGGTCGAGTGGAGAGAGTTCGAGTGGTGAGGGTCGAGTGGAGAGGGTACGAATAGAGGATTCGAGTGGAAAAGATTCGAGTGGTACTGATTCGAGTGGTCAGGGTTCGAGTAGAGGTTTGAGTGGAGAGGTTTGAGCCGAGTCAGATGGTTGATGTTCGAAGGGTGGATGGTTTGAGTGGTGGCGATGCGGATGGTTGATGGGTCAAAGGGTGATGCCTCGAGGGGGAAGGTTGATATTTCCAGGGCCTCAAGGGTTAATGAATTGATGGGGAGGTTTGAGTGGTACTGGGTTCGAGTGGAGAAGTTCGAGTTGTAATAGGTTCGAGTGGAGAGGTTCAAGTGGTGAAAGGTCGAGTAGTGAACATTCGAGTTGTGAGAGTTCGAGTGATGACTGTCGAGCGGAGAGGGTTGGAATACAGGATTCGAGTGGAGAGATTCAAGTTGTACAAGGTTCGAGAGGAGAGGTTCGATTCGTGGGGAGTCAGATTTTTGATGGGTCAAGGTGTGATACTTTGAGGGAGATGGTTGATGGTTCCAGGGCCTCGAGGGTTGATGAATCGAGGAATGATAACTCGAATAAACACCCCTCGAGGCAGATGGTTGATGTTGAAGAGGTGGATGTTTCGAGTGGTAGGGAGCCCTCGAAGCGGATGGTTGATGATTCGAAAGGTGAATGGTTCGAGGGGTGATAGTTCCAGGAGCAGATAGTTGATGTTCGAGGTGTGGTTGGTTCGAGGGTTATATGCCTCTAATGGGTAATGATTCGAGAGCTAATGTGGATGGTTCAACACTCTTAGTGGTATACTCTCTTGAGGGGTGGTATGCCTTCGAGGGCTGGTATACTCTAGAGGGATGGATGTGTAACCTGTCGAGGGATGGTATACCTTCGAGGGCTGGTACACCTCTCTCGAGACGAACATAGCGTACCCTCGAGAGTACACCTTCCATATTACTGGAGAGAATACACATTTCATTCCTCGAGAGTACGCCATGTACGTCTCGAGAGAGGTGTACAAGCCCTCGAAGGTATACCACTTCTCGAGAAGTTACATATCCACCCCTCTAGAGTACACCAGACCTCGAGGGTATAGCACCCCTCGAGAGAGTATATCTCGAGGGTACGCTATGTTCGTCTCGAGAGAGGTGTACCACCCCTCGAAGGTATACCATCACTTGACAGGTTACACATCCACCCCTCTAGAGAACACCAGCCCTCGAGGGTATACCACTCCTTGAGAGAGTATACCACTGAGAGCATTGAACCATCCACATTAGCTATCGACTCATTACCCATTCGAGGCATATACTCTTTGAACCATCCACCTTTTGAATCATCAACCATCCGCTTTGAGGGCTCCCTACCACTCGAAACATGCACCCCTTCAACATCAACCATCGGCCTTGAGGGGTGTTTATTCGAGGCATCATTCCTCGATTCATTAATCCTCAAGGCTCTGGAACTATCAACCATCTCCCTCGAGGTATTACACCTCGACCCATAAAAAAATTGCCTCGCTACCACTCAAACCTCTCCTTTCAAACCTTGTACCACTCGAATCCTCTATTTGAACCCTCTTCACTCGAACTCTCGCCACTTGAACGCTCACTACTGGACCCCTCACCACTTAAACACAATGCCACTCGAACCTCTCCACCACTCAAACCATCAACCCCTCGAACATCAACCATCTGCATCGACTCAAATCTCTCCACTCTAACGTTTATTTGAACCTCACCACTCGAACCAAGTACCACTCAAATCTTCTATTCGAACATTTTCCACTCGGCGTTGATATGAATCTCCTTGCGAAGACTCACGATTTGCGGAATTAATATCTTTGATCTAGTGAAGGGATCTGCAAACCCGTACTATCTCGCACGAAATTCAGGAGTCTAGCCCTCGGGGTACGCCTAACTTCGACTTGCTCTCTAACTAACCCTCAGGATCAGATTATAAGGTTTATTGATACTTAACTAGCCCTCGGGGTTAAGCAACAATGGAATAGCTCTCAAGCAAAGAGTATGAACTCAAAAGGTTGTATATTTGATTGATGAAAGGTCGTAATTTTCGTCCATAAGGCCTCCCTTTTTATAGGGTTACAATCTTGCCTCAAACCCTAATCACAAATGGAAACTGAATCGACTTATGGCAGCTTTAAGAAGCTAAACCCATATCTAACTAAAATACCTAAAATAAATGGTAATCTAAGGTAATCAGGTTGAATTCTTCAAGAAGTAACCTTGAAGAATATTACCTTATCTAATCTTACCAAATCTAATTCTAATCAGAATAAAACTGAATATACTAAACCTTAATGGACTGTATTTTCAAAATTCAGCTCTTCAAAGCCCACATGGCCGAGCTATCAGTCCAATAAACCCAAGATGAAATAATTTTACAATATTTTACAGTGATCACACTACCTCATTAAAAACCCAGTGGGAAAAAAGAGTATAGTGTTCTTCATGATGTCTTCAGTTCGTCGACAATCTTGAATAATGAATCCAAGATGTCGATGGTGACTGCTTCTTCAATTCTTCATCATAAAGGCGATCAATCAAAGCATTTAAAGCAGCATCCCTAAGCTTAGTTCTTGACCTAGTCATAGGTCCTGCCATATCACTTAGAGGATCTCGAACATATCCTTTAAATGTTTGATCAAGTCGTGGAATGTCTTCATTTATGGTGGTAGTCGTCTTGGCATCTCCATCAGGCCTTCACCACGAACTCTTACCAGTCAAACGCTCACAACTCGAACCTCTCCAGTTGAACCTAGTACCACTCGAAGCACTCCACACGAACCGAGTACCACTCAAACTTCTCCATTCGAACCTCTCTATTCGAAGCCTCCATTCGAACCCAGAATCACTTGAATCTAGTACCACTCGAACCTCCACTTGAACCCTCATCACCCATCCATACCTCTAGAATACACCAGCCCTCGAGGGTACACTACCCCTCCATTTGAATCCTATATTCGAACTCTCTTGAAAAGTACACTTTTTTTAAAAAAAACCGACCTTCATCACTCGAACCTTTTGTACTTGAACCCTTTACTCAAACCTTTATAGAATTTTATATGTTATATAAAATGGTTAAAATATTATGTTGTAATTATGTCTATTATTTAGCTTCACAGTAATTGAACAAAGTGTGTATTTTATGACATTATGCTCAATTTAGTGGGAAGAATATATACACATAAGAACCATAAAGAAAGTGGAATTATTAAAAGATGTTTTGTAGAGGCCGTAACAAGTGTTGTTACATTAAATTTCAGAAATCTAAGTACGACCTTGGAAAAAATCTTTATTACAAAGTTTTCTAGAGGCCGTAACAAGTGTTACATTAAATCTCACAAATATAATAAGTACGACCTTGGACAAAAATCAACCTAATAGTTCCCAAAAGTTCCCAAATTGGACGGAAGTCAGGATTTCTATATATATATATATACACACACACACTTGAAAAGGAGGGATTAGACAAAAGTCAAGCACTGCAGGGACTAATACTAGTTTTTTTTGCAACATCATCAGATTCAAAGGGTAACTTTCTTTTAGCACCTCTTTCCTTATTGTCAGGAGTTTCTGAAGCCCCCATATCTGTGTCAATCTGCATTGATGATGGGGTATCGCTGCCTGATAAACGCCCAATGTTTGAACTGCCATATTTGCTTTGACCAGAAAGGTCCATAACTTCAGAACAAATAGCCTTGGAAGGGCTCTTGTCTAAAAGGAAGTCGTACTTTGTTCCAGCTGTAATATATGCACTTAGTTCAAAGGCGTATGTAGTAGGCGATGTTCTGAAACTCCTGAGGCGGCAATAAAGAACTTGGTTTTGGATTCGGTCATTAACCTCATTGAAGTTGATGTGTTTTCCCTATAGTTAAATAATAAGGAAAAGGTTAGTTATTTGCACACTTGAAAATAAAAGAATAATTTTATTGATCCAGTCCATACCTGTAAATGCATTTAATAAGCTTCTTCCCCTATTAAGTTCAACAACTTTTCAGCATACTCTCCTTGAACATAAGCATATATTGTCCCACTTGGATTAGTCAATTGTAGATTGAATCTCACACTAATACAAGAAAATGTTTCTTATAAGTAAAATGGAGTGTGTAAAAGTTACTAATCTTTGGTAAAATAAAAAGAGATGACTTACCCTGGTTGTGGTACGCCAAAAGATTGACAATAATTGCAGTCAAAAGGAATATCCATCGGAGCACCGGATGGATTACCACAATTTGAACAAACAACTGTAAAGACAGACTGTGTGACATCAACAATACTTGAGAATCCTTTAATCCAACAGCTCTTAACCTAATAAACAATCCAACATCATTATTATTAAAACGTTTAGAAATGATCAAATACAATTAGTTTATATGCATCATAACATATAATCCATTCATCTTGACATACTCACCACTTTGTTGATGCTAACAATTTGATTAATCTGATGAATGTGTTGAGAATGGGGCATTCGAACAGCTTGATACTTTTTTTGACACAGCTTGTTCTTGATGATTTCTTCCAGAAAGTTCCTTTGGTCAGTAACCCTGATCAATGAAGGAATAAATTAACACATGACAAAGTATATAATAGGCTAATAAATCATAAACAATAAAAGCATACCATGAGTTCAAGGAGCTGATTTGAGGTATGGGTGGATCTAAAATAATTTGTGTGTTGATATGTGCTACAACACAAGCACCTGAATTCCAAGGGAAAATGAGTACCTAATTATATATAGTCTAATGATAAGTGTAAGAGTAAAAATTTGAAGTCAAGTAATTAACATTTTTTACCATTGAAAGTCCCGAGGCTTAAACCTATGAAAAGGACAGGCGGTCGAGTATGAATGCGATTGATAAGTTGTTGAAGCTCAGGTGCTTTGTAACTTCCCCAGAATGATAAAAGGATTGGTCTGCACCTGGTTTATGGAAAGAAGTTAAATCGAATTCAAATAACCGGAGGTGAGAGTAACAGAAAGAGGTAAAAAATGAAATCAAATGAAAGTAACAAAAGTTTACTCTCGATTCATGATGACGAATTCTTGTATGATTGACCCAGAAATAGGTCTAACATGTAACATGTGGATCACAACACAAAGAAGATCTGCACGTTCATACATATGAAAATGAAAAAATAATCCAAACAATTAATATACATAAAACTATAATCGGATGAAACCTTACTAAGCAAATCATCCTGCCTATCTAGGGAACTATCAATCTCACAAAAAGGAGTCAACTGTAAGCCACCAGAGAGCTGATAGGAGTTTGATTTAGCCACTTCTTGAACAAAACTCTACTTGTTTAAACATATTTGATATAGTACAGTGCCATATTGAAATATTTTTTCTATTCAAGTTACAACACTATTACCAATGTAAAAGGTTGCATAAGGTCGTAGTTTAGGACCCAAAGATCCCAAATCCTTGCCATAAATTATAGTTTGGATTACTTCCCTCTGTAAATCGTAGAAAAATGGAATTAATTAAAATACAAATCATATAAGAACATAATCAAGGAATGTGAAAATAAAGATGTACCTCTTTATCAGCAAAAAGGAAACGATGTAAGTCTCATTTTTCTTTGGGACCGATAGGCATACCTTTAGCTAAATGTACAAGTTTACAGTACCACTGTTTACTTTTTTCATTTATATATTTTATGTTAACACATCTGTCATCCATATCTGGAGAAAAAAATCATTCCAACATGAAACGATAGCTACTGTAAGAAATTTGAAAGGTTATTTGAAATTTATATGAATTATTAACTATCCAAATACAAATATTTAAGGTTTAAAAATTTATAAGCAAAGAATAATTATAACAGTAGTAAAACTAAAAGTAGTTGGTTCAATACAAAATGATGTAAGACAAATTCAATAGCATGCGTATATTAACCTAATTTATAGACTGTTACCAAAGTTAAGAAGTTACGAAGACAGTGAGTTACATAACGAACATGGTTTAGGGTTTGAACAAGGTTTAGGGTTTGGAAGGAAAAACATTAAGGGTGAACAGGGGCTGAAAAAGTTGGAAGAAAGAGTATAGAAATAACAAGCAAAATGAGTTCAGTTCTTCACTGAAACAAAAGGAATTTTTGATTTTACACATACATCCAACAAAGGGCACGTGTTAAGCGATGAAGAATATAGATACGTATGGAAAGCGGTTTGGATATGGATACGTATGAAAGTAAAGGGCACGTGTTAAGCGATGAAGAATATAGATAATTTGAAAATGTTAAGCGATGGTGATCGTGGAATAATGGGAAAATAAAGATAATTTAAAAATGCCACATGTTAAGTAAAGGCCGTGTGTTAAGCGATGGTGATCGTGGAATAATGGGAAAATATAAATAATTTGAAAATGGTAGAGTTTTCTAGAAAGGTGAGGAAAAAAGAATGTGTGGAAAGAATGGTTGCAGGGATTCGAGGGGTGATGATGTGAGTGTGATGGTTCCAGGAGGCGGATGGTTGATGTTCGAGGGATGGATGGTTCGAATGATGGCGAGGCGGATGGTTGATGGGTTGAAACATGATGCTATGAGGGGAAGGGTTGATGTTTCCAAGGTCTCGAGGGTTGATGAATCGAGGGATCATGTCTCGAATCAATATCCCTCGAGGTGAATGGTTGATATTCGAGAATGGATGACTTGAGCCTCAACTTGAGCCTCTTCACTCAAACCCCCACCACTCCTCGAGAGGGGTACACCACCCCTCGAGTTAATTAAAATTTAAAATTTAAAATCACCCGAATCGCAGAGTCGCAGAGTTCGAGCCTTAAAATTAATATTAAAATCACTCAAACCTGGTACCACCCCTCGAATCTCTCTACTCGAACCTCACCACACGAACCCAGAACCACTCGAACCTAGTACCACTCCAACCCTCTCTACTCGAACATCAAGTCGATCCTCTCCACTCAAACCCTCACCACTTGAACCAATACCACTCAAACCAGAACGACACCACCCCTCGAGAGGGGTACACCACCACTGAGAGCGTCAAACTTAACGACTCAAACTTCTCCACTCGGACCCTATCCACTCGAACCTTTCCCACTCGAACCCTTACCACACAAACCCAGTACCACTCAAACTCTCACAATTGGAACCATCACCACTCAAATCCTCACCTGTCGGACCATCACCACTCGAGCCTCTTGACTCGAACTCTGCATTCGGAGCCTCTCCACTCGAACTTCTTCTCAAAACCTCAATTATCCTCTACTCGAATATGTCCACTCGAACCTCACCACACGGACCCAGAACCACTCGAACCTAGTACCACTGCAACCCTCTCTACTCGAACCTCAAGTCGAACCTCCCCACTCAAACCCTCACCACTTGAACCAGAACGACTTGAGCCAGTACCACTCAAACCCTCGCCGCTCGAATTTCTCCACTCAAATCTCTAATTAAACCTCTCCACTTCAACCAGTACCACTTGAACCCATTGCCACTCTTACCTATACTTGAATGTTTATATTCCTCTACTTGTAAAAATGGAAGATGGTGAGGCTGGGAGACTTCTGCCACTTCTGGGTGATCTCCTTGGTGCTAGGCCAACGTAGATGATTAAAACCTCTATAAGGATCATTTCATCGAACACTTGTGGTTCACCCTTCAACCTGACCACTTTATTCATGTGGTGAGGTTCTGGGTCCGTGTGGTGAGGTTCGTGTGCTGAGGGTTTGTGTGACTTTATATGCAACTTTCATGTTCTCTTTTTCTCGACATTAACGAATGTTGTTATAGGGACGTATATGAAGCAGTCTGTGCATGATATTGCAAAAATTTTATAAATATATGATTTAATGGTATTCGTATATGAACTCTGATTTAATGGTATCGCAAAAATGTTAGAAATTAAATGGTATGACCTTCGGCGGCATTGTAGATTTCTTTGTATGCAATGTTTCTGGTAATGTTTTCAAAATTTTTATCATGATTGTTTGGTGTTATATGAACTCTAACATTCTTAGTAGTTTTAGCTCTAGAGAGGGCAACATAGAGTTGTCCATGGGAGAAAACTGGTTCTTTCAAGTATAAACCTACACAATCTAGTGTCTGGCCTTGTGCTTTGTTTATAGTCAATGCAAAACATAATCTAACCGGAAACTGGATTCTTTTAAAATGGTATAAAAGTGTCTTCTTCTGCACCGTTTAGAGGTATGCGAGGGATCAGTACTTATTTACCTGAAAGTTATCCAAAACATATCCTAGCATGCATCACATTGTTTGAAAAATTAATACATGTTAAACGTGTTCTATTGCATAAACCTTCGGCTGGATTCAAGTTTTGAAGAAGCATTATGGGACAGTGTTGTTTCAGGACCAAATCATGAGGAGGTAAACTTGGTGGGTGATAACTTTCTAATAGATCTTGATAATCTCCTTGATATTTTGCGTCAATAGTTGTATTAATACTTATGAATCTTTTTTCAGTGCCTGGAAATCTAGCTATCACAATGTAGTTAATTTCATTGACAAAATCATTTTTTGTGGTTAGAATAGCTCTGTTAGTAATAGAATCTTGATTCGAAAAGAACGCATTTAAGTCTGGATATACAAAATTAATGAGTGAGTCGATAGGTGATTTGTCATCTATCACACGTAAGACGATATCAGGTGGTAGCATTATTCTATTATCTGCAAAATAAGGTTGTTCACCATCGCCTATTCTTAACAAAAAAAAGTTGCTGAATGTAGGATCTAGTCGTGCTCTCATGTTGATAGATAATTTTATTCGTTCAAATGAAGGCCATAATTCTAACATCACTAAACTGGCTGAGATACAATCCTCCTTTTATCCTCTTCGGATAACTGGTAAAGGTTTTTGGAAGTCGCCTCCAAAGACAATGATTTTTCCGCCAAATGGCAAGTTTATATCCATTATATCTCTCAAAACTTTGTCAACAGATTCAATTACTCCTCTTTTTGTCATTGTTGCTTCATCCCAAATAATAAATTTTGCTTCTTTGATTAAGTAAGTTGTTCCACTTTGTTTGCTTATATTACAAGTGGTATTTTCATTTTGGTTTACAGGGATCTTAAATCTTGAATGAGATGTTCTGCCACCTGGTAGTATTGAAGCTGTGACACCTAATGTTGCTGTAGCTAAAGCCGTTTCTCCCTTGGATCGTATTGTTGCAAGCAAAGCTTTGTAAAGGTATGTTTTACCTGTACCCCCGAGGCCATCAATAAAGAATGTTGCAGGTTTGTTGTTGATAACACATTCCATTATTTTTTCATATGCAGCTTTTTGGTCTCTATTAAGCATTGAGACTGAAGCTAGGTTTTTAGGTGAAACAAAAATATTTTTTCTGCAAAAATTTTGTGAGTAATGTGATCACCATCAAATGTAGTAGCGGGAAATGGACTGAAATTATACAAGTCTATACATTTTCCCATACTTTTCAAATAATTATGTATTTGTTGTAACACTTTGTATTGAACTTCACTTTTTGATAATCGTTTTTCTTGTGCTATATCTTTTGATAGAGAGTGCTCAAATGTGTTTCATATTTTTTTTGGATTATTAATTACTGAATACATTAACAATATAGCAAACAACTGCCTCAAGGTTGAAGGCATTTGACACATGCCTGCTTCTTTCAAAGTCTCTACTATCATGTTGTCTGATTGCAAAAGTCCTCTTTTTCAACAACATCTCTGAAAGAGGGCAATAATTCACTATTATAGGATCTTAGATCATCAAAAGATGTTGGTCTACGGACATGCATTAATAAGATTCTTAGATAGTATCTTTATCCTTCTGTGGGATGTACAGAGTTCAAACGACCTATCATCTTTCCTTTCTTTCTTTCTATCCAGATTTTATTTGTATGATTCCAAACAAAATTTTGTGGAAATTATTTATAAAGGCAATTAAGTTGTTTTGTTTTTTCATTTATTTGTTAATGGAAAAAAATTCAGTCAACATTGTTTTTGAAAGGTCTTTTCTATTTACTACTTCTTCTAGTGTTTGTCTCTCATGGAATGTCAAAGTTTGGTAATTCTCAAGATGTATGTTTAAATTTATTACAGATGGATACATTATGTTTAAATCGAAGTTAAAAATGCACCAAGTAGCTTCTGGGGCACACACCCATCGAGCAGATTGATAATTTTTTATCTCATCAATTATTGAGTCAGATTGTTTTGTTGTTAAGCTGTATAGAATTTTGTCATGACCTTTGTAAATGTATTTATACTGATATTTCACAGCTTGTATGCTAGAACATATTTCCACATTGATATGGAAATCATATTTAGCAAGTAGAAAGGGATTGTAAGGTACTACCCACCGATTATCTAGAAGTTTATTTTGTATTTATGCATGCTTTCCATCATTTCGTCTCATATAAATAGGATAGGAGTTCTTGGTATGTTGAGTGAAATCTGAAAAATATTTTGGATAGTTAGATTTACATTGGCCATTTTTCATACAAGAATTATTTATGTTTAATGCACCATAGGGACCATGCATCATATGTTTCAAAACTAATGAATATAGATATGGATGAGCATTTTTGTCGGGTAATTCAGCTGAAACAAATTGATCGTATTGTTCCGGAGAAAATAATTTAAAACGGTATTTTAAGATAATCAAAAAATGAGCATGTGGTAAACCTCTTTTCTAGAATTCAATGACATAGGCGTAAGCTGCTACTTCTCCAAACAAATGCTTATCAATGACATCTTCTTTTAGTTGTTGTAGTTTAGCATTAAAAACTCTTGATATTAGGTCAGGCCTATTATGTGCTTCCTCATTTTATTTTTGCAAATTCTCTTTCATTTCGGGCCATGAGGGATTACACGTCATAGTTAAATAGATATCAGGTTTGCCATATTTCTGTACTAGTGACATTGCATCCATATCTCTCCTTTTCATATCTCTTGGTCCTCCAATCAAAGAAGGTGGTAATATAATTCTTTTGCCAACTTGATGACCTGTAGTAAGACCAGTTGCAATACTATCAACAATAACTTGGTAAACTTCGGCTCTTATACGTTTTTCATGAATGTTGAAGAAATCTAATCTTGTTGTTTCAATTTTGACATATGTGTCAACACTGAATTGTTGAAATAGTCTTGCCACATGTAATAGGTTGGATTTATCATTTTCCTGCATTTGAAATTTGTATGCATAGTATTCCCGACATCAAACAGTCAGTTCTTTCAGTTTTCCTTTCTGTATGTCTGTGATAACTGTATAAGGAAAGTAATTTGTATTTTAGAAATATAATTGAAATATATTCATGCTACGATTTAGAAATATGAGAAAAGATAAATACCTTTATTTTCAGCTCCTATGATATCCTCAGTTGTCATTGGTTGATTGAAATGAATCAAATTCTCCCCAACACACGTTTGTCTAGGATGAGAACTTCTTAAATTAATATTTAACTTTTTAATGCCTTCATGACATCCTGACTCAACTTTTGTGAAAATAAGAGGATACTGTAAAGGATCATAACATCCAAAATAGTGTTTAATTAGTTGTTTCCTTCCATCACGTGTAAAAACACGTATGTCTTTGGATACATCTCCACTTTGTCCATTAGTTTCATTCAACATAGCTGCAACTTGTGATACAGTAGGATAATTGAAAGTTCGTTGATCTAGGCCAGTATCATATTTCAAATATATTTGATATTCATGAAGATTGTCAACATTGGTAAGTCTCTTAAAAAACTTAGCATAAGGATTCATATCTAGTATGACTTGTAATTGATGTATGATTGATTCCCTAAATTTTCTTGATATAGCCATCCTATTAGCATCTCATGATCTGTATCATAAAAATATAGCTGGACATTTTTTCCTTTTTTTTTCTCCTTCATCAGGTATTAACTTGTCTAGGTAATGATAAATCTGACCTTGAGCTCGAAAAGTGTATAACCTCCATTTCTCCTATTTAGATCTTTATCTTCGTGTTGAATCCCGGAGGATGTAAAAGCAAACATATTGTTGTAACTGTGCACGCATTGTTGAAACTCAATTGCTTCCTGTGTATTTTCTGTGTAAAGATTTGTTAGTTGAGGTGAAATTTCAGTGTTAACTAAATGTATACTACCTGCACCACAACAAAAATTGGGAGGTTCCATGTAAAAACTTTTGGCATTGCAATAAGAACAGTTCGGCACAACAGGTAATTTACTTGGTGATGTTGGAATTGGTTTTGAAAAAACTGGCTAGAGAACTCTTCTGCATGCACCTGATACACATTAAATCGGAAAATAAAATAATAATTGAAATTCACAATTAGGTACAAATGTTAAAACTGTAAATCAAACATGCATTTTCTGTAAAAAAAATGATCTCAAACTGAATACCAGAGGAGAGAATTCTATTAAAAAAATCTTGTTGTAAAGTTTGGTAACTACATCTTTAAAAGTAAGTACGTAATTTTGTTAAATACCTGATGTCTTATTTTTGGAATTCCTGGCTTCTCCCAACATAATGTTTGTTTGAGGAGATGAGGATGTTTGAAAAGCATCTGTTGTAATGCCTTCATTTGTGATGGAGTGCTGATCATTTGTGAGCACCCACTTTCATCATTGACTTCTCTATTATTTTGTTGAAGAAGATTAAGTGTTTTAGAAGCAGAATATTTCTGTTCTCCGTAAAGCATTCATCTGCTGTTTTTATTTAGGAGGTATGTTTCTATAGTTTTCTCTTCGTCTACTATTTACACGAGCATGATTATTTGGCGATAAACTCCATCTTCGTTTGGATATTGCAGCTTCAAAATGGAAGGAATTGAATTGTGTTAAAGTTTAGAGAAGTGAAAAGGTAACATTGTTTTTCAAGTGAAATTACGCTTGTTTATGAAATAAATGTTGTTGAGTGAAAGGGAAAAATTTAGAATTTCTATACATATTTAGAATTTCCCTACATAAATTGATAGTACGACTAAGGAAAGAGGTGTTAATTATTCCTTCAATCTTGAGTCCAGAAAGGCTAGTAAGAATTTAGTTCAGGGAATGTACAATAGTAAATTGAATAATACCTGTCTTGGGAATTTTTTGTGAGGATAATGAATCATCAATATTGGTAATGAACGACTTTTCTTTACTCATGTCCATCAATTTGAAAGGGAGCATGTAAGAAGTACTGATAAACAAATTGGAAATATTCAGATAAGTTTGAATGTTATATTTCTTTCTTTTATTTTGAAAAGATATAACTATAAAAAATTTATACCTCTAATAGGATGTAAAAGCGTATTAAGTGATTAAGGGAGTGTAGGATAATTATTTTCACCTTGTTTACTGAAATCTAAGATTTTTGTCATATCTTCAATTTCATGTTCGTAGATCAATTTTCGCTTGCAGTCGCTTTTTCAAGGTTTGACTACAGACTATTTACGGTGGTTGATATATTCGATCCTTAGTGCCTTTCCCATATACTTTGCTTTAGATCTATTGACTGATTATTTTGGATGGTCTACAGTATTTTGGTTTTTAAATTCTATCCATATGTTGGGAGCTAACTATCTGATTGAAAATGGAATTCAGGAAAAATACACACATCAGAATGAAGATAAATAGATTTAAGATTATGGCAAAGGAAAAAGAAGAATTCCAGCACATGTGATGCATGTATGTTAAAATAATGATTAAAAAGGAAATCTTACCTGAGGTTTAAATTTAGTCGGACGGGAGTTTGTAGTTTAGAAATTCAATATGTACGTACGTATGTGAAGGAAAAGTGGAAAGAAGAGAATTCTGGATGTAGTAGAGGAAAATGGTAGGGATGATGTGTAGAAGATGGCTGGAGAAAATATATATGGGTAGTAGGACGCGTGTACAGCTGTAAAAAAAGATAAGAAGCACATAGAGAGAGAGAGATTTAATGACACATATTAGTAGAGATTGGGATGGAGAAATAAAAAAAAGAATAAGAAAAATAAATTAGCGACGATGGAAAGTAACTATTCATTCTTGGATCGTCGTATAAATGCAGTACGTTCGAGGCATAATCTCTTTACTAATGAGGCTGGTGGCGTGGTGCTGGGTGGATGGTTGATGGATCGAGTGACGATGCCTCAAATCAACAGACCTCGAGGCTGGTGATTGATGGATGGAAGAGTACTCGAACCTTTCCATCAACCATCCACCTCGAGGGGTGTTGATTTGAGGCATCCTCCCTCGAATAATTAACCCTCGAGCCCCAAGAACCATCAACCATCCCCCTGCGAGCCCTGACCACACAAGAGGTCACACATCCACCCCTCTAGAGCAAACCAGATCTTGAGGGTACATCACCCCTCGATTCCCTCGAGAGGAATACACCACCACTGAGAGCGTCGAACCTAACAACTCAAACTTCTCCACTCGGACCTTATCCACTCGAACCTTGTACTCGGAGGCTTTCCACTCGAACCCTCAGACCTCCTGTACTCGAACCTTTCCCACTTGAACCCTTACCACACGAACCCAGTACCCCCTCGAACTCTCATGATTGGAACCATCACCAATCAAATCCTCACCTGTCGAACCATCATCACTCGAACCTCTCGACTCAAACTCTGCGTTTGGAGCCTCTCCACTTGAACTTCTTCTCGAACCCTCGAATTTCCTCTACTCGAATCTCTCCACTCGAAACTCACCACATGGCCCAGAACCACTCGAACCTAATACCACTCCAACCCTCTCTACTCGAACCTCAAGTCGAACCTCTCCACTGAAACCCTTACCCCTCGAACCAATACTACTCAAACTAGAATGACACCAACCCTCGAGAAGGGTACACCACCACTCAAGAGCGGTACACCACCCCTCGAGAGCGGTATACCACCACTGAGGGGGTCGAACCTAATGACCCAAACTTCTCCACTCGGACCCTGTCCACTCGAACCTTGTACTCGGAGGCTTTCCACTCGAACCCTCGGACCTTCTGTACTCAAACCTTTCCCACTCGAACCCTTTCCACACGAACCCAGTACCACTCAAACTCTCACGATTGGAACCATCACCACTCGAATCCTTACCTGTTAGACCTTCACCACTCAAACCTCTCGACTCGAACTCTGCGTTTAGGGCCTCTCCACTCAAACTTCTACTCGAACCCTCGAATCTCCTCTACTCGAATCTATCCACTTGAACCTCACAAGATGAACCCAGAACCACTCGAACCTAGTACCACTCCAACCCTCTCTACTCGAACCTCAAGTCAAACCTCTCCACTCAAACCATCACCACTCGAACCAATACCACTGAACTAGAACGACTCAAGCCAGTACGACTCGAGCCGGTACAACCAGAGCCAGTACCACTCAAATCCTCTACACTCGAATTTCTTCACTCGAACCTCTACGAATCTCTCCACTTGAACTACTCAAATTTCTCCACTTGAACTACTCAAATCTCTCCACTTGATCCTCACCACACGAACCTAGAACCACTCAAACCTAGTACCACTCGAACCCTCTCTACTAAAACCTCAAGTCGACCTCTCCACTTAAAACCTCACCACTCGAACCAATACCACTCAAAACAGAATGACTTGAGCCTGTACGATTCAAGCCAGTACCACTCAAACCCTGTCCACTCGAACCTCTACTCAAACCTCTCCACTCCAACCAGTACCACTCAAACCCATTACCACTCTTACCTATACTCGAATGTTCATATTCCTCTACTTGTAAAAATGGAATATGGCGAGGCTGGGAGACTTCTGCCGCTTCTGGGTGATCTCCTTGGTGCTAGGGCAACGTAGATGATGAAAACCTTTGTAAGGATCATTTCGTCGAACACTTGAGGTTCACCCTTCAACCTGAGCCCCTGATTCTTTGCGAACTGAAGCAGGTCCTTAACATAATCATAAAATCTGAAACCCTATAAATCCAGAACAACCACCACCATCGCCATGATAATGAAGCAAAATGAACAAAAATAGCGACATGAAAAAGAAGGAAGTTTTAGATTACACAAACCTTGAAAGGAAATAGAGGCGGTAGAGAAGCCGTCATCCTCAGACCCACCGGTGCAGGTTGAGGAATAGATGAATTAGCGCAGGAGAAAATCAATAATCAAAAATATCAAATGCACCGAAAGAAAGGAAAAAAATTAAGATGAGATGAAGATGATGTTGCTTTACTGACCATATGAACAAAAGAGTGGAGGACACGTGTACAACCATGGCAAAAGATAAGAACCACACGTGTACGGCCGTAAAAATAATGCGTAAGAAGGAGGAATAAAAAAAGGAAAAGAAAATGAAATTACCGACGAAGAAAAGTACTGTTCATTAAGGGATCCTCACTTTTAAGATATAGAGATGTTTGCTTCTCTTTTACACTTGAAATAAGAAAAGAAAGAAATATATTTAAAATTAATAGAATAAAGACTAAAATTTTCCCCCTAACATATGGTCTTATTCCATCTTTTGGTCCCCAAGACCAATACCGCTTCCTTTCAGTACCCAACAAATTCAAAATGATATGTTTGGTCCCCAAGGTGGTTTTCAGTAGACTACATTGTTTTATGGTCCCTAACATATGATTTTATACCATCTTTTGGTCTCCAAAATCACCTGAAAACTACATTGAAAACCACCTTGGGGACCAAACAAATCATTTTATATTTGTTAGTTGCTGAACAAACTCGTCATTGGTTTTGGGGACCAAAAGATGGTATTGCATCATATGTTGGAGACCAAAAAAAATTTTATTCTTGAATAAATAAATTAATATGTTCTCTTAAAGTAAGGTACATAATTGACATGAATACATTTATAACCCTAATTAACTTTATGTTGAAAGTGCCTATATTCCTGCAATCTGAGAAAGTGCTAATTTAACCCTAACTAATATTGTATGAGTCAATCGGACCTTTATTTTAAAAAATATTGTGACAATATAGTCAAACTCCCTAATTCTGACGTTGGCCTATGAAATTCCAGCAATGACAAGAAATGAAATGGCAAAAATACCCTTGACTAAGAAGTTAAAAAATTGATACCTAAAATACCCTTCATCATCTTCTTCTTCACTATTTCTGCTCCACCGCCAAAAGCCTCCACCGCCACTGCTTGAAATCTCCGCCGCCGCCAGAAAATTCACCACCCTTCCAGTTGCCACCCCTCCTGATCTCCTCCGCTCCCACCCCTCCCTAGCCGCTCGCCACCACCCCTCCCGATCTTCTCATCCCGCTGCCAACCCTCCCACAGCCACCCCTCTCATTCTCTTCCGCCCTAGCCCTGCCTCCCGATCTCCCCCTCCCGTTGCCACCCCTCCCAATATCCTCCGTCCTAGCCCCGCCTCCCAATCTCCTCCTCCTCCCGCTATCACCCTTCCCTATCTCCTCCGCCCTATCCCCATTGATCTCCTCCAAATCCCGCTCCAAATTCCTCTCAACCCGGAAGGACACACTGCCATCCCGCTACCCCACCGAAAGCCCCGATTTCAAACAATAAGAACAGCTCATTTCTCTCATTTTCTCTTGAATTTGTCTCTTCAATTAGCTTTTGGCAACAACCCATTTCAATTTTTACCGAGTCACCATATGGTTCAGGCTTAGTTGGAGCTCCCATGGAAACGTTACAGAAGTTCAAGCTTCTTGTAACGCAAAGCCTGGTAGCGGGAAGTCTGACGAGAAACCAGCCGGCAAGCCCGGTGATCCAACGGGCCAATTTTTGGATTCAAAAGAATAACTATGAAAGAGAATGAGGGGTGGTCAATCAGAAAAGGTCAAAGGAGAAGAAGGAATAGATTTTTTCCTTTTTTCTTTTTTTGACGGGGGAAAAATGGTCCGTTCAACAAAATTTGGCCACTAAACGCACTAGTGTAGGAATGGCCTATTAAAGGCAGTTCTATCGACAATTTAAAGGAACTTTTTGGTGCCTTTAATGGTTGTGCCTTTAAAATAAGGTGGTTCCCGGAATTACTTTTAAAATAAGGTGGTTCCCAAAATCGCCTCCAGGAACCACCTTTAATTAGTTTTCAAACTCGGAAACTAAGGTCTACCCATCGTACCCGGAATCACCTTTAAAATAAGGTGGTTCCCGAAATCGCCTCCAGGAACCACCTTTAATTAGTTTTCAAACTCGGAAACTAAGGTCTACCCATCGTACATGTCCTCCTTTTCCGAGTTAGGAATTTCTTCCTTTTCCGAACTCAGAAACTTATTATAATTGTGTTTTGTCTCTTTATGAAACGAAATTTTTTTTTCAATCTTGTGTGACATTTCCGGTCTCTCTCAGGAAATTTTTGGCTGAGCATTTAATGGCCTAACATAATTTCTGAGTTCAGAAACTATGTCGGCTCTGTTGTTTCTGAGTTCGGAAAACAATTTCTGAACTATGCAAAATTTACATAAAAGGGAAGAAATAGTTTCCGGACTCAGAAGCCTAGTCTGGTCTTTTGGTAAAAATTTTATTTCATTAATATTCCTGGCATAAAAATAGCCTCGATACACAGCCACGATTTAAATACAATACAATAATATCTTGCCCTTAAACAAAAATCTATAGATAACGCTTACCAAGCAATAATCTATAGATAGGAATAAAAATTGCTATAAATCTATTTCAAAATTTCTAAGATTCATTTTTTATCTAACTTGAGTGTCCCTACCAATATTAGGATTTCCTTGTGTGTGTGACCGATTGAGAATTAGATGTTGAGCCAATGAATTCCGTGCATTGTTGATATCTTCTCGCGAGTAGGGTTTCCAATCCTTTTTGAAAATATGAAAATAACATTATAGTATTAAATATTTGGCAGAGGTTAGTTAGGAAAATTACCACATTCAAATGTACATATACCTTGTCAAGTTCAAGTTCATCTTCCTTGACTTTCTATACGTACTCGGATGCGTATAACATGACGTAATAGCCGCACTCCCAAGTTTTAGCATGTTTCTTGTACTATATGCAAGAAACATAAATTATTAATACTAATGCATCAAATAATTGCGTATAGTATTTAGGAAATTAACATATTGGCAAACCACCTTGATTTTGACCACGTGAAACGAACAATTTGTTTGCTCACTATTTTCCTTCATTGCAGTTTCTAAAATCTCAACGAATGCATCAGACGGTTGGAAGTGGAGGGGATCCACCCAATACACTCACTTCTTTGCGGGTACTATCAATATTAATCTCAATGGTCCTTGAAGAAGAAAATTTATTTATTATCTAAAATTTGCAGAAATGATGTGGGTAAAGAAATTAAACCTAGTAAATAACCTCAAGATGTATGGCACAATGAAAATCAACTTATCCTTCTGGCCTAGGCATTTTTAAACGTAGTCGATCCTCTCTTGTTTTGTACGACTAATTTTCTGTATCATCACCGGGCACATGTATGAAATCCATCCCTTCTTTTGATTACATGTAAAAAGCATGTACCTGGACAATTTCATATTAGGTAATATTTGTAATAACGTTTAGTGTAATTACAATCGAATTTAGTAATAAAATTAATAAAATCACTCACAAGGTGTTGATCGACATCATCGCTTGATTAACTTGCTCACATCTCCAAAGCTCTTCAAAATCACTCCATAACATCATGAATTCACGTTTGCATCCGAATATACATTCATTTCCCGAGAATGTGTATGTTGAGTTTTGATCATGGGGTTGTAGCAAATTATAAAGGATCTGTACGAAGCCAGACATGTCTCGAGGGCCATACATGGCTCTTGGCAACAGAGGTCTAACCCTAGTTGGTGTTGTTGGCACCGGTTTAGGCATCGTCTTCACCAATTTTGGTGATGGAGTCTTTTTTCCCTTCAAATATCGCTCCTTGATGGGATTGACATACATAAGTCTATGGGGCCAAGTAAGGAACATTCCCCGAGAAGGGACAACCTTTTTGTAATCCTTGTCCGGGATTGGCAAAGGTGCACCCATCACTAAAGGATTCTCCAACGAAACCCTCGAAAGACCTCCCGCAATTTGTATGGAGTGATGATGTTTCATTGACTCATGTAAAAATCCATCGGCTAAATGTAGTGGCCTACCGTCTATGCCTTGCTCAATGTATAGTGCACATGGACATGATTTCTAAAACACATGCAAAATAGCTATTAAATACGAAACTTAATTTAAAGGGTCATAATTCATAAAAGGACCCTTCGTACCTTATTTTTCAATTGCAAATGTGCCATTTTCTAGGTCGTCGGGTTTGAACAATTGCCTATAGATTCTTGGATTTTAACCAATTGCCCCGCGATTTACCTCAACATCCCCAGGAGAATGTGTTGTGAACCCCTATATGGCGATGTCCAATCGGACGTTAACTCCACTAAATTATCCGGAAGAAATAGCCCGATGTGTTGGACCAACTTCTGAATTACAAGATCTTGTTACTCAATTAGTTTGTCTTAGAGTTGGCCCTTTTTTTTGCAACAAATGGACTCTTGAGGGTTCCGCTCCATTGTAGGACCGGACGATCCCCCGAATGCTTTCCGTTGGGTCAAGAAACTACCCACACCCCTAACGCGGCCTGGATGGTCTGGTTTTTCCGTGGCTTCACAAAGGATATCGTGTTTATGACTTGGAATAAATTCCCCTTGCAATTGATCATTCTTCAATTTTTCCTAAGTGAAAACATAAATAGATATAACTTTGTTATTTTGATATAAACTAAATATAGTTCAAATTAATAATGTATGCACCTAAAAATTTACGTACCACTCTTTTGGCAATTCATTTCTCTTCATCATTGACATATATACCCTTCTTATTTTGTCGGCCTTTGACAAATAGATCGCACCTCTCAATGTCATCCACACTAATTGGTTGCACCGAAGCCCTTGCCTCATCTTCTGTCATCCCACTCGACTTTCCATTTGCACATCTTGTTCTAGACGTTCCTTCACTAGCGATATTGTCGCTAAGTGATAACCCCCACGACTCAATCGGTGAGGAATTTTACCATCCCCGGCAACGCATTGTTTTTCATCCCTTGTACCCTAAGTTGGATGTTAGGGTTATGTTAACACTATAGACATTTTAATGTACGTAATTAATCACACTAATAACTTGCACTAGTTTTTACTAACGTTTTCACTACTGTCCAATGCTATTTTCTTGTGAATCTCCCAGCTCTCGGTAGAATGTGCGTGTAATTTGCCCATGGGCGATCACCTTTTTTATCTCTAAATATTTAGTCTCTGGACAAAGTATATTTATGTTCACGCCAACTCTTTGACATCATGAACATTGCTTTCTATAGCAAAGCACCCACTTCTTGTGCTTCAATTTGAAAAGGCCTCTACGGGGATTATGAAACACAAGGATATGAGGAGGAAGAGTACATGTGAAGTCAAATTGTAGAAGAAAAAAGTAGGAAAAATGATTCACTAAAGCTACCTTGCGTTCCATCCACAACATGTCCTTGTAATCATTTGGGACATCATGCCAAGTATCGTAGCAGATATCTACCCTTGTTCTACCAACCTTCACCACCCAACTAGACCATTTGGCGCGTTACTCCGACACACAATTGCTCAACTTGTCAAAAATCAACGACGTTAACTCTTTCCTAGACATTCTATGTTATAATGCTCTACAACGAGTTTGGTGTTTTCCTACATCCCCCGAACTGTTGTCCCCATCACACATCGTCTTCGTTGTTAGGGGATTGACATTACCGGAATGTGACACATCGTCACGAGTCTATTTCCTAGTTTCCATTTTGAATGTTACATTTACAAATATACCAAAAAATAACTTAACCTCGGACAAAAATAACTTACTAATATTTATATAATACCCAAAATATATAATATGAAACTTTGTACTAAACCCTAGGCAGTGAACATATGCAATAGACGAGGAATTTACCATTTAAGATCATGAAGCAAAAAAAAATTTGTAATAAACACAACCTAGCAATTGACCTATTATTTAAGTACACTAATACATTGATCAATCAATAAAACTAGCATTATACCATTTATTATCAATTACCTTGCTTGATTTTATCATCCACCACCATGAAGGTAACCAACCCCCTAATATTATACACAACTTATTTCTAATAACAAACCACACTTTAAATAGAAGCCACGGGAATCACAAAATTCAAACCCTGGTTAACATTAACAAGCTAAAATTTGAAATTGCTCATTTATGTTTGAAAATAATAAACCCTAGTATTTTATTGGAGATTAGATTTACTTTGTTGATCAATCAAAGGGTATGAAACACTCCTTAATAGCTTCTACCTATATTTTTAAAAAAATAAACCCCATGTTGAAAATAAGAAATTTGAAGAGGGAATTTGGAGTAGAAGAGATGTAGACATACCTCAAATCATCCATACTTCAAATGGGAGGTTTGATGATGAAATGGATTGATGAGTTGGGGTTTGAAGGTTTTTTTTTTGGAGGGGAGAAAAGTGGGATGGGCGGTTTTTCAAATGGGAGTAAATGCCCACCCGTTGTTTTATTCCCGACCAAGATGGGTTTATGAGTTTGGAAACCATTTTTGGATTTAAAAAATGGAAAATGGGAAGATGTTTATAACCCCCAAATCAAAATCGATTTGTTGATTCTCCTAAACCCTACAATCCCAAAACCCCCAAACTCTTTCCCAAATTTCACAATTCAAATCCCCCAAACCAATTCACCATGAGTTGCAAGAGTACCACCTCTAAGTGAAAGACAAGCGATCGTAGTCATCGTCCTATCACGGAGATGGGCCAATAAGAAATGTTCTTCAATGACACCACCGAGAAAAGGTATATTGATTTTTTGAAGAGAAAGGTTATTAATTTGAAGGCTATATTGTTGTCGAACATTGAGGAGTTATGATTAGGGTATTTTCTAGCACATTTCAAAACCAAACATTTGGGGAAACTACTTTGTATGTATGAGTCTGTTCACACGAATGAAGTGATTCAGTTTTATGCGAATTTGGGTCAGAGTAGCAACAATAGAGATATGACTAGGGTTAATGGGAAAGAATTATCCGTGACTACGTATACAATGAATGCTGCCCTAGATTTCCCCTACACTAACCCCAAGAAATTGAGGCCCGATGACCCCAATGGCCCCCTCAATATTTATCACACATATGTTTGGTTGGGTGTGAGCGACGCTACTCCCCTTTGTCCCATAGCCATGGCTATAAAAAAATTTAAGAGAGTAGGAGTTGATGCAGGGAAATCAGAGAGTTTCGATATATGCCAATTAATCGTATAGAAGCATCCCATTTATAAGTGGACATGCATAAATGTTTTCCCCACAGGTTGCCATGCATGCGAGCTAACTATTTCTAACCTCATAATGTTTTACTAAGCCATAAAAGGTAGAAAGATAAACCCAGGCTTCATCGTCATCTCTTTCATATTGAAGGCCGCACAGACAAAGAAGAAAGATCTTCCTTACAGTGGTTTGATAACCGCTATAATAAAGAAGGTGGGCATAATTATGCAAGATAAGCCTCCGAGGATGGACTACTATGACAAGAATTGATTCCACCACAAAAACCTCCATCTAGGCTTTGACGGCAAGTAGGCCTACCGTGAAATACCCGGTCAAAAAGCTAAGATTGCAAAGAGGGCTCGCAAAGTGGAAACAGAAAGAGAAGAGGCATCGAGCTCCCTTAAGATATTGAAAATTTTACTTAAGTAAAATTTAAAATATCAAATTTTAATATCCATTTAATTTTTATGTATATTTATTTTCAGGTACCGGGAGCGGTTGGAAGGATAGGTTGACTAAGTACTTTGATTGTATGCGTGGGGACTTGAATGAGACCCACAAAAGGTTGACACACCTCTTACCCAGCATGTCACATTCCTGGAAGCTCAGGGCCTGCAATTGGAATTGAGCGAAGATGATAAGCCGCCTAACTTCAAGTTGGTCTTCTCGAAGAGTGAAGATGATGATGGTGATCAAGGGGGGATGACGGGAACATTGCAGGCCAAGAATAGGGTGGGAGGAGAATTTATATTAGATGTAGTTTTTATGTGGTTGTTGAAAACATTGGATTTTGTTAGGATGTTATTTGGTTGTAAAACTTGAATATGTAAGGTTTAGATGATGGATTATAGTTAAATTCATTTAGTCACCTAAAAAATTCAAAATTTTAATGCATGAAATTTGAAATATATTTTTTAATAAGATTTTATTTAATGTTAGGTAGATGTAATTAGTGGTCGAAGAGGTGATGTTCTAAGGTGCATGTTTTGTAAAATCAGAAAATGACCATAAGATAGGAAGATTTTCTGAGCTTGATTATACATCTATCCTTTGCAATTATAGATCGGATCAATTTCCGGACTCGGAAACAACTCCATTTTTTGGACCTGTTAGCACAATTACCTTTTCGAGCTCGGAAATAGAGTTTATGAACTCGGAAAACGGTATTGCTTTGAAGACAGGAAGACACGAGCCACTCCACTGTTTTGAGTCACGCTCTTATCATCCATTGATTTTGTGGCAAACGTAAAACCATTGATGTCATAGCCTCCGTAGGAAATAACGGTCCCCAATGGTCTACAGTAACCATTTAACTGTCATTGGATGTTTGCCGACATATACATGATCGCGCAACCATGATACAAATGTACATGTGTGTAATTGAAGAACCCAAGCCTCGTTTAAATTTGGGTGCCTCACTCGTATGGCATCTATATGAATCTCTATGCATGGAACTACATCCTCGTGGTTGCACAGAACATAACGATGGGCGACACATAAATCTCCCGCACTAGGGTTAAATGATTTGCCCTGTCTAACCCCTAAACCATTTGAACTCCCTTCATGTCTACTTATTGGAACCCCAATAGATTCAACGTGCTTCATATAATCCGTGCAAAAATCAATGGCCTCTTTCATCACGTATCGCTGAGCAATACTAGCATCTGGCCTATACCAATTTTTTACAAAGTGCTTGAAGATTTTCATATACCTATCAAACGGGTATATCCATCTCAGAAAAACCGGACCATATAGCTTTATCTCCCACACTAAATAGACAATCAAGTGGACCATAATGTCAAAAAATGAGGGAGAGAAATGCATTTCCATAAGGCACAAATTTTTAAAAATCATACTTGCAACTTATCCACCTTTGGTACGCTAATACTTTTGCGACAAATGGATTTGAAAAAAAATAATTTCGTAATGCACATTTTTACATAAGAAGGCAATGTAGATCTACTGGCAATGACATTCAATTCCTGCATTAGGTTGTGACAATCGTGTGACTCTAACCCATCCAACCTCAACTCCTCCACTGACACACAAGTGCTAATGTTGGATGAGTATGCACCGGGCACTTTCACACAACTAAGGGTCTCACAAAAAGATTTCTTATTCGACTGCGACATTGAATAGTAAGCAAGGGGGCAAATAACAATCATCACCCATAGTCACCGGGCCAAGATTCTTCCGAATACCCAACACAACCAAATCTAGCCTAGCCTTCAATCCATCATTTGTCTTCCCAGGGGTATTTAACAATGTCCCAACCAAATAATCACAAACATTCTTCTCAATGTGAATGACGTCAAGATAATATCTAACTTTCAAATGCTCCCAATAAGGTAGCCTAAAAATTGAGCATTTCTTCCAACTTCCTTCAATGACAACTTTTCTTTGCTTCTTCCTGAAGTCATTGGCCAAATTCTTAACACTCTCATGATCTGTGCACCTGATCGTGTCACCGGTGCAACTCGTGTCTCCACTTTCCTATTAAAATAGTTTTTGGCCAATCGTCATAGGTGCCCCTCGGGAAGAAACCGCATGTTCCCCGGGTAAACAATCGTACAACAATGTTTTAATTCACAAAAATCAGTGTCTTTATCACAGACATGAAAAGCTAAGTGGCCTTTCACAGAATACCCAGACAAATTCCCACATGCAGGAAAATCATTAATTGTGCATAATAACAATGCTTTAAGAGTGACGAAATCATCAACCAACCCATCAAATAATATAACAACATCATTAAACAAAGTCAACAAATCCTCCCATAGAGGAGCAAGATACACATCAATATCATTACCAGGTTGCTTCGGACCTGATATCATCAAAGATAGCAACACATACTTACGTTTCATGGTCAACCAAGACGGGAGTTTGCATATGACCAACATAATAGGTCAAGAGTTATGTGTGCTACTTATGTTACCAAAGGGATTCATACCATTTGTACACAACCCTAACCTCAAATGCCGAGAATCATTCCAAACTTAGGGTACATAGCATCGATTTTCTTTCATTGCTCCCCGTCTGAAGTATGGCTTATGACACCATCGATGGATTAGACTCTATTCGCGTACCAATGCAACAACTTGGCATCCTCCCTACAAGAATACAACTTCTTCAAATGATGAATGATTGGGAGGTACCATAAAAAAATTTCCACTGCCATTTTCTTTGATTTCAATGAAACTTCCGCACCCACTGCAATCGCACCTCTCTTCAACTTGTACCGAGACTCGCCGCATACCCGACAAGTTTCTTGATCTTTATCTACTTCCCCCTATAAAACATACAATCATTCAGACATGCATGTTGCAATTCCAATCCCATCGGGGATAGTATTTTTTACAGCATATAACCTATCGAGCATTAAATTACCCTCGGGAAGCAAATCCCTAAACAATACTAGAGCCTCGGTCATCGACTTGTTTGTCCATCCAAATTTGGCCTTCAAGTTCATTATCCGTAGAGTCGCATCCAGAACGGAGTCATTCGAACCATTGTACAAAGGTGTCCATTTGTCATCAATCAAAGCCTGTAATGACTCCGGTTTAACTTTGAATTCCCTCGCAACATCTTCCAAGCATTACAATCTAATTCATCACCCACCATTGTGTCCTCCAATTCATTCAAATGTGATGCTTCCACAACTTTCCCATGCCATATCCACCGAGTGTAGCCAGTTTGGAACTCTTTCATTATGAGATGTTTCCACAACTTCTTCCTCTCTAAATACGCATCATTTATACAATCCTTACAAGGGCATCGTGCCCATGGACAACCATTTTAAGAAGCATGTTCAAACACAAATGAAACAAATGATTCAACCAATGACATGTACTCGGGATATTTCCTAATATCATTACCAATTATTTCTTCTTGATCCATTATTCTAAAAGTAAAATAACATGCAACACATGAGGATCCATTCAACAATATTCATAAACCTAGCTCATCTCAAAGCATAATTGAAAATATGAACATATATGAAGCATTAAATACACCTTAAATTATTTGAAAAAAATCATTAATTTCATAATTTGGATAAAAATAACCTTCTCCAAGCACAAAACCTTCTCCTCAACAATGGGTAAGGAAAAAATGAGCTTCTTCTTCAAAGAATTAGGGTTTTGTGGCATTTAATGGAATTGAGCGCATTTATTTTTTTATATACATGTCCATTTCCGAACTCAGAAACTATGTTCCATATTATATAAGACACGATCAACTACTTTCCGAGTTTGGAAAATGGACACGATATGAATTCGGAATATGTTTCATCTCTTTGTACTAAGGAAACTCAGTACTTTCCGAGCTTGGAAAGCCTTCCGTTCCTTGTTTCCAAATTTGTAAACAATCATTTCTAAAGGCAGTTCATGGAATATCGCCTTAAATCAACAAAACACCGCCTTAAAAATTAGTTCGGGGACACGAAGGGAGGTTTCCGACTTTGGAAATGTACATTAAAGGGGGTTTTCAGCGAACCACCTTCTATTGTTGCCTTCAATCGGAGGCTCTCTACTAGTGACTTTTGACTAAAAAGTCAGCGGAAACAAAAGCTTTTATTGTTGCCTTTAATGCATGAACAACCATTTAAAGAAGTATGTTCAAACACAAATGAAACAAATGATTCAACCAATGGCATGTACTCGGGGTATTTCCTAAGATCATTACCAGTTAATTCATCTCGATCCATATCCTAAAAGTAAATTAAAATGCAACACATGAGCATCCATTCAACAATATTCATAACCCTAGCTAATCTCAAAGCATAATTGAAAATATGAACATATATGAAGCATTAAATACACCTTAAATTATTTGAAAAAATCATTAGCTTCATAATTTGGAGAAAAATAACCTTCTCCAAGCACAAAACCTTTCTCCTCAACAACGGGTAAGGAAAAAATGAGCTTCTTCTTCAAAGAATTAGGGTTTTGTGGCATTTAATGGAATTGGTGGCATTTAACTGAATTGGGCGCATTTATTTTTTTATCTACATGTCCATTTCCGAACTCGGAAACTATGTTCCATATTATATAAGACGCGATCAACTACTTTCTGAGTTCAAAAAATGGGCACGATGCAAACCCGGAATATGTTTCCTCTCTTTGTACTAAGGAATCTCAGTACTTTCCGAGCTTGGAAAGCCTTCCGTTCTTCATATCCAAGTTTGTAAACAATTATTTCTAAAGGCGGTTCATGGAATACCACCTTAAATAAACAAAACACCGCCTTAAAAATTAGTTCGGGAACACGGAGGGAGGTTTCCAACTTTGGAAATGTTCAGTGAACCGCCTTCTATTGCTGCCTTTAATAGGAGGCTCTCTACTAGTGACTTTTGACTAAAAAGTCAGTGGAAACAAATGCTTCTATTGTTTCCTTTTATACGTGAACAACCATTTAAGAATCATGTTCAAACACAAACGAAACAAATGATTCAACCAGTGACATGTACTCGGGGTATTTCCTAAGATCATTACCAATTAGTATCCATTATCCTAAAAGTCAATTAAAATGTAACACATGAGGATTCATTCGACAATATTCATAAACCTAACTAATCCCAAAGCATAGTTGAAAATATGAACATATATGAAGCATTAAATACACCTTAAATTATTTGAACAAAATCGTTAACTTCATAATTTGGATAAAACAAACCTTCTCCAAGCACAAAACCTTCTCCTCAACTATGGGTAAGGCAAAAATGAGCTTCTTCTTCAAAGAATTAGGGTCTTGTGGCATTTAATGAAATTGGGCATTTATTTTTTATATATACATGTCCATTTCCGAACTCAAAAACTATGTCCCGTATTATATAAGACGCGATCAACTACTTTCTGAGTTCGGAAAATGGACACGATACGAATCCGGAATATGTTTCCTCTCTTTGTACTAAGGAAACTCAGTACTTTCTGAGCTTGGAAAGCCTCCCGTTCCTTGTTTCCAAGTTCGTAAACAATAATTTCTAAAGGTGGTTCATGGAATACCACCTTAAATAAACAAAACACCACCTTAAAAATCAGTTCGGAGACATGAAGTAAGGTTTCCGACTTTGGAAATGTACATTAAAGGGGATTTTCAGCAAACCACCTTCTATTGCTGCTTTCAATAGGAGGCTCTCTACTAGTGACTTTTGACTAAAAAGTTGGCGGAGTCAAGGGTTATTTTGGCACTTTCTAAGATTGCATGGTTATATTGGCACTTTCAGCCTAAAATCAGGGTAATTTTAGCACTTAACACTACTGGAAAACAGGCACATACGCATCGGTATAAATTCATGAGCATAGGATACCGGTGCAAATGTTCACAATTGCACCGGAAAAATCATGTAAACATCTGTTCCAGTGCTTTTGGATACAAATGCACCGGTAAACTTTCAACCGGTGTAGATTAACTCTGACTTTGCACCGGTAGTCTATGTGTAGGTTGTTATGACTGGTGCAGTTGCTGTCTATTACACCAGTACTGGATTATCGGTGTGTACCAATTGTAATTTTTCAGTACTTTGGTGGCAGAAGTTAAAATTTTACACCGGTAATATGAACTTACAAGTGCATTTATCCAAAAAACACGCCAAAAAGATAAATATCTACACCGGTCACATTGTGAACCGGCGTAGGTATGTATGGCCGGTGTAGATTAACCCTTATTTTGCACTGGTAGTATATGTGTAGGTTGTTATGACCGATGCAGTTGCTGATTATTACACCGGTTCTGGATTACCATTTTATACCAATTGTATTTATTTTAGTATTTTGGCGCCAATACTAAAATTTTTACACCAGTAATATGAACTAACCGGTGCATATTGCCCAAAAAACCCGCCAAAAGGTTAAATATCTACACCGGTCAATGTGTGTACCGGTGTATGAATTACATACGCACTAGTATAATATTAATACTAGTGTATAAACTCACATTAAACGCTTTACTACCACCTTTTTTTGGTGGGTTAAAAATGGGATTTTTGGGAGAGAGAGTTCATTAATGGTGTTTTTTGGTTGATGAAGGTATTGAATGATCATAAATGAAGACCCTTGAAGATACAATTTTTGAATTACATTTATGGATATTAATGATTTCTTATATGGTATTTGCTGGTAAAGATATATTTGTTGTATGTTTAATCATTTGATGGTGATTGAGGTAGAATTGTTGATATTAGTTTGCAATTTGTTCTCAAGGTTGATGTAGTTATAATGCTATGGCTATTGATTTTTTATGATGTTGGACATGTTAAGAATTTTGTAATTGTAATGCGGAATATTGGTGTATGTTGTGCATTTATGATGTTGCATGGTTAGGATGTTGTCATGAAATTCTATTGTATTAAATGTGTTGAATTTTGATTGTTGGACATTTATTGATATGTGGAGTTGTATCGTGCCATTGAGAGGCGTAAATATGTGTATTCCAACGTTAGTAGGGTGAGCGATGAATATATTATGTTCGTGGATAAGTTCTTGGAGCATGCATTTAGTTGTAAGAAGCGAATATTATGTCCCTGTCGTGATTGTAGATATCGAACTCGTACTGACAAGAAGGATATGCTGAAACTCCATTTGTATAGCCGGAGGTTTGCAAAAGATTATGTTATGTGGACGTTTCATGGGAAAAAATCACCACCTAAAGTGAGAGTTAGTAGTAAGGGAGAGTGTTTTGGGGATTCTATGTTGGATGACATGTGTGAGGAGGCTGTTAAGGAATTTAGAGAGAGGCACAGGGTTTTGGCTAACTTCCTAGGTGAGAAGGATAGATCATTGTATCCCGATTGCAATACGGAAGACACGGTCATGTCGTGTTTGATGGAGTTGTTTAATTTGAAAGGTGTTGGGTCATGGGGTGATACTAGCATGAATAAATTTCTTAAGTTTTTGAATGATAAGCTTCCATCCGGACACGGGGTTCATGATAACCTTTATGAAGCTAAGGAATTTTGTGTCCAGTGTGATTGGAATATGAAAAGATATATGCTTATCCAAACGATTGTATTTTATATAGGGGTGACCTAAAGGATAAGATTGTTTTTCCAGTATGTAATGTGTCACGTTATAAGATAAAGAGAAATATGGGTGTTGGTTGTGTCGGTGAGGAGGCGAGTGCCCGCCAAATGTATGTTGTACCTATCGATTATTCCGAGGTTGAGGAGGTTGTTTAAGAATGATAAGGATGCAAAGAACTTGACATGGTACGTAGATAGGGGAGGTTGTAAAGATGATGACACCCGGCTATTACAAACTAATGGAAGAAATTTGATATGATGTATCCAAAGTTTGCATCTATACCTAGGAATTTTATATTTTTTTTATGTACTGATGGTATGAACCCATTTGGTAATATGTCATGGAAACACAGTTCATGGCTGGTTATGCTTTCCATTTACAATCTCCCCTCAAGAGAAAATATGTGCTGATGCCGATCATGATTTCAGGCCTGAAACAACCTAGAAATGACATAGACACTTATCTTTCTCCTATGATATAATATTTGAAGGTGCTATGGTCAGTTAGCACCTTAATGTTTGATGGTTTTAGTAGTGAAGATTTTACAGTGAAGGCGATGCTTTTATGTACCATAAATGATTTCCCGGCATATGGTAACCTTTCTGGGTATTTAGTCAAGGGTCACAAGGCTTGCCTAGTTTGTGAGGATTAGACAAATTACCATCAGTTGAAAAATGGGCGCAAGACTGTTTATTTGGGTCACCATAAATTCCCGCCGTTGAAGCACAAGTTGCGGGATAACACGGTTGCATTTGTTGGTGGGAAGGAGAGGAGAAAGGTACCCAAACCATTGACTGGTGTAGCCATTCACAACAAGGTGAAGAAATTGACTGTTGTTCTTGGTAAGAAGTCATCTAAGGGTGGTGGGATCGTAGACATACCGTGGAAGAAAAGGTCCATTTTCTTTGATTTGCCGTACTGGGAGAATTTGGAGGTTCGCCATTGTTTGGATGTGATGTATATTGAAAAAATGTTGGTGAGAGTCTGATTGGCATGCTTCTAAACATTCCCAGGAAGACCAAGGATAGCTTGAATGCGAGGAAAGATTTATTAGACCTTGGTATTCGATTGGATTTGGCACTGGAGGTAAGAGGGAAGCGAACGTACCTACCTCCCGCTCCTTACAATTTGTCAATTGCTGAGAGGAGATTTGTGTGTGAGAGTATCCAAGGAATGAAGGTACCATCCGGTTACTCCTCTAGTGTTAGTCGGTTTGTGAATGATGAATTGTGTCTTAATGCTTTGAAATTACACGATTGTCATGTCCTTATGCAACAACTTTTGCCCGTTACGATCTGAGGGTGCTTGGATGAGGAAGTTAGATTTTCAATTATGCACTTGTGTTTCTCCTTCAAATCGATACGCAGGAAAAATATAGTCGGCAATAACTAGATGAACTGGAGCGAGAGGGTGTTGTTGAATTATGCCTTTTGGAGAAGTATTTTCCCCCAATCATTCATTGACATCAAGGTGCACCTAGTGGTACACTTGGCTAGGGAGATACGTATATGTGGGCATATCGAAATGCATTGGATGTACCCCTTTGAACGGCATAGGCTATTTTCAGGAGTATGTCACTGAGGAGATAATCGAGTATTGTACATCGAACTTGGTTGGAAAAAGAATGGTTGGTGTTCCAGGTGGACCCCACTATAGAAGGTGGAATAGGACTCCATGATCTAAGGGTATGCTTCATACACCCTTTCATATTGAGTTGATGACAGTTCACCTGTATGTATTACGTAACAGTAGCGAGACCGCAAAATATGTTGAAGAGCATGTTTCCCCGTTGGAATAGATTCATCCAGACTGGCCCTCGAATAAAATATAGGTAGAGGCATTCTTCAAGGATGGAGGGTGTTTATAAGGCTCCCCAGGCCGTGTGAAATAGCCAAAATTAGGCACTAAAGGTTTAAATAATATTACAGGTTGATCATCCTAAAGATGGTCCCGGAGGTCAGTAGTATCTCTAGTATTAAGAGTTTCTTAGCAAAAGCGATGAGATCTCCTATTCTATAATTAGTCTATCCCTGTGCAAAAGTAGTCCCCCTATGGAGAACCTATAGCCGAGATTCCGCGAACAGGATGGGGAATCGAATAATCGAGACCCCAATTTGTCAACGGAGTACATGCCATAAGGAATCTCCGTAGATGTGTGCATTATGGAGCTGAGATCTTCATTTGTTTTCGAACATTTGGTGAGGTCCTTACAGCAAGATCTGATCAGGAGAGAGGCATCAGGTATGTCTCATAGCAAATCTATTTTGAGAATGAGCTTCTGGTTCCCAGTATCAGTTTCCATCCCTTTTCCATGCATCGTGGCAGAGTACCTGAAATTACAGAAAGAGAGCAACTAGCAATATTTGTGCTTACAAGCAGTGACTAAAACACCCTAATAACATACAGGAGGCACTTAATATGCAATCGAAGAAGCCAAAATCGAAGAAGCCATATCTATATCCTATTGGTTTCCGTAGGAGATCCAACTCTTATCGCTGGGAAACCAATAGAATCTAAAGATAACAATCCCTTGAGGAAAATAGGAGTTGACCTGATGTCTATATCACCCTGTAATTTGTTTTCCAATGCAAATTTTGCCAAGAAATCAGCCGCCATATTAGCTTGTGTAGGTGTGTGTTGAATTGGGTGTGAGGAGTGTTGCTCATAAAGTGCATTACACATAGATAAAACTCTCCAGGGGCATCTCCTAGGGTTATAGATACTACTAACCGCAGTTAAGCAATCAGATTCAATAACACATTCTCCTAAAGCTAGTTCAGAGCAGATTTCATAACCCATATTGATTGAAAATAATTCAGCATGCAGAGGAGATGGACTATGAAAAATTCTAACTCTCATTTTGACTACCTCTCCTTTCCAGTCCCTTACAATTACTGCAGCAGAGGAGGAACCACTAGTAATCCATGAAGCATCAGTGTTTATTTTGAAGCCAATCAGTGGTTTTTCCCAGATAGCTACTGTAATTGCAGGTCTATTTTTTTGAAAAATTTGTGGAATGATCTTGGCCTGAATCCAGTGTTTATGCCTATCTCTATTACCTTTCAATTTGTGAGCTGTGAAGATTGTGTAAATCATTTGTTTAATATCATGAACACAAGTCTCACATGAGAAAGGTCTATTCTCAAATATGTATTTGTTTCTGCCAGTCCAGAGTGACCAAATTGTAGTTATGAATGCAGCAGTTATCAAATGTGAGTGGATTTTTGAATCAGCCTTGAAAGATAAATAAAATTCAACCCTGCTCTTTAGATTCAGAAAACCTTTTTGAGGCAGCTTTAAAAGAGAGTGAACACTATTCCAAATTGAACAGGAGCAAGGACATGAATTGAAAAAATGATCAAGATTATCCTTATTGTTCAAACAAAGAGGGCATCTCGAAGCCAATGAAAAACCCATCCTGCTTAAAATATTATCAAACGGGAGGATGCAGTTTAAAGCTCTCCAAGTAAGTACTAACATTTTTCTAGGAATGTAGGACGACCAAACCTTTTGAAAATGCTGGATTTCAGGATTCCTCTGTCTGAAAATGTTGTATACAGATCTGATTGTGAATTTCCCGTCTGTTGTTGGAGTCCATACTAGCTGATCCTCATGAGGGTGCTCCAGCTTTACTCCCTGCAGTATATGTGTGATATTGGTAGCCAAATTAGGCTCCAGGCTTGGTAAGAAAGCAGGTTTGTTATTAATGAAAGAGCTCAAAGAAAGATCTTCAAAAGGTATGTCCATTTCCTCAGGCCAAATATAACAGAGAGCACCATCTCCCATCCAATTTGCATTCCAACATGAGCAATCCCCCTTGCCAAAGATAATCCTGGTTAGACTGTTAGCCTTAGGTGTTACTCCACTTATTCTACTTCAAATATGGGATTTTTTGTAAGTGACGGGTAGTGTCCATAAAAGTGAAGACCATTGAGTCTCATTAATTTGTAGCTTCCACCATAATTTACATGAGAAAGCATATACTATGGCTTTCAAATCCCTTAAACCTAGACCATTTTCATTTACTGGATAGCTCATTCTTTTCCATGATCTCCATCTTTTCCTATCATCCAAATCTGATTTTCCCCAAATTAGACTAGATGCCATCTTTTCCATTGTTTTTAAAACTATCCTTGGGGGTTTTAGGACTGCAAAGATATGTGTTGGAATTGAGAGGAAGCAGTGATTAATCAAAATGATTTTACCAGCAGAGCTTAGCCATCTATTCTTCCAATTATTTATCAATCTTTCCATTCTTTCAATAACAGGTAAATAATGCACCTTTAAATTCCTACCAGAGAAAATAGGGACTCCAAGGTATTTAAAAGGGAAGGAGCCTTTTTCCATTCCTAGTAATCTTTTAACAGATTGGACTTTCTGAAGAGGTGTGTTATGAGAAACAAAGAATTCTGATTTGGCAAAGTTTACTTTTTGACCTGAAGTGATCTCATAAGCCTTCAGAAAATGTTTAAGATGCCTCAAGTTATTGGACTTAGTATTCAGAAAAACTGCAGTATCATCTGCATACATAAGATGAGTAAGAGGAGAACAGGATTTGGGAAGACCAAAGTACTGTAAATATCCAGTGCAAAACAATTTCTTCAGACCCCTAGAAAAAGCCTCTGATAAAATATTGTACAAAAAGGGGGAGAGTGGGTCTCCTTGTTTAATTCCCCTGGAGGAAGAGAAATAACCAGATATGACACCATTTATTAAAACTAAAAAGTTTGCAGAGGCAATATTTTGCATGATAAGTCTAACAAATTTTCCATGGAAACCAAACTGTAGTAGAATGGAGTTAAGAAAAGACCAAGAGACCCTGTCAAAGGCCTTTTGCATATCTAGTTTGATAATCAAATTTGAAATCTTAGACTTTCTAGAAAGCAGTCTGGTCATTTCATGCATGAGAATCACATTATCCGAAATATCCCTACCTTTAAAAAAAGCACTTTGCTCAGGGGAAATCATTAGGTGCATTAGTGGTTTAATCCTCTCCATTAACAGTTTAGAAAAAACTTTATTGACAAAGTTTGTGTTTGGAATGGGTTTTTTGGGTATTAAGGTGAGCCAAGTACTAGACATAGCTTTTGGGATATAACCAGTATTTAAAAAGTCATTAGCAGCTTCCAACAGATCTTGATTAATGGTATCCCAGAAAGTTATATAAAAATCACCAGAGAATCCATCTGAGCTAGGTGAACTAGATCTATTAAGATCAAAAACAGCTGATTTCAGTTCTTGGGTGTCAATGGGGGTAAGCAAAAGAGTATTCTATTGATCAGATATTACTTTTGGGATCTCTTGCAGAAAATGTTTTAGATATCTCCCTTCTTTTTGAGATGTCTCCTCATTCAGTAGTTTCTGAAAAAACCTCACACCTTCTTCTTTAATCAAGCTTGGATCAGATATCCAATTTTCATTACCATCTTTAATTTTAACAATTCTAGATCTTATTCTCTTTTCCTTAATTGTGTGGTGAAAATAACTTGTGTTTGCATCACCATGTTTGAACCAGTTTAACCTAGCTTTTTGCTTCAGAAAAATGTTGTATTCCTTCTGAGATCTCAGAAGCAAAGCTTTAGATTTCAATAGCTCATTTAAAACTGATTCATCCTGAAACTGCTGGTAGAGAATTTCCAGTTTATTGACTCTTATTTCAGATTGTGACAGATTCTTGTTTACATCACCAAAAATATTTTTGTTCCAATCCTTTATTACAATCTTAAGTCTCTTTATCTTGTGCACAAATTTTTCCATCCCAATCAGAGGGGATGGTAAATTCCAGTTAGATACAACTACTTCATGAAAATCTTGTCTATTTGACCACATTTCCTGGTATCTAAAAGGTCTTGGAACTAGTTCTACAGCAGATTGAATAGATAAAAGAAGAGGAGAATGGTCAGATGTCATCCTGTTTAGAACTTGTATAGAGCTATTTGGGAAAAGTTCTAGCCAATCTATGTTACATATTCCCCTGTCTAACCTTTGAAACTGTAGATCCCTTCCTTTGTCTCTATATCTATTGTTGCTCCAAGTGAAAGAGTTACCAACCGTAGGGATATCATGTAAGTCCATCATAGTTAGGAAATCATTAAATTGTTTCATGCTTTTTCTAGGGGTGGATTTCCTACCTTTATATTCAGTGACATATGCTACAGAATTAAAATCACCAATATAAATTGATGGATCTAGTGTTGGGGTTTGTAGATCTGACCACAATTTCTCTCTCAACTGTCTATGGACTGGCATAAATGAAATTAACATTCCAATAGACAGAGGTGGCATTATCTGTTACTCTAGCCCGTATAAACTGATCAGATTCTTTTAAAATTTTCAAACTGAAAATCTGATTCCATAGAAGCCAAATCTTGGCCGTGTGAGCATGAAGAGCATTATTGTAAACGAGTTCATGTTTCAAAACGTTTAAATTCTGTTTTTCATGCCATGGTTCAATTAGACATAGAATATCAATCTTGTGTCTCTTGTTTGAAATTTTTAATCTATCCAGTGAAGTGCCATAACCCCTAACATTCCAAACTAAAATTTTCCCAATTTTGGTGTATTTTATCATTTAAAACTAGGGGGGTAGCTTTTTGTGATGATCTTAGTTTCCTTAGTTTATTTACTGGAACATTGGTATTTTTACCCCGTTTGTCTTCACCTCTCTTCAAATTATCTGATTGAGATATACTTACGAGCTTGTATCAGATGTTCAATTACGAGCTTGTATCAGAACCAGATGGTTATACTAGCATACCACAAACTCCACGTGTAGCCATTCTAATCAAACGGTCCGGTCTTTACTGTTCCCCACCGACTTTGACCGAACTACAATCGCGTAGGGGACCCAAAAAGCACAGACAAGCAATCAGATAGCACATAATCTAGATTTGACACGACAAGATAAAGTACTAGCCGGTCATCCACGTAAAATATCAGAGCAATTAATTCACTCAGTTTCACAATAATTAAGTATAGTGTGATAAAGTACACACCGTATTTAATTAGTATGAAACCAAATAATAGGCATGAATAGTACCTAATATTTTTAAACATTTCATATAACACATAAAATTCTAAACATATTCAAATTTAACAAGCATAAAATAATATATATATATATATATATATAATAGTAATTTTAATTCAACTTATGCTAGGGAGATGAAAACACTCACCTTGATAAGCACAGACCTAATTAAAACTCCCACTACTTCATTATAAGTAAATCCAAACATCCAAACCTCCAAACCTCCATATCTTATTTATAAATGGGGTTGATTTCTTCCGAATTAAAATGTTGAAGAAACCAACCTGGAAGCATATATAGACATAGGCACTCCAGGGGTAAAGAATAAGGAAATGGGTGCGTGGGTGTATATATTCTGAAATGATGAATATGGAAACTGGTTGTATATTAACCCAAGGATGGGGGATTTATAAGGCATGAATGAAGCCTTGGTTTAGTCTCTCTAAGGCCACGTGCCATAATTCCCTGGTACAAGAGGCTATGTGCATTTGGTTGGGTGATGAATTGTTTTGTGACACGTAAGCACAAGTTTATCCCTTTTTTATGTCAACTTGCATTTGAGATAACTCTTCTCAAGCTTCCAAAGGACAAGTTGGCTTGCAATTTGCAAGCATTTGGCAGACTATACATTTCCATGGCTTACTATTTCCTTTTCTTTTAACTTAGTCACCATTGTCATGCTTTAACTTTTTGATTAAATTGTTTTTTTATTAATATACATCCATAAGTAAATATATTGTTTTCCTATTAGAGTGATATTAAAGGTTCAATTGAGATAACAAGATTTTTATTGGAGGTATATTTTATTTATTAGTCTAATTATGTTTGGGGTTTCACATGAGGAGGTATGCCTTCATGAATATATGTTTTTTGTTTACATTGAATTACACATCTTAAAATAACGATAACCAAATTATCAATTTACTAAACTTCTTTACGAACATGATGGAGAACGCGTGACTCTTTACATCAAAGACATTGTCGGGAAGCAGAAAATGATCGATCATGGGTTGCAACAGGTATCTCATCGTCGGGATGCCCTACAAAGAAGTGTTGCTCACGTGAGAGTATGTGAGCCAGTCTACAGTCCTAGGGCGGGTTTGCCCTCAGCGGACCACCACTTCTATAATGTTAGAGAGGCGTTAAGTAGCGTTGTGGATTGGCCGATGTCTTGATAGGCAAGGAATATGAGCAAGCAAGTGACATTGATGACGACAATGCCGGCGTGGATATGGACGACGACGACAATGAGGTTATGATTCTCACCACCGACGATGAGGTACATTCTTGTAACACGTTATTTTTCAATTCATGCAATTACATCTACATGAACGTATTCATTAATTCGTGTAACAGGATGATGCCGAGAAAAAATCCCAATCGAGCTCTAATTGCATGCCATGAGCAAGACCAAAGTTTAAGAGGCTACCAAAACAAGTGTTTCACTTAAAAGCATACCTTATTATTCATTGACTGCGACAATTCAATTCTACATACTTAAGTGATCAATCCGTATAATTTTACATCCGCAGATTTTTAACAAATGAGACCTGACAGATTGGCCCATCATGGTGCTGTTTATACGGGAAGCAAATGTCGCTATCCTGAAAATGATAAAGAACAAGGATTGCATGTTCTTCCCAGTCTTCAGACCATGTTCACACGTCATTACACACACGGTATTGGAATAGATGTTTTGGTCCAGTACAAGAAGAGACTCGGGAATTCGCATTCAATGACCTGATCGATAATGCGCAAATCGATGTATGGATGGGGTGAGTTTCAGACCTCATAGCGTTATGTGAAATTTTAAATCAATTAGTATTTCATTTTTAGTATCATTAACGTTATAGGCACCTCTGGAAGCAAATATGGAAAAAATAATTCAGGACGCGTCCAATTCCGCCCTTGTAACTATGGGAACTTGTCCAACTTCGAGCAGGAGCTTGGACTTTGATTCAGCCTCATCTGGGATACAATGAAGGCAACACATGCTGAGTTCTACATTGTCCCTTACATTAGAATGTAAGTATTTGTTCCCGGATTTAACATTTACATATCAAACCCATTCCATTTCAGTAAATCATTACCCTAATTTTTTGACAGCAATTATTGGTACCTCATCATTATCCATCCCAGAACAGAGGAGGTTTTCATCTGGACACTTTGATGGGGGTATCAAATACATAAACTTGTGCGAACTCATGATCATTTCGAGGTATTTCAATCAATCAAATATTAAGTCCTAGCTTTGTTATACACGAGAAGAAGTAACTATTTTCATTTACTTTCTTTACAGGCTTGCATGCACATACCAAAGGGAGAAGAGAAAGATAGAGCCGGAACCCGACTCACTTGGAAAATAAAGAACATTAAGGTGAGTCATTCTATCATTTCATCCCACAATTCATTATGTTAAAAGGTTAGTAATGCCATTTACCTTTCTTGTGCAATACCGAACCCAGAATTGTTCATGACAATACGGGTACTCCATCATGCCCTTCATGAAGGAATTTGTTAATCACCCGGAGACAAGCAATATCTTGGAGGTAAAACTTAAATCTCAAAATATGTTCTTATAAATTTCTATTACACGCAACATTCTTCACTAACATTGTAACTTTGAAATTGACAGATCTTCTCAGAGGGCAAAGGGCCGTACCATGTGTACAAAATTCAAGATATTGTAGAGAGTGGTGTGGGGCTTGGCTTGATGAGTACCAACATCAGGCGAACACTACATTGAAACTTCTGGATGATAAGAAAGACATAATAGGTTGGTGGTTGATTTTCTGTGGTTGATGATATTAGATTTCTACTGTTGGTGTTTGGTTATACTATAGTTGTGTGGTTTTTTAGATTGTTTCCATGCATGTTGAAGATACTACGTCTATTCATCATGTTTCAGTAATGTTCCCGTATTTTACGATCAATATTTTCTAAAGTTTTGCCATTAGATGTTTAAAGTTTCTTACAATTTCAAAGGTTTTTAATTTTTAATAGTTCTGATTCAAGTATTTCTGGCTGTCGTTGCCCCGAAAATGATCCGAGAGGGACCACCGAAAAATAAATTGGGCATTGCTATTTTTCCTCATTGTACCGGTGTAAAAATCAAGTGCAATTTAAATATTTTATTTTAAATTATTAAAATATTACCGGTGTAAAAAATACCGGTGTAAAAATTACGGGTGCAAAATTAATACCGGTGCCCTCAGATTCCCGGTGCAAAATATTATTGCGATTACAAAAAAATACCGGTGTTATATTTCTTACCTGTGTAAAAATTTTAATTTTAAACCGGTTTACTTTAACCATACCGGTGCAAATATTTTACACCGGCGTATCTCACTGTACCGGTGCAATTATTATGTGCCCCCCTAACTGTCCAAAAAAATTTACACCGATTGCAAATACCGGTGCAAAAATTACCTCTACACCGGTTTATTTTACCGGTGCAAAAAAATTGTATTTTTACACCGCTATACATACGCATCGGTATTTTGGATGGCTAAATTCCTGGTGCTACTTCCCCAAAATACTGGTGCTATTACCACATTCCAGCAGTAGTGTAACTCATAATTTGATTTTATAAAGAGAGGTATTTGATTGATAAAAGTTTGTCTACCAGAAAAGAGTGAATGTAAGATTTTAAAAATAAACCACTCGTTATTGCGAGGGGTTTGACAAGTCAAATCCATTTATTATAATAAAAATAAATTAATATGAGGGCAACATAATAATCTTACCTGCAAATAGCTATTTAGGCAATACATTTATCCATGATCTATTGTTCTTGATTTCTTTTTAAAAAAAACATGAAAAGGATGAATACAATATCATAGTTTTCACAGTTCGCAAGTACAGGAAATTACACGCATCTAAATCAACTAACCTCTAACACGCCATAGAATACCCGCGTGAGAAAAGGATGAATTCAACTTTGAAAATTTTGCTAATTTGGCTAAAACCTCATTCGCTACATTAGGTTCTCAAAAGATGTGTTGGATTTATTAGTTAACTTTTAGAAGAAGGCGGTCTAATTTGCGGTTGGAGATTCACCTCCAACGTATGTGGAATTCTTCCTAACCATCTTTAAAAGAAGTAACGAGTTTAAAAACACATGGTAATTTCCACAAATATAACTCATTGAAATATAGTTTGAAAAACACATGGCAATTTCCAGGCGACTGTACATGTTTTTCGAGCAATTCTTGTTTTTGTGGTCTTAACACAGATAATTATAAACCCGGTGGCCGATAGATATGCACAAGAAATGTATCTATAAATAATCTCGTTAATCATATTCTAAACTAAAGGATTGGTGCTATCGAATATGAATATGTTTCTTGAACACAGATGATCCACACAAGACATGCAATCGTTTTGATTAAAGGAGTGTGTTGGTGCTTAAAATCAATTTTTCAGTAGTAGAAAAACCTATTTTAGAGTGTTTGAAAATGTAAGTATGCAGTCACAAAAGATCTGTCTATAAAAACCCATAAAAACACTTAGAGAGTACAATGTGTGGTTTAACTATATATTAAACTGAATTTTAACCGAAATGATGCTGACGTGTACAATGTGCGGGCAATTACACACTTCAGTGTGTGCAATATGAAATTCATCTAAAACTTCTTTTATCTCTGAGTGAATCTCTGTTATGGAGGGATCAAGGAGAAAGTGTAGGACCGTTACACAGTAAAGGAGGAGTCAGGAAGGGTTATTGAAATCTCTGGAAAAATTTGAAACTGAGCTGGGACAATCTTCAGATGTTCGGAAAGCCGGAGTAATTTTGGAATCAAATGTTAAAGGAGTGGTTACTGGAGTTCAATCGGAGCTTACAACACCGGAAAATTCAGTTGCTATTCCATCAACGTATACTGCGAAGGAGGTTGAAGATGTTCCTGAGCAAAATTGATTTGTGCAGTATACTGTAAGTAAATGCCTTAAATGGGGAGATGATGTTATTGATATTGAAAGTGTTGATATATCTGTTATAAAGGAGAATTGGTCTGATCTGTTTAAAGATAAACCTACGTGTATGAAATTCAATGGCCTATAACAAGGATGGTAAAAAACTAGGTAAAATTTCCAAATCTAATGTTGATGAAAGCATTAAGAATTGGGAATGTGTGGTCGTATGTCAAGTGTTGGGGATGAATCCACCATTTGCTGTGATGGAGGAATTTGTGAATAGAATTTGGAAAAATCTGGGTAAACATAAATTTTCACTGGTCAAGCCGGTAGTATTTCTAATCAAATTTGAGAATGTAGACAAAAGAAACTCAATTATTAAGCATAGTATTATGTATTTGAGTGGAAGACTTGTATTGATAAAACCATGGAAAGTAGGTATGAACTATGATGCACCTCTAAGTGTTCCTGTATGGGTTCAGCTTCCTGATCTTAACCCAATTTACTGGACTCCTGAGATACTAAGCACAATCCTAAGCCCTATAGGTAAACCTCTAATGCTTGATAGGGCTACACTGAATTTGGAAAGACAGAGGCTCTATTTGGCAGAGTTGTGCTTATAAGCAAAGCTGGCTTATTTTGAAAGCTGAGGGAGACCAATTTATGCTTTTCCCCTAAAAAAAGCTTATGCTTTCAAAATAAGCTGTTTTTTTTAGCAATTTACCAAACACTAAAAATTGATTTGCTTATAAGCACAACAACTTAAAAGCTCTACCAAATAGATCCTGAATTATGCAAGACGACATCTGGAGATGGAGTTTAATGATGTTAAGCCAGAATATGTGGATAATATTGATGAATGTGAGGTTATACAGAGGCAGAAGCTTAATTTTGAATGGGGACCAAGTAAGTGTAAAAACTGCTTAATGTTAGGGCATACCATAGAGGAATGCAAAAGGAATGACCAACCTAAAGCAAATGTGGTGAAGAAGTATGTTCCAGATCAGGAAAATAAAAAAGGAGAAACGGCCTGATAAACAATAGGAGGAACAAAATCTATTAAATTAAAAGGTTGTGATGGGAGAAAGGAATGAAGTTGAGTTTAGATCTGAAACATGGCTTGAAATTGCTAAATCTTCAAGAAAGAGTGGCAGTTTGTCTTCTGTCATTGAAATTGGTAATGTGCATCCTCTTAAACCTCTTGATGGAATATAATATTCTAGCTTGGAATATAAGATGTGTAAATAGTCCAGAAAAATAGAAAATGGCCAAAAAATTTGTTCTGTACATAATGTTAAAATTTTATGTTTACTTGAGGCTAAAATAAAGAAGGAAATGAACTGAAACTGTGGGAGAACATATGTGGTGGATGGAAATTTATATCAAACAATGACTGTGTTGATAGAGGCAGAATTTTGATAGGATAGAGAAATGATATGTATGAGGTGGCTGTTATGTCTAAGGGTGAGAAATGGTTTCATTTGGAATGTAAAATTAAAGGCATGAATATTAGTTCCTGTATAATCATAGTTTATATGGAAAATACTGTAAAAGATAGGATACCTCTATGGAATGCATTAAAAGGATTTGTTGTTGGTGATGTTCCCTAGATGCTTATTGGGGTTTTTAATTCCTCTTTAAACATGGAAGATAAGGAAGGCGGTAATCCAATTCATGAAGGAGAAATTGAGGATTTCATAAATACAGTGAACATTTTGCAGCTAGTTGAACCGAAAACATTTGGTGCAAACTTTACATGATGCAACAGAAGAGCAGTTTCCGAGAGAATAATTTCAAAAATCGATAGGTTCATGGTTAATTAGAAATGGCTGACTGCTCTTGAAGATTCTGAATGCTTAGTGCAAACAAAAAACATTTCAAATTCATAAGCCTTTGTTGGTTAAGCTCAATAAGCAGATTCATAAAACTAGAAAGTCTTTCAAGTTTTTTAATATGTGGAAGGTCTCTAAAGAATTCATGACGGTGGTGGAAAAAGTATGGAGTCCAGGAAATAATCTGCATATGTTGTTTGCTAATTTCAAAAAGCTTCAGGATCCACTTAAAGAGCTAAACGATTGCAAATTCAGTGACATCAGGAGGAGGTCTAATCTAATTACAAGAAAATTGAGCTCAGTACAGGAGAAAATAGGAGAACAACCTTGGGATGAAACACTAGATGAGGAAGAAAAGAAATTGAGAATTGAAGCAATGTAGGTGTTTGAAGCTGAGGTGCAATTTATGATGCAGAAAAAAAAAGTGACTGGATCAGAGAGAGGGACATGCTTTCTAGAATGTTTTAAAACTATTTGAAAAGAAGATAGTACAAACAACACATTCTTTGCTTAATGGATGATGGAAATTCGGTTACATGGAAGGAGTAGGTGGATAATATTTTGTTGAAGCACTTTCAGAAGATACTTGGAAATTCAGATCCTATGAAATTAAGGATTGATGATAGAGTAATTGCAAAGGGGTCAGTTTTAAACATTTCTCAGCAATTAGATCTGGTTAGACCTATTAGTAAGAATGAGATATATTCAACACTTCAAAGTATTAAGCCTAACAAAAACCTAGGATATGATGGTTATACCAGCCACTTTTTCAAATCAACTTAGAGGTTAATGGGTACGGATATCACAGCAGCAATTCAGGTTTTTTTCCCAGAAATGATAAAATACCAAAGGATCTGAATAGAACCATCATCACCTTGTTTCTAAATAAGGATAATCCCCTGACAACATCAGATTCAATCCAATCTCTTGCTGTTCAGTTGTCTACAAACTCATCACAAAGGTAATTACAACTATGATGAATGCTATTTTGCCTTTCCTAGTTTCTGAGACTAGGGTGCATTTGTTAGTGGTAGATTTATTTCTCATAATATCTTGATCACCCAAGAATTATTTCACACCTATAATTGGAAGGATGCAAAGGTTTCTAGCTGCATGCTCAAAAATCAAACTTCTAAAGGCATTTGATAATCTGGACTGGAGTTTTTTTGTTTGATATGATGTATATTTTGAAATTCCCTAGGGCCTTTATTGTATGAATTGGAAGATGCTTGGAGAGTTCCTCTTTTTGTATTGCACTAAATGGGGGATACACTAAGCCATTTACAACAAAGAAAGGGGGTAAAGCAAGGTGATCCAGTCCCATCTTATTTTGATGGTAAATTAATTGATTATCATATGATATGTAAAAAGTCTAAAATCCAGTGTTAACTCTTTGCTGATGATTTGATGATATTCAGTAAAGCTAATCTGAAATCCAGCTGGGCATTCAAGAAGTTTTGAATATTTTTAGAGATGCTTCAGGCATGTTCATTAACACCGGTAAGTCTCAGAAATTCTTTTCTAAAATGAATACAATTGAAGCTCAAGGTCATTTAGATGTATTGAAGATACTGTATGGTGAATTGCCAGTAACCTACCTTAGATTGCCTCTGGCAGGTATAAAATGGAACTTGGAAAATTATAAAAAACTAATTGATAAGTTGAATGTAAGTTTAAAACCTTGGAGCAGTAGGTACCTATCCCATGCAGCTAAAATTTAGTTGATCAACTCTATTTTGCTGAGTATTTCTACTTATTGGATGAGTAATTTTCAGTTACCTCAATATGTCCATAGTGCTATTGACACTACTGGAAGATACCCATATAGACCGGTATTTCACGGCATAGGCACCAGTATTTTGGGCCTTGAAGTACCGGTGTCTAAGTGACCCGGTGCAAATCCGTAGTTACATAGGCACCGATAAGTGGTACCGGTGCTGGAATCTATATTCTAGCGCCGATATGCACTGCCGGTGCTACAAATCTACATTCCAGCACCGCCCTACTTAGGCACCGATATTTCGACTAGTGCATATGCTCGTTTGAACCAGTGCTAGTAAATAGGTGATCAATAAAAAAATTTGGCCAGTGAGTATAAACTTACCAGCCGGAATATGAAACCCAAAAATTAATAGGATGAACAAAAACACAGGAAAAAAAATCAGAAGTTCATGTAAAAAACTAGAAAATTCATAACTACAACCAAGAAGTTCATTGCATATATCTAAAAATACATAACAACCCACAATTCATGAAACAAACTAGATCTAAACATAGATTAACAACATCAATTATCATAAAAACTAGTTACTAATCTCTGTAAGCCTTAGATAACATCAACGAACCAGAATCGTGAACGTGAGGTCGGACACAAATGATGAGATGGTTTCGAGGCTGGTTCGGGAAGGCACCGGGACAGATGCACGATGGTGGTCGAGATAGTGACCGAAGGTGAAATGGCATGGAGACAACGGAGCGCTGAAGGTGTGCGACCAGAGCTTGAAGAAGAAGGGCTCGAAGGTGTGCGACCGGAGCGCCATGACGGCATAAAAATGTTAGAGACAACGCCAGCGAATTTGGAGGAGGCGATGAGGATTATCAGAGATGAGAAAGTGATGGTTATTATGAGAGGAGAGTTTAATATGATTAGGGTTGGGCAGCGGCATCGGTGGAGAGGGAGAGGTGGTGGAGGCGGAGGGAGAGGATGGAGAGGAGGTAGAGGCATCAGAGGTGGTGAAGTGAGGATTATTAAGAGAGGAGAGTTTTATATGATTAGGATTTGGGTGTTCTAACTTGGACCAAGTTGGACTTTTTTTAACACCGTAGCACCGGTATGAATACCACCGCTAATGGTGATCATACCGGTGCTAATACTTCAAAGAGAAGAAAAAATATTCTAAGTACCACTGGTATGAAAATTGGTGCCCATGGTGATCATAGTGGTGCTAGGTACTTCAAATGCAGCCGCATGACTAATTAAAATGGGCGTTTTATTTTTTTTTGTTCTCGAGAGCAAAGGGAAGAAATATATTCTAAGTACCTAGCACAGGTAGGCTAACCGGTGCCTATGATGGTGCTACCGGTGCTCAGAAAAATCCCTCAAAAAATATTGAACAAAAATTCAAAATTTTTCATTTTTCCACTACACAGTAGCACCGGTATGACTGAAAACAATGCCAGTGCTAGTATATTTTGTCCTCTAAGTTAACTTTTTCATTTTTACAATTATGTCCATGAGAATAAATTTGGAGGAAGCGAATTACAAAATTGGAGAAAACAAAAAGAAATTAAATAAGAGAAAATAATGTAAAATGGGCTACAATGGGTGAACAGGAGAGCTTGTAACATAATTCTTTGAAAATTACATCGTGACCCAAAATTGTGTTACCTCATTACGCATTGCTCCAAAATACATGATTTTTGTTATTCTTGCATAAATATGGAAATATTAAATAAATAAAATTTTTGATGAAATATTGAAAAGCGCTAGCACATATTCTAGAGTAACTTTTGGTTGATTACTTGGAAGTTAAAAGTGAAATCGGAAAGGATTATTTGGAGTTTGGAGTTACGAGTAAAGTTTTTTACTTTTTGCACTTTTTTAACTTTTTGCACTTAGGTCCCTCCAAGAAAGTTGGAGTTACCGAATCACGAAATATGTGGAACCAAAATGCAATTCAATAATATACGATCATAACTCTGCAATTTGGGAATGTATGGGTGAACGAAAGGGTCTAGAAAGTCAATATTAATCATTTCTATAAATTCTTGAAAAATTACATTGTGGCCCAAAATTGTGTTACCCCATTATCCATTGCTCCAAAATACACGATTTTTGTTATTCTAAAATAAATGTAGAAATATTAAATAAATGAATTTTGTGGTGAAATGTTGGAAAGCGCTAGTACATGTTCTTGAGTAACTCATACCATAAACCAATTTTTAAGAGTAACTCATACCATAAACAAATTTTTGAAATTTTTCTATGAGCACCGGTATTATTACTTGTGCCATTATTCAACATACCGGTGCTATCTATTTTACCACCAAAACTTTGCCCGCCAAAGTTACTATTCAGGTCATAGGCACCAGTATTAGCACCGGTATATGTCATTCATCCAAAACCAGTGTTGGAAAATATTAAATTTAGACATTTTTCTTCAAAAGCATCGGTATTCAGTGTACTGGTGCTGAATTTATTCATAGGCACTGGTATTTTGGTTTTGTAGCACCGGTACACTAACATACCGGTGCATGTGTACCTATTTTCTAGTAGTGTGAAGGCATTTGCCGAAACTTTCTTTGAGGCCATTCAGGTAGTTCTAAACAGCTGGTGCCTGTCTCATGGATATCCTATGCAAAAGTAAGAAAAATGGATAAAGTGGCATTAGAGATACTTCTCTTTGGAATAGAGCTTTGTTATGTAAATTGATGTGGGAAATTCAATCAAAGAAAGGAAACATGTGGGTTAAATGTGTTCAGGAATCTATATGAAAGGGAAGGATTTGAAGGATTGTACTGCTAAAGTTCAAAATAGATTTGCTTGGAAATCTCCGATTGATTTAAATAGAAAGGTGGGAAACTGCTTAAATAGCTTCACAATTAAAGGTAACTTCAAGATCTCATTAGCTTATTTGCATTTGCAAGGTGATATGCAAGAAGTTTCTTTAGCTAAAGCTATTTGGAGTAAACATCTATTGCCAAAACATTCTTTCTTTATATGGATGTTGGCCCTGAGAGTATTATCAACTCGGGACAGAATGAGAAGTTTCAACATACATGTGGGGAGTCCATTTTGCAGCTTACGTGATGATCATATTAAAGAAAATACTTGCCATCTGTTTGCCAAATGTGATTATATCAAATGGGTTCTTGTTGAGCTTATGGTTACTTGTTTTTAAAATTTAAGATATTTTAAGGATTCATTTACTATGGCCGTAATAGAAAGGATCAAGTGAAGAGATTCAAGTCGATTGTTGCCATTTTTTTATAATGTTTGGATAGAAAGAAATAGGAGATGTTTTGGAGCTAAAGTTCTAAAACCTACAGAGCCTTGTTCATTGATTAGAAATGAGTTCTTATTTAGGAAATGATTTGATTTTTGTTATAGCTGGGTGAGTGGTAAAAGGATGTAATAGGGATGATTGTAAAGCTTTGTTGGTGTTTTTTTTAAGAGAAATGAAACAACTTTCCACACACAAAAAAACACTTAGAGTGTTTAAATACATGTTTAGAGTGTTTAAATACATGGCGTAAGTCATCATTACCGGATTTACAAAAGGTACCCATGACTGTTATAATCCTTTAAGATATCAGGCATATGGATTAATGATTAAGCAATTTCTAACTAAAAACACTGGGTTTCTTAAAAATAACTTGGACTAGAGATATTGAAAAGTATGCACTTTTACTTTTATCTCTCTTAACCAGTTGATATGCATATTTCATAGAAAAATCACCATTTTCAGAAAGTTTCCGAATCACTGAATTAGCATAATTAAGAAACAAAGTTATTGGAGCGGATAAAAATCTTACCAAATTCAAAAGATAAATAATAGAGACACGGTCATCTAAAATTCAGGGATTGTACTTTCAAGAAAATCATGATTCCAGAAAGTATTGGGAATCCAAGTTAGTCCAATTAGAGTCTCGAAATTATCATTTTAAAAAAAAATTAAAACCGTTCAAGGACATCTGGGTATCCAACCTTTGTATTAATCTGATAGGTTAAAAGATCTACACTCAAGTGATCTTTACATGGTGTGATGGGATAAAACCATTTACACAAAAACACCAGTTAAGTACTACAATTATAATCTTAGGCTTCGATGACAATAAGAGAGATACACGAAGGTACTAATTAATATTAAAATTCTCAACCAGCGCTCGGTTTACAGGTCGTTCTGTGAGTTGTTGCCCCAATCCCCTTCTGGAAAGTATTATGTGGCAATAAGAAGTGCATACGAAGGATAAATGGTTCTCATTATGCAGATATCAAATAGCACCAAACAAAAACAATTACATTGAAGCATCAAATGAAACACATGAAAAATGTTTCATCCATACTCCTGAACAACATCAAGGCAATCAAAACAAAGGAAATTATAATTCCCAACTAATTATACGGCATGTCTTCATTTAACCTGTTGAAGACTCCTTCTCTAAACTAGGAGACTAAGATTGGTCGTTTTAATTGTCAAATTTATTTTTTGCCAGGGTATAGAAATCACTTACAATGCGTAAAACTATGTCTAACTCATCCCAAAAGGATCTAAAGACCGGTTAAATAGAATTAACAATATAATTGGCCTAAACATCTTAATAGACCAAAGTCTACCACTCTGATTTAATTCCTCAGAAATAACGTAGTCTCCAGTAGTTCGTTGTTTTAATGACCGTGAATTGGATTTCTCCATTCCGTCTTTGAATCATTGGACAGCAAACTTGGAGTCAATAAATTTTTATCGGAAAAGGGCAGCCGAAAAAACATATATTGTGGAGACAATTCCTACCCAATGCTCAAATCCAAAATACCATTTTAAATGTTGTCTATTTTTAAAACTGAAAAATGCAAAAACTTGAAAGAAAAAAGGCAAAGTTTTGGAAAAGACCTAGTTTTCATATGCTTACGGAAAGACAAAGTTTAATTAAAATAATAAAAGGTAAAAGGTTTTAGTTATAATATTAAAAATTTGGGTAATATGCAGATATAACCCTATATGTTGAGGAAAGTGCAAATATAACCCTGAGTTATTTTTTAGTGCAAATATGACCTTATCTATTACACATAAGTGCAAATATAACCCTAAAGCCACTATTCCGGCATTGACTGGCCATTACCGGTCATTGCCCGACCAGAAATGACCAAAATGCCCTTCTAACATAATACAAAATTTTAAAAGACAAAAATGCCCCCCACCACCAATCCACCACCACCAATCTGCCACCACCACCAATCTGCCACCACCACCAATCCGCCCGTCATCACCACCAATCCGCCTTCCACCACCTGAGCCCATCCCAGCCACCAGCCCCACCACCACCAATCCGCCTTCCACCACCTGAGCCCATCCCAGCCACCAGCCCCACCACCACCAATCTGCCTGCCACCACCTAAGCCCATCCCCGCCACCAGCCACACCACCACTAATCCACTTGCCACCACCTGAGGCCATCCCCGCCACCAGCCACACCACCACCAATCCGCCTGCCATCACCTGAGCCCATCCCCGTCACCAGCCACCACCACCTGAGCCCATCCTCGCCACCAGCCACCACCACCTGAGCCCATCCTCGCCACCAGCCACCACCACCTAAGCCAATCCCCGCCACCAGCCACACCACCACCAATCCCCCTGCTACCACCTGAGCCCATCCCCCGCCACCAGCTACACCACCACTAATCTGCCTGCCACCACCTGAGCCCATCCCCGCCGCCACCACCTGAGCCCATCCCCGCCGCCACCACCTGAGTCCATCCCCAGCGCCACCACCTGAGCCCATCCCCGCTGCCACCACCTGAGCCCATCCCCTCACCTCTGACCCCCAACCCCAAACTTCGCCGCCGCTCAACGCCACCCACAGCAAACCCTAATGCCACCACCTGCTCCGAACCCTAGCGCCACCTCGCGCCACCACCTGCCCCGAACCCTAGCGCCACCTTGCACCACCCCACCATAGCGCCACCTTGCACCACCCCACCATAGCGCCACTAACCCCAAACTCCTCGCCATCGCCGCATCCTCCTCTGCCCTATCCCCGCCTCTACCATCACCAAGCCCCGAATCCACAACACCACCGGTGAACCCCTAGTCACGAGCTCTCCGCCACCACCATCTGCAGATTGGATTCAGAGAGGGAAGGAGTTTGGAGCGGGGAAGGAAGGAAAGAGAAAAGAAAAGAAGAAAAGAGAAAAGAGAATGGAGCGGAAGAAAGAGAAAAGGAAAGAGAAAAAGGGGTAAGGGGGTAATATTATCATTTGATAAATGTTAAAAAATTATCAGGGGCAAATTGGTCATTTCACTGTATCCCGGCCTCAAACCGGCTAAAAAGGTTATATTTGCACATAACCTGAATAGATAGGGTTATATTTGCACTTTCAAATAGCGCAGGGTTATATCTACACTTTCTTCAATTATATAGGGTTATATTTGCACTTTTCTCTAAAAATTTATTATGCAACATATAATAGTTATAAAATTTATAACCCGATTCATGCAACCCAAAAATTTTATCTTCATTTCGTATTTCTTTTAAGAGATGGACTCCAGAAAGAAAACTAAATAAATTAACAAAAATACAAAATTAAGAGTATCTCACCCCAAAAAACTTAACATTTTAGAAGTGGAAAAAATAAAAATAAAAGAGAAGGAAATACACCTCCAATTTGCATGACCTGGCCTTAAAACTTACAAAAACCGAGGACCTTGCCAAAAACTTCGGGAAACTAGATCTAATAAAAATTGCATACCCTCTCTTCACCGTTGCGATCGAGGGTGTACCGGTTGAAACGATCGCACCATTAAATAAAAAACGGAACCCTATGGTCGTCGTCGCAACTTTGACCCGCAACAAGGAGAGCTCCTCAACAAAAGTGTTGCCAGGATATCATCGTGGAAGTCTCCTGTAGGGGGGTCTATCGTTGTGGCAAGATGCGACCCGAGTTACACCTAGTTTATCCGAGTCACGACCCGAGTTGCACCGAGTTCACCCAAGTTGCTCTAGCTCGGAACCCATCGGCCTTGACTCAGACCATGACTCAGAGCCTAGACCCATGGATCTGGACACGGACCTCGTCAGCCGTGACTTACTCAAATTTGCTCCTTGGACTGACTCGGAACCTAGCCTTGACTCAGAATAGCCTGGGCCTTGGCTGAGAAATCCAGCTGTGACTTGGCCAAAGTGGATTTGTGAGTCGTGCCTCAGAAATCCAGCTTGGGTTGTTAGTAGAGCTTGAAAATGTGGTTCGATGCTGCTTGGTGTCACTTTTAGAAACCCAATCTGAGCATTTCTGCCGCTTGAAACATGGTCGATGTCACTTGAAATTGTGCTCAAAAACCCATCGATGTAGATCTCTGAGGAGGTTGGGTAATTGGGGTGGTGGTGTTGGAGAGGATGGCATTGGGGTGGGGGCGCGCTGAAGGTGGTGGTTTGCAGCGCTCTCTCCTCCGAGGGAGAAGATGAAACTAAGGCCTGGGTTGTGGTAGAGATCACTATCTGTCTCTTACTAATTAAATATATTTTTTTTCTCTCTTTTTCACCTCAGCTTAAGAGATCACTTAAGAAACAATTTCTTTTTTTCTCCATAATGGTTAAAAGATCACTATATACTATTCATGGAACCCACTTGATTTTCTCTATTCTACTCATTAATTTGATTATTACATATTATTTTAAATAAATTTGTCCAGAAAAAATAAGTTGAATGTAAAATTTAATATAATGTTTGAATATTTAAATATAAATTCATTTTTTAAAAATATGTTAAATAATTTGTTTTTCTCGTTCTTGTCAACACCATGCTTTAGTGTAAAAAAATAAAATAAATTTCAATTTTTTTGAAGAAACTATTAAAATGAAATTAAATAAATAAATACTATGAGAATTCATTTTTCTATAAAATAGTATGGAAACCATAAAAGTGCGCAAAACCAAATATAACAATAATTAATTTGACCATTAAATATTATTTTAAATAAATTTGTCCACAAAAAATAAGTTGAATGTAAAATTTAATATAATTATTAAAATGAAATAAAAAAATAAATAAAAAGATAATTCCATGTTTTTAAAATTATATAAAAACCATTAAAATTGCAAAAAACAATTATAACAACTATAAAAATTACAGACAATACTAAATAAAATATTGATCTAGTCCGACCAATTATTACAATTTGAAAATCAAAAATATATTAAATTTTGAATTCTTAAAAAATTGAAAAAAAATCGGAAAAAAATCAGAAAAAATACGATTGGGACACGTGTCGCCACCAGAATGGGACACGTGTCCCATTAAAAAAAATTCAGCCTTCACAAAAAAAATTACCGTTGCGGACACGTGGCCCAATCCATGGGTGACACGTGTCCGCAACAAAATTAAAAAAAGGGGTTCGGCTGAGTGGGACACGTGGCCCACTCAGGGGGCGACACGTGTCCCACTATGGCAAAAAAAAGGAACGCGCACAATGGCTGGGAGAGAGCCATGTGCTTGTGTCAGTCCAATGGGCTCTTAACCGAGCTCTTACCAAGAGCCTAGTGAGTGGTCTCTTAACAAGAGACCACTCAAGAGACCACCACTGTGGTGGTTTTTGGTCTCTTGAGCGATCTTTTAATTTTAAGAGATCACCACTGTCCATGCCCTAAGTTTTGAGAAGACAGGTGAGTAGTAGAGAGCTTTTTGAGAAGGGAGATTTTTGTGTCGATTCTTTGACGAGTCTCGAAATAACATTTGCACTGATCTACTTGAAGCATTGTATGTTGAATTGTTAAATCATTGATTTATTCAACTCGTATCCAAGTCCTGCAAAATTTTAGATTATCATGTATAATCCATAAGGGCATGCGCAATGGTGGTCTCTTAAAATTAAAAGACCGCTTAAGAGATCGAAAACCACCACAGTGGTGGTCTCTTGAGTGGTCTCTTAACAAGAGACCACTCACCAGGCTCTTGGTAAGAGCCCGGTCAAGAGGCCGAACGTGGTAAAAAATGTGCAGCTGCGCACATGGGCTTGCTGCGCAAGCTTTTTTTTGCCATAGTGGGACACGTAGCGCCCCCTGAGTGGGCCACGTGTCCCACTCAGCCGTATCCTCTTTTTTTTAATTTTTTGGTTGCGGACACGTGTCACCCATGGATTGTGCCACGTGTCCGCAACGGTAATTTTTGAGGGGAAATCTGAATTTGAAATCTGGGGGACACATGGTCGAATAAGAGGTTGACACGTGTCCCCCAACGGCTGGAAAAACGGCTATTTTTTAATGGGACACGTGTCCCATTCTGGTGGCGACACGTGGCCCAGCCAAAATTTTAAATTTTTTTTTATAATTTATATTTTAATTTTTATATTTCATTCTCCCACTTTTTTGGCCTATAAATATGGAGCATTTCAACTCATTTCACCACACTACTTCCAATTCAAATTCTCTTACCTCACAAATTCATCTTCTATATTGTAATTCATTTTTTGTGATGGATCCACGAAGAACGTCGAAAGGCAAAGATCGGGTAATTCCAAATTCTTTCAATATGGAGAATTTTTCGCAAAATCCGAATTATCGGTCATTTCCAAATTCGGAATTTAGTGAAAATTCTCCGAACATCCCTCCCCCCTTTTATTTCAATTCTCAACATTCATACATGAATTTTCAAAATCAATGCCACTCTTCACGAAACGCATACATGAACCCTCCTTACCCGAACCACTCCCAAAATGCGAACACCCAATCGCAAAATTCGTACCATAATTTATATGGTCAAAGCTTTCATGCTCCACATCTTGATGCTATAAACGAATCGGGAGCATTTTCACCCCGAGGAGGTCGCGGTTCACCGGGTCAAAATTTTGGTGGTGAAGATGGGCGACAATATGGAAGTCACGATGTTACGGACGGTAAGCCCTATTTTAATGTGTTTTATTTTAATCATGAAGATTCTAATTTATAATTCATTTATATTGCCTTCATTTCCCTTTGTTATATTTTAAAATAAGTATATTTGAACATGCAAAATATAAGTAGCTAGTATATGCATTTAGTATATGCATTTTAATATGCAATCTAGTACATCATTTAAACAATCAAGTACATCATCTAATATGTTCGTGTATTTTAAAATGAATTCTCATAATTTGGATTAGTATATGTTTGAGATTTGTTTTGCTTTGAAAAAATGATTTATTCATTTAGGAAATGATGTAGGTGAAGGAAACGATGAAGTTGCAATAGTGGCCGGGAGTACGGTTCCGAAGAAGAAAGGTAGCCGGGACAAATGGAGTGTAGAGGATGATAAAATCCTTTGTGGCGCATGGTTCGAGCATTCCACCGACTGCGTGGTGGGTACAGGTCAAAATGCTGGTGTGTTTTGGTCTAAAATTATGCGCGATGTGAATTATTATGCAAATTCCAACCGGTCAATGAAGTCGTGCAAGTGTCGGTGGTCAAAAATGGCTCACGATATTGGCAAATATGTGGGGTGTGAAAGTAAAGCCGCGCGTCATTTCAGTCGGGGCGGGAGTGGCTCTAGCCAAGGAGATATAAAGTCATGGACCCTGAACTTGTTTGCAGATGAAAATGATGGGCAACAATTTTTATTCTTCCATTGTTATGACGATTGCAGAAGGAACCCTAAATTCATAGCACAATATGGCCCAAAGGATACCAATGGAGAAGAATATTCACCACGGGTGCCATCAACACCCCGTAGTGGCGATGATCCTCAAGCTATGCAATATCCATCCAGACCTATTGGTGTGAAAGCCGCTAAATGCAAGGCAAGGGGCAAAGGAAAGGCCAGGGCAAGAACAACAAATGATGAAAAAGAATCCGCTAGAATGCAGTGTGCGGCCACAATTGAAGCAACTACAAAAAAGGTTGAAATACTTGCGGAGAGTGAAAGAGCTAAAATGGAGTACAACATATCACAGCGGGAGTTCGTTGAAAAACAATCAGAGCAGGATAAACTGATAGCTAACACTAAACTCCTTGATAGTTTGATTCAAAAGGGAGAGTCGTCCGCAGCAGAGGAAGAACTACGAGATAAATTAATTGGGGTAGTCTACGGTGGAAATTAATTATAATATTTATTTTTTGTCAGACTAGATCAATATTTATTTTTTTCCTATTTTTAATAATTGGTCGGATTAGACCAATATTTTGATTTTTAAATTGTAATATTGGGTTGGAGTAGATCAATATTTTATTCAGTTTTTCCAGTTATTTTTATAGTTGTTATAATTGGTTTCACGCACTTTTTATGTTTTCCATATTATTTTATAGAAAAAATGAATTCTCATAGTATTTATTTATTTAATTTCATTTTAATAGTTTCTTAAAAAAAATGAAATTCATTTTATTTTTTACACTGAAGCATCGTATTGACAAGAACGAGAAAAACAAATTATTTAACATATTTTAAAAAAACGAATTTAAATTTAAATATTTAAACATTATATTAAAATAATATGGAAACGAATTTAAATTTAAAAATGAATTTAAATTTAAATTTAAAAACGAATTTAAATTTAAATTTAAAAATGAATTTAAATTTAAATATCTAAACTTATTTTTGGTGGACAAATTTATTTAAAATAATATGTAATGGTCAAATTAATGAGTAGGATAGAGAAAATCAAGTGGGTTCCATGAATAGTGTACAGTGGTCTCTTAACCATTGTGGAGAAAAAAAAGGGTTGTCTCTTAAGTGGTCTCTTAAGCTGAGGTGAAAGAGAGAGGGAGAAAAATAATATATTTAATTGGTAAGAGACCGGTAGTGGTCTCCACCGCTGCCCATGGCCTAAAGAGTTACCTTTTTGTAACTTCCATCAAGAGTTTTATTAAAAATTTTAGGCAATTGAATATATATTCTTGAAGTCCAAACCCATTTTCCAATTTAGGGTAGCAAAGATTAAGAAAGGATCTCCAAAGTTTTTTCTTTTCATAATTAACTTCACAGGATTTCCAAAACAATTGCATGTAGAACACTAAATTTATCTATCATTCCATTAGTAGGTCGTAAAACCATTTATAAAATGTAATAGAATGACATGTAATACATGTTTGATAAGAATCAATATACTTACCTTGATTAAAAAAATAGTTTGTCAATAGTTCAACTTTGGGGAAATAAAATTATAGAAAAAAGTGTTTTTATAACTCTACCTATTTGACATAAGTGCCAATATAACCTTTCAATATTCAAAAGTGCCAATATAACTCTATCTAGTCAGTGAAAGTGCCAATATAAACCTTCGGCAACTTTTAGCCGTAATTTTATAAAATTACATGTTTGCCCTTATGAAAAAATAAAATACTAAATAAAAAAGGAAATGGCGTTATTGCCCTTAGACTCATCAATACTCGGACCGCCGCCGGACCGGTAAGGTTATATCAGCACATTATGAAAGCTGGTAGGGTTAAATCGGCACATTCCTAAAATTTATAGGGTTACATCAGCACATTAGTAAAAAAATGTAGGGTTATATCAGAACATACTATAGAATATAGGGTTTTAATGATAGTTTGTTTATTTTGTTGTGTTTAGTCCGGATTGATGATTGGATGACCTTTGGTGTTATGTGTGATTGCTATTTTGCTGTGTTCTTCGACCCAGGGTTTTTAATATTGATAAATTTTGATATGAGGCTATGATATGTGATAAGGGTGTTTAATATTATTAATGATGGTGTCATGATGTCAAATTTTATTTTGTATAATATATTGTTATAATGTTATAATGGTGTATATGATGATGTGGTCGCCGTTAAGGCCAACCGAGTACCACACACTTAATATTTATAATATGTGCTGATATAACCCTATAAGTTTTAAGAATGTGCTGATATAACCCTACAAACATTAGGAATGCGCTGATGTAACCCAATAAGATTTCATAATTTGTTGATTTAACCCTACCTGTTACGGCGGCGGTCCGACGGCCTATGAGAATAAAATTGTCCACCGAATTTCAGAGTTAGCCCAAAGGGTATTTTCGTAAATTTACATAGAGTCAACGCCGAAAAATTGAGGTGAATACCAGAAATGGGGTCTGAGGGTTATATTGACACTTTCATTAACTAGTTAGGGTTATTTTTCCACTAAAAATTACCATAGGGTTATATTGGCACTTACTCAAGTAGATAGGGTTATATTGGCACTTACTCAAGTAGATAGGGTTATATTGGCACTTATCCCAAAATCATATATCCCTTGGTAGTAACAATTTTTGTTTATGCGGCCCTGTCTAGTTAAACTTAAACGGAGCTGAGCTGAGCTGAATTTATTAGAACTGGGGAGAGCTGAATTGAGATTATTGGAACTGAGCTGAGATTATTGGAGATGAGGGGAGTTAAGCTGAAATTAATGGATTGAGGTGAGCTGAAAGCATTTGAAATATAATGAATTGAACTAGATTTAAATAAATATAAATATACTGAACTAAAATTTGTTTAAATAATTCAAAATACTGAGTAAACTAAATTTAAATATACTAAATTGATTTTTTCCCTTAAATTAAAATAGTGTCTAAATATTAATAATAGGCATGAATAGAACTAATTCAACTGAACCGAACTAGACTGGATATAGTACAATTGAACTGAATTGAATTGAATTAGAATGGACTTAATAAACTAGAAAGACCATAACCAAATGAGATAAATTCCAATGATGAAATGCAAAGTGCCATTGAACAGATATGATTAGTTGTGTGTGAAACTGTTTTCATTCATCCTTTAGCAATAATTTGAACTACTATATGCAATTTTTTAAATTAAAAAAATCAATCATTTAAAGATGTTGGAAAAACACCCAACAACGATTAAAATAAATGGAATTAACATCCATCCTAACTATTGCATGAGCCGCTCGAACGCGCAGCTTCTCTCTCTAGGGTTTGACAAAAACATTGTGCGGCCTCTCTGTAATCTTGCGGCACTCCTTCTTCTTCAATCATTTTCCCCATATTCCTATTAGGGGAGATGGGGAACAATATTTTATTTTAATTTTATGTTTTTGTTATTTAATAAGTGTGAGATTTGTCTCCACATATTAGTTTTGTTCTTCAACTTGATCAATCAAATCATTGTATTCATGATGATAACTCGATTTAGTTGTTCATGTTGATGCATTGTTCTCAATTTTCTTGTTCAGACTATGTGTTTGCAATTTTGTTTGTAGTTTTATTTTTGGGTTTCCATCAATTTGGGTTCGCCATTTCTGTGTTTTTTAAGGTGTTTACAGTTTGGACAACATAAATCGTGGTTAGATCAAGTGGTGTTACAGTTGTAGAAGATTCTTGGTTGGCGCAGTGATATTGATACGTGAGACGCTCCTCTCTGCCAAGTGGTCATGATTTTTGCGGGAAGCTAGTTTATATCCCTAGGGCTATGTTACAATTTTTTATTGGATCTCTGATATGTAATAGTACAGACGATCAGTCTGGTTGACATGTAATTTGAATATCCTTGCAATAGATTAGTTATTGCTAGATGCTAGTTAGGTTGAATATCAATTCCACTTATTGTAATTGTCGCTGGACATTTTTCTCAGCATCTTGGAATGAACGATTTTTCAAAAAAAAAAACATCCAACCTAACTAACCTCTAGTAATAACTAACATATTGCAAAGATATCTAAATTACAATTCAAATCGCCTGTATGATTACAGGTTAGAGATCCAATAAAAATTGTAACATTGCCCTCGGACATATTAACTCGCTTTCCACGAAAATCATGACCACTTGGCAGAGAGGAGCGTATCACGCATCAATATCACTATGCCAAATAGGGATATTCTACAGTTGTAATACCTCTTGATCCAATGCTCTATTTTGTTCAAACTGTAAACACCTTGAAAAGCACAGATTTAACCTATCCAAATTAATGGAAACCCTAAGATAAAAACACAAATAAAATTACGAACACACGATCTGTACAATAAATCAAGAACAGTGCATCGACCCGAACAATTAGATCGAATTATCATCGTGAATACAACAATCTAATAGATAACGTTACAAAACTAATGTGCAGAAAAAAATTCCACACTTATTCAATAAAAGAAACATCAACCAAAATAAACTGTTGTTTCCAATCTCTCCATGATGGAAAGATCAGGAACAGATGATTGAAGAAAGTAGGGTTTTTGGGGAGGTTGCAGCAAGGAGAGAAGGTTTAATGTATAATCTACTTGTCTGACACTTTTTTAACTACCATGTGTAATTTATCAAATAAGAACTTTATGTTTGAGCTACATATATCGTGCTTTTATATGTATTGAACAGAACTAATGTGCATAATGAATAATAGACCTGAATAAGGTAATTTTGAGGAAACTTACATTGAATTAACCAAACTAAATTGAATTGAACTGAACCGAATTCAACTACTCACTGTCAAAAAATAGAAATTTACTCAAATAAACTTCATTAATTTGAACTTAACTTAATTCAAATGACCTAAATAAGCTCATTTTCATGAAATGAAAATTTATTAAATTGAACCAAAATCATCTAAACTCAACTAGATTCAAATAACTCAAATGAATAGATTGAATTAGACTAAAATTAAACATAGTGAAAAAAATTAATGGAAGACTTAAACAAAATCATTTTCATCAAATAAAAATCAAATGAACTAAACTGTATTCAATTGAACTGAACTGAATTCAACATAACTAAAAGAAAATAAATGAATTGAACTAAAATTAACTATAGTGAAAAACATTAATAACTGACTTAAACAAGCTCAATTTATCAAATTAAAATTAACTAAACTGATTTGAATTCAACTGAACTGAACGGAATTCAATAGTACCAAAAGGAATGACCGAATTAGACCAAAATTAAAAATAGTGAAAAAACATTTACTATAACCTAAACAAACTCATTTTCATAGTATTAGAATTAGATGAATTGAACTGAACTGAATTCAACAGAATCGAAAGGTTGTATTGGACTAAAATTAAGCATAGTGAACAAATATTAATAATAGACCTAAACGAGCTCATTTTTATCAAATTAAAAGTAGTTGAATTCAACAAACCTTAACTTAACTGAATTGACCTAAATTCAAGTAAATTGAACTGAATTCGATAAAAATGAAATAAGATGAAAGATGTATACTTTAAATAATCACAATAAATATATTAATCTTTACATTCCAATATAAACAGCGTTTACTATAACCTTAATATTTAACATAAGTTTCAAACCATCTGAATTGAAAAGAGTTGAAAGTAGCTGAGTTAAAATTATTAGAGATGAGTTAAATTTATTAGAGTTGAGAAGAGATGAGTTGTGATTATTGGAGGTGAGATGAGATTATTGGAACTAAGGAGAGCTGAGTTAAGATTATTAGAATTATGCTGAAGTAGCTTAAAATAATTTGAGTTGGACGGGGCCTTTCTTAGTATATTAGCCAGCTAACGCACTTTAAGGGAAAAATACTCGACATTTTTGTAGCCCGCGTTAGATAACGTTTGGCTTTTAGAGGTGCAAAAAAAGGAAAAAAGATGAATTTTCAAGTTTTACCTTTTGCCTTGTGCATAACTAGCAACCTCATATTAATTTTAAAATCATTACTATCTTGAGGCCTATTTTAGAAATTTTCATAAATATTTTTGTAACATTAGCAAATAACAGATGCGTGACTTTTGTTATTTAATGTTGCAACTTATAGTAAATCATACTTCAATTTTGGGAAAATGCGGTTAGACTTTTGAAAATTAATCCCTAAGGAGGATAAATAAACAATAGTAGAGGACACCTTGTTTAATTCCCCATGTGGGCAAAAGAAAATTTCTGGTAGCATGTATGGAGAAATCAGTTTCAGCAATGTTGCCCATCAAAATCTTTACTGAAGACTTTTGAAACCAAATGTTAGCAGAAGACTATTTAAAAATGACCGAGACACCCTGTCAAAAGTTTTCAATATGTCTAGTTTGAAAATCACATTAAAACCCCCTATTTTTGTGTTGATAAACCTACTCCATCCGTCCCAATCATTTTGGCAAATAAATTCCGACCTAAAATTATATAAGCATGAATGTACGATACGAGCACGACACAAACCCAACCCTGGTCTCCTCCACCGGCTCTCATAGCTCCCATAGCATGGAAATCAATCACCCCCACATTAACTCAATGCACATTAACAAAAGAATCAAACAAAAAAAGAAGCAGACTTCATTAATTCCAGCAGAAGTCACAAAAGGCATTTAATCAGTTAACCATTAATTAAACTAAAAAATTTAGTCTTTCTAGCTTATCCACCAAATCTATCAGAAACTCGTGAATACCCTCATTGATGAAACAAATCAAACATATTAATAAATTACCATCAAAGTAGATGAAAATTAAATTATTGACGCAGTGCAATCATGGTGCAGGAACTTTCAAATCAAGCCGAGATCAACTTGTGCGGGGAAGCTACAAACGATGGAGATAAGGGACGGTGAAGGGGCTACAAATTTTATTAGAATGTCATTTAGGGGATGATGGATGAAGATTTATACAAAAAATTGAGAATTAGATAGTAGTATGGTTCTCTACAAAAGAATGGAAGGAAGAAGAAGTGGAGGAAGGACGTGTACGAAGTGTTGCACTGAACACATGTAGAAGAGATTGATGTTGGGTGGAGGGGGTAAGAATGGGAATTTCCTAAAACGAAGGTATTGTAGAAATAAGATCTGTGCATTTAAATCGAGAACAACACAGAGTATGAGGAGAAATTTAGGTATGATATAGGGGGAGAACACATCTTTGGGCTTTCATGTATAGATAGGTCAAAGAATAATTATGACTAGCAAGGCTATACCACTAAGAAATGCCTCATGCAACTTCTTTGTTGGTGGTCCTCAAACTATACAGACAATTGCTCACCCTAAATAAGTAAATGTTATGATGAAGTTGGTTACTGAGAAAAGGAAGTACAAAATGGAACAAGAAACACATCAAAATAATTATACTAACCTATTCTCCAACGGAATGTGCAATACTCGTGTGCACAAAGTACGAGAGTGATCATTAAATTACATCAGTGAGAAGGTATGACACGAGCACATCACGAACACGACACGAACCTAACTCTTTTCTCCGTCATTGGTTTTAATAGCTCCCATAGCATGCAAATCAATCATAGCTACATTCAATCAATGCACATCAACAAAATAATTTTAAAAAATGTAAACTTCATCACTTCAGGAGAAGACACAAAAGACATTACATTTATTAACAATTAATTAAACTCAATGATTCAATGTTTTCATCATTTCCACCAAATCTTGAATCCATTAAAATCCTCACCGATCAAACCATTAGAAAAAATTACCATTAAAGTCGATGAAAATTACGGTTAACAAAGTGCGATCATGATGCAAGGACTTTAAAATCAAGCTTTAAACGTCTTGTGTGGGGAAGCTAGAGACGGTGGCAGTAAGGAATAGTTAAGGGCTACAAATTCAATTGAGGATGTCTTTTAGGGGTTCATGGATGAAGAGTAATGCAAAAACTGGAATTCGAGACTAGTATAATTCTCTAGAAAGGAAAAGAAGAAAAACAAAGAAGGCCGAAGAACATGCTGAAAGCGTTGCACTAAACATGTGTAGAATAGAGTGATGTTAAGTGAGGGGGTAAAAATGGAAATATCCTAAAACAAAGGTACCGTGCATTTAAACCGAGAACAATGAAGTGTCTCACGATAAATTTAGGTATGATACCAGGAAAGAACTTATCTTTGGGATTTCATGTATGTATATGTCAAAGAAGAGTTTGGAGTTGCAAGCTTATACGACAGGAAACACCTCATACATCTTTTTTGTAGGAGGTCCTCAAACCCTCAAGACAATTGCTCAACCTGAATTGGCAAACTGCTATGATTAAGTTGGTTAATGAGAAAATGAAGTACAAAATGGAACAATAAATGCATCAAGATCATGAGACTAACCTCTTCTCCAATAGATTGTGCAATACGCGTGCACACAAGGTATAAGAGTGACCAGGAAATTATATGAGCACGAAGGTACAACACGAGAACATCACAAACATGAAACAAACCCAACCCCGGTCTTCTCCACCAGCTCTCATAGATTCCATAGCATGCAAATAAATCACCGCCACATTCAATATATGCACATAAACAAAAGAAACAAAAAATAGACGCAGACTTCATCAATTCCAGTAGAAAACACAAAAGACATTTAATTAGTTAACCATTAATTAAACTCAAAGATTCAATCTTTTCAGCATATCCACCAAATCTAACGAAAATTCGTGAAAATCCTCATTGATAAAACAAATCAAATACATTAATATATTACCATCAAAGCAGATGAAAATTAAACTATTAACACAGTGCCATCACAGTGCACCAAGATTTCAAATCAAGTCGATACCAACTTGTGCGGCGAAGCTGCAAATGATTGAGACAAGGGACGGTGAAGTGGCTACATATTATATTGAGGATGTCATTTAGGGATGATGGATAAAGAGTTACGCAAAAAATTGAGAATTAGTGAGTAGTAAAATTCTCAAGAAAGGAAAGGAAAAGAGAAGAAAAACAGGATGGACTTGCAGGAAGTGTTGCACTCAACGTGTAGAAGAGAGTGATGTTGGGCGAGAGGGTAAAAATGGAAATTTCCTAAAACGAGGTACTATAGAAACACGATTTGTGCATTTAAACCAAGAACAAGGCAGAGTTAAGGAGAAAATTAGGTATGATATCTGGGTAGAACACATCTTTGGGATTTCATGTATGGATAGGTCAAAGAACAATTCGGAGTTCCAAGCTCATACCACTAAGAAACACCTTATACAGCTTCTTTGTAGGAGGTCCTCAAACTCTCAAGACAGTTGCTAAACCTGAATCAGTGTTATCATGATGTTGGTTAATGAGAAAATGAAGTACAAAATGGAACAAGAAACACATCAAGATCATTAGACCAACCTTTTCTCCAAATGAGTGTGCAATAATCGTGCGCTCAAGGTACAAGAGTGATCCTTAAATTATATAAGTGTGAATGTACGCCACAAGCACGACACGAACATGACACGAACCCAACTCTTTTCTCCTCCACTTCCTCTCATAGCTCCATTGCATGCAAATCAACCACAACCACATTCAATCAATGCACATCAATAAAGAACCAAACAAAAAATACACAAACTTCATCACTTCCAACACAAGACACAAAAGGCATTTCATCTATTAACGATTAATTAAACTCAATGATTCAATCTTTCCATTTTTTCCACATAATCTAAAAAAATATCCATTAAAATCCTCAATGATAAAACCAATCAAACACATTAATAAATTACCATTAAAGTCGATGAAAATTATGGTTAACGCAGAGACATCACGGTGCACAAGTCTTTCAAATCAAGCCGAAATGGACTTGTGTCGGGAAGCTAGAGACAGCGGCAGTAAGAGATGGTGGAGGGGGTGAAAATTAAATTTAGTATCTCTATTAGGAGATGATGGATGAATAGTAATTCAAAAAAATTGAGAATTATAGAGTTGTATAATTCTCTAGAAAGGAAAGGAAGAAAGAAGGAATAGGAGAAAATGCGTGCTAAAATTGTTGCAATGAACATGTGTAGAAGAGAGTGATATTGGGTAAGAGGGTAAAAAAAAGGAATTTCCTAAAGCGAAGGTACTTAAGAAATAAGATATGTGCATCTAAACCGATAAGAAGACATAGTCTGAGGAAAAATTTAGATATGATATCTGGGAGAACACATCTTTGGGCTTTTATGTATGGATAGGTCAAACAATAATTATGAGTTGCAAGCTCATACCACTAAAAAACACCTCATACAACTTCTTTGTAGGAGGTCCTAAAACCCTAAAGATAGTTGCTTAACCTGAATTAGTAAATAATATGATGAAGTTTGTAATGAGAAAATGAAGTACAAAATGGAATGAGAAAGACATCAAGATCATTAGGCTAACATCTTCTCCGATAGAGAGTGCCATAATCGTGCGCACACGGTATAAGAGTGATCCTTAAATTATATGAGTGCGAAGGTACGACACGAGCATGTCACGGACATGACTTGAACCCAAGTCTTTTCTCCTTCACTGGCTCTCATAGCTCCCATAGCATGCAAATCAATCACAATCACATTTAGTCAATGCCCATCAACAAATTAATCAAACAAAAATTACACAAACTTCATCACTTCCAACAGAAGACACAAAAGGTATTTCATCTATTAACAAATAATTAAACTCAATGACTTAATCTTTCCAATATTTCCATAAAATCTAACAAAAATCCATTGAAATCCTCACTGATCAAACCAATCAAAAATAATAATAAATTACCATTAAGTCGATGAAACTTATGGTTAACGCTGTGCAATCACAGTGCACGCGTCTTTCAAATCAAACCCAAATTGACTTGTGCAAGAAGCTAAAACAACAGCAGTAAGGGATGATAGAGGGGTTGCAAATTGAATTGAGGATATCTTTTATGGGGTGATGGATGAAGAGTAATGCAAAAAAAAGGAATAATTCTAGAGTAGTACAATTCAGAAAGGAAAGGAAGAAAGACAAAGAAGAAGGAAGGACGTGCAGAAAGCGTTGCACTAAACACGTGAAGAAGATAGTGATGTTGGGTGAAGGGTGGGTAATTCCTAAAACGAAGGTACAATGCATTTAAACCGAGAAGAAGGCAAAGTCTTAGGAGAATTTTAGGTATGATAAATGGGGAGAACATACCTTTGGGCTTTCATGTATGTATATGTCAAAGAAGAATTCTGAGTTGCAAGCTCATACCACAGGAAACACCTCATACATCTTCTTTGTAGGAGGTCCTCAAACCCTCAAGACAATTGCTCAACCTGAATCGATAAAATGATATGATGAAGTTAGTTAATGAGAAAATGCATCAAGATCATGAGACTAACCTCTTGTCCAATGGAGTGTTCATTTCTCGTGTGCACAAGGTATGGCAGTGAGCCTTAAATTATATAAGCACGAAGGTACAACACGAGTAGAACAGAAACATGAAATGAACCCAACTATGGTCTCCTTCACCGGCTCTCAGAGCTGCCACAACATGCAAATCAATCACCGCCATATTCAATCAATGCACAAAAACAAAAGAATAAAACAAAAATAGACGCAGACTTCATCAATTCTATCAGAAGAGACGAAATAACAAAAATCTGTTAAAACCCTCATTGATCAAACAAATAAAACACATTAATAAATTACCATCAAAGTAGAAGAAAATTAAATTATTAACGTAATGTGATCATGGTGCACGAAACTTACAAATCAAGTTGAGATCGACTTGTGCGGGGAAGTTGCATACGATGGAGACAAGGGATGGTGAAGGGGCTACAAATTTTATTGAGGATGTCATTCAGGGGATTATGAATGGAGATTTATGAAAAAAAAAGAGAATTAGAGAGTAGTATAATTCTATAGAAAGGAAAGGAAGAAAGGAGAAGAGGAGGAATGACGTGCAGAAAGTGTTGCAGTGAAAACGTGCAGAAGAAAGGGTAAAAAATGAAAATTTCCTAAAATGAAGGTATTGTAGAAACAAGATTTGTGCATTTAGACCGAGAACAAGGCGGCACCTGAGGAGAAATTTAGGTATGATGTATGGGGAGAACACATCTTTGGGCTTTCATGTATGGATGGGTCAAAGAACAATTATGAGTTGCAAGCTCACTCCACTAAGAAACACCTCACACAACTTATTTGTAGGAGGTCCTCAAACCCTCAAGATAGTTGTTCAACCTGAATCAGTAAATGTTACGATGTAATTGGTTAATGAGAAAAGTAAGTATAAAATGGAACAAGAAACACATCAAGATCATTAGACTAACCTCTTGTCTAATGCATTGTGCAATACTCGTGCGCACAAGGTATGAGAGTGATCGTTAAATTATATACTCCCTCCGTCCCACTCTAAATTTCCTATTTACTTTTTGAGAGTCAAACTTTGTAAACTTTGACCCTAAATATAAATTATTATATAAATAATAAATATATCATGTGAGATATTGTTAGATTTGTCTTAACATTTATTTTCTAAATATGAATTTTTTATGTGGCATAATTATATGTAACTAGAGATATTTACGGTCAAACATGTTCATTAAAGATCGACAAAAAGTAAATAAGCAATTTAGAGTGGGACGGAGGGAGTAAGTGCGAAGGTACGACACAGGCACGACACGAATCCATATCTATTCTCCTTCATTGGCTCTCATAGCTCCTGTAACATGTAAATCAATCACAGCCATATTTAATCAATGCACATTAACAGAAGAATCAAACAAAAAATACGTAAAATTTATCACTTCCAACAGAAGACACAAAAGGCATTTCATCTATTAACGGTTAATTAAACTCAGTGATTCAATCTTTCTAGCATTTCCACCAAATCTAACAAAAATCAATTAAAATCCTCACTGATCACACCAATCAAACACTTTAAGGGGCCGTTTGGTTGGGGTGAATTAGGAAAGGGAAAGGGAATTTGAGATCTTGATTCCCTTAGTGTTTGGTTTAGTTTTTTTTATCATTCCCTTTACCTATTTTTAGTTTTACTATGATCTCAATTGGATGTAACACGATTCTCTAGTCTTACATGGGATTGAGATTCCCCAATCTCCCCAATCATTCATTTTACATATTCTCCACGCTTTCTAGCCTTCATTCTTCATAAAACCTTCACTTTTACGTCATTGTCCATTATCAAGCGTCCTATGATTTCGGTTCTCTCAGCTCTAATACAAGATCAATATGGGCCGAATATTAAATAAATTAGTATTAATATTATTTCATAAAAATAATATTATTTCAAAATTTATACTAATTTTTTAATTAAGTGAGGGGTATACATTAGCCTTCTCATACCCAAAAACAGACGAATATACAGAATTGAGTCATAATTAGACTTTGAGTAGCTAGTAACAATAGCTATACATAAAGTATAATAATCCATAGACGATGCTTCCTAACCCATTTTCAGCAAGGTCTATGACCCAAAACCCTAAACGAGACTGGCTATGGCCTTCCACTTTTTTGCCTCCACACCCGCATGTTGACAAAAAGAGGTGGCCTTTCTTGACCATCCCTTGCAAAACTTCTCCCCTGAGAAGGTTCACTAGCTGCTCCAGTAAAATGTGAGTAACCGCTTCCAAAAGCCTCCGTAGATGGACCCTATGTGAGCAGATTTGAAAAATCCCAGCGTTAGTTGTGATTGTTTGAGAAAGTTGCGCTGCACCATCAACTTGCTAGAATCCAAAAGCTTCCAGTAGCAAAATTGGGTCCAAACCTATGTTGTACCTGCAAATACAATAAACAAAGTGCAGTAACCCATTCCTAGCAAAAAAAAACAAATATAATGGTAATGAACTCGTGAATTCCGGATATATAGGAAACCTATGGCATCAAGGTAAATGAGACCTCTGATCTTTCTAAGTAAACTATCAAGTGTGAAAGCAGAGTCCACCTTGTGTAAGATAGCAGCTTTAGCAGAGCAGTCTGCTACGCCATTGCCTTCCCTGTAAATATGAGAAATTCGTCCTCTAATTCAAGCTAACTTCTCCCAAATTTCTCTCATGAGATTGATGTTTTTCCATGGGATTTTAAAGATCTTTCTAACCATGTTTACCAGTATTAATGAAACACATTCACTATCAATATGAAAATAGCCTTTCTGGATGGCTAAATCCAGCCCAATATTTAGAGCTTCCATTTCTGCTTGTATGCTAGAGCATTGCTCTAGAGGTTTAGAAACTGCAGATATCAGTTTTCCTTGTGCATCTCTGATTATAGCACCTGCACATGAATCTCCATTTCTCAAAACTGAACCATCAGTTTTAAGCTTGAAAAGCAAAGGTAAATTCCATTGTCATTTTCAGCACAGTCTGTTTTCTCCCCCCAGATTTAGTTTTGATAAGTATAGGAAAACCAGAGGAGAGTTCTTATTTATATCTCAGTTTATGAACTTGGAAAATGTCCTGGTACTGAGATAAAATTTATTTGATAAGTAGCACATCATTAGGTTTAGTTGTTTCAAAATAAAACTTCATTAGGTTCTAGAGCACTTCATTAGGTTCTAGAGCATAAATCCTCATACCGGTCAATTGAATACTCTCTCTCTCATCCCTCTGACTTCTCTCCACCTCCGAACACTATTCACAGTCGACAACGTCTTTATTTCCGCTTCTTCTATGGCGGAGCCACCACAGGATCGCGGTGGTACGGCTCCGAATCGTAGCTTTCTTCAGGCCCTCAACACTAAACCAACCCCGCTCCTCTCCTCACTCCCCTCCACCCCCTCCATTAAACCAGTTACGGAATACAAGGGTAAGATTGCTTGTATAATCACCCCGGAGGAGGTCGCGCAACTGTCAGCTCACTACCAAAATGCCTTGATTGGAAAATTCGCCAGGCTCAAGCCATCAATGGAGTTCCTGAACGAGGCTTTCAAATCGGTTGGTTTTAAAGGAAGATTCCAACTCGGCTCTATCGACTACCGACATGTCCTAATCCGATTTGAAGACCCAGAGGATTTTCAGCGGTGTTGGATGAAATCACAGTGGGCTTTCAAAGGTGCATATATGAAGGTATTCAAATGGACCCCTGATTTCTCTCCTGAGGCTGAAACCTCCATAGTCCCTGTTTGGATTACACTTCATAAAATTCCCCTATTTTGGTATAATTCTGCCATGCTAGAAATAATTGGGAATACAATAGGAAGGTTCATCAAAACTGATGCTGCTACCCTAGGTGTTACGAGACCCTCTGCTGTTAAGATATGTGTAGAAATTGATCTAATGTCCAAGCTGCATACTTCTATCTCACTGACAAATGGTATTGCTCATGAAGTTGCTGAGTATCCAATAGAATATGAACAGCTACCATTATACTGCAAACACTGCAAGAGGCTAGGTCATGAGGTTGTTGAATGTAGGATCCTTCACCCTGACCTTAGGCCCCTCACAACCAGGAACAATAATTCCAAACACTCCAACCAAAAACCCCCTCAGGTTAACTCAGTTTGGAAAGCAATCCCTAATAGGGAACCTAGTTCTTCTGGTGTTACTCCCTCAGAGAAAGCCACTACAATCTTGGCACAGAAAGAAGACAAACTCCTCACTCCATCTTCCACATTTCAAAATGGTGATCACCCTTATTTAAGCAAGCATATAGTGTGCCCTGGTTCTCCGTCTAAGGATACTCAGGAAAACAAGGCTTCTACTCAGCAAGCTCAAGTACTCTCTCAGGATAACCTGGGTCCGAATATTCCTATAATATCTGATCCAGTAGTTGTCCTGATTGAAGAAGATTCCCTCCCAATGGATTCATTAGCCTCCTCTGATCAATCAGCTCCGGTACCTCTTCTAGAAGAGCAAATGATACCTGACTCTCCGACCTCAACTCCTCAAAAAGTCCAAAAATATGCTGCCGATGACATTTCAGTGCATCCAGGTAAACTGCCTATCTCTCCCGATAATCCTTTTAACACTAACAGGTTTGCTTGTTACTCTCAACCCAGATCCTCAGGAAATAGGTTTCTACCATTAATTCATGAAGAGGAGGAGAATTCTGAGCAGGCCTGTGTTCATCAATCCCCTGAAACTGAGGTACAATGTGACATACCCCAGGTACAAGTTAACTTCTTACCTGAGGACAGTTCTCCTCCAATCCCCCCCATTGTTATGACTAACACTTCACAGACCACTTCTCCTACACACAAAAATGCTGAACCCGCTCAAGGGAAAGTTCCCACGTACTTCAATCAGATCAATAAGATTCTTACTAGAACAGCCACAAAAAGCCTTAAACATAAAAAATAATGATTAGTACAACCTTAGGAATTAACATTTTAGTCTGGAACATTAGAGGCATGGATACTTCAATTTTGAGACTAGCTAGACTTATCAGAATACATAAACTGGAAATGATTTGTCTAATTGAACCTCAACATAACAACAATGAATGTGAATTTTATAGACAAAAACTTCTTTTTGATCACTGCCTGTATGCTGTTAACTGTAATATCTGGCTTATGTGGAACTCTAAGATTGACATTGCTCCTAAGGTTGATCATAATCAATTCATATCAGTACTGATAACCAGCCATACACTTAACTCCTCTACTGAGGCTATTTTTGTTTATGGTTTGAGGACAAGAAAGGAGAGGAAAGACTTATGGTCTGATCTTAAGACAATGACACTGTCTGATACCCTCCTAATTGGTGATTTTAATGCTATGGCCTCTATAAATGAGTACAAGGGGTCCTCTACCCCCAACCTTGGTAGCATTAATGACTTTAGTGGTTTTATTGACTCTATGGCTTTGCTCCCTATCAATACTGTTGGGAATTTTTTTACTTGGACTAATGGTAGGACAAGTATTGGAGCTAATAGACATACGGTGGAGAGGTTAGATAGAGGTTTATGCTCCTCTCAATGGATCTCTAAATTCCCACAATCTATCATCCAAGTTCTCAATAGGGATACCTCTGACCATTGTCCTCTCCTACTCAGAATCAGTAACAACTGTCCCTCTGTCCCTAGACCTTTCAGGTTCATCAATACCTGGTTCAAGAGGAAGGACTTTATGGATTTCATTAAATTCCATTGGAGTTCTCCTTTTCAAGGTCAAGGAATGCTAATTTTTTTTCTCAAGCTGAATCACCTTAAAAAACACCTTAAACTGTGGAATAAGGAGATTTTTGGTGATATTAATGCAAATGTCATACAAGCAGAGGAAAATCTGAAAGTTCAGGAAATTGAATTTGATCTTAACAGCACCCCTAGTGAGCTAATTAAGTTAAAACATGCAAAAGCTATGCTTACTAGGGCTCTTAAAGAGCAAAACAGTTTCTGGAAACAAAAGGCCAAATTGAGATGGTTTAAAGAGGGAGATGAGAATACAAAATTTTTCCATAATGCTGTAATGGAAAAAAGATGTATACTTAATATCACAAAAATCAGAAGTTCTGATGGTACTTGGTTAGTTAATAGCTCTGACATAGAAAATGAAGCAATTTGTTTCTATCAAAAGCTTCTGACTGACCAACCACACTCAGATCAGGGACTCTTCTACTCTCACTTCCTGTCCCAAATTCCCAAACTGATTACTGAGGAAGAGAATGCTTCTCTCATTAGTCCAGTGACAATTGAGGAATTAAAAAAAGTTGTTTTCAGTCTGAACAAGAGCAGCAGTCCTGGTCCTGATGGCTACACAGCAAAATTTTTTGTAAAAGCATGGGATATTATCTGTTCAGATTTACTAGAGGCATCAAATGATTTTCTTTCAAGGTCTATCATTCCTAGAGGTATTTCTAGTACTTGGATCACAGTGATTCCAAAGAAACAAACTCCTACTAGTTTTAATGACTATAGACCTATTAGTCTTTCAAATGTGACAAACAAAATCTTCTCAAAAATACTAATGGAAAGACTCAAACCATTGATGCCTAAATTAATTAGTCCTCACCAATCTGCTTTCCTCCAAAATAGAGACATCTCTGACAATGTCATCTATTTAAAGGAAATGATCAGATTCTTGCACAAAAAATCTAGAGACCCAAATTGCATTCTTAAACTAGATCTAATGAAGGCTTTTGATAGGGACCTAAAGTTTTTGTTTCACTGCCACCACTCTCAATCAGAGGACTTATATTTGCTCCTTCAGCTTCAGGAATTGATGCTGCCATTGTTTCAGCAACCAAAAAACCTCTCTGAGCTGCACCCCCACTCCTGCATTTGGTGCTGCTTTACTGTTTTGTGTATTCTTTGTACCATTCTGTCTCTTGCTCCTATTGTCCTAGTGATATAGGTGGCTAAGTGGTGCTTCGATTCGTTGATCACCGACCTGCTCCTTATTATCACTAGGTATAGTGAGATAGTTGTACCCTTGAGGTCTGTCTGATCGGCTAGGTAATTTTTGGTCCTACAAACCCATCACATTGACTTTTGGGAGCAATTGTTTTGCTTCGGGCTCTTGGCCTCCTTTAGCTTAGGAGTTATTTTTGTACTGACTGAGCAGTTATGGCTAATTACTGCTTCTTAATTATTTTTAAGGGTTTAGGGTGCCCAATAAATAGCCCTCCACCGCATGGTGGTCTTCATTTTAAAAAAAAAAATTAGGTTCTAGAGCACCACAAAAATCATACCACAATACAAGACAAAATTCTGATTAGGTTTACCCAATCAGAAGATTCACCTGTAACAGTCCAATAAAAATAGAATCTATCCCATAAGGATCTGAAAGTAGAGGCCTAGATATCAAACATTTTATTAACAGTATTCCAAATATCCAAGACAAAGTTGCAAGAATTGAAAATATGATGAATGTCCTCAGAGTTATTGGCACAAAAATAACATTTAGAGGGCAGGTGCCTGTTAAAATTCTCCAGCACATCAGGAAGTGCAATCAATCTATTCAATAAGTTCCAATTAAAGATGCTTATTTTCCTACGCAGCATGTTTGACCATAGAAATCTGAAATAGGGAATCACTTCCCTTTTAGTCCTTTTAGTATAATTTCCTTTTCAAAATTTATACTATAAATAAAAGTTACAATATTTTAATATAAATAAGTTATTTTCTTATATAAATATGTTATTTTATTATTTTTGTATTATAAATATTAATCATATTTTTAAATAAAAATATTATTATATTAGAAATTTTAACTATTTTATTAGAAAAATATTTATGTGTTTGTGAATATCATACATTATGTAATATTTTGGATTTTCATCGATTTTATGTTTTTTTTAAAAAATTGAATTCAATATTTATATCCTCTCGGACGTCCATTATTAAAACATTTACGTATATGATTTTTTTAACATCAGCATTACCATAGTTTTATATTAAATGAACTATATATGATGAACTGCAAATTTTAAATCAATTTCATGTGTGGTTTACATATACATATATATATATTTTTTAAAATGAACTAAAAAATACGTAAAGATGACAATATGTAAATAAAATCTTTATGAAAAATTATAGACTAAATTATTTTTTTTGTCCCTAACATATGACCTAATACCATCTTTTGGTCTATGTTTCCAAAACCAGCTCCTTTCAGTAAACTACAAAGTTCAAAACGATTTGTTTGGTCCCCAATGCAATTTTCAAGGTGGTTTTCAGGTGGGTTTGGGAACCAAAAGATGGTATAAGGTCATATGTTAGGGGCCAAAAAAAAATTTAGTCTACCTGAAAACCACCCAAAATCTGGTTTAGAGACCAAACAAATCGTTTTGAATTTGTATGGTACAGAAAGGAGGTGGTTTTGGAAATGGGAACCAAAATATGGTATTCGGTCATATGCTAGGGACCCGAAAAATAATTTAGTCAAAATTATAAATGGATTTATGTATATTTTTAATCACATATGACATATTAATAAATTAAGACGATGAATTACATATTTTTATATTATTATTTTTATATGAACTAGATTTGACAGTTATTCATGAAATACTTTTATTATTTTTTAGCAAATTTGATCGTGTGAAATAATTTGTATTTACATATATTACTTTACACAAACTCTTCTTTTAGACAGCCTAAATTTTAGGTCGGGGATTATTGTGCAATTATAAGAAGTTTCATTTGGGATGTGTTTTTTTAAAAAATGCTGATAAATCTAGGGAACTGTTGTGTAGTTATCAAAATACTATATATGACAAAAATATCCAGAATTTTCATTTTCATTCTTTTTCCAGATTTTTACCAAAGGTCTCTCTCGTCCACTATTCGAGTTCTTCAGACCCAGCTTTGCATCGACGCGCATCCGACGCTTCGCTTGATATAGGCGGAGGGGTTTTAGAATAAGTTAATGTGATAATTAGATTTGGTTTGATTTGTGTTTATCTTGTTTATTAGGCTAGAGTTATTTTAATTATAGTTGATCTCTTGTACTTTATTTATTTCATTCAGTAGTATCCGAATAATTGCGGGAAATGATTCTTTCACTAACCGAGATTGTTCCGGAGATATAAATGGGATTGTTCTAGTGAGATTGGTTTAAATGGGATTGAAAGTCCGTCAAAGACTCAAAGCAAGTTTGATCCAAAACCCTAAATTATCAATATATATGCCAACAAGTGCAGCCATAATCAGGCCCTTTTTGGGCTGAGCACCCTGATGTTCTCTAATACCCTTCAAAAAGTCTTTTATATGTGACATCTTTGGTAGCATTTGTTGGGGATGGAATTGGATGCAATTTTATTCTAATCAGATGGCGAAGTGGTAAGGAAATGAGAGCTTGGCATTGCGAGCCATATATTTAGCAGGTTCTGGATGCAATTTTTTTCTATTGTTTTGCTCTTGGTTTAGATTTATGATGTTTTTTCTCAAATAATTTAACCCGGGTTTAGAAATTTGCTCCGAGGCAATTGTCAACCCAAAGCCCTACGATCGTTTTCTTCTTCCTTCTTCACGTCCGGTGACGCCGTCATGGCGGTCCTGCCGCTGGGAATCTTCTCTCTCTCATACATACATGCCCTAAACATCAAATTCCACAAATCCCTCAAGGTCGAAGATCTTGAGCCTGGAAACAATGGAGCTCCATTCAATTTCAAGCCCAAGATCGAACACCTAGGCGAGCCAGGTCTTCAATTCACCGATTTGGAATGTCAACGACTTGAAGAACCCCTCAAACTGACTTTGGTGGGCAAGTTTTCCGGAAGCTGGCCTAGCTGGATAAGTTACAAAGAGATTTCCAAACCGAAGGCTTCAAGGGCCACTCTGAAATCTCCCACCTTGATAATCGTCAGGTTTTGATTAAATTTACTCTAATTGACGATTATTACAGATGTTGGTTGCATAAGATTTGGAATTTTGGTTCCTATTCATTGAGAATCACTAAATGGGTGCCTAATTTTAATCTAAATTCCGACTCCCCTATTGCCCCAGTCTAGGTATCACTCTATGGTTTACCTCAACAAATTTTTGATTACTGGGCTATGGTGTCAATAGGAAACCTATTAGGAACCCCTATCAGAGTAGATAAAGCCACATTAAACAGAACTAGACCACATGTGGCTAGAGTCCGTGTTGAACTAGATGTCACAAAACCTCTAATTGAAAGAGTCTAATTAAGCTTTAGGGAGGTTGGTTTCTAGCAATATGTTGAGTATGAGGGAATCCCTAACTATTGCACTAACTGCCTAAAACTATGCCATTTAGCTTCAATTTGTAGGTTTGACAAAAATGATTCAAAATTCTCATCATGGATGCCAAAGGAAAAGACCACAACCACAGCTAATAAGTCCAACCCCCAGGAAGAACAAGGAAGAGCAAAGGTAAAGGGGTTGGCAACTCTTCTGGTTCAACAATTTTAGAAAAAATCTACATCCCAGTGAAACATTCTAATCATCCTAAGCAGGTACAATCATTGAAGAAAGAAGAGTCAACTGTTTGAAAACTTAGCTCTAAAGTAAATGCTGCTGATCAGGAGCAGATAACTCAAGTTGTTGATTTGAAGAAGCCTCAACCAACAACCCTGTTCAGGGGAATCAGGTTTCCTCTGAACCTCTAACAGTGAATCAATCAGGAGACTTTACTCATGTTGTAGTCATAACAGATTCCCCTGATGTGTCTCAAAATTTGGAGTCTAAAAATCCTGATTCAAATCTTCAAAATGATTCTGTTAAGCTCTTACAATCATATGTGAATAATCAGACCAACTCCAACATTAAAGAAAATATTTTAAGCTCTCAAAAAGAGGATAAAATCCTAACTAATGAATCCTTCTCTCCTGCTAATAAAGATGAGACAACATCTTCTAAGACAAATGCTGATTCAGTTCCAGAATTGGATCAACCAAATGGGAGAGGAGAGGAATTTATTGAGAGAAACAGAGGAGACTTCCCCCTTCTGACCTCAAACTCAAAACCTAACAAGGAATTAGACCCTGATCCTAATATCCTTGTTAAGGAAACCAATTCTGAACATGATTCTTTGAATTTTCCAGAGACTAAAATTAGTTTAATTTAATCTCAAAATAGATTCAATCAATTGATATATTCAATGGATAATTCAGATAGTTTGGAACTAACAGATTTGGTTAATAAACCTAAAAGACAGTATCAAAAATCTTACACCGAAACCCCGAAAATGGTTTAAACCCGTTCCTCAACGACACATCCTAAATTTTGTCAATGATAGGACTTAAATCATGTGTATGGAATTCCAAGGGTGTAGGAAGCTCTGCTACACCAACAAGGATTGAGGACATTAAAATAAGGCACAAAATTAACAATTTTGTCATAATTGAACCCATGCTGGAAGCTAACTCTGTGCAAAACTTAGCCTTTCAGACAAATTTTGAACACTTCTTTTATGATCCTAATTGCAAAATTTGGATATTGTGGGATGACTCAGTCAAGGTGGAAATCATTTCTGTCGATGAACAGATGATATTAAAATCAATCCTTATTGAATGACACTGTCACATGATTAATTTATGCAAAACATTCAATCAAGGAAAGAAATAAACTATGGAATAAATCCTACCTCATAAAGATTCTCTTTTGAGTCTCATTGGGAACTTCAATATCATCAGCTCAGTTGATGAATACCTGGAACCTTCCATACCTGACCAAAGATGCACGTAAAATTTTAATTAGTTTCAGGTCAAAGCCAACATGTTTGCAATCCCCACTTCTGGTTCTCTCTTTACCTGGACAGGTATGAGGCCAAAGGGCAGAGTTTGGAAATGATTAGATAGGGGTATATCAAATCATTTATGGTGGGATATATTCAAATCTTCTAATATCCAAACTTTAGCAAGGGAACAGTCTGATCATGCCCCTTTAATATTCACCAAATCTGAAGCTTTGAAAGACAATAAGCCAGCCCCTTTTAGATTTCAAGAATGTTGGACTAACCACCCAACATTCTTGAAACTAGTTGAAGATGCTTGGAACATCCAAACTAATAAGATAGGAATGGACATATTAACTTTTAAACTAAAAAAAAATTGAAATCTGCCTTAAAATTTTAGAACAAGCATACATTTGGTAATATTTTTGATACAGTTAAAGCTTGTGAAGAAGATTTTCTACAAGCTGAAACTGATCTGCAGAATGATGAATCACCGGAAAACTTAACCAAATGAAATATGGCAAAGGCAAAATTAACAAAGGCACTTAAAAATCAGGAGATCTTTTGGAAACAGAAGTCCAGAATCAAGTGGCTAAGGGAGGGGGATTTAAACACCAAATTTTATCATCAGTAAGTGAATTCTAAGCACAAAACACAGACAATATCCTCAATCAAAACTTGCTCAGGATCAGTATTGCAAAATCAAGAGGAAATTGTACAAGAAGGGGTTGAATATTTTTCTAACTTATTAAAGGTAGAAAATAATGACCCCTCAGGAATTAACACAGCTTGGAATTTGGAAAACATCCCAAAAATTATCACTGAAGAAATGAACTCTGATTTAACTAAGCCAGTTACAATGGAGGAACTCACACACATAATCAAACAAATGGATGCACATTCTGCATCAAGGCCTGATTGCTTTTCTAGATACTTTTTTTTCCAGAAATGTTGGCACATAATTAATACTGATTTCCTCCAAGCAGTGCTAGATTTCTTCCAATCTACCACCATCTAGATTTCTTCCAATCCAATCTAGATTTATTCCACTTTGATAGTTCTCATCCCTAAAAAAGAATCCAGCTCATCCTTTGAGGACTATAGACCCATAAGCCTCTGTAATTTTACAAATAAGGTCTTCACCAAAATACTGTCTGAAAGGCTAAAACCTTTGTTGAACTCTCTGATAAGTCCTGAACAAACAACTTTTGTTTCAAGTAGAGAAATCTCTAAAATTATATTTCTAATGCAAGAGCTAGCTTCCTTTCTTAGCTTCAAGACAAAATGCCACAACATGATAATTAAGCTAGACATGATGAAGATATTTGATAGGGTACCTTGGGACTTCTTAGCTAAATTACTCAGTCAATTTGGTTTTTCAAACCACATAATTGACTTAATCATGGGAAACTTAAAATCTGCATTCTTCTCCATTTTAATAAATGGTTCTTCACATGGTGTCTTCCAAACACCCAGAAGCTTAAATCAGGGAGACCCTCTCTCTCCCACGCCTTTTATTTTAATGGAAGAATCATTCTCAAAAAAATTAAATTCCCCTTTTCAATACTTAAACCTTCAGCACTATAAACTTCCGGATCCAGTTAAGAAGGTTTCTCATCTCTCATTTGCAGGTGACACAGTCATCCTAATGAAATATTCAAAATCAGGGCTGAGGACCGTAATAGGCTTTCTGGAATCTTATGAAATGGCCTTTGGGCAAAAAGTGAATTTTGAAAAATCTTCATTTTACATTTCTAAGCACTGCCTACAAAGCACTAATGCACAAATCAAAACTGAAACATGGATGATACAAGGTAGCTTACCTTTCAAGTATCTAGGTTGGCCTGTTTATACAGGGAGGACAAAAAATGCTTACTTCTTAAGCATTATCTCCTCCATACATGCCAAAATTAACAATTGGCATAACAAGCTGTTAACACAAGCTGGAAAATTTACTCTGATCAAACATGTTTTAGCTTCTATCCCCCTCTATCAGATAACAGTGCTTAAACCAACAAACCACACAATTGATGTAATCCACAAACTACTGGATAAATTCATCTGGAATTCAAGGATAGAATCAGATAAAAAAAAGAAGAGTTTGGAGATCTTACCCAAAATTGTGTTATCCAATTGATGAAATGGTTTAGGGTTTAAAAACCTCAACATAATGGTTCAAAAATTTTCTATTAAACTTTGGTGGAAGCTTCAACAAGACAACTCACTCTGGGCTCATTTTATGTGGCCAATCCCAGACAAGCATAAAACATAAAAAAGTTGGCTCAGGATTAAAGAAATTCAGCAAGGGGCTATTATGGAAGACCAACTCTTCTTGTAGACACAAGGGTGTGGAGGTAAGAAAGTGTAAGGCCACAATGTACCTCGACACGGGTTTATGGTCAAATTCTTCATTGAGATAGGGTTTTAGATGAATAATATGGAGAACAACTTTTTGTAATTAGCTTCCGTGTTAGCTACACTAGCCGTACATTCAAAATTCTCATTTTACCACTATTTACATGGTTTGGGGAGCCTAATATATACCCCTAACTTAGGTGAGTATTCTAAATAAATAAAAAATATGATTTTTTTCTCTCAAGTTTTTAATATGGCTTTGCATGGCTTTATCATCAATAATATTCTGCAATTACAAATTGCAGTTGTTCTTAAAATATGAGATATGTTTTGAATTGGATCAAAGTGATGATGCCAATAGTAGAACCACGACAAGAAACAACACATTTTTACCTCGGTTCTGCAGGGGATTTTACCTCGGTTTTCAATCCATAAAAAATTGAGGTAAACATAGGCGGAGTAAAAAGTATACTTTTTACCTCGGTTGAAAATGGATGTAACTCGGTTCAAAACTAAGGTAAACAGTAATTTTACCTCGGTTTTGCTAGAAAAGAACCGAGGTAAATAGTCAATAGCCAATAGCCGACAATGATACCGACAAACGTGCGAGGTTGGTCCATATTTTTAGACGAATGACTTCCCAAACAACTTGAGACATCGACCATAATGATGTCGCAAAGAAATGGTGTGATGCCATTCATAAGGGTAACCAATGTCACATAGTTATGTTACCGACATCACAAATTATGATTTATAACTGCATTTTTGAACCGCAGTAAACGATTTATTTACCCCAGTTTTTTGTGCAAAATATCCGTGGTAAATATGAATTTGGAAAACCCTTTGGTCGACCTGTGAGCGACGTCGGGTGGAACAAATTCATAGTCGATGAGCCAATTACAGTGCGACATCAGTGAGACCGACATTGCTTTAGTCGACATCGGTTAATTGATGATGTGGCATATCAACGAAAATAATGTCATTTTAATGGACCGAGGTCGCACGTATTAGTGTGACCATGGTTAAATTTATGTGCTGTACGAGGTGCTTGCGATGTCGCAGTAAGCGACGTGGATCATGTCGCGACGTTGTTTGGAACAACCGACATTGCTTCATTTATGGTACCATCGGTAACATGTTACGAACATATAGCGATGTCGCTCATTAGTTATCGGGTCAACGGAATATTAAATTATACATGTGTGATATCGGGAGTTATGTGAAGAACAGGTATATAAATTCATTAAATGTTAACCCGACGTCGAACGCCTTCAAATGACTTGTGACTACACCATGCATAATGCATACAAACAAGAAGAATAAAAATTACACCTTCAATACACAAAATATTTTATTAAAATTCTCACAAAATGAACTATACCTTGATACTCCATAGCTAGATAGAAATCTATATAAAGGTGTCAAAAAATACCTTGGAAAGTATCAATGGCCATTTTTTAGAATGATGCTTGTACGAAAACATGCCAACCTAATCCCAATTCCTCATATGGTAGATGGGTTAAGTAAATGTCTCAAATTATTTACCATCATAAAAACACCCAACTTTCATGCACATCCTACAAAAGCTTGAAGGGGTATGGTAATTTGTCCTTGGTAAAAAACTACAACATGGAGTAATCTCATAATGAATAAAAAGGTTGAACTGTGAAATTATTGATGGAAACAAAGTGTGAGAATAAGAGATACATTTTGTAGATCAAATTGATTCTCCTTCACTTGTGATACGAAATTTTGCATTAAGCGCATGCAATTGTAACCGCTTTCCCACGGGGGCCGTTTATTTTTTATGCTATTCGTATGTACAAATTGTTCTTGAACACATAGTTATGTACTTATAGCATTACTTATTTCAAATTAAAATTTTGAAGTAAATTTTAACCTTTATGGACTTCCAATGGAATCCTTTGCGGTTGCTAATTACGGGATCAATCATCGCCTTTGAAATTGAGAATGAAACTGTCTCTGCAGGTGTTTGATTTAATAGATCGAACCAGAACACCATGTTTAAAGGAAGAACGATGATGACCGCCATCCAATTTTTGCTACAAAAGTGAAATTGTCATTAATTCATTATAATCCTTTAATCTTGAATAGAATCCAAACAAGAGTAAGGCAGTAAGTAGAGTTGACTAACCTCTCGTAATAAGGTGCGATATATATTGAATTGTCTTTTAGCATCAACCAAGATCTCAAGTAGGCCAAACGCTCTTCCATTGCAACATGTTCATGTTGGATCTTTATTGGGCAAAGAACCCCTACCCACCCTTTCATTTTGGATAAGGATTGTACATGCAAGAACTTATAAATATAGTAAGTTTTGATAGATTGATGCAAAATGCAATAATTATAGCGATGAGTAGCATTTGGGTGATGGATTAATACTTACATGCAATGTAGTTGCATAATGGGAGGGGGGACATTATTGATATGGAACGAATCCTCCAAATCTTCCTTCAGGATGACTGGATTTACATTGTATCCAAAAATACTTACTTCTTCCACGGGGATTTTATACGAAGATGAGGGAGGGTGAGCTTTCACAGCCATGTGGATGTTATTTAGGGAACCATCATTCAAGGGATTGAATGGTGGTGGTTTCATTCTAGAAACATGAGATTTTGTAGCTTTTGGATCCCCACATTTACTGGCCAATTTTGCCGGGCTACTAATCCTTGTCTTGATCTACATGAAATCAACCGGAAAAGTTATGTAAAATACTTTTTTCTCTGCTCATAAGTAATACCACATAATTATTATGTTACCTTCTTGGGAGGCATTTTGTCCAAAATATCGACCAAACGAAGGGGCCACTCAACAAATTTTCCTCACGCCTTGTCCATCGTACTTGCCTCGGTTTCTAGGATTGGAAAAACTATACCATATATGAGGCTCTTTGTGACATTGACCACCACGTTTTCCTTCGCGACCGGCTTATAATGATCACTCGTATAGATGTGTATACTTTACCTTCTGCCACAACATGACTCTCACCATCAACACGTTTGGCAAGTAGGATGCACAAGGAATTTTCCTACACAAGAAGACTCGCTAATTTAAAACAAAGTATAATTTATTTAGTAATATAAATAGTGTAATAATTACACTATTACCTTCATATTGCGTTGGTTGGGCTCTACTAACTCTGTTCTTAGTCGATTAAAGGCAAGAGGTGTTGTCGAAGTCTTAGAGGTTGGATGAGTCTACTATCACACTCCGGGTGCTCATGTGTTGAGGTTGTCAGAGAAGAAGGCCAAGGGGGATTTGAGGTTGTTGGTTTAGAACTTGCAATGATTCTCTCCAACTCAAGTTGCATTTTCCTTCCATTCGACTCTTGCGAGACATAAGCCACTAGTTGGCTTAATGTGGATTTCAAAGCGGCGATCTCTCTTTGTTGACTACTTGATGCAATATCAACCTTAGGTGGTATAGGTTTGGCAAAGATGTACCTATGTGTAGCAAGAGTGCCGACACCCCAAACCCGGCCCGGATGTTCTTTCTTGTTAAGCATAACTCCTAGTATGTCCTTCTTTCCAACCCCGATGAACTCGCCAGGCTCTTGTTTTCTTTTTAAGTCCTCCTATGAATTATCAATAATCCATCTCATTTTCTCAAAATTATACTTGAACAAATTCACTCAAGTTATATCAACTAAAATTCGAAAAACTTACAATTTGATAAGCAACCAACTCCGCATCTTTGGTGTGGAACTTACCCTCCTTTTCCCCATGACTTTTGTATCCTTTAAACCATTTTTCAAATTTAGAAACCTCATTAGGTGTGGCTTATTCCATAGAATTCCTTGCTTCCTCCTCCGTCATTTCGTGCTCCACCTTGTCATACACTCTAGCCTAGAACATTTCCTTCATGATTATTCTTGTAACTAGTGTGTAACCTCCTTGACTCATGGTGTGGTGCATCTTGTTTCCTCTTGCAACCTAACTATTTTTTTTGCTTAGACCCTATAAAATCATCATATCCAATGGTTCGGTTTATGAAATTAACAAGGTGAAATGTCAAGGAAAAATTAATGTAACACAATTCCCCAGCGTCTGTGCGATGTCGATTACTAGTCGATAATGAAATCACACTATTTGAATGAACAATATGCAACGTCGTAAACACTTTCGGACCAAATTAGTGCCTAAACTTAGTTTATGAATAACGCTAGTAATGATCAATAGCCCGATTAGTATTGTGCGACGTCGCATGGTCACATCGTGTTGCTTATTCCGAGGTAAAATATGGAGCTTTACAATAATAAATCAATAACAACCACAAACTACATTCACATTTGACGTTACAAATGAAACTATACTCATGCATAAACATGCATATCCCACAAAAATATGCGTGCATATAAATATAAATATGTATCCGCTATGTATATACTTGAAAGCATTTAAAAGTAAATTCCTTACTTCGTCCGCTAGTTTTCTTGAAACAAAGCCCTTCTAACTTGATTCACTTATGAATTGATGCTTAATTCTTGGGTTGCAATTCTTCTTCTTACCAAACACGTAATCCCCAGCCAAATTTTCTTTTAAATCTCTCCATTTTTTGCCAAAGCGCTGTATTGTTATCCTCTTTAAATTTTCCATGTTGTCACACTCGATTTCAAAGACATACTCAATGGCCTTCCACAGCTTGTCCTTGTAAGCCACGACTCGTACAAGAAAATGTCTACTTTGCTTAGCAATCAATCCTAGGTAACTAAACCACTAATTTCTATCCTCGCCTGTTGCATATCTGATGTGGTCAAACTTCATTGGAAATTTCATACCTTTGTCCACCATATCTATAAATTTTTTGAAAATTACCTAACCCCGAATTTGCCTATGTTTTTTTTGATACATTGACATCTCTCTCTCCTTCGACCGTTCCCTCTTATCGGGATTCACCACACCAAGACCTACAAATAAAGTTAATTAAACACACTCTTGAATGATGAAGGCAGTATAATATATACAGTTCAACCTTTTTTATGGACATTTAATTCACACTAATGTTTTTAACATATGAGGTAACTTTGAATATGCTAATAATTTATCTGCTTTATTATGTGTGTGTTAACCTTTGCATTTGACATAGTTTTTAGTTAGTTTTATTTTGTGGATTGCTAGTACTAGTTGAGTTTACATGACAAGGGGTTTAGACGTCCATGTTTAGTTTTCTTGTCTAAATCACGCATTTTGTAGACTTAATTGATACTAATGGGCATCTTCTATCCACGGGCTCCTTGATCTTCCTTGTGATAATCTTTAGTAGGTTGCCCGTGGTTACTTTTTGTTTACATTCTATATGAAGGCCAATCATAAGGGTGGTAGAAGATATTGAAGGCCATTTGCAAGGATAATAGAAGAGATCGAAGGCCTTTCATGGATGGCACCAACGGCTACGGGCATAGATTAGAGACTCCAAAATTAGCATCTCGTTAGCGCGCCGCACCAAACTCGATGGCTGCGTCAAAGTTCTGAGCAAAAAGTCCTTCCTGACGACAGGTCGCGCCAAACGACCTAAACGGGCCTCGCACTGTTCATCGGTCCGCGCCAACTGTTCATCGCTTCATGCTAACAATGCTCGGCATGAGGCAAAGGTTCGTGCCAAGTGATTTGGCGCGAGGCACTCTTCACTGGCTGTACCACTATTCACGGTCCGTGCAACCACTCATTCTCTCACTATATTGGCCATAACTCTCTCAATTTTCATCTAATTTCCCTCTACCATATATTAAAATCTTCGTCTTTCTGAGATCTATCCAACGTAGTACACCGTAGCTCCAGAAGGTTCATGGATTTGAGTAGTTTATTCGAGAAATATTTAGCCACAAGAGGGAAAGGTGATTAGGGCTTGACCTAAGTTTGGCTTGTTTTGGGCCTATCTTTAGGCCCAATTATCTACTACTATATATAGGAGCCTTAGTCTTCATATAAACCCTAGCTAGTCATTATGTAGAGTTTGCCTCTCTCTAGTTTAGAGCGAAGGAAGATGAGAGTACTTCTTTTTCTTCCTTCTCCATTTCCTTTTCTTTTCTTTTCTCTTTCATCTTATTTTCTTAGATCCATGACATCTAACCTTTATTATCTATGGATCTAAATTTTTTAGAGTAGTTTCTAGCTTGGTCTAAATTTATATACTTTTTGAGGTTCTTTAGTTCTTTCTGATTTTGTGTTCATGATATTATTATGATTGTGCTTGATTATTTGAAATGCATGAATAGTACACCACATATAAGCACACACTTTGGGCTATATTCATGTATGGTGCAATTATTGATGCCCCATTGGAAAGAGAAACCTAGTTGTTAGAATGGGTAAGGGAGAATACGCCCGCGTGGGTGTGTACACGGGGATTCGAGAATGCTTTGACTTACTTTTCATCACACCAGTCTTAGCTGACTTTGTAAAGTTGCCTGAGAGGTTCCGGGTAGAGATAGCAAATATTAGCAACTAGGGTTGTGAGAAACCTTAGATTATAGATAAGGTGCCAACGACCCTTATGCCTAAATGATAGGACCCGAGGGAAGTAGTGCATTCATGGTGAAAGCCTGGGACGTAATCGCACGGGGGAGAAACAAACCTACAATAATAATCAGACCTTGTTGTACTCTCCTAATTACAATGGCGGTATCGATGGAGGGTTGCGAGAGCACCCACCTTGACAGGGACTGGGAAGTGTATGCCATGGGCCACACCTCGTATTATGGACATTCTATTAGGTTTGCCTAAATTTCTATGTGAATTAATCGAGGATAGAAGCATTAGATTGACCATGTTGCTCAATGATTTCCCAAGTGCTTAGTTTAATCTTTTACTTGTGCTTTTACTTTTATGCATAGTAATTTATAGATTTAAAAACCACCCCCCATTTGCATGTTTGCTTTACTGGCTATTCCTTCCACTCGTACGAATTGATGACTCGTACGAGGTTGTGTTTTAATTGGTACATTATACCTAGCATCTCCGTGGACAAACCCAGGGCTTGCTGCTAACTACCCTCTAGGTAGCGTAGCAGTGAGAATGGGTGCAAAATATAAATTCTTATCTTCTGACCAACCGCCTTCACCAGGGCTAATTAGCTATGATTAACGACCCCAGGGGAAGGCAATTTAGAATTTTGGCACCGCTGCCAGGGATGCTATTAGTCTAGGTATCAATTTAAGCATGACGTGTTAGTATAGTAGTTAGTTTAGCTTTTATTTTTTTTGTTTATGTTGTTAATTCTTGGTTGGAGCTGTTGCTATAGTTATTTTGTTACCTTTTGATCCATTTGCTAGTGTTTTATTCGGAAGGTTATTGTTTGGCCCCAGTTTATGGTACACACTCGTGCCACTAATCTAGGCACTGCCTGACTGAGAACATAGGTGGTCGGAGGAGAAGGAGGCGAAGAGCTAGGGCACAAGTTCAACCGAGGCCGAAAGTAGTGGTAGAAGATCCGCTAGCAATGGCGGAAGATAATCGCACCCTACGGGAGCTCATGGCACCCAACTTAGAGAATCAGCCTCTATGCATCACCTTCTCGCCATTACCCACCAAAGTGAGATGTGAGCTAAAGAGTGGCATGTCCATTGCCTTCCTACATTTCATGGATTGGCGGGGGAGGACCCAAACAAACATCTTTCAGAGTTCCATTTGGTGTGCACGAACATGAAGCCCGAGGTGTCCAAAGATGACTACAACCTAAGAGTCTTCCCATTCTCCCTTCAAACTAGTGCCATGGATTGACTCTACTACTTGCCACCGGGATGCATTGGATCTTGGATGGACATGAAGCGAAGATTATTACAGAATTTTTTTCCAGCGTCTAAGTCGGCCGGGTTGAAGAAGCAATTATCGAACATCACCCAAGGTGCCAGCGAGAGTATGTATAATTATTGGGAATGCTTCAAGTGACTTTTGGCAGGTTGTCCTTACCACCCATTCAAGGAAGGGTATTTGGTGTATTACTTCTTCAAGGGGTTGTACGATGAAGATATTCAGATGGTGAATGCCGCTTGAAATGGTTCAATAGCAAACAAGAGCCCTAAGGATGCAATGGCCCTCTTCGAAGAAATGGCAAATGATATGTGGCAATTTGGCACTAGGTCAAGGGTGATGGTCTTGAATGAATCCACACACTTAAGTAAGTTTTAGGAACAAGTCCAAGCTCTTGCTTCCATGATGAAGGGGCTTTTTCGATGAAAAGTGCATCAAGTCCAAGTGTGTGGAGTTTGCAACCTTAATCACAACTCCGAAGCATTCCCCGAAGTCATAGATGATTTACAAGAGGAGAAGGCAATTGACTACAACAACCAGGAAAGACCACAATTTGCTAGGGGTCAACCATTAGGGTTCTGAGGGAACCGAGGAGATGCAAGGCCAAACCCCTATGCAAATTCATTCAACCCGAGGTATCGAGATCATCCTAATTTCTGATGGAGAGAGGACGACCAACCTCAAGGATACTGGGTAGGACAAGATCCACCTCAACCATATCCTAGAGGTGAAGGCCCTTCCAATAATCATGCTTCACTTTACAAGTCAGAACAAAATGAGATCTTGGAAGCCATCGGTCAATTGGGGAAGAAACATGAAGTATTTGTGGATAGGACAATGAAAGAGATTAAGGACCTTGGAAATAGAGCATTCTCAAGTATCAAAAATCTTAAAGTTCAAGTCGAGTAACTTGCCACCTCAGTAAGCCAAATTTCAGCCAGGTAGTCCGGAAAACTACCTTCCTAATCGAAGATCAATCTGAGGAACGTGAGTGCACTTAAATTGAGAAGTGGGAAGGAAGTTTGTGAGACCGAGAAGAAGATAATGAAAGAAGATGACAAGATGGTGGAGGCTACCAAAACACACTTCGAAGAGGAGAAGATTGTGGTCAAGGAAGCACCCTCCAAGGAACTTCCACCGCCCAAGGCACAAGTCACCATTCCACCTTAATTTCCAAATGCTTTGAGGGGACGGCCAAAGGTGGTGATCGATGATGCAAACATTCAAAAAGTCCTTGAAAAGGTCAAGGTAACCATCTCTATCTTGGAATTAATTGAACATATGCCATCATATGCTAAATTTCTTAGAGTTGCATGCACAAAGAAAAGGCATTGGCCAACTAAGAGGTTACAACATTTGAAAATGAGAGGAGTCACCATTTGGAATCATAAGAACTTACCTAAGAAATGTGATGACCCCAGAATGTTTTCTATCCCTATCTCTTTAGGTGGTAAACTTGTGGAACATGCCATGATAGATCTAGGTGCATCCATTAATGTGATCCCGTTTAGCCTATATGAACGCCTAGAAATAGGTGAGCTTAGGGATACTAGAGTAATTGTCCAACTTTCCGATCATTCCCAAGCTAGTCCCCGTGGACTAGTAAAGGATGTGATGGTGCGAGTTGGCAAATTGGTTTTTCCGACGGACTTTTATGTCTTAGACGTGGCGCATGACAGAAGTGCACTCCCGATACTTTTGGGGAGACCTTCTCTTAAAACGTCTAGGACTAAAATTGATGTCCACCTGGGAACCTTAACTCTAGAAGATGACATGGATAAAGTGGAATTTGATATCTATAAATCTAGGCATGATTCAAGTCTTCTTTGATGTGCAAAGGTGTAACCTTATTTGATGAGCATGATGAGTCTTCTTGTGTGACAAATGAGCATGAATGTTTGAGTGAATCCCATGTTGATGATAATGATAATGGTTCCAATGAATTGAATGATGCAATGGATGATATGTCTGTGCTAGTTTATTTTTCTATGCTAACCAATCTGCAGTAGGAAAGTGAGATGGTCAAGAGTTTAAAACCTCCTCGACCTCCCTCCAACCCTAAAGAAACATTCACAGACTTAGTGATAGCAAGACATGTGGTGGAAAAGAGGTATGAAGGTAAGAATGATTCATTATGGAGACCTCTCCATGACGATGTCACTGTGGGTGGAGTCACCGATGGCGATTCCGGAGACCCAAAGGTAAGTGGTTCTAACTAGAATGCATGAGAAAGAAAATAAGTCGTGAGGACGATAATAAATACACGGTGTTTCTTTTCCTTTCTTGTTTTGATTAGATAGTTTTTGCATGAATCTTGTTTTGCTATGTGTATTTTTTAGATGAAACTCTTGTTGGTTTGAAATTTGAGTTTGAGACACGTGATTGTGTTTGAATGGAATTAAAATTGATGGGTGACGTAGTATTTTGAAAAAGAGGAAAATCCAAGGATTAGGGAAATTATTGGTGCATGCCTCATGTTGAAGTGCTTGGTGCAAGGCTATGCTTCATGCCCAAGTGTTTGGGGCGAGGCTTTGTCTCGTGCTGGAAGTTTGGCGCGAGGCAATGCTTCGTTCCATGATGTTTGGTGCAAGTGTATGATTCAAGCCAGGCCTATTTTGTGTGTAAAACAAAATTTTCAATTTTTCTTTGTTCCAACAATGCAAATTTTTGAAATTCTGATTCTCAAACTTTAAAAAAAATGCATTTTTGGTCCAAGAATTTTGGAATTCCCTAATTCCTTGGGATTTTCGAAAATACTTCCAATATCCTTTGGAATTAATTGATTTGAACTATTGTCCCCTAAATTGAGCATTTTAAAATTACATTATTATCCCAATTGTACCTCTTACCCTAGTCACCTAGACTGGAATTCTAATTCCATAGTACATTTATCCACCTAATTCTATTATTTGGCACATTCTTTCTTCTCAAAAAACACTCACTCTCACACACTCTTGGTGTAACTAAAAAAAGTGAAGCTTTTCTTCCAAAAGGTAGCAATTTTTTCTTCTTCTTTTGTGGGTCTTACAAATCCTAGCTTCAAATTTTGGGTAACCCATTCAACTCTTTGTTTATATGCTTTACTTGACATTATGGTGGTGTTATTTGAAGCATGAATCTTAAATGAGTGTGTTTTGAGATACGTGTTTGAGTTTGAATGCATGATCTTGTTGAAGAAAGAGTTGGGAGAGTTGATGCACTATTATGCTTGAAAGATGTAACTTTCACGTGTTGGGTGATTTGGAAGAGAGTGAATCTTGATTGCATGATCTTATTGATGGGTTGGCGATAACTTACATACGTTTGGTGTTTTATGAGGAGTGTTCTTGTTTGAATAACCCACATGCTTTGGTTATCATGTTATGAATGGTTGGATTATTGGGTGGATGTTGTCTTATTGAATTGTAGGCCATGCTTTGTTTATAATCATATCACTACTCCTGTCCTCATTTTGTTGGGATGCCACCTAAGAAGAATGCCTAGGAGAAGGGCAAGTCCACTAGGGGTGAGAAGAGGAAGAAGTCGGCAAAGGGTGCAAACCCCGAACCGATGACTTTCATTCTTCGCAACCCCACATTTGTGACCAAGTGGTTTATGGATTTTTTCAACATTTTTGGGACTGCAGCCCGGGGGTGAAGGAATTTGGGAGAGCTGAAGAGGAGTATTTTAGAGACTGAGTTCTCTTGCAAAGACACCTTGGCAGCTCTAGGTTTACTCGAGCCAATCATTTACATGTTGAGCCAAGTAGTTCTAGAGGGGTTTCTTGAGAAACACTCCAAGACGTACATTAGGTGGACGCTAGAGTTCCTAGCACTCTATAGCTGGTCGCAGATGATGATGGACACAAGGCGATCAAATTCAACCTGGGCGATAAGGAGTACAAGATGACCCAACGAGAGGTAGTGCAAGCCTTTAGGTGGATGTATGGCAAGGAGATCAAGAAGACACACTGACAATGGTTACATTTCTCTCTTGGACATTTTTGGGTGCAAAATGGGTATAGATCGGAAGAAACTGTGCAAGAGTACCGACATTGTTCAACCGACATTCCATTATGTTCACCGTCTAATGGCTATGGGAGTATTTTTCCACGGTGAACTAACACAATGTCTGGATTCAAATGTTTATTACCCTGGAAATGACTCTCGAGGGTAACTTTTATCCGAAATTGGTAGGGTATTTTGTGCAGGAATGTTTAGCGTTGAGAGACAAGAAGAGTGGAAAAATATTTATGGGAGACATAGTTGGTCTTTTGGCAGAATATCTAGGTCTTCTGATCACACAAAGGGCTCTAGCTAACTTAGGGAGATCGAGCACAAGGTACAACATTAAGAAGTTAGCGAAGGCATCCATGGTGGAACCTACGACATCGGAGAGTAGAAATGTATGGATTTATGGTGGAGCAAGAACATGTAGCTCTATGATCTTTCCACAACCGGAGCGTACAGCTATTAATCATGACACAAGCTTGGATGACCTACTCATTTTGATGGACCAAAAATTTGAGAGAGAGTTCTATAGAGTTATGGCCAACCCGGAGCTAGATGTTGAGGAGGCCGAGGGTGAGTCACTCCGAGAGCACCTCCTAGTCGCTCTTGCTTAACTATAGACATCATTGATCACTTGCATTCACTCAGGGACAAGCTTTTGAGCTCTACTCAAGTGTTGCAAGAAGTAGTCCAAGCGATTGGAGGGATGCGCTCGCAAGTGGAAGATCTTGGTTCGAGGATGGATAGCATTGAGACCACACTTCAAGCAACTGGGTACATGGATAGGAGCTTCACAAGTCACGAGGATAAAGGCCCTTCGGGGCCGCGAGAGTGAGTATCATTATTCTCCCTACCTCACTTGTGTTTTGATATGATTTTTGTTCATTGGACACTTTGCATGGGCAAAGTGTGGGGAGGGAGTAGTGAGCACTTAGGGAGTATTCATTCTTGGATTTCCTCGGTGCATTTCATGATTTGCTTTGGTAGTTGTTTTTCTTGTTTGTTGATGATGTTGGTTTTTGTTTGTTGAGGGATGATTTTGGATGAATATTTGGTGGCATGACATGCTATGCTAGGATTTCTAGTATGCATGTGGTAGGATGTTTTAGGAAATTGGTGGTGTATTTTTATGTTTTGACTATCTTTTGTAGTATGAAGCCCACTTTTGGGGCAATTTTGTGCTACACAAAAAAAATAGGAAAACTTGAAAAAATGAAAAAAAATAAAAAACCTGGACAAGCTGAAAACCCTAAAGGGCTACTTGGGTAACATGAGGAAAATCCCGGATAGGTCTAAAGGCCTAGATGATAGGCTTGGCTCATCTAGGCTTACGAGCCTAGGAAAAAATCACTAATGGAGAGGCTTCTACCAAAGGCATCATTAGAAGGCGGTTTGAAAAATTCGCCTAAAACCAACTTCTAGAGGGTTGAGGTCAGAATCGCTTTTAAATGGCTCAGTTTAAAGGCGGTTAGTCATAACCGCCTTTAAATATACTAGTTTCTGAGTTTGAAAAGTATGAATGACAACAAATCTGAACTCAGAAACTTTAGTTTCCCTGGTACTGAAGAGAATATGCTAATTCTGGACTCGTAATTTTATCCAATCTTGTTTCCAAGTTTAGAAACCTAGTAGTCAAGCCTTGCCATTCTTGATCATCAGTTTCCGAGTTCGAAAACTACGATAGTATACAAAAAATATGCACCATTCTCATTTAATACCCACTTTTCCAAAATTGTGAAGGGTTGGATCCCATTTTCTTGTCCATTGAGGAAAAGGTGATTTCATACTCCATTGGAAGAGGTTAGTTATGTATTTCAAACTATTTTCTTAGTCTTGCAAATATTAGCTAGGGTTGTGATGATTTCAATTATATATGGGATTGATATTGTCGAATGAATGGTCATGGGTTGCATTGTAATTGACTTGTAGGAAAATGGATCAAGATGAACTCATTGGTAATGATCTTAGAAAATTGCCAGAGTGCATGCTCTTTGTAGAATCATTTATTTCTTTAGAGTTTGAAGATGCTTCTAAAAAAGGTGGGGTACAAGCATGATGCCCGTGTAAGGATTGTAGATATGATGCTTATTTAGGGAGGAAGAAGAAGTGGGAGCATCTTGTAAGGAGGGGTTTTCAAACTACCTACACTCGTTAGGTATGGCATGGGGAATTAATTGAGGATCCCTCCAAAAATATTGAAGTGGAGAACACGAAGGTGGGAGATGAATTAGACGGCAATGCTGAGTTTGATGAAATGGTGGAAGATAGTGCAAGGGAGTTCAAAGGGAAACCAGAGTTGTTGTAGGCACTGATTAATGACAAATGGACGCTCTTGTACAAAGGTTCTAAACACTCGATTTTGAGTTCAACGTTGCAAGTAATGAATTTGAAGGAGAAATTTAGTTGGACTGATAAATCGTTGCCTGAGGCTCTCTAGTTGTTCAGGGATTTGCTTCCGGAAGGCAATGTGTTGCCTACTAGGTCGTATGCTGCAAAAAAAGTTCTATGCCCCATGGGATTGGAACTACAGAAAATTCATGCATGTCCAAACGATTGTATGTTGTGTAGGGGAGAATTAGACAAAGATCGAGAAAGTTGTTGGGTTTACGGCAAGTCTCGATACATGTTGAAGACAGGGGGAATTGTTGTGGGTGCTGAAGTTGTGTCTCAATCAAAGAATAAAACACCAAAAAAAAGTGTTATGGTATCTCCCTATCATTCCCCGTTAGAAGAAGTTGTATGCTTGTAGGAAAGATGCAAAGTGCATTGTCATGTGGATAGGGTCCGACCGGCGGATGATGTGATTAGACATACTTCAAATGGTGAGCAATGGAAGAAATTTGATGCCCTGTACCCTAATTTTTGCAAAGATCCCCGCCATTTGAGGTTAGGGTTGTGTACAGACGGTATGAATCCATTTGGTGATATGTGCAGTACACATAGCAGTTGGCCTGTTATGTTGGTAATTTATAACCTTCCATCTTGGTTGTCCATGAAGTGCAAGTATTTTAAGTTGTCTTTGATGATATCAGGGCCGAAGCAGCTGAGTAATGATATTGATGTGTATCTTGCTCCTCTCGTGGATGATCTATTGACTTTGCTAAAAGATGTTGTTCGAATGTATGATGGTCTGGTAGAAGATTTCTTCACTTTGAAAGCTATTTTATTTTGCACCATTAAAGACTTCCCGGCGTATGGAAATTTGTTTGGATATTCTGTGAAAGGGAACTTAGCTTGTCCCATTTGTGACAGGGATTCTGACTTTTGTCAACTGAAACACGATTGTAAAATAGTTTTTCAGGGACATCAGAGGTTTCTTCCGGAGGAACACCCATGACGCTAGGCAAAGAAATGGTTTAATGGGAAAGTGGAGGATAGAGGACCTCCGGTGACACTTAATTGTACACAGGTTTTTAATAATGTGAAGAATTTGCCCAATAACTTTGGAAAGAACAAAATAAAAGTGGTTATTGATGGTCCTTGGAAGAAATGCTTTGTTTTTTCAATCTTTCGTATTGGATGGATTCTGAATTGTTTAGATGTAATGCACATTGAGAAGAGTTTTTGGGATTCATTGATTAGGATGTTGTTAGATACCCCTGGGATAACAAAGCATGGGTTGAAAGCTAGGCTTGACTTGGTTGAGATGGGAATTCAGAAGAATCTAGGGCCCATCAAGGAAGGGAAAATTGTTATTTGCCCCCTACATGCTATTCTACGTCGCATTCGGAGAAGAAATCTTTTTGTAGTGTGAAGGTTCCAGGTGGATACTCATCCAACATTAGCACTTGTGTGTTAGTTGAAGAGCTGAAGTTGGTTGGATTGAAGTCACACGACTGTTATAACCTTATGCAGGAATTAAATGCCATTGCAATCCAGGCTTCACTCCTATCCTATGTGAGATTGTGCATTACGAAGCTATGTTTTTTAAATCGATTTGTTGAAAGAGTATAAGTATTTTGAAGTTGGATATGTTGCAAGTAATGATTGTTAAAGTTTTATGTTGTATGGAAATGCATTTCCCGCCCTCTTTATTTGACATTATGGTCCACTTATGGGTTCATTTGTTTTGGGAGATAAAGCCTTGTGGTCCAGTTTTTTGAGATGGATGTACCCCTTCGAGAGATACATGAAAATATTCAAGCATTTTGTGAAAAATTGGTACCGGCTAGATGCTAGTAGTGTGCAGCTGAACGTGACAGATGAGGCCATCAAGTTTTGCACTGATTATATGAAGCAAGTTGAATCTGTCGGTGTTCCATCCAGTAGACATGATGGGAGGTTGGAGGGTGTAGGGGTGGGACAGAGGAAACTGTTTAGTCCTAGTGCCAAATATTTAGTTACTGCTCATCTTTATGTATTGCGGAACCATGAAGAATCAATTCCCTTACATTAAGGATCATACGGATGCCAAACGAGTTGCGCACCCACATTTTAATGAGGCGCAGGTCCTTGAACTGCATACTGGAATATTTGTGTCATGGTTGAAGGACCACGTAGCTAGCGGGGAACATTCCTCTGAAGTTAAGTGGTTGTGTCGTAGACCACTGGGAACCATTTTATCCTACGTCGGTTACAAAATTAACGGTTTCACTTTTGGTACTAAATCAAATGATGAAAACAGTGTGTCTCAGAACACTGGTGTGTCACTAGTCTCTGAAGCATTGCATGTAGGAGGTGCAAGTGCAGAGAATCCAATGTATGCTCAAAAGTCATACTTTAGCACGATCTCTGAGATTTGGGAACTAGAATATGTCACCATGAGGGTCCTTGAATTTAAATGTGAATGGTTGGATATTAACAAGGGTCAGCGCACCGACGGTTTGGGTTTCACCCTTGTTGACAGTAGTAAGGTGGGCCGGAAGGACGGCCCATTAATTTTGGCATCTCAGGCACTTCGGGTTTTTATTTTAGGGATCCTGTAGATTCTAGGTGGGATGTTGTTGTTGAAGGAAAATGAGATTTTTTTGTAGAGAATGAATTAGAGGAGATTATTGGATTCAGGCAACACACCTCGAGTGGTGGATGGCAAGATGATATTTTCCTTCAGGAGGATGGCACTAGTCTTCACAGTTTACTTAGCCGCAATGACCATGACAAGGGTATGTGGGTTGATGCTAGAGGGAAGGTTAACCGTAGAAGAAACAAAAATAAAAAAGGTGATGAGGAAAAGGAAACATAAGTGATAAGTGGTACATCCTTGAGGTTTGTTATCTAACTTCTTGTGTTCGGTATCACTATTTGGGTTATTTGTAGCCGAATTTTAATGCTCGATTTGAAGTCACTAGTTTCATTTATCACTTGATGGTTTAATTAGTAGTCAAAACAAGATGATATTAAAATGTAACAAATCCTAAGTCAAAATAAAAGTTATAGTGATAACATGTAAATAATCCTAGCATAACTTAGATCAATGCAACTAGTCACTCTTCATCATTTTCAATGGCGGCCGTCGAAGCGTCACAATTGACTTGTGAGCGGGAGATTGGCGCGGGGTGTTGCTCGTAAGCTCTCTGTGACTTCTCCAAGTATTTGATTTTTGACTTCATTGCGCATAGTTCTTTGCGCATCCACTTGTAACAATATTTGAAACCCTCCAAATAAGGTTTTTTGGTACCTTCAATATAAAAAATAAAGTTATAATCGAAAGAATCAATCAATTTGGAAATAATATATTTAAGTTATCAAAATTCACTATCCTTTCTCATTTGTGGCATTTCCTCCACTCATGGCCTTTTGTCAGGTTCCGAAGCTTCCCCGACCTTTTTAAAACCACTTCCGGTCAATTAAGACCCAATCCTTCTTCTCGAAGTATGCTTTGTCAAAATACTTCGGCCCTATCTCCTCCCCACAAATGACCAACCCCTTGACATTCTTCAAAATTAGTCTGATCAAATGGCCGAATGGGAGGCCTTTGATCAACTTCTTGGATGTAGCAATATGCAACATATGCTTAAAAATTGCTGCCCCGGGATTAATTATCCTACCCTCCATGATGTAATAAAATAGATTGAGCATTGGATAGTTACGCTTGATTACATGTCCACCCAAGGGAACGAGAGTTCTAGAAATAATCTCATATGTGATACGATGATCAACTGGCAAGACTTCTAGATCAAAAGTCTCTGGTCTACCTAAACCCTTACTATCACGTCTAAAATATCTCACGCTACATTCCAAAAATTCAACATATGGGGGCTCACTATTTAACAACTACTTCTCCATATGGTAACAATTATCCAAAAGGTAATCTGTATCTTCGGGATAAACTAGTTCAGGCACGAGGTATGGGCAATCCAACAACTTATTTATATCCCATTGAATAATTAAAATATCTATCCCACCAACCCTAGTTCCATAGTCCCCGTTACCAAATCCACGTAAATTAGCATAAAATTGACAAGTAAGGTTAAAATAAGCGCTCTCATTACAACATAGCAACCTCTCGACAAGTTGTTCGCTAAATATTGACAGGGGGTCGGCCGAACCGATAGCATGATACTGACTAAAATCAATCAAAGCAATCTAAAAGCCTCCCATGTAATTTTTCTTATCATTTTTTTTCAAAAGTAGAAATGAACCTTGAATCCGATGTGTTGATGGTGGATCGAGACCTAGGGTTTCCGCTCTTGGATGCTCCTCTCCAGCCGTTGAATCAAATTTGTTCGTTGGATGATTGATTTGGGAGGTGGGTTGAGTTTGCGAGTTTGCAACCGTGACCTAGGGTTGGAATTTGGGGGTGGATTGTGGAGAATGCAAGATCGATCTGGTTTTTTTTAAAATATGGTAAGAGTTTCCGAGTTTGGAAACTCTGAAACATACCTTCTTAATATGGGCAGAGGTGTGTCCGAGTTTGGAAATAATTTAATGTCCATTTTTTGGCTCATCAGTCAATTCCAGTAGCGGTCCAGATAATACACACGAGCTCGGAAACTTAGTTTCCAAGCTCGGAAACTTTGTCAGGCCTTATGCTTTACTAGACCCCTAAACTTTACAATCTCGGAAAGTGGGTCAGGCCATATAGTCTACTAGACACCTAAACTTTACAAGTTCAGAATTGCGTCTGTCCTATGTCTGTGAAGGGAAGAGCTAATTCCAAGTTCGTAATTAGCTCCAGACTAATTGTCATCTTCCAAAATGTTTGGAAGTCATGTCCATTTCGATGCAACTCAATCTCATATGGATAATACTTTCTCGTCATACTTTCACGGTACATAAGTGGACAGTTAAAATATTAGTGACATCATTAGCGTTAAATCAAATAATTAAACACAAAGGTGAAATCCAATTCCAAATTCAACAAACAATGAAAGCCGAAATCCAAATCTACCCCCATAGACAATGATTGTCAATCATAGACCATCATATTACACTTCTTTGAACATGTCTTCAAGATCAAAGTCCGTCTTTTGATTTTTGTCACCGGTTAATGTTCTCGGACCTTGAGACCCTGGGTTCATGCTTGTTTCTTCCACGCCTTGACCACCATCTCCCCCCGTGTCCTGTCCACGTTGACCTTCCTCCTCGGCACTGGTCTACGAGAAACCACGCTTGAGGGTTGCGCCATCATCATTTTTTCTTAGTTCAAGGTGAATTCCTTGGGATTCCATGAATGCCACATGCTGCGAGTGGGCCCAGCTCAACATCTTGTGTGTCTCGGTAACGTCGGCATGCAAGCAATCGAAATACTTCTATAACCTTGCCTTCCAACCGGTCTGTGAACCTATCAATGTACATGTATTATAAAACAAAAATATATAAACATTGTCCTAAATTTCTTGTAAAATCAAATGTTAAACTATAACTTACTGGATCTATATGCCTCGGCTCTATCTAGTTCTGCCTTGCGAGCTCGCTTGGCATTCTTCAACTGTTGACCGAGAATTACTTTCAGCTCCCATTTACCACTGTAGATATAAAAATGGAGTTGTTTGTGTAGGAACCAAGCTTCATCGTAGTAGTAAATGGTGGAGGGCCAGTCGACTACTTGCACTCCTGTATTCTTCAGCATCGCGGAGATTAATCCACCGTTAGGTAGGTTATTTTTCTTAGTGTGATCCGCTTTAAGCATGAACGACATGATAGTGTAGCCTGGGTTGATTTTTACCCCTCCTGACATAGTAAAACAACATCAAATTACCAATCGTAGGCTCGCAAGTGTGGCCACCCTTTGGCAAGATATTGAGGCAAATACACTCGTAGATGAGTCATTGCTCAACGGTCAATATTCTAATGTCATAGGACTTGGCCTTCCCCACATCATTACCTGACCTCTTAAAATATTTAAACGCCATGTCCATTGGACAGAGGGGGGTTGCCTCACTCACCCCAGACCAACAATGAGTATAGTAGATCTCCAGGGGACCATGGGGGTCGTTGGGTCTCAATTTTTTGGGGGTCATGTATGGGCATTCTAGGGTTTCGTTCATGGTAAAATAGATACAATAACATCCTTCTTATTAACTAGAGTTAATTCACGACTGTTGTGACTTTGACCAAAATTTGCATAAAATTGGATCTCCTCATCCACATGAACGTCTCTAGATATTGAATTCTAAAACCGGCTAGCAAATAATCTACTCCTAAATCACCAATCTTAGAAGCATCAGATACCTTTGAATTTATCACTTTTATCTTCAAAGAAGCTACATACCTCGCCTCGGCCTCTTCATTGAAGAATTTTGGGGTTTCACCCAACTCCCTCATCAGGCGATGACTCCTACAACTTGCAAGTCCCTTGCTCTTCCTGGTCATTGTTTGAAATTTGGAGGTTTTGTAGTTGGGTTAGGGATTTAATTTTGGGAATTTAGGGTAATGGGAGAGGAGGAGTTTGAACTTTTTTTTTTTAAGTAAACCATCATAGATGGGGGAAATTATATTGGCCTTCCCGAGCCGTAATAAAACAAAAATAAAGAAGCCAAAGGCTAAGTTACTGTACAGTCTGAGCGAATTGCTCTTGAAGCAACCATAAATTGCTTCCAAAAGAATGAACTAGAGTATTTAGGATGCTATAGGATGAACTCTCGAACTTGTTAGTGAATCGAAATCGAGACACAGGTCAGTCAGAGAGAATAACCGTGAGCATATCCTCTTAATTTTGCAACAAAAAGGAACTAGCAGATTGTAAGGGAAAGAAAACTGAGATAATTGAGCTTTCTTATTGCCCTACTCCAAAGTGGATGATCAGGAATGTACATAGCAAGCTCATCCAAAAGCTTGTTACTTGAGAATCTTCAAGGCTGTGCGTAGTCTGTTGAAACGAATAGGAGGCAGTTATGCAGCATAGACTTCAAACCTGCATTCAAGAGTGAGAATGAGTAGCATCCGAACTAAAAGATTCGTAGAGCAGGGATGCCAATTTGATCTAGTCTGCGTAGCCCCCTTACCGTGTTCGGAAGTTCAGATATGTCAATAAAAGATGAATCACATTCTAATTGCAAACAAAGTGTAGCAAGTGTATGGGCCACCAGGTTAGCCTGCCTATATATATGTACCAGATTGATGTCATTAAGTGATTGATGGATCTCATCAGCTAGTGAAAAGCATTTCCAGTGACATCGGAGTGGTTCAGTAGAAAAGAGAACCGCAGAAAGACAGTCAGATTCCATATGTAGGGGGCCAGTTAAATCATGTGAAATCTGGATGGCAAACTTAATAGCCTTCAATTCAGCTTCTAAAGGTGAAAAAGCTACAGTAAATAGAGTGTAAGCTCCCATGAAGGCCCCTCTAATGTCTCTAATGATCACTCCAATCCCACACTTCAAAGTATTGCATGACCAAGAGGCATCAACATTAATCTTAATACCTGATGTAGGCCTAGTCCAAGCAATTTTCCAGATTTTTGGCTTTGGTGAAAGTTTAAGAAGTGGTAGAAAGGAATGAACAGCAATACTCACATCCAGAGGAGATGTTATGTGAACCAGATTTGCACTGAAGGAGAAAAAAATCTGATCTCTAATGTGTTGGAGCACAAGGGTGGAGGAAGGCTTGGTAGATTCAAATAAGTATCTGTTTCTCATCTTCCAAATATTCCAAAAAGTGAAGATGGCAGCAGTACGGATCATTATAGCATGTAAGGAGGTTAGAGCTGGCAAAGTAAAGTAGTATGAAATTCTTTCCCAAACCGAAGGGAAGGCTCTATCTTGAATACCCATAAACTGATGAATGATTTTCCAAACAGATAGAGAGAAATAACATGAGTTGAAAAAATGCTCTAAAGAGTCCTCATGGTTGTTGCACATACAGCATTTAGAAGCCAAACTAAATCTAAGTTTCCTGATTATGTTATCAAAAGGCAGCAGAGAATTCACTACCTTCCATATGAAAACAGAGATTTTTTTCTCAAATCTGGGGTTCCAAAGAAGTTTAGCAGAGGAAATCAAACCTGAGTGGTTACTTAGCAAATTATATGTATCTTTGAAGGAGAAGTTTCCAGAGATACCTGGTTTCCAAATTAATCTATCAGCTCTGTGGGGGAAAAGTTTTGACTCCTGCAAAAGATTGATAATGTGAGATGGCAGAAATGGCTCTATTTTTGTGATAAGAACATCTTTGTTAGATATGAATTCAGAGACTGAACATTCAACATCAATATCCACCCTATTATGGTCACACACATCAATCAGTGCACCTACATCCAGCCAGTTTGAAGTCCAAAAATTACAATCACCTCTCCCTATGATGACTCTAGAATTAGCCTCTGCCCAAACATTAACTGAACAAATTCTCTTCCAGTTAGGAGAAGACCTATAGGATTGAGGGAGGGCAGCCATTAAGTGAGTCCAGAGGGCATCACCTATTTGATACTTCCACCACAATTTAACTGAGCATGTTTTAATTATTGTGCAGATAGACCTGAATCCTAGGCTATTCTGATCAGTTGGGAGGCATAAATCATACCACTTTTTCCAAGATCTCTTAGGTTTTAAATCATCCCCCCAAAAGAATTTGCTCATTTTTTTCTCAATGATGGTGATGATCAATTTTTTTGGTTTAATAACTTGCCAGATGTGTTGTGGAATGGCATATATGCAAGACTCAATCAATGTAATTTTCCCACCCATGGAAATCCATCTATTTTTCCAATTACCAATCTTATTATCAATAAGTTCAAAGAGTGGTTGAAAGTAAATTTTTTTTGCCACACCAGTAAAGATTGGAACTCCTAAGTAGGTGAAAGGGAAGGAACCCAATTTCATTCCAAGTATCCTTTTAATGTGCTTCACTTTATGTTCTGTAGCATGTTTACTTATGAAGATGTCACTCTTGTTATAATTGATAGACTGACCAGTGACCTCCTCAAAGATAGACAAAAAAGCCTTTAATCTAACCAAGGTTAATTTTGTAGCTTTAAAGAAAATGACAGTATCATCAGCATAAGATAAGTGAGAGATTCTTGGAGGATTACCTGGGAGATCAAAGTAGTCTAGCTTACCCTTGTCAAAAATGTAGGTCAGGCTCCTTGAAAAAGACTCAGAAAAAATATTAAACAACAATGGAGATAGAGGATCCCCCTGTTTAATGCCTCTAGAAGACTGAAAAAATCCCACAGGCTTACCATTAATTAGAATAGAGAACCAAGCCTGTGACAAGTTTTTCATAACAGTGAAAATGAATTTTGCATGGAAACCAAATTTTGCCAAAATTTTATATAGAAATGACCATCTAACCCTGTCAAAAGCCTTTTTGAGATCAAGTTTAATTATACAATTCGGATCCCTTCTCTTTCTGTTAATGAGTCTAACCATTTCCTATAGATGAATGACATTATCAGAAATATCCCTACCATGTAAAAAAGCTGTTTGGTTAGGAGAGATAATCTTAGGCATAATAGATTTAAGTCTTTCCATAAGCACTTTAGAGCAAATCTTATTGATCACATTGGAGAGACTTATAGGCCTATAGTCATCAAATGAGGATGGGGTTTTCTTCTTTGGGATAATGGTAATCCAGGTACTACTTATACCCCTAGGCAGGTTTGATGAAGATTGGAAATCCTGAACAGCTAGAAGAAGATCATGTGATATTATATCCCAAGATTTCATGTAGAATTTGGCCGTAAAACCATCCGGACCTGGAGAGCTTGATTTGTTAAGGCTATACACTATCTTCTTAAGCTCCACCATAGTGACTGGTTTTAATAGGTTCTCATTATCTTCCTGAGTAACCATCTTGGGTATATGGTTGAGAAAATGAGATGTGAATGGAGAACACTCAGTGAGGCAGTCTTCACTCAGTAAATCTTGATAATACCTGATTGCCTCCATCTCCACATCCTGTGTATTTTCCAACCATTGACCATTTCTACCCTTGATTTTTGTGATCCTCAATCTATTATTCTTATCTTGTACAGATTTATGAAAGAAAGATGTATTATTGTCTCCATCTTGTAGCCATTTTATCTTAGCCTTGTGTTTCCAAAAATTCTTTTGTTCAGACATGGCCTTGACTAAACTAGCCCTAGCCTTCCTAAGATTAACCAGATTATTAACAGAATCATCCTGATCAGTTAAAGCTTCCTGAGCCTGCAAGGCTAATTCAGCCTGAAGAACATTATCATGAATGTTACCAAAATGTTCTTTGTTCCAGCTTTTAAGGCTTTCTTAAGTCTAACTAGTTTTAAGTAAAAGGCTAGCATTCCAGATTTATGCATAGGAGTATCCCAATCCTTCTTAATTACTTCATTAAATTCTTTCCTCTTGTACCATGTATTTAAGAACCTGAAGGGTCTCGGATTGGATGGTATGTCACTTCCTACAGTTAGCAGCAAGGGGTTGTGATCAGAGCTAACTCTATTCAAAATCTGAATTGTAGAGGAAGGAAAAGAAAGAGTCCATGATGAAGTGCATAATCCTCTATCTAGTCTTTTAACTGTAGGAGATCTTAAACGATTATTAGTCCAAGTAAACAAGTTTCCAACAGTATTGATTTCTTCCAAACCCAGTCCATTAATAAAATCATTAAAATCTCTAATACTACCAAGTTTTGGAATAGATGGACCTCTGTATTCAGATATAGATGAAATGCAGTTAAAATCTCCAATAAACAAGGATTCAGAATGATTAAGTGAACTAAGATCAGACCAGAGATCCTTTCTTCCTAATCTGGTTCTCAGACCATATACAAAAAAGACATCCATTGGCTTAATGAGAGTAGAACTAGTTAGGTGAACTCCAAGAAACTGAAGATTATCATTTCTAACTGTCAGAGTTATGCTTGAAGACCAAAAAATCCATATCTGACCATTAGTTGCAGAGAAACAATTATCAAACCTCAACATTTGTCTATATAGATCACATTGTGAGTTATCATGTTTAGGCTCAATTAAACAAATGAGTTCAAATTTATGTCTGTTGATGAGATTAGAGAGTCTAAGCATAGATGTATCCATTCCTCTAATATTCCAAACCAGCATTTTAATTCTAACAGTTGCACTATTCATAATGAAACATTAGAGGAGCTTTTTGATCTAGTCATAATGGTGTTCTTCTGTGTGAAAAAGGTGTCATTATGTGGTTTACAATTTTTCATAACGAACTTACCTTTTTTCAACTTACTTGGATCAGAAGATGGGACACTGTGTCCCTGTGATTGATCAGTTCCAGTTTCAGGAGCAGTATTCAAACAGGTGGCTTCTTCTTCAGTTGCAGAGAGTTCAATTTGGGTGCCCTCATCTCCAGATGATTCCTCACCAGCTAAGGGTAGAAATCTATTGGACCTATTTTTCTGCTGAGAGAAAATAAAATTTTTTGCTGCAATGATGGAGCTGAAAGGGGAAAAGGATTTACCTCGTTTACTTGGTAGATCATCTTTGGCAAAAACTGACCTAAAAATAGGTGGGGCAGATTGAGGATGCCTATCTTGTGTCCCAAATGATCTAGGTTCCATGGGAGAGGCTCGAGGGGAGGGGGTGGGAATTAATTTTTCAGGTTGAGGGGATAGAGAAATATCTTTCTCTGTCACAACAACCTCTGTGCTGCTAGCTACAATGGTTGGCATGTCAACATTACTGGGAGTGAATTTTTGAGGGGGCTCCCCAGGTATCATAGGATCAACCAGGGGGTCAGAGTTAGTTAGAAAAGACTCATTAGGTTCCTGCACTGCATCTAGACTCTGCTGTTTCTTAGGAACATAGATAAATTTCTGAGACTGATAACCCTTTTGTTTTTCTGTTATTGAGATCCCTGAGCTCTCTGCTCCTAAATTACCAGTCTGATTACTATTTGAGTTCCCTTTTGTCTGTCCCATCAAACCCTTCAAATGGGAGTCATTTAAATTAATTACAGAATCATTTTTCCTAGCCGAGGATCTCTTTAGTTCCGGATGCAGATAAATACAATGATTGTCCTCATGCCCTATACATTTACAATGTAAACAGTAGGGGGAATATCCTCAAAATCTAGGGGGAGCTTAACAACATTGAATTCATTTCCATCCTCTTCGATTCCCACTCTAATGCAAGATGGTAATTTCTTTTTTAGATCAATTTCAACACATTTTTACACAGGAAGGCCTAGATAGAGCCTCAGTAGCAGCATCAACTTTAATAAAGTTCCCAATTTGGTTACCCATGATTTCAAGCATAGCTGAATTATAAAAGTAGATTGGGACATGAGGAATTGTTACCCATACCGGGACTATGGATGATTCTGCCTCCGGAGAGAAATCAGAATTCCATTTCAATACCTTCATTTGCGCATTATTGAATACCCAGTGACCCTTGAGCCAGAACCTCTGGTAGTCTTCTTTTTCCTGGAAGCGAACTAGGACGTGCCGGAAATCGATGGATCCTATTTGAAATTTGCCTTTGAAGCCTACAGAATTAAAAGATTCGTTTAGTTGGACCATAGAAGGCTTTCCTCTAGCAAACTTACCGATCAGAGCATTCCGATAATGGGAGGAGAGAGTGTCTGCATCCTTGCGACTGACGAGGCATGAGATTTCTCCTTTGTACTGAGTTTTAGGGATGATTTCCGGGTTTGATGGAAGGGAAGCTTGTAATGGAGGAGGTCGATTAGCAAGCGCTTGAAGGAATGATTTGGTCCCCCCTTGGCTTCGATCGGCCGGCGGGAGAGCCGCCATGGCGGCAGTGAAAGGAACAAGGTGAGAAATATAATATGACCGTTATCAGTTAAGGTGACTGAGAGAAGGAGAGGAAGAGGGTGAAAACGACAGAGAACTGCTCGTTTTGGTTAATTCGCACCGGAATTCGCACGTAGCTACAGTGTTTTCAAGATCTACCGTGAGTACTCCGAGGAGTTTGAACTAAAGATTTGGGGGTTTCGATCGTTGTCCATATTTTTATATATTAAACCTATTTCCGAACTTGAAAATGGTTCTGTCATCTAATTACAAAGAATAGAGATAATTCCAATCTCGGAAACGACCCTGACAGGGTTTTTGAGTTAGGAATCCCTTTTGAATGGTAAAAAAAATGTGTCAAAAGGGGTTCCAAAGAGCATTTACTGTCCATTTGAAGACCCCTTCCCTCTCCCACCATTTTCCCATCCCCCAAGCTCTCAACCCCCACATCTCAATTCTACCTCATTATCACTTCAAGATTTCATCTTCTTCAACTACAAGGTAGGGTTTCATCTTGTCTTTCACATAAACCCTCTATTGTGCTATTTTTTAAACTCAATGTTTTCATATGACTAGGGTTTGTCAAAGGTTACTTGTAAATAAAGTTACAAGGGAGTCACCATGGTAATCTTTGATTGAGGAGAAGGTTAGTCATTGTTTAAAGTGAAAATCTAGGGTTCACTTTATAGAGACCCAAAAACCAAGGGGTTCCATGAAGTATTTCAAATATTAATTACATATGTTAATCTCGTTCAATTGATTAGAATTTTAGTATTTACTGTATGACTTTTTAAGTATTAGCTTTGTGTAGTAATCAAAACATGGCGGGTTTATTTGTGAAATGTATTATATATATTTCATATTAGTAGGGTAAATGTATTCAATATTTTATTTTAATCTAAATTTTGTTTAGTATTGTTTCGGGACATGTAGCTACTTCTTTAATGACTAATTAAATTTATGGTTAATTTGTTAATGTAGTGTAAGAAATGACGTCTAGCAAAAGGACCCGTGATCAAGTATCACTAACAAGAAATGAAAATCCATCAACAACGAACGACAGTATGGGTGAGGATGTGGATAACGGATCCAAGGATGTAGGAATACCCATAATTCACTGTAGAACCTTAGAACGTAGAATAGTTGGGAAGGAGTTAACCTCGTTGGTTTTCAATAAGTCGAACATTTGTGTGTTGGCCCAATGCGCAAAATGGTCTAGTTGGGTATCAAAGGTGGGTAGAACAAGGGTGGACATCAAATACGATACTTGGCATGAAGTCCCCAAAGATTACAATGCCACTTTATGGATGGAATGCAAGGTAGAATTTAGTGAATTGTTATTTCCTCTAAAGTTGTCCTTGATTGACAATGTATCTCTGTGATTGACCCCGTGGAGTTCAGAATCTTCACAGAGGCCAATTGGCATCGAATCACTTGACCTGGAGGATTTGAGAAGGAAGGCTATGTTGATGATGTCCAAGAGTTGGCGTCAACATAAATACACACTGTCTAGGGACTACATTTTTAGTGATAAGAGGGGGAGATCGCCCGTGGCAAACTTACACATATTCAACTTGATAGATGGGAGATCCACAAGAAGAGAGCATTGGAGAATAACCAAAATCTTAGTAAACCTCAATTTATTTGAAATTATTAATTAGCTTAGATCAACACGTGTCTATAGTGATAATTTAAGTGTAACATCCTAACTTAGGGCATGAGAGAAGAAAAATGACAAATGGCGGGGAAGAATAAATTTCCTCACTGATTGAGCCGCTGGGATTATGCCAAGGTGGCATTGGACCTTGTGAAACAACGTTTTGAAGAAGATGTCCAAATTGCAATAGAGGGTGGGATGACGGAAAGTAAGGCTAGGGCAACTGTACAACCAATCAACACAGATGACATTGAGAGGCACGATCTATTCCTCAAGGGCAGGCAAAACAAAGACGGAGAGTATGTCAAACCTGAAGAAAAATTGATTGCTAAACGAATTGTAAGTACAAATTATAGCGAATATATCATTTGACCCATATTTTTCGCACTACTAGAAATACCCCCCTTTAGCAACACAATTTTATGGGTGATAAAATGGTTGTAAAAAATATGTATTTGTAACAAAACTTGAGAAGTTGTAGCAATAGCCCTAAATATTTTAACGAGAAGTAAAATATGTAGATGTAATTGGTACTAAAACCGTTGCAAAATGTTTTTGTTACCCTTTATATTTGTAAAATACTTTTACTACCACTTTGTCTGTTGTAAAAAACGCTTAACTCTTATAATTAATTACTGGTGCTTTTTTTTTTATAGTTGTTCCCGCGCCCAGATCCAAAATTTTCATTTTTTATAGTGACAACTAGAACTAATAAATTAACTACCGCCTTTTTAACTTTAAAAAGAAATAAAAAAAGGTTAAAATTTTTGGTTAAGAAATCCCTCTATGCGTGCGTTTCGTCAAGAAATCCCCTTTATCCCCTCTATATCCCAGCCTGTTCTGAATTCTGCGTGTGTTCTCCTAATTCGTAGGAAGCTCTGAACGTGTTCGACTCAATTAATCATATGCTTGAAGTCAACTTCTTCTCTCTTGAAGAAATCTTGCATTCCCCCCCCCATTGGTCGATCTTTTGCTCAAAAACCCATCGTGGACACTCTGTGGTATGTTTTGATCGACTTTTTCGAGTTCTATTCTAGTTTAGCCGTTGCTTTTGGAACCCCTCGACCATGCTTATGTAATAGTTTTGATTCTAATTGATACTGATTCTTTGATTAATTTTTTTGATTATGGTTAATATTGATTCTTTGAGTATTTGTTTTTGAGCTGATGATCACAGTTGGAATGATGAACTTAAAATTTTGGAAGATATATCCATGGCCCTTTCTTAGTTGATGATCACAATTGGATTGATGAACTTTTTTCATGAGTTTAATTAGTTGTGTGAATCCGATTTGTTTCCTGTTTTGATCAGCTTAATTGGGACATTTATATTGGGGGCAGAGCTAGTTTAATTGCGGGTTCACAGGTCTGTAATAAAGTTAAGGTTACATAAGAGGAACCAGGTGAATCTGGAAGTTTGAATTATGCATTAACATAGGATAAGACAGCTGCAAATTCACCTGAGTTTCAATTATGCAAGCCTTGCCTTCTTAAATTTTGCAAGCTAAGCATATGATCCTTCAGTGTTAGCTTACAGCAAATTGGGAAAAAACATCTGCTATGGTTCTCGGGTAGTTGAACATATACCAGATTTTTCTTGGATTTTACTGGAAAAAATCAAAATCTTGACTGTTTTAGTTCTGCTAAGATTTTGAATTTGCGCCATAAGTCGCCTAATAAGAACCACATAAGAGAATAACTAATGAAGAGAAAATATTGTCATAAAATGATCAGCTCTGCAATAATCTTTTGCATGAGTCTACTGAGGTTATTAATTAGCAAATCCAAGAATGATAGACCTGAAGGGTTGGCAACGAGTTTAGGAATTACTCCAGATAACTTTTTTCTGCTAAGCCTCAAGTAACTTAGGTGAGTCAAGTAGCCTAATGTGCTGGGAATTTCACCACCAAACTGATTGCCAGACAAGTCTATGGATTGCAGTTCTCGAAGCTTTCCAATCTCGTACGGAATGTACCCAAATAACTGATTATTCTGCAACAACATTGTTCTAAGGTGAGCTAAGTTCCCAAAGCTTGGGGAAAGTGGTCCTGACAATCCCACACTTACCATTTCATGATGAAATAACATAGCCTTATTGAGAGCAAGCAACCATATTCCAGGTACAAGGGTCAACCGGGCAACAGAATTAATATCCCATCCTTCCAAAACATGGTATATATCTACCATTTTAATCTTTATGGACATCAGTGCAGCCACTTTATAGTTTACACCCCTTGGTTAAAGAAGACTGTCTGTGGCACTAACTCTATCCACCAAATGGAGTGCAAGGTTAATAGCTAAAATCTCACTTTCCATTGGATGCAAGTATTGAAACTCAACAACAATATCAGAAGGATTTTCTGTAATTTTGCTTCTAGCACTATATATCCATCCTTTTCTTTGTCTCACTAGCCTATTGTTCAGTAAGATTGGAGCTAAATATTGTCACTATTGTCAATCTTTGAAGCAGTTCTCAGAAATTTACCATTTGCATGCTAAGTTTGATGTTGCAAAATCCCTCCATCCTGGTTTTAAGACAGTCTATGTTTTCTGTAGGATATGTCATCAATGCATCAGTAACTGATGTAGCTGAACAATGCACTATTTATGTGATTAGTGGCTTGTAAGGAACTCAAAGTGTTAATTCTCCACTTAACAGAAAAGTTGATGGTTTCATTTTAATCTATGTACATATTGTCTTGTCTTGTATCCTGGGATTGATATAGTATGATTGTTTTCCTGTCCCATTCTTGTTATGATTTGCAATTGTAAGAATTGGTGTCCAGTTTTGTTATGCTTAGATAATATCTACTCGTTCATTTTTCCTCGTTGGTTAGGTTGGGTGTTTTGCTTATTAACATGTAAGGGCCAGTTTTGGTGTCCAGTTTTGTTATGCTTGGTTATTATCTACTTGTTCATTTTGCTTATTAACCTAGTTTGATCCGTCTGTTTAAGTTTTGAGCTCTTTTTTTGTTGATTTCAGATGTAATCGAATAATGTTCATTCAGTTCTCTGCTTCGGTTTTGGGTGGAGAATTGTAATGGACACTGTAATTTTCTGCTGAATAATGGAATGAGCACATTATCGTGTGGTTTTCTCTCTTTCGTTGCCTCATTATTACTCTGCATTGCACTAATTACATCAGAATCTAAGAGGAATAGTTGGAGTTGTATTAGACCGAGTTTTGCCTTTTGGTAAATTTGATCTTGAGTGAATCTTGTGTAATCAAATTAGTTTTATTGTTTTACCAAGTTTTGACCTAGTCATATACTCCGTATGTTTTTATGTGTGAACTGGTTGAGAAATGTTATTTCTTGAGACTTTACTTTTCTGATTTAAAAATAATAATTTTTTTCTGGAAGCATTCCTCAGATCATACCCAGAAACATAGATCCTGGAGATCTTACACCAAGCTTTGCTTTCCAGCCTCAGAAAATGGTTTAAATTTCAAGAATCTGCACACCCTGATCAAATCCTTCTCTTTGAAACTTTGGTGGAAACTCCAAACTGGTAACTCCCTTTGGGCAAAAGTAATGTGGACAATGAAAGACTCGCAAAAAACCTCCAGAACCTGGAGAAGAATCAAAGAGGTCAATGACACAGCATTACTGAACTCAAAAATCATCCTTGGCTCTGGAGAGGTGTCCTTCTGGGAATTGAATTGGTCCTCAAATGGTCCTCTCTCTTCTCACCTAATTAACCCCCTAGAGTATCCGTATCAAGACCTAACCGTGGCTGAATTTATGCACAACAGAGATTCATACTCGGATCAGATCAGAGCCTGCCTCCCAACAAACATTTTCCAAAGCCTCACCCTGGATCATCAAATCTCCCACCTTTTCGAAGATTCCATTATTTGGAAAGCTACTCAATCAGGTCTCTTCACAGTCAAATCTGCTTATGAACTGATCAGAGTAAAGAAACCAAAGATCCCTTCCTATTCACACCTCTGGTCTAAGATACTTCCAAGGAAAATCAGTCTGTTCAATTGGAGATTGTTCAATAGACTATTGGCTCTTCCGGATATTCTGGAAAGCTTTCAGTTCCACCTCCCCTCTAGATGCTGTTTCTGCTTTAACAGCTCCGAAACCATCCATCATTGCTTCAATTCTTGTGTCAAGGTAAACCTGATCTGGAAAATGCTCAACACCACTTTTAGTTTACCTAACCATCCATTCCAACTTCTATGGGATCGCTTCTACTTCTACTGGTCTACTTCTGATTCTCCTCATCTTTCAAATCTGATCAGAGTCCTCCCTTGCATTGTCAATTGGCACCTGTGGTGTGCCAGATGCACCTACTTCCACGAGGGCATAAGGCCAAACTTAGGTTTTCTTTTCAGACGCATTTTATTACACTTAAATGACACTATACTGGCATTCGATCTAAAGTTCACATGGTCTCTTGGCCCGATTCCTATTCTTCTATGCCATAACTCTTTCAAGCCTAGACAGGTCCGGATCACCAAATGGTTAAAGCCCTGTGGTATCAAACTAAATACTGACGGCGCTTTCAACAATGGTGCGGCGGGCATCGGTTGCATTCTCAGAAACCTCAACGGCCAGGTATTAGTAGCTCTATCCAAACCCATACTGTCTGACTCTGCTCTGCAGGCTGATGCTACTGCCTTACTACACGGGATCCAGCTAGTGCGAGAGCAAGGCATCACCAAGGTCGACATAGAAACAGACTCGAAACTTCTACTAGGGATGATCCTACGCCAATTCAAAATACCGTGGAGACTGCTTACAACGATACGAGAAATCTGGTTGCTACTACATGGGATGACCTACACTTTGTCACATATCTTCAAAGAAGCGAATGGTGCAGCGGACTCCCTCGCCAAGTTGGCATGCCGGAAGCAAGTGCATAGCATTTTCGGAGCACTGGATCTTCCCCCACCAGTGGCGGGACAGGTAAGGTTAGATGCAGCAGGTACTCCCAACGTCAGAATAGACTAGAATGTAGTTTGCAAGTATTGTAACTTCATTTCAAATTGTCATCGCTGATCTTCTAGTCATTTAGTCCTTTGTATTATTCCTGTTAAGATCATCCGATGCACAATCAGAGGTAAGGTATTACGTCCCCCTCTTTCTTTGTACTCTTTTTTCATATTAATAAACGGGTAGGGGTCTGCCAAACCCCCCACCATTACAGGTGGATTTATATATATATTTTTTGTTTTCCTATTTTTTTAAAATTAAAATTATATTCTTTATATAATGTGTATTTGAATGTGAAAATATAAAAATGGTGAGGTTATTTAGACCGGGTTTGTGTTTTTGTGGCCAATAGCAATAAAATATTATGAATGGAGTTGTTAGTGTTCCCCTGTTGGGTGGAGGCTGTCTGGTTACATGCCTGCCGTTGGGCTCTTTCAGTTTGTGCATTAGAACTTGACCACTGGAATTTTAGTACCTTTTCCTCCAGTTGAATCTATAAAAAAATACCCGCATTTTGTCATTTGGTATAATTCTGAGGAAACCTGCTGGTCTAAAGTACTAATTCCTGCATCCTGTTAAGTACAAGAACTATCATTTTCATTTGCATAAGAATCACTTTTTCCACAAGAGAAGTTTAATGCTTGGGGATCCAAAAGGCGATTAATCGGCCCGTCCTCAGCCACTCCGGCCACCCGACACCACAGGCCTCACCGGAGAGGTAAATCACAGCACTCCCGTAGCCGATCACATGGCCCTCGACTGTGTTCGGTGCGCACAAGGAGTCCTCCCACTGGAAGAATCCCCACACTGCCACTGCCGAGAGTCGAACTCGTAATCCAAAGGATTTAGGCCATGCAACCAACCACTTGGGCGATCGTGTGGGTGTAATGCTTGGGGATGTTTATGCTTATGTTTGCGTTGGGAGGGAAAGCCTTGATCCTTTTCCCTTTCAGTATTGAGAAGGGGACCTGGAGCAATATATTTAAGATTAATAGTAAATTTATTTTGTTATTAGTGTTGGATATTGCATGTCATTGTCAGCTGGATTCATTTGGACCCATTTTGTTTTTTTATAAATTCAATTGAAATAGGTATAGTAAAGTCGTGATTAGGTGTCGGTGGCAATGTTACCTTACCATTTGCATGCGCTCACCCGTATAATTAAGGCTACAATCTTGCTGATAAACCTAAAAATTAAGAGTAATTGTTGCTTTATTAAGAGAGCATAAGTTATTAATCATTTGATCAGTTTTCTCGCTTAATCACTTGCAAAAACTCATACTTTGAGAAAATTAATTAGGTATATGCTGTAACATACAAATAAACAGTTATGCTTTGTACTACCATTTATGCAATAAATAAAATAAATTTCCTTTTACTTGGTTTGCTTGTTTTATATTAAGTATCCTTGGTAATATGTCCTATAACAAGGCGATAGTGAATGGTTAAGTATCTCCATATCAATGACTGACATGTTTAGCAGGAGATACTTTCATGTATTGTACCTTAATGCAGCCTTTGCTGCAATCTGTGTAACTGCTCTTCTGATTCATATTTGTATTTCATGAAGGTGTAGTTTATTGCTGTAGGTGAAATCATATATAGCAACACTTGACTAAATAAATTGGATTCAGTTTAGTATGATTGAACTTAATTATGGTTCCAATCTTTATTTGCTTACAGTAAAATGCTGCCGCTATCATGAAAGCTCTGCTGATTCACTGAATACCCCTACCTTTATGCAGTCTTTGCTGCAATCTTTGTAACTGCTCTTCTGATTCATATTTGTATTTCATGAAGGTGTAGTTTATTGCTGTAGGTGAAATCATTATAGCAACACTTGACTAAATAAATTGGATTCACTTTAGTATGATTGTACTTAATCATGGTTCAAATATCTATTTGCTTATTGTAAAAATCTGCTGCTATCATGAAAGCTCCGCTGATAATGACTATGAATATAAATATTGTGTTCCTAATTTTCTCATTTAATTGGTACGTTTTTGCGGGAATAACCGAAGTCTGAAGAATCTGTTTAGGTTCCAAGCAATCAACTGCGTTAATACTGTTGGGAAATAGCTGATTCATACCATTTGAAAGGTCTTTTTCACTGTTCTTCCGCTTCTACGAGAACAGTGGAAGGAGCACCCATATTCTTTGTGGAAGCAAAATTAACTACTGCAGTATGTACTAAAGGGGTTTGAATTATGTCATTCCAATTGTGATTTTTATTGATTTCAACCTAGCTTGATTGATTAATAACCTTTTGGTATTCCTACCCTGCTTTTATAGAAATATTTGTTAGTTTATATAGGACTATGCCTTGATATCATCTAATTTATCAAAATTTATCTTCGAGACAACTATGGGGATGTTAGAAGAATTGAATAAACCATTGTGTGAAGGAAGCAGATCCTCTATGTTGTCAAAAACCTTAAACTTACTTCACATTAAAACCCACGGGAAGTGGAGTAATGAGTCATTTACAATGTTATCAAAATGTTAGAATGATCATATATTTCCATCAGATTCAACTAGGCCCGTCAAATGGGTTAATTGGATAAACTTGTTATCTAAACCCAATAGATCATTATCCAATTAATCCGTTTATTAAATGGGTCATAATGGGTTGGGTCATAAATGTGCTGGGTCATTAAATGGATAACCCATTGGATAACCCATGAGATATTCATATGATCCAATGGGTTAAAATATATTATTCAATAAGTCATTATCCAATAAATCATTATATAATTAACCCAATAAGTTATCATTAAACATTTTCTATTCGATTTGGCTTACAGTTGTCATTATCCAATGGGATCATATATTAAATGCTCATTATTTTTTAGGATTTTGGATGAGAATAATTATGTTAATGGGAAATTTTGATCTCAATGAGTCTCATATTATGTTAACTCAACGAGAACATAACAAGTACTCAATAAATATCCAAAATTACCCAATTAAATGCATGTGTAATATTTAACATAAATATTCACTACAATTCACAAATTATACAAATTATAATTCACAAATTATTCGAGTTCAATCTCGTACAATATTTGAGTTAGTACAGTATTCGAGCTTGTACAGTATTCAAATTCAATCTCGTACAGTATTCGAGTTCGAACAAAATTCGCACTCAATCTCGTACAGCATTTGAGTTCGTACAATATTCGAGTTCAATCTCGTACAGTATTCGAGCTCAATCTCTTACAGTATTCGAGTTCATACAATATTCGAGTTCAATCTCGTACAGTATTCGAGTTCGTACAATATTCGAGCTCAATCTCATACAGTATTCGAGTTCGTACAATATTCGAGCTCAATCTCGTACAACATTCGAGTTCGTACAATATTCGAGCTCAATCTCGTACAGTATTCGAGTTCAATCTCGTACAGTATTCGAGCTCAATCTTGTACAGTATTTGAGTTCGTACAATATTCGAGTTCAATCTCGTACAATATTCGAGTTTGTACAATATTTGAGCTCAATCTCGTACAGTATTCGAGTTCAATCTCGTACAGTATTCGAGTTCGTACAGTATTCGAGTTCGTACAGTATTTGAGCTCGAGCTCGATCCCAAGTAATATTGTTTGTTAGTTTCGTCGAGTTTACAAAGCCAACATATTATATATTTTTTATTTTTATTAAATATAATATAATGTACATAATATTATATTACATAATATAATATTATGAACTTGAATATGAACAAAACGCAGACCGATTGATGAACAAAACGCGGACTGATGAAACAAAACGCAGACTGGGAAGTGAGAAGTGAGAAGTGAGAAGTGAGAACTGAGAAAGAACACGGACTTGATGGGTAATTCACGTTTCACCCAAATAAATGACCTATACCCAATGGGTCATTTAGTTCGACCCAATGGATAATTAGTATATGCCCAATGGATAATTCAGTATATACTTAATGGATAATTGGTGTTTTCAACCATTTAAACTTTAAATGGATAAGAAACTTTAAATGGATAAGTCACGTAATATTTTACTTGGAGTGAAAAATTACGATTAACTCTAATCATTTTTTGATATAGGCTGAATCGTGTACATAAACCACATAAAAGGAAATATTTATTTGAGTGGCTAAATGTGGGGATTTCATTTATTATTTTATTATGTTCAATAAATGAAATATTTTTAAAAATCTTCATATTTCATGGAGGAGATTTTTCAAATTTAGTAAAAGTTTCTTAAATACTACTTCTACTTCTTTCGTCAAGATCTTTTATCAATATTTAATTGGTTCAAATTAAAATTGATTAAGACATGAACCGAAACCGATAAATATGATGAATCGAGAATTTGATCGTTTCTAAAATGATTATATGTGTTAGGGAAAAATTAAATCATTCGTAATCAAACTTGTGAAAATTTTGTTATCTTATGATATGAAATTATCCACGGGTCACCGGTTACCCAACCCAACTCGACCCACCCAAAATTATCCAACAGACAATCCATTATCCAACCCAACTAAACCCAATAACTACAACCCAATTATATCCATTAGCTCAATGGGTCATTATCCAATAAGTCTTATCCAATAAGTGAAAATAATATATGGGTAACGGTTATCCAACGAGTCACACGACCCATTTGACGGGCCTAGATTCAACCCTGCCTGATTCTTATTATGACACAAAGAAGGTTATTAAAGACTTAAGACTCTCGTATGAGAAGATTGATGCATGTGTTAATGATTGTATGTTGTTTTGGAAAAAAGAAGATGAAAATCTTGATGATTGCAAGATTTGTTGTGCCTCTTGGTGGAAATCTGATAAACGTAATAAGGGGTTTGTGAAAAAGAAGAATGGAAATAATGTTGCTCATAAAACCCTTAGATATTTTCCTTTAAAACCTAGGTTTCAATGTTTATTCATGTCATCGAAAATAGCTTCTGACATGACATAGCATCATGATAAGCGTGTTAAACATGGGGTAATGAGGCATCCCGCAGACTCAAAACGATGGAAACATTTCGATAATGTTTATGAGTTATTTTCTGCAGATCCTCGTAATGTCAGACTTGGTCTCAAAACTGATGGTTTTCAACCTTATTCATGTTCACCTACTTCCTATAGTATAAGGCCCGTGTTATTAATCCCTTACAATATGCCTCCATGGATATGCATGAAACAGTCTAATTTCATACTATCCATGCTTATTCCTGGTTCGGGTGGTCCTGGTGATGCAATTTATATCTACTTACAACCTTTAATTGAAGAGTTAATGGAGCTTTGGAAAGATGAGGTTGAGACTTATGATGCTTCTAGGCGTAAAAACTTTACATAAAATGCCACTTTACTCTCAACAATAAATGATTTTCCAGCTTATGCTAATTCATTGGGTGGAGTATAAAGGGGAAATTGGCTTGTCCTTGTTGTCATTCAGAAACTCATTCTATGAAATTATCCAAGAGCTCTAAGCAAGCATACATGCAACATCGTTGTTTCCTTCCTATAAATCACCCTTTGAGGAATAAGGTAGACTTGTATGGGAAGAAGGAGAAAGGGTTGCCACCAAAACCTTTGTCTGGGGATGAAGTACTTCATCAAGTTCAAGGTCTTATTGGAAATTATTTTAGTAAGCATCCTAGTATGCGTACAAAGGTTTCACATAAGCACATAGGGGATAATTGGAACAAGAGGAGTATATTTTTCGATTTGCCTTATTGGAAGACACTATCATTAAGCCACAACTTAGATGTCATGCACATTGAAAAAAATGTTTGTGATATTGTGTTAGGGACTATTGTGAGTTCAAAAGGGAAACAAAAAGAAATTAATTCTCGTTTGGATATGAAATGCTTGGGCATCATGTAACGACTGCATCCAAAAGAAGATGGTAAAAAGGTTTAGTTGGCTCATGCACCATGTAGCTTTACAAAAGAGGGAAAGCAAGCCTTTTGTAAAATTTGGAAGATTGTTAAAGTTCCAGATGGTTTCTCTTCTAATATTTCATCTTGTGTAGATGAGAAGGAGTGCAAAATTTCAGGTTTGAAGAGTCATGATAATCATGTACTTATACAACGTTTGCTTCCTCTAGCTTTACGTGGTCTTCTGATCAAAGATGCTAGTGAGCCTCTAATTGAGTTGTGTATGTTTTTCCAAATTTTATGTGCCAAGTCTCTTATAATTGAAGATTTAGAGCAAATTAAAGCTCCAATTTCCATCACCTTTCGAAGTTAGAGGACTGGCTACCTCCTTTTGATGTTATGTTGCATTTAGTGGTACACCTTGCTGATGAGGCTATCATATACAGGCCTATCTATTTTTGTTGGATGTATCCCAGAGAGATGTTTATTTACTTTGAAGAAATACATTCATAATAAAGCTCGTCCCGAAGGGTCCATAGCTGAAGGATATCTTGCAAGTGAGTGTATGACTTTATGTTCAAGATACTTGCACAACGTGGACACTAAGTTCAACCGCTATGAGCAAAATTATGATGGTGGTACTAAGGAGCACAAGATATTATCGATATTTTCTGATGTAGAGGGTAATATAGGAAAGATGAAATGCCAGAGTTTGTAACATAAATGTCGACTTTTATTAATCATAATAAAAACAATCATTAAAATTACATAAGAATGCCTCATATATTTATAGGATGTTAAATCTACTAATGAGAAAGGGAAAATGAAACTAAATCTCCTAAGGGAAAAGGGAAAAGGAAACTAAGTCTTCTAAGAGAAAGGGAAAAGGAATTAAATATCCTAAGGAAAAGTAAATTGCCTTATTAAAGAAAGCACACTAGAGGACCAAATTAAGGGAAGAAAATATTCTAATTAAATGGAGCTAATAAATTGTTATCACGTCGATCCCACTTGTCCATATATACCAACCCTTATGCCACATCATTCTCTGTGGGTCGGAAAAATTCATCCCCAAATTTTCCAGTGTGTAATCGTCCTAATTGTCACCTGCGTAAAAGTGATGAAAGGGACATGTCTAGTCTCTGGGACTGCCTAGAAGTCGAGCACTTCTTCCCCCAAGGTTTGGTTAGAAATGGTGTCACTAGCGTCGATTTTAAGCCATGAAAGTTTGTAGGGTTTTAGGTGTTATTCAGTTTCGAGGCCGAGTTTGGTGACGACGCTCACGGTTATGACATTCTCACAACTTCCGGGGTCGATGACAAAGTTGCAAACTTTATCGCCAATGGTGAATGAAGATTGGAAGATGTTGTGGCGAAGCCCCCCATCCCCGCGGCTTGGAGAGGCAAGAAAATTTTTCCAGACTATGAGTGCATAACACCCACGTTTCCCGAGAATTCCTCGATCTCTTCCTTGACCTCCATGTTATCATTATAAATTGGTTCACCAAAGAAATCTTGCTCGACTTCCTCAATCTCCTCCTCAGCTTCCACGCCATCATCATAAACATCATAAATCAGTCACCAAAGAAGTCTTGCTCGACTTCCTCAATCTCCTCCTTATCGTATATGGGGTCATCGTAAACTATCTTGTTGGACTCCGCTTTGTCATACAAAGCATTGTCATACAAATGTGCATCGTACTCCATCTCGCCGTACTTCAACTCATCGTAAATAGCCTCGCTGTGCTCCACCTTGTCGTACGCCGACTCATCGTACTCCGGGATACCATTTGGAATGCTGACTCCCCACGCCAATTTCTAGAGCCGCGTCGCGCAAGTGCATCACGTAGATGTCTCTACCAAAATTCTAGGCAAAAAGGTTGTGGTTTTCGTTTTCGGTGTTAGATTTTTCAAGATGGATGGCTTTGGCCAGGTGTTGTGGGAAAAACACGGCAATTAGCTACTCAAGAACCTCCACTTTTTGATGTATTCATGTAATTTCTTCACATCTATAACCGTATTCTAGATCAGTATCACGATCGGGGATGCCTCCACGGGGTTGATGACGCGTCATGGAGAGATCAGAATGGCTCTGATACAAACTGATGTAGAGCGTAATGTATGAAAGATGAAACACTAGGGTTTGCAACATAAATGTTGACTTTTATTAATCATAATTAAAACAAGCATTAAAATTACATAAGAATACATCCTATATATAGGATGCTAAATCTCTTAATGAGAAAGGAAAAATGAAACTAAATCTCCTAAGAGAAAAGGGAAAAGGATACTAAGTCTTCTAAGAGAAAGGGAAAAGGAAATTAAATATCCTAAGGAAAAGGAAAATACTTTAATTAATAAAAGCAAACTAGATGACCAAATTAAGGAAGAAAATATTCTAATTAAATTGAGCAAATAAAATGTCATCACGCCGGTCCCACTTGTCAATAATACCAACCCTTATGCCACATCACTCTCCCGGGGGTCAGAAAAATTTGTCCCAGAATTTTTAATAGTGCGTAATCATCCAAATTTTCACCCGTGTAAAAGCGACGAAGGGGATGAGTCTAGTCTCCAGGACTACCTTGAAGTCGAGCACTTCTTCCCACAAGGTCCGGTTAGAAATGTCATCGTCAGCGCCGGTTTGAAGCCATGCAAGTTTGTAGGGTTTTAGGTCCTTTTCAGTTTCGAGGCCGAGTTTGGTGACGACGCTTGCAGTTATGACATTCTCACAACTTCTGGGGTCGATGACAAAGTTGCAAACTTTATCGCTAATGGTGTATGAAGATTGGAAGATGTTGTGGCGAAGCCCCCCATCTTCGCGGCTTGGAGATGTAAGAAAGTTTTGTTGGACTATGCGTGCATGACCCACGTCTCCTGCGACTTCTACGATCTCTTCCTCGACCTTTACGTCATAATCATAAATTGGTTCACCAAAGAAATCTTGCTCAACTTCCTTAATCTCCTCCTCGGCTTCCCCATCTTCATCATAAATATCATAAATCAGTTCACCAAAGAAGTCTTGCTCGACATCCTCAATCTCCTCCTCCTCATATATGGGGTTGTCGTATACTCTCTTGCTGGACTCCGCTTCGTCGTACATGACGTTGTCATACAAGGGCACGCTGTAATCCGTCTCGCCGTACTCCAACTCATCGTACACAACCTCGCTATACTCCGCCTCATTGTACGCCTACTTGTCGTACTCCGGGATAACTACCTAGAACATCGACTCCCCACGCTAATTTTCCAGAGCTGCATCATGCAAGTGCATTGCATAGACATGCCTACCAAAATTCTAGGCGAAAAGGTTGTGGTGGTCATTTTCTGTGTTGGATTCGCCAAGAGGGACGACTTTGGCCAAGTGTTGCAGGAAAAACACGGCAACGAGCTTCTCAAGAACCTTCCACTATTTTACGTATTCGTGCAATTTCTTCACATCTATAAACATATTCTAGATTAGTATCACGATTGGGAATGCCTTCACGGGGTTGATGACACATCATGGAGGGGATCATAATGGCTCTGATACCAACTGATGTAGAGCGTAATATAGGAAAGATGAAACACTAGGGTTTGCAACATAAATGTTGAATTTTACTAATCATAATCAAACAAGCATGAAAATTACATAAGAATGTCTCCTATATTTATAGGATGCTAAATCTCCTAATGAGAAAGGGAAAATGAAACTAAATCTCCTAAGGGAAAAGGAAACTAAGTCTTCTAAAAGAAAGGAAAAATGAAATTAAATATCCTAAGGAAAAGAAAAATGGCTTAATTAAAGAAATCAAACTAGATGACTAAATTAAGGGAAGCAAATATTCTAATTAAATTGAGCAAATAAAATATCATCATACCGGTCCCACTCGTCCATATATGCCAACCCTTATGCCACATCATTTATCATCCAGGCAGACCACTAGGAGCTGCGAAGGGATGTATTTTGGACATACGAGAAAGGGAAAATGATCACTTATATGTTTCGAAGAATTGCGATGAAGTTATTCCATATTTTAATTAAGTCCTTTATGATTTTTTTTGTTTTTATTTACGTAACTGAATTATTATAAAAATTATAAGTAACCTTTTTTTGTAGAGAGTTTTGCAATGAAATGGACAATAATGGAGTTCAACAAGAGGGAGAGGAAAGAGATAAAAAATTCGCACAATGGTTCAAAAGTAAGGTATGGTTACTAATTTTTGTTTGTGTGATTGGTCTCATGTTTAATATTTATTATCATTAGTTTGTTGTTTTTCAGCATGTAAAATGTTGTTAGACTTATACTGCTGGAGCATCATGTGTGCGAAAATTAAGACAATAAAACAATTTCAGACTTATACAATTTCATGTGTGTTCTTGTGTGAAAGCTTCCAGTTTCGTTCCGAATGCGATTATATCATTGTTATTGTCTCTCGGCAGCTATGTAGGTTAAATGCTAGTTTAGGTAGTGGTCATTTGTACTAAATATGTATGTCTTATAGGTTTAATAATGTTGAAGGATTATGCTAAAAAGTAGTAATGGATTGTATATCACACAACATCTTCAACTCCATTCAGAACTTGAACAGGACAATTGAAGGCATTGACGTAAACATTATCCCCTTACCATTGTTTTATCTTAACAATAATATCTCAAATAAGGGCTGCTATCCTTTACTTTAAATACATGGTTGCAGCCTCCCAAATTTTTCGTTATTGATGCTAGCGTGTTAGCTCTCTCCTAACCCCCGGGTGTTGGTAAATACATTTTTAAAATGACCACTTTTTATGGAGAAAAAGGAAGTCCCTCTTCTTTTAGTGCGGTAGGACCGAAGTCATTTTCTGCTGCTGCCTTACTTTCAAGCTTTAAAAATGGATAATTATTTGAAGTTTTTGAAGTGAAGAGAAATGGGATTATTAACTATATTATTAATTATTAAAGATTGAATTTTTAAATTAATTTATGCATATAAGCCATTATTTATTTCATTCATGCAAAATAGGTTGAAAAGATGAATCTAACTTTGTACTTAATCAATTTTTTACCAGGTTGAAAAGTTGGATAAAGATGGAAATTGTCCTTATGGAGAAGAGTTTGTTTCATTAGCTCGTGGTCCTATTCAATATGTCAAGTTATATATTGGTTATGTGAATAGTGGGTTTAGGTTTCTCACAACACTCGTGATATAGATTTGAGAACTCAAAATAATGGAGTAGTAGTTCTTGGTGATACTGGAAATCGTTCAGAAGATGACTACTATGGAGTATTCAGAGAATTTGTTAAATTAGAGTATTTGGGGGGGGGGACTATATTGTGTTATTTCGTTGCAATTGGTTTGATGTGCATGATTCAAGAAGGGGGATACAAACCAATATATTTTTGTTTCATAAGTAAGGGCATTTGGCACGTAGTCATTAAGACAAGTCCTCGAGATGTGTATAACTGGCCTTCAAGAGAAGACAATGGTGATGAAGATGATTTAGACAATCCAGAAAGTTCCGAACATGCATACCAAGATAATGAATCATTCAAAATACAAGTAGATAGTTACATTACACTCATATGGAATATAATTTCAGTTGGGACCACAATGAAGAGCCTGAGATAATAGATACATCCTCCATATCTAGGAAAAGAAAAGGAGAAATAAATAGTGATACAGTAGTGATTTTCCTACGTATTTCCTTACTGAATTTTTTAATACAATTATTTTAGACTGATTTTCTATCAATTACATACTATTTTATGGATCAGTGTTATCAAACTATGTATTATGTATTTATGGTTTTCAATGAAGTATGGTGTTTTTCATTTATTATCTCAATAATGATTGTTATTATATTATTTTTTCCATTTTTATTGTTATCCCTTTCTGATTTGTTATTATTTTGTTTTGCAGGATAATGGATGCTTCTAAGAAGTCAACCAAGCCTCAATTTTGGCTCCAGGAATTTTGAGTAAAAGTAAAAACAAATCCAAGTATGGTATGCCAAATTTCTTGCCTGCATTTCCTTCGAAAGGTGTGAATGGAGAGTTTTTTAGATCAAATTCTGTGTCAGTGTCTAATAGTTTGGGAAATAAGTCAATGCTAAGTCAGGGAGTTTCGATCACTTCTGATGCTGATACGAAGACTGTTGAATTTGAGTCAATTCGTATTGGTGTGGGAAACAAGTCACCACAAGTTCAAGGAACTTCGATCAAGTTTGATGTTGATTTTAAGTCATTGACGAGTGTTATGGGGAACAAGTCAAGGCCAGTACAGGGAACTTCGGTCACTACTAATTTTGATTTTGAGTTGTTAATTAATGACGTGGGGAAAAAAACCACATCAAGTCATGGAAATATGGTGAGTTCTGATGTTGATTTTCAATCATTCTTACTTAATGGTGGGGGAAGCAAGTCAAGGCATGTTCAGGGGACCTCGATCACTTTCGATGTTGATTTTGAGTTATTACTCAATTCTGTGGAAAACAAGCCAAGACCAACTCTCGGAAATTCCATCACCTCTGATGATGGGATAGGTTTTCTTAGCAACTTTCATGCTTATAACTATTGCATTTTTCTTACAATGAATAAGAAAGATGATAAGTCCACAAATTCTGGTGTGTTTTATTTCATTTGCAAGTTTGACCAATTTTGAATTTTTAAAATTAATTGTTTTCCATTCATGGTTTATTGTAGATATGCGCATTACAAGTAAAAAAAAACAGAGAGTTGGAGATTTGGCATTTAAAATTAGGAATGAACCGAATCAAGAAACCATGAGAGTGAAGATACTTCGATGTCACCAAATAGACCATGTTTACTTAATGATGTGGGGGAAAAAACCATATCAAGTCAGGGAAATATGGTGAGTTCTGATGTTGATTTTCAATCATTCTTACTTAATGGTGGGGGAAGCAAGTCAAGGCAAGTTCAGGGGACCTCGATCACTTCCGATGCTGATTTTGAGTTATTACTCAATTATGTGGGAAACAAGCCAAGACCAACTCTTGGAAATTCCATCACCTCTGATGATGAGACAGGTTTTCTTAGCAACGTTCATGCTTGTAGCTATTTGCAACTTTCTTACAATGAATGAGAACGATGATAAGTCCACAATTCTGGTGTTTTTATTTCATTTACAAATTTGACCAGTTCTGAATTTTTAAAATTAATTGTCTTCAATTCATGGTTTATTGTAGGTTTGGGCATTACAAGTAAAAAAATCAGGGGTTGGAGACTTATCTTTTAAAATTAGGGACGAACCCGAATCAAGAAACCATGAGAGTGAAGATACTTCAATGGCACAAACAAACCAGGTTTACCTCTTAAGTTCACTAATGATTTTACTTTTGAAATCTCTCTACTACATTAGTTTTTCACTTTTGCACTGATTTTCTTAATATTTAAGTAGGCTTATATTGTTCTATCTTAATGTGGCACATTTACAGCTGCCTTTTGGATATGTTCTATTATGAGACAAAGCCTGCCATAAAAGATAGTAATGATCCTATTTTGTTTACTTTACATGAAAGCTTATGCATAGCTAAGTAGGGTTAAATTTAGGGAATATCTATAAAATTTTGTTATGGTTGATGTGTATTTGCATATTGTGCTCCTTTTGATAGTAGTTTTGCTTCTTTGAGCTTGGCTTGCTGACTTGTAGACTTTCTGAGTAACCCTTGCACGATGGATGGATGGAAGATTCATATACTATTGAAGTCATCACAAATTTTCATGTGTTTTGTTTTCCACTTTTGGTCTGCAAAGTTTTTCATACTGTTATTAGGCTATGAACTATTATTTTCGATTTCTCTGTTATGTGGTAACTAAACATTTGTTGCTAGCTATTTATTGTAACTTAAAGTTGCAGATTTGGCATTTGAAGTTAGTGACGAGCCTGAATCAAGAAATAATGAGAATGAACATTCTTCAAGGCCACTATATGAAACATGTTTGCCTCTATAACATTGAAGTTCCTATGTTTCTTTGTGAGATTCTGGTTGATTTTATCATATATGTCTGGTTTGTTTGGAAAATTATTTGTCATAGATTTGGATAATGCAAGTAGAAGGAAGAAAAGAGACGCAAATGCAAATAATCAAGGTGTGAACAAGTGCACCCGAGTTGCTAACCTAAAAGAAGGCCATAAGTTGCATGTCAATTTCTTTTATTATGGTTCAGTTGGAGATAATAAAAAAGAACTGGTAAGACACATGGGTAAACTTATTCGCGATTGAAGTATTGTGCCAGTTCGAGTACACAAATGGAATGAACATTTGTGGTTGTCAATCACGGTACGTAAAGACTGTGAATTATGTCATGGTTCTTAGTATTTTGTCACTCGGAAGTAGGGCTGTAAACAAGTTGAGCTGAGGTTGAACAACCTTTATTTCGAGCTAGTCTCGTCCAAAATATCTCTAGCTCGAGATTGGCTCTAGTTTGATCGAGTCTATAAAATCTTGGTTTGAGTTCGAGTGAAATTTGTTTGAGTTGACCTCGGGTTCGAGCTCGAATTCAAGTCATCATTACATATATATTTTTATATATTAATAAAAAATTATTTAATATATACTGTGTTGACTCGATAAATTTCATATAATTATTGTTGACTTTTTTCTTTTCTTTTTGCAGAACAAATTTCATACTGATCATATGGATGTATGGCATGATGCAATTTTACATCACATGAAAATGTTATGGAAAAATTGGCGAGGGCAAATGAAGCGTCATAATATCAATAAAAACAATAGTATTGAAAATGCACTAAAAAATGTACCAAATCACTTAACAAGAGAGGATTACGAATGGCTTGTTAAAGAACACTACATGAGTGATGAGTTTAAGGTACGATTAAATTTATTTTTTTTCTGATAAAGTATATTGTGATTAATCCATATCTATTCTAAAATTATATATTATATATTCTTGAAGAAAATGAGTTAACGGAATTTGGAGAACAGGGCTAACAAGAATATGCCGCATCGTATTGGTAGCAAGCCAATTAAGGAAGTTGTTTGTTTGGAGTGAAATGATATTTTTTGTTAAATATAACAGAACAGTATTTTCATGTTTCAATCAGCTTGATGGAAATGTTCTATCAGTATCCGACATTTTAAAGAAGAATAGAGTGCGGAAATGTGGGACTTTGGATGAAGAGGCAGCTGACAGACATGTAGTGATCAATATATATACTTACCATGTAAGTGTTTGTCTAAATTTTCCTTACTGCACATAACGAGATCATTTGTATTGAAGAAGATCAATCTCTATCACGTTTTGATGTGATAGAAAAGGCATTTGGGCAGCAAGGTCATAATCACGTTGTTTGTTATGGGTATGGTACAAAACCCAAGGATGTAAGGGGAGACCTCCCTAGTCGCGTAGAGCTCACTTGCAAGCTTCGTGATAAGGATAAAGAAATTAAAGAAATGAAAACACGTTTGGATGACATTGAAGAGATTCAGAAAAAAGAGCATGGAGATTTGACACAAAAGGTGAATATACTTATGACAATGGCACTTCAACAGTTTTGTGGAAGTGATGTCAATCATCCATGAAGGTATTTCTATTTTACTATATTAATAGCTTAAATGTTTCTCAATGTAATTGTCTATCAATTGTCTGACCACGTACATTTAAATTTGTTAGTAAATACATTGACACTAAAGGATTCTCTGGATATCAAACTGGATCTTGAGGGGAGCGGAAATAAATTTATATACATGTATATATATTATAACTCATTTTTTCTTTTCCTCTTTCGGGTTATTAAAGATGAGTTGCATTTCAAGATATGTATAGATTTTGTAGCTACATGAACTCGATTCAAGTGAATATTATTAAAATTACGTTCTCTTAAGATTTAGATTTGTAGCTGCATTTGATATTTTTTACGACCAAAGCATAGACTTGTCGTAAATATGTCTATTACGACGGGTGGGTAAAAGTGGTTGCGATGTCAATTGCAACCAAGCCTATAACAACCACTTTACCACCACTCATATATTTGTTGCAAATTGTCTATTGCAACCACTTTAAAGCCTTTTACAGCAAAAATCACTTTCGTTACAGGGGGGTAATTCTGGAAGTTTCATAAACATGGATTATTAATTACGCTCTACCATTTTTAGGAAAAATTGAAGAATGATCAATTGCAAGGGAACTTCATTCCAACTGATAAGCATGACATTCTTTGCGAAGCAACCGAAAAACCTGACAACCCGGGTTGTGCTAGGGGAGTGGGATCGTTCATGAGTGAACGTGAGGCTTTCAACATTGTAAGGTCCTACGATGGTGCTTAACCCTCAAGAGTCCATATCCTACAGAAAAAAACCATTCTTCAAGACAAACAGAAGGACCAGCAAGACATCCTCATTCGTAGGTTGATCCAACATACCTGGCTTGTTCTTCCGGATAACGTAGATGACCTGACTTCCGATTGGATGCCACTATCTAGAGGATCACATCACTCCCCCAGAGATATAGAGGTAAATCTAGAAGCCATTGTGAGAACTCTAAGAATCGAGCGGCAATTGTTCAAACTGGGCAACTTGGACATTGCATTAGAAGCAAATGAAAAAAAGGTATATACTTATTGTATTCGTGAGATATTTTGTTAAAATTTACAATAATTTGTATATTAACATATAGTTTATGGGAATGTAGAAATCATAACCGTGTGAGCTATATATAGACCAAGGCATAGATGGTAAACCACTCCACATAGCCAATAGAATTATGCATGATTGATGAAACCCCATCACTTTGTACCAATTGGTGAGGGTATTTCTAGGGTTTCGTTGGAGGAACCGTTGGTGATGGGGGCCCTGTTTCCATGTACCGACGGAGAATACAAGAAAGTTGGTCCTGCATGGGGAATGTTCCTACTATGGCCACACCGGCTTATTTATGCCAATCTTGTAACAGATCGACATTTGAAGGAAACACGGGAAGCATCACCGAAACCAGGGAAAACAACACCAAGACCCGTCCAACCACCACCTAAATTGGTCCAAACAATAACCATGAAGCTTAGGGGACCAAGTGAAAGAGCACAAGTCCTTCGAAAATCACCACACTTAGTTAAGGTCCTGTTTAATTGGCTTCAACTACATGATAGAAACTCAACTTACTCATTCTTTACTCATTCTTGGGGAATGAATGTGTATTTGGATGCAAATGGGATATAATTGTGATGTGGAGTTATTTTGAAGATCTGTGGATATGTGAGAAAGTCAATCAAACAATCAAGTCCATCTACGCCTTGTGAGTTATTTCTATAAATTCTAGTTTATCTGCATATACTTAATTAAAACTTCGTATGTACTAAAGCAAAATGAACTTTCATAGGTACCTGTTCTTTACACATAATCAAAACAAGAAATGGATTGGATATATGTGCCTGGTGTCGATTCAAGAAATTGGTTGTACGAAACAAGAGAGGATCGACTATATCCGTAAGAGCCTAGGGTGGAAGGATAAGAAGCTATTCATTGCACCATACGTATATGGAAAGGTTATATGTATACTACATTGTTTGTTTTACTAAATGGTTACACAAATCACTCATTCCGTGCATAATTTAAAGTTTTGTATTTAGGGACCATTGAAGATTGATTTTGATTATTCCGGCCCAAAATCGGGTTTATGCATGGATCCCCTGCACTTTCAACCTCCGGATGCATTGGTTGAGATTTTGGAATTAGCAATGAAGGATGGTAGCAACCACAATAGAAATCATTTTGAGGTGGTTGAAGTCAAGGTGGGCAATGATCATTGTTTATTCAGTTTATAGTACTTAATTAAATATTATAAGAATGTAATTAAGCTATTTGTTTTTATTTTAACCAGTACAAAAAACAAGTGCAGACTTGGGAGTGCAGCTATTACGTTATGCTATACGCGTCTGAGTGCATTCAAGAGGTCAAAGAAGACTACATCTAAATTGACAAGGTGCACGTACAATTGTTTCTAGAAACCAATTAAAAGAACTACACTTTCTAGTATTTTATACTAACTAAGTAATGACAGATATTCATGAAGAAATCGAAGCCCAACTCCAATGATGAAATCAACATTGCAAGGAATTATTTGGAGAGACATCTAATACTAAAATGGTTTGGGACTCTTTGGAATCCGAATAATGCTAAAGTAGCATGATTAGATAAATAATGAAGTTTAGAAGTATTTGAATAGATGCCTACTGTTTTCTATTCCTATCTATAGATAGTTGCTAGGTTAGCACTATCTATAGATTTTTGTCATCACACAAGATACTATCATATATTACGTTATATTAGCTGCTGTGGATTGAGGCCTTTTTTTTAGAGCCGGAGACATTTGGTTGAAAAATTGAATTGCCATATGACCAGATCGGGTTTCTGAACTCGAAAACTTCATTTCATTTTTACATAGTCATATTTTCCGCTCTCGGAAATAATACCCACAAATATATTTCTGATTTTGTAAACAATATTTCATTAACACAAATTGTAGCAATGGTTGAAAAAATAGGGACGAAATGTATGCATGAGCTCGAAAACATGCAAGTCAATGACAAAGAGCCGATTACATAGTTCCTGAATTCATAAACAATATTTCATGTTATTCCCATATCAAAATCCACCATTATAAAACTTCCACGTGTGGTAAACACAATACACTTGAAAAAAATGAAATGTTTAATGTAACCACACAACCCTACATGTATTGTCCACAATCTAAAACAAAATAGATGAAAACTATGACACATAACAATATAAAACCCTCATTCAACAATCAATCCCAAGGAATGTACCATTGATAATATGATCATGTAAATTTTGAAAGATGGAACCTTACCACAATTTTGATTCATGGAATCCCCTACCATGGGGACCTCTTTATTTTCCCTCTGTCTCTCCATTAAGCATCTATGTGGGTGATAGATTTTAGAGTTTTTTGTGCTTCATGTTTTAGAGGAGAAAGGAAATGAGGATGATGAAATTTGGGTCGTAAGGTCATGCGACATATCGGCCGAGCTTTTTTTAGATCTTCGCATGGGTGAAAATTAGTTCAATAGGCTCATTTCATAAGAATGTACGATGTCGTAGAAAGGTCGGCCACATATCGGGTTACACGATGTTTGAGTCGATGTCTCCAATTTCACGTGTTGAAAGCCATATCATGGGCCTGCGTATAGACCAAATATCCCATTTCACGTTCATGTACGGCGTCGCTAATAGATTTCCTATATTCGGTAAGCGAGAGGTCAGATGTGATATCGACGACCAGTGTTTCCATAGGTTTTCCATAATCGAAATTGAGGCAACAAGATATTTGTTCCATTAGTTACATAGGATTTTCATTTAAAGCTAACTAATAGCAAGCCCTAATACAAGGGTAAGGGTTTGAACCTTACACGTTCGGTGGTTAAGATTTTTGATGGTCAGTCGCCCACAGATATCTGTTTCACGAATTACATAGGGTTTTCCTTTTCAGCCCATGAACTGTCAACCCTATTACAACTTTAATTGTTTGAACATTAGGCTTTCGATGGTTAATATTGTTAAGGTCCAATTATAACCGATGTTATTCAACGCAAGATATCAGTTATAGCAATTACATAGGCTTTCCCAAGGCCAAAATATATTAGTTCTAGCAATTATATATGACTTTCCTTTTATACCACAAACAATCAACACTATTACACGAGTAAGGGTTTGAGAAAGACCCGTTTGACAGTTAAGATTGTGGATGAGCAGTCATAGCCAATCTCATTCAAGACCAAAAAGTAATCAGTTGTACCACTTCCACAATGTTTGCGCTACAAGCTACAAATAGTAACCCCAATAACACGAGTCATGGTTTGATCAAGAAATGTAAGATTTTGAATAGTTTTTAAGGCCATATATATGTAGTCATAGCATTTTTTTTTCATGATTCTGTGTTTTTTATTATTTAGTGTACTGCAGAAAAATATTTCCGAATTAATTACCGCGGGCTTCACATTAGGGCTATTGAGTAAATGATTTTGAGCTGAAAACATTATTAGGCCCACTGATTATGACACAACGCCATGAGACTGTAGGCCTCTTCTTAAAAAAGTTATCATGAAGAAGCGAAGATGCGTTTTCTCATTTCAACCCACTATTGACCAAGCCCAAATTGTTTTGATAATTGGGCCAGTTGTTCTATTCTGCCTAGTACCTTGAAGTGCGACATTGGTTCTTCATCGGCCACTGTTTGGTAGTGTCGATTATGTGTGCGACTTTGGCATGTGGCGTTTCAAGTCAGTTGGGTCTAAGCCCGAATATAAATATTGTTGGGCCTGAGTCAAAAGGGTGACCCAAGATAGATGAAGAGAAACATCGCAGTTCATAATTTATCCTTTCTCGTTAGATGTGGTATGAGGTGTGACATTGCATAGGTGTTTTAAAAAATACCATTTGGGTCGGAGTATATAAACAATCGACGCTCTACCCAATCGTATTCCTAACCACGATGTTGTACATTCAATCCCCCCATATGGAAAAAAACTGCCACAAAACCACACAATCCAACCCCAAGACCCCCATATTATAAAGCCCTTACACCGACAATCAATCCTAGTTCATCAATTTCCATATCCAGAATTCAGATAGAACAAAAATCCAAAAAACCCCCTTGAAATAGTATGATTTTTCATTCCATCTTTTCTACTAGTTGTTATGGCTTTATTGTTTCTTTTCTTGTGAATAGGACTGTGTTGATTTCTTCGTAATTGAAGGTGGTGTTTGTCTTAGTTTCTTAATTAGGTTTTGGGTCAGATTAATTTCTGCTATGGTTTCACATTGTTTATTAGGAATAGGCCGTAAAGGGGGGGGGGTGTTGGGAAACATTTTATTTTATTTTTTGTGTATAAGTGTGCTAAGTGCTTCATAGGTTGTGCATATTTGATAGATTGAAGGCAATTTTTTACCTTTCATCCAAGCTTCATACACATTTCAGCCTTCTCGATATTCCTTGCAATGTTGCACATTTATATTTGGGTATACAATTAGTTGTGCGACTTCACAGATGGCTCATCAACTTAGCCAAAATGTGTGTGACATGCATGCAAGTTTGTTTAGAACCAAGAAATTCATCAAATTCCTGGCTCTATTACTGATCATAAAATTTTTCCTTATTCATCAGATGTTTCCAGTTAAGCAGACTGCCAAGAGGGCCAGGGGTAAGGGCAGTGGAGGGGGTTCCTCTTGGGCGAATAAGGCGAAGGACATAGATGCCCCTCCACCACTAACATTTGACAAGAAACACTTTTTCGAAGAGAAGAACAAGAAGTGTTTTCAAATAGTGAGCAAAAGGCATATTAAGGAGGTGAGGACAATGAAGATTGAGGGCATAGAGTGACTACACCTTGATGTATTCATTGAGCTCTTCAAACTTTTGGGAATGGAGGGGTTGATTTTCCTCGACAAGCCAACATATGAAATGGAGGTGAAAGAGTTATACTCCAATTTCACTCACCTTAGTACCGACAACTACAAAAACAGAGTGAATGAGGGGAACTTGGTTTTGAAAAGTGCCTTGATCAATGAAGCTATTGGGTGCATAATGGTGAAGAGGAGGAGCCCCAGGTTGAACCACTCCGCCTCTACTTCCGAGACTCGTTGCCTTATAAGGTTAATGAGGAAGATTAATCTAGGGCACTTGACCCCAACCTCATGGTGGAGAAATACTTCAAGATCGAAGTGGGGAACGACATTAACAAAACCGAGGGACATCAAGATTGATGTCCTGGAGCTTGAGGAGAGCATGATTTACAACATCATTGTCCAGGTCTTGATCCCGAATGGCTATCCTCTAGAGCCCACTATCAACGGTGTTGTCCTCTACTACCACATTGTGGAGAAAAAGGTAGTCGACTCCGGTTACACCATCATCCCGGAGATGCACACGGTGTCAGTCACCCCAAAGAGTTGGCCTTGCCCTATGGAAACATCATCACCCCCTTCTAAAGAAGCAGAATGTGGCCATCCGATCTATAGAGAAGATCAAGCCAAAGTTCTACGATGGGAACTAATTCAGCCAAAAGCATTGGCATTGGGAGGCGGGGGTGTGGATTGATTGCAACGTCCCCAAGGGTAATCTTGATGAGACCTCCACCCCCAGGCCTGAGGCAACTCCATCGACCTCTACAGCTGGGCATCCTGACCCTGCTACTTCTGTCCCACGACCAGGTATGAAATTTGTTATTCTTTTTCTTCATTCTTAATTTTTATTATTAACAATAATTAAATTAGAACTAATTTAACATAACTTTTATTTCCACATAACTGAAATGCAATGCTTGCGCTATGCTCTTGAAGGACGTGGCCGAGACTAAGGCACTTGCACTGTGCATAAACCACAATGTGCGCCAGATTATGGTGGAGTTTGCGGAGCTGAAGGCCCTGTTTGGCGGTGCAACAAATTCACATCGTATGGACCACCACGTGGCTTCACCGGGGCAAGAGACAAATGCCGGTCACGAGGAGTTGGTGGAGGAGAATGTAGATGGATTGGACACTCCTGAAGATGGAATAGATTCCACTGACGAGTCCGGGTCTTCCACTGACAGGTCTCGAGTTGAGAAAGAGCAGGACTATCCGAGTAGTTTGACAGATGACCAGGAACCTGTGATACCCGAGCCCGAGCCATGATCAATTTTATGTACTGTTTGGATGTTTTCATGAATGTTTTGAATGTTGTCAACTATTTTTAGGAATTATTATATAAGCGAGCGTATGCTATAATTTTATTATTTTGTCCTTTTGTTGATGGTAGAATAAAGTCTTTTAGATTCGATGTTTGTTAGTTGTTCTCGGCTGATATGAACTAGGAATGAGACCTTGTAGTTGGTTCATTCTCAGTTCTGGTTTAAATCTGTAAGCAATTAATCGAACTTATGTTGTTATCATGCAACGTCGCACATATGTCCTACAAAACAACTCGGTTTGAACAACGGGTAACGATTTATGTGCAACATTGCATGAGTTAAATTATTGTCGATTTAGGCACTGGCTTGGGTCTAGAGGTAAGTTTGACCTCGGCCTAATGAGATCGATCTTACCAATTAGTTTGCCGATATAATGTACAACATCAGTATCTCTGTTTTACATTTCTTTTTATAAATTTTTAAAAACACGAGGCTCACGTGACACGTTGTTGATAGGATATCATTCTTACCGTCTTGGCTATCAACTAGGTGTGCGATATCGGTTATTATCTCTCTGATGATAGTCATTACTTAATCCTTCCGATAAATTAATGGAAATACAATTGATTTACCAATTACATAAAACCACACACCAGAACATAAATATTCAACAAGGTTAGTTTAATATATGTCTACATCTAATCTATGTATTTTTCTTCACCTTCCTTGATCTGGGATGTCGTTTAATCCACACGTGATGCATATTTCACGACTTCTACCACCATGGATGACGACATACCAAAGCTTGATCACACATTTAAAGGACATGTTCGGGATCCTCTAAGTGACATGAAAGGTCTTATGACTAGGGCATGGATGAAGCTTAGACATGCGACATTAAATATTTTGATTGATCAACTTCATGATGAAGAATTGAAGAATAAATTAACATTGATAATGTCTTGGATTAATTTTTCATGAGTGTCGAGGAATTGAAGACATCGTGAAGAACACTATACTCTTTTTTTCCCACCGGGTTTTTAATGAGGTGGTGTGATTATTGTAAATTATTTTAGTTTGAATTTTAGTCATTAAACTCGGCAATGTGGGCTTTGGAAGAGTTTAATTTTGGCTATTAGTCTCTACTTAGGGTTTAGAATATTCATTTTTTATCTGATTAGCGTTAGATTTGGTAAGATTAGATAAGAAAATATTTATTCAAGACTTAGCTTGGATAAGTTCGGCCATATCACCTTTTATTTTACGTATTTTAGTTAGATATAACTTTAGCTTCTTAAAACTGCTATATGTCTTTCAGGAATTACCGAATCCTGCTCTGTTTCTGCTTGTAGAGGCCGAACCTTAACCCTATAAATATTGGAGGCTATTCACAATTTTATTCACAATTTTATTCACCAATTATACATCATATATTCATATTTTTGAGTTTTACTCAATTTCTTGCGAGTGTCTTCATTCTTGCTTAATCGTGCAGACTATATAAGTATTAATAACCTTCCATTTGTGAGCTAATCTTGCAGGCTAGTTAGTGAGTGAATACCCTTCGAATTGAGAGCTAATCCTGATGGCTAGTTTGTGATCAATTTGTGCAACTTTATTAGGATTTTCAAGATCCTTTAATATGGAAAAATTTTGATCAAATTCCGTAATCTAGAGTCTTTGCAAGGACATTCATATCAACACGGGTTCCTCGTGGTCTCTTCTCAACGCTAGCTCCATTCCAATTATCTCTTCATGGGCCACATTACTGGTCTTGGGTAGTGTATGTGGAATAATGTCAAATAATGAAGATGGACGAACCTCTCCCACAAATTAAACTTTCCCGCCAGTGACCAATGATGATTTACTAGAATTGCAAGAATCAACAACATAAAACACTTGTGTAGCCTGTGAAGCAATGATATAAGGATTGCCAGTAGAACAGGTCTTGCTCAAGTCAACGAATGTAAAACCTAGCTTTTCGATCGATACACCGGCATTATTTGACCCATTTTCATTTGAAAATTAAGGCCATGACACTTGTGTAGACGAGTTCCCAAATTTTCTCAATCACGCCATAGTAGGACATGTTCGCATACACGAGATTTTTATCCTTCGTGCTCTTGTCATGTAATGCTTCTGCAACTATGCTAACGCTACTATTTTGTGTTGCGATGTGTGTGTGTCCCATTGAAGGGTTGTGAAGGTAAACTTATTCATGTCATAGCTCGTGAAAAAAATTGCAGTAGCAGAAGGAAGGATGGCTAACCAATTCAAGATCTCACGGTGTCTGTCTCTAACTACTGTTTGGCTTAACCATTCATTAATTTTTTTTTGATTTGCAAGTACTTGCTTCTCCGACCAACCAGGGTTCCGCTCTTTGATAGTGTCCATATCCACATAAGGGAAAACTATATATGAAATTTGCAAGACATATAAGTGTGATTTCATCAACTCTTCAGGGGTTAATACCCTAGTTGTTCCTTTTCTCAAACCTTTGCCACCCAGTCTGTCTGCTTGGCGCAATTTCAGTACACCAACCGACTCTCCATTCTTCGAGAATTCTATGCAGCATTCTACCGCCTCCTCTGTCATATACCTCTGGAAAAGACTGGCATCCATGTGATATTGATTTTTCAAATAACCTTTAATATCTTTATATACCTATCGAAGGGATACATTCATCGAAGATAAACAAGACCACATATCAAAAGTTCCCGTACAATGTGAACCAACAAGTGCACAATGATGTCAAAGAATGAAGGAGGGAAATACATCTCTAACTTGCACAAAACGATAATTATTTCCTCATGCAGTTCCTCCTATTTCTGATGCCCAATCTCTTTACAAAAAATTGCCTTGAAGAAACGACACAATCGGGTAATGCACTTCCTCACGAGAGTTGGAAAGATGGATCTGATAGCAACCGGGAGAAATTCTTGAATCAAACAATGTGAATTGTGCAATTTCATACTCCCCAATCTAAATCCCTCATTGTATGAGTAGCCTATCGGGACATACATACCTTTGAGGCTAGAACATATCAACTCTTTCTCTACTTTTGAAAGTCTGTAACAAGCCGCAGGTAAGTATGCCTTGGATCCCCACACCTTGGGGGTCAAATCAGGTCTAATTCCCAGTTAAACAATATCTTTCCTTGATTTCCCTCCATACTTTGTCTATCCCGGGATATTCATCAAAATACCAACCAAAATGTCATATACATTCTTTTCAATATGCATCACATCCTAACAGTGTCAGACGTCAAGGAGCTCCTAATATGATAGTTAAAAAAAATATGGAACGATTCTTGCCAAAGTCATTACGTAAATCTTGCAACATATACAAGATTAGCGCACTTGTTAATACGAGATGAGGGGACGCCAACTCTACCTTGCCATTGAATTCAGCACGTCGATTCCTCTACTGATGAGTTGTTGGAAGCCATCTCTGGTGCCCAAGATACAGAGTCAAACTTTCATGCCTCAACCGAAAATAATCCGTTCCTTCCAAAAAAATGGGGCATGTCTTGTAACCTTTAACTGAACAGCCAGACAAGTTTTCATAAGTGGGAAAGTCATTAACGATGCAAAATAACATGGCTCTAAAATCAAACGAATCCTTATAAAACCCATCATACATCCTCATTCCAGGATCTCAGAGCCTTTTAAGGTCATCCACCAAGGGTGCTAGGTACATATCGATATCGTTGCCCGACTGCTTTGGACCGGAGTTCATTAGAGACAACATTATGGACTTCCTTTTCATGCACAACCATGGGGCAAGTTGTAAATCATTTTCAACACCAACCACTAATTATGATTGCTGCACATATTACCAAACAGGTTTATTCTATCGATGCACAAACCAAGCCTCAAGTTACGTGGCTCATTGCCAAAGATGGGAAACGCCACATCTATATTTTTCCACTGATCATCATCGGCCGGATGACTAATGACTTCAGGATCAACCATTGTCCCATCTATTTTTCAACTCAAATATTTTTCCTCCTCGGGATTATCAAACAATGTTCTTAATCGGGGAATAATAGGTAGATACCAAACAACCCTGAAAGGAACCTTCTTCGTTTGTCGATTTCCAATTTCTCCATCAACAGCCACCTCCTTCAATTTGAACCTTGGAGCATTGCATTCAGGTCATTCCTCCACATTTAAGTGATCTTCCCTATACAAGATACAATCATTCTGAGAAGTATGTATCTTTTCATAATCTATGCCAATTAGACATAGTACTTTCTTCGCCTCATATATTGTTTCTAGTAGTCTATTGCCAACTGGAAGCATTTCTTTCAACACTTTCAACTACATCACTATAGGAATACATAGATTTCACATTCACCAACTACAATTTAGCCTTCGATACGGTCATTCCTTCAGGGCATCCATCGTATAGAGTTGTTTCATTATGTTCGTGTAAGTCTGAAAGTCTTTTAGGATTGCCACTGTAGTTCTTAAAAATCTACTCAACCAACTCATCCATCCTATCAACCTTCTCGAACTCTACTTCATTTCTAGTATGCTCATCCACGTTCTCCCCATGCAAAAACCAAATTTTGTATGTTGGATCAAAACCGTATGTAAACAAGTCATCTTTCAAACTAGTTGCATCTTTATGAATAGTGGTGTTCTGGCACTTCTTGCAAGGATAATATACATACGAAAAATTCTCCTTCGCAACATTCGCAAATGCATATTTAATGAAGTTAGCTACAAAATATTGATACCATTCGCTTGTTCGATCTTCATAAAAAAATGGGTTTTATCCATAGATTCCTACAATATAATAATAAGTACACATTCTTTAGGGTCCTATCTTAGCAACGAATACATCTACTTACATTTTTTAAAATTCATAGATTCCATGCACACACGCGCACGTTAATGAAAACCTTAATTATCATTTTACCATACACATATAACATCACCCATATACAATAATACAAAGCCTAAATTCGTCAACCCAAAGTTAAACACATCCTCTCATATAAATTGAACTAACCTAGAACCCAAATTGAAAATGAAAACACAAATTTAGGTATTGGAATACTTACTTGCTAATTGAGTGGCGAGTTAGCACAATCCACAACCCTATTGCCCACCTTCAATAATGATGATTTGGTTCTTGTAGAGCCATCTTGGAATATGGAAGAAAATTTTGGGTATTATGATTGAATTTGGTAAAAGGAACAAAAATACTAACTAAATCCCAACAGATGCGATGTTGCCCCTTCAGGTCGTTAGCAATTCAGTCTAACTAAAAAAAAGTGCGAATTTGGTCATCTCATGAATAACTAATAGTACTTGGTCAACACATTTTGCCGACGTTGCACCTGCTTTGGTCACATTCTTTACTTCGATTTTTAATAATATTTACCTCGGTTACCATAGAACCGAGGTAAAAAAACCTTTGTTTACCTTAATTTTTTTTATAACCGAGGTAAATATTATCTTTTACTTTGAAAAAAACTGAGGTAAAAGGTTCTTTTATCTTGGTTATTTGATCTATGCAAAAAAAATGAGGTAAAAGGGGTGAAGTAATATGTCACTTTTCTGGTAGTGAATCTACCTGCTTATTTGCAGCAACAATTCTAAAAAGAAAAAAAAGAGGATTTTAAATAGAATTAATATAACTTATTAATTGATTAGTTAAAAATAGATTTAATCAAGAGTGCGTCTCTTGAAAGACGGTCTTTCCATAAGCCATGGAAAGATCAAGGTTTAAAGTGTAAATTAGGAGAAATTAAGATAAAATTTTTGGGTTGCATGAACCGGGTTATAAATTTTATAACTACTACATGTTGCATACTAAAATTTTAATGTTGTAACTAACATCTTTTACCTTTTATTATTCAAATTAAACCCTGTCTTTCCATAAGCCTATGGAAAGACCGTCTTTCCCAAGACTTTGCCTTTAATCAATGGGTGAGATTTAGAATATAAAAGAGAGTTAAAATAAGTTTGTATATATATATATAGTATATATTCTTGCAATGTTAATTTATTAGACAACGGTAAAATCTATGTGTAATCGGTTATTACACGGTGGTTCAAAAATTGAATGATCGTCCATTAAATTTCACATTCAAAATAAATAGTTCCGAGTTCGGTACCTAAACTAGAAGATAATTATAGTAATTTTATACGGAATCGTCTTCTAAACTATGCCTTTAATGACCATTCTTCAACTGGTGTCTTTTGTGATAATTAAATCAAATCACTAATAGTCAGACAGTCATAGAAAATCTACAGCTTTCTCTCTCCTTCTTCGTTTTTTCTCCCAAGAAAAGAAAACCTTTCTTCTTCTCCTGCACTTCCCGGCGGGGTGGCCACCGGCAATCTCCGCCGCGTCGGCCACCCCCGCCACCCCTACCAGTAGTATAGCCTAGACCTCCTTCCTCCTTCCCCTCGCCAGAAGCCGCTACAACTCCGCACATCTACGGCGAAACCCAGCAACCCGCATCAAGCTAATGTCCGGAGTTTGTCGCCGGTGGGTACAGATCGGCGCCGATCTGTGACGTCACCCCACCGGTCGACGCTGCTCGGCCGAAACGATGGTATGCCGGAGCTGGACAACTCGTCGGACCAGCTAGGAGGAGATACGCCGGATTTTGGCCGCAAGGTGGAGAGGAGCTTAAGCCGCTCTGGTCACGCGCCGCCCCTCCGCCTCTGGCCGGTCAGATGCCCAACGCGCCGACCACGCGCGGCTCTGCCCGGCCATGTCTGCCTCTCTCACGCGCCACCGCGTCCGCGCGTGTGGCCCACGCGCCACCGCGTCTGGCTGGGCTGCCAGTGCGCCGCCGCGCCGGTTTTGGGTAGATGCAGCCACACCTCCGGGGTGCCACCACTGTAATGGTTTCTATTCTTTTTCAATTATTTTTGTGCCTTTTTAGAATATTAGTGCTATGTTTTTCTATTTTAGTTTAAGGTATTCGGATTCTGTTTTTAGAGTATGGGGTACGTGCTATGACGTTAGGTTTTTGATATAGTACTGGATTCGTCTGTTGTCCGCCACCATACTTTTTCCGATCCGAGATTGGAAAAACTATGCTGGCTTCCGATCTGATTCAATAGATAGACAGGAGAAATCCAAGTCAATGGAAGTATTGACTCTCCCATTGGCGACTCTGTCTGAATTATATTTGTAGTCCGTATAGGTTGAGGTGTTTTTTGACACCACTGCTTGATGCGGGTGGGTAGCTCACCGGCGTTCTGATAGTGTGTTTACGATCTGGGAAAGTCTCTTACTGTCATAGGGAGCCACACAGTGTCTAATCTGGCAGAGCGAGGACGATTAGCTTTTAGCGAGGAATGAGACTTTTCTAGGTAGTGATCATACTGTTGGGGACGTCAGTTTCAGTATTGTAGCTAGTATGCGGTCGAATTCTGCTGGCTACGACCAGGATATTTATCCCTGTTTTTCAGGTTTTAGGTTTGCTTTTTGCCTCCCTGCGTGGAGTTTTAGTCACAGAGATAGTATAGGCAGTCATATCTTTAGATCTCTGTCACAAATTGCCTCCTTTATGGAGTTTATCTTGGGTTCGGGGAGCCTTATATACCCCCCCACTACGGTGGTTTTCTAGTTTAAAAAAATCACTAATAGTAGTATCTTTCTGGCAAGATATGGAACCTTCTAGTCAGGTCAATTTGTCGACCGACTTGTATTGGGTTTAAGGCCACTTAGACTCTTAATATTATCTTTGTTGAATTGGGTTTGAGATGTGCCCGGAGGTTTTATCATGTATATATTAGAGTCAAGTGCTAAAATGAGTTTAACTTTAGCATGAAAGTATTAATATAATCCTACAAAATGAAAAAAGTGTTAATATAATCCTAACTTTATGATAAATGTGCGATCTAACTCTAGCCACCGTTGGCCAGAGTTTAAGGAAATGATAATTTTACCCTCTTGATTTAAATGGATAAAATAGGAATTCTGCTAATAGGGACAAGGGTATTTTCATCATTTCACGTCCGATCAACACCCACATTGATGAGTCAACGTTGAAATAGTGACAAAATGTTATAACTGCACATTTTACCATAAACCTAGGGTTATTTTCGCACTTTTGCATTTTGCAGGTTTTATTGGCATTTTCAGCATAAATTTAGAATTAGAAGTGTAAAAATCCCTATATATTAATACCTATATCCAAAAAATGAAATTTTCTTAAATTTTATATTTTTAATAATAAAATATTGTAAAAATTTAAAAATTTTAATAACTACTAAAAAAGTCAAGCTATTCAACATGGTACAATTTAATTTGGTTTACCATATATAGGGGTTGCAAATGGGTGGCCGGGTCGAATATGTGGGGTAAAATGGGTAACTAAAAAAATATGGGCATGACTTATTTCGATCCATTTTATGACGAGTTAAAAAATAGGTCGGGTCAAAACTAGTTGGGTTGAAACTCGCTTAATAGGCAGGTCAAACATCATTCAACTCACAGATAAAAAATAGGTAAACCCACGGATTTCAACACATATAGGTTTATATACTAACCCATATGAGTACACCTGCGAGTTTCAACCCATATATTCACCTATCTGGTTTTGTATACCAACCCATATGTCATATGGGTAAGCATGTGAGTTTCAACCTATGTATTGACCCATATGAGTTTATATACCAACTCATATGGGTAAACTCGTGGATTTCAACCCATATGGGTAAAACCGCCATCATCCCACAAACCTAACTCGCCCAAGTCTGTTCGCCCGTGCTATTCACACACCGACATTCTAACGCACGTGTCACCGCCGTCCAAGTCAAGCGCCACCTGCCCACCGCCGCCACTTTCAGTTTGCCGCTGATTCAAATCTCGCACTATGTCTACTTCTGAAGCTAATCTCAGTGCTGCTGAACATGCTCACATCGATGCTGAAGTTGAGGCAAATAAGCTACTAAATCTGAAGGCGTCTGAGGTGATTGCAACTTTATTGAAAAAACCGAAGTTACAAACTAGCGCTAAGTCATCTGTACCTTTTTGTCGTAGCTCGCCGACTTTTGTTGTTGATGTCGCCCGCTGCTCGCCGCTATCTGCTGTTGCGGCTCGCCGACTTTTATTTCCATTTTGTTTTTGCTGTCGTACACTTCTTGCAACTATCTGCTGTCGCTGCCTGCCGATCAACTGGTCCAACGTAACCACCAAATGATTTCTACCAATCTCCAACACGTCGAATTCCGAATCTAATGTCGTTGCCACTACTAATAATAAATTTGAATACTGCTCTATCGACTTATAATGTTACTGTTGTTATTTCTACTTCTACCGCTATTGGAGTTGAATCTCATTCTATAGTAATTATTTTTTAATGATAGCAATTTCATAATCTTCTTCGCAAGTTAGGAATTTTTGTTCATCTTGCTCCAACTTGAGGGGGTGTTAAGGAAATAGAAACCATTTTCTTGTAGGAAAGGTTATAAATTGTAGCTATCTTATAAAATTAGTTTCCTTATAGAATTAGTTATGCAGGGTAATTACCTTATAGACTTTAAAATCCTATTCATTTTAGACTTTGGTTTGTTATAGCCCTATATATGGTAATCCTCATCATTAATGAGATGTGTCATTGATGTGATATCAATGTAGCATAATAAAATATTTTATGTTTTATCAATTTCGCTTTGACTTGGTTTTGCTTTAATTTAATGGGATTGTATAAATAATCAATTTTACTCCCTTAATTTCAATTTAGTAAACGATTATTTACTACAAAGATTCCTAAATAATATCTGTGCATTTCTTTATTAATATAACGTTCATAGTGGTTTGAAGCAAAAAAAAAAAGCCAAGAAAAGAAAGAAAGAAATAAAGTGTTAGAAAGAAAACAATAAATGTAATACGTATTATATAAATATTATGAATAAATGAATGAGAAATTTACATACCCTTCCATTCGATTTTTAAAGATAATAAAATCTCCAAATTCATTTTTTGTGTTAGGTTTTATTTGACCGAATTTTGTGCAAATGATATTTTTTTTGCTCTAAGGCGATTGGTGACTCAAACCCTACGATCATCTTCTTCTTCCCTCTTCACGTCTGGCGATGCCGTTATGGCGGTCCCACCGCCGGAATCTAACTCTTTGTCTTACATTCAAGCTCTCAATAAAGAACTTCACAAAGCTCTCATGGTCCATGATACTGAGCCATAATATAAGGGAACTCCATTCTCTCTTCTTGATAATCGTCAGGTTTTGATCAAATTTACTTTAATTGACGATTATTATAGATGTTGGTTACATAAGACTTGGAATTTTGGTTTCTATTCGCTGAGAATCACTAAATGGGTGCCTGATTTTAATCCAAATGTTGATTCCCCTATAGTCCACGTTTGAATATCACTCTATGGTTTACCTAAACAATTTTTTTTATTATTGGGCTATGATGTCAATAAGAAACCTTATAGGAACCCCCCGTAAGAGTTGATAAAGCCACCCTAAAAAGAACAAGATCACACGTTGCCAGAGCCTGTGTTGATCTAGATGTCACAAAACCACTGATAGAAAGAGTTTGGTTAAGTTTTAGGGAGGTTGGATTCTGGCAATATATTAAGTATGAGGGAATCTCCAATTATTGCACTACCTACCTAAAACTAAGCCATTTAGCTTCCATTTTCAGGTTTGACAAAAATGCTTCAAAATTCTCATCATGGAGGCTAAAAGAAAAAAAACCAAATCTCAGGCAATAAGTCCAACCCCCATGAAGAATAGGGAAGGAACAAAGATAAGGGGGTTGGCAACACTTCTGGTTTAACAATTAAAGAAAAAATCTATATCCCAGCTCAACATAATATCCTTCTAAGCAGGTCCAAACTCTGAAGAAATGCAATCCAACTATGGAAAAAACTAGCTTTGAGGCAAATGCTGCTGATCAATTGCAGAAGACTCAAGTAGTTGAATTGGAAAATCCTCAACAACTAAGTTCTCAAGTGTTTTCCCCTGTTCAGGGGAATCAGGTTCCCTCTAAACCTCAAAGTGTGATCCAATCTGGAGAAATTATTCATGTTGCAAACTTAACTGAATCCCCTGTTGTGTCTCAAAGTTTGGTGACTAAAGGTTCTAACTCAAATCTTCAAAATGATCACACTAATTCTGTTAAACTCTTAGAATTAGTGGTTATTACTCAGACTGACTTGAACCCTGCTAAAAACACTTTAATCTCACAAAATGAGGAGAAAACCCCTTATATTGAACCATCTTCTCCTAAAAGAAAGATGAAATCGATTATCTAAATACTAATAATGAATTGGAAATCTTTAATCCAAACATCGATATACATAGTAATAAAGAAGGTGAATTTATTGAGATAAATGGAGGAGACTTCCCTTTACTGACCTCTAACTCAAAATCTAACAAGGAATCTAACCTGAAATCTAATACCCTTGTTAATGAAACCAATTATGTACAAGATTCTTTGAGCTTTTCAGAGACTAAAATTAATTTAATAGAATCTCATAATAGGTTCAATCAATTGCTAGACTCAGCAGATAACTCACCAAACATGGAAATAACAGATCAGGTGAATAAACCTAAGAGGCATAATAAAAAAAACTTATACTCAAACCCCTAAAACGGTTTTAACCCCTTCCTCAATGACACACCCTAAATCTTCTCAATGATAGGTCTTAGAGCATGTGTATGGAATGCCAGAGGTGTAGGCAATTCCGCCACACAAACAAGGATAAAAGACATTAAGCTAAAACATAAAATTAACATTTTCACCATAATTTAACCCATGTTGGATGCTAACTCTATACAAAACTTAGCCTTTCAAAAAAATTTTGAACACTTCTTCTCTGATCCTTATTGCAAAATTTGGATCTTGTGGGATGAATCAGTCAAGGTGGAAATCATCTTTATTGATGAACAAATGGAATTAACCATATTAAAAAAACAATCCTTATTGAATGAATGTATTACACGTTTCATTTATGCAAACCATTTAATCAAGGAAAGAAATAAACTTTGGAACACAATCCTACCCCATAAAGATTCTCCACTGAGTCTAATAGTGGATTTTAATGTCATCAGATCAGTTGATGAATAGTTGGGACCTTCCATACCTGAACAAAGAAGCATAGAAAATTTTAATCAATTTCAGGTAAAGGATAATATGTTTGCCATTCCCACTTCTGGTTCTCTCTTCACTAGGTAGAGTTTGGAAAAGATTAGGCAAGGGTATATCCAATCAACTCTGGTGGGATATATTCAAATTCTCTAATATCCAAACTTTATCATGGGAGCAATCTGACCATAATATTCACCATCTCTGAAGCTTTAAAGAACTCAAAGACAATCCCTTTCACATTTCAGGAATGTTGGACCAATCACCCAACATTCCTGAAACTAGTTGAGGATGCTTCGAACATCCAAACTAATAAAGCTAGAATGGACAGATTAATTTTTAAGCTAAAATATTTGAAATCTGCCTTAAAATTTTGGAACAAACACACATTTGGTAACATATTTGATGTTGTTAAAGCTTGTGAAGAATATCTTCTACAAGCTGAAACTGATCTTCAAATTGAGGAAACCCCAGAAAACTTAACAAAGTTGAATCTGGCAAAGGCAAAGTTAACTAGGGCACTGAAAAATCAAGAAATCTTTTGGAGACAGAAGTCCAGAATCAAATGGTTAAAAGAGGGGGACTTAAACACCAAATTTTATTGTCAGCCAGTGAAATCTAAGCACAAAAGGCAAGCAATATCATAAATCAAAGCTTTCTTAGGATTAGTCTTGTACAATCAGGATGAGATTGAACAAGAAGGGTTAATTACTTTTCTAACTTATTAAAAGCATAAAACAATGACCCCTCAGGCATTAAAACATCTTAAATCTTGGAAACATTCTAAGATTAATCACTGAGGAAATAAACTCTAATTTAACTAAGCCAGTGACAATGAAATAACTCACACATATAATCAGAGTAATGCATGGACATTCTACATCAGGGCCTGCTGGTTTTTTTTTGGATATTTTTTCCAGAAATGTTGGCACATAATTAATATTGATTTCCTCCAGGAAGTACAAGATTTCTTCCAATCTGCTACCATTCCAAAATCAATCTCTTCCACATTAATAGTTCTCATCCCAAAAAAAGAATTATGTTCATCTTTCAAGGATTATAGACCTATAAACCTCTGTAACTTTACCAATAAGGTCTTCACCAAAACCATGTCTGACAGGCTAAAACCATTGTTGAATTCTCTTATAAGTCATGAACAAACAACATTTGTTTCAGGCAGAGAAATCTCTGACAATATACTTTTAATGCAAGAGTTAGCTTCCTTCCTTAACTTAAAGACAAAAGGTCACAACATGACAGTTAAGTTAGACATGATGAAGAAATTTGATAGAGTATCTTGGACCTTCTTAGCTAAATTACTAAGTCAAATTGGTTTTTCAAACCAACTAATTGACTTAATAATGGGAAATTTAAAAGCTGCATTCTTCTCCATCTTAATAAATGGTTTTTCACATGGTTTCTTTCAAGCATCCAGAGGCTTAAAGCAGGGAGACCCTCTCTCTTCAATGCCTTTTATTTTGATGGCAGAAGCATTCTCAAATAATTTAAATTTTTGGTTTCAATATTCAAACCTTCAGCACTATAAACTTCCAGAACCCATTAAGAAGGTTTCTCATCTGTCATTTGCAAATGATACAGTCATTCTAATGAAGTATACAAAATCAGGACTCAAAACTGTAGCTGGCTTTCTAGAATCTTATGAAATGGCCTCCGGGCAAAAAGTGAATTTTGAAAAATCTTCATTTTACATTTCTAAGCACTGTCCACAAAGCACAATTGCAAAACTTAAAGAAGAAATAAGGATGATACAAGGTAACTTACCATTCAAGCATCTAGGATGCCATGTTTACGTAGGCATGACCAAAAATAATTACTTTTTAAGCATGATCTCTTCCATTCAAGCCAAAATTAACAATTGGCAGAACAAGTTGTTAACACAAGCTGGAAAAGTAATTCTGATCAAACATATTTTGGCTTCTATCCCTCTCCATCTAGATAATAGTGCTAAAACCAACAAACCACACAATTGATGTAATCCACAAACTACTTGGAAAGTTTATCTTGAACTCAAAGATAAACTCAAATAAAAAAAGAGTTTGGAGGTCTTATCAAAAATTGTGTTTTCCAATTGATTAAAATGGTTTAGGGTTTAAAAATCTCAGCACAGTGGTCCAAAGCTTTTCAATTAAACTATGGTGGACGCTTCAACAAGGAAAATCACTTTGGGCCTGGTTTATGTGGTCTATTCTAGACATTCATAAAACATCAAAAATTTGGGTCAAAATTAAAGAAATTCCAAAAACAGCAATAGCCAACTCTCATATCCAATTAGGGAAAGGTAATATATCTTTCCGGGATTCCAGTTGGACATCTCTTGATCCTTTAATTAATATATGGGATGGAAACATTGAAATACCTTTCCAGAACTCATAGTGACTGAATTCGTAGCTAATAAGCAAACCTTCCTAAGCTCTCTGAGAATCCAACTACCAGAACAAATAATCTCTGAGCTGGAAAAGAACCACAAAATCTTTCCTGAATATGAAGACACTATGATATGGAAACCAAATGAAAATGGAAAGTTCACACTGAAAAATGCATATGAGCTTATCAGAAGTAAAAGAACAATTGTTCCATCCTTTAATCATTTATGGTATTCTCTGATGCTAAGGAAAATAAATTTTATGAACTGGAAAATGCTTAATTGACTGTTGCCTTTACCTGATGTGTTAGAGGATTTTTCTTTTAATCTTCCCTCTAGATGTTGTTTCTGTATGGAGGAAGAGGAAAGTATACATCATAGCTTTAACTCTTGTACAGAAATTGTGAAACTTTAGACATTGATTGACACAGTGTTTAATATATATACCAGACATACTCCTTATATGTGAGATAGATATATGTATTACTGGAACTTGAAAGCCAAATATACAGAACAAAAAGAGCTGATTAAAATCATCCCATGTATTGTAGTGTGGTTTATCTGGTGTTTCAGAAGCAAGCATTTCCATGAGAATGTTAAGCCAAACATAATCATTATGTTTAGAGGAACCTTACATCATTTTAATGACATTATGCTGGCTTTTTATTTGAGTTTCAAATGGGATTTAACATCTGATATACCTATGTTACTAGTTTGCAGTGCTCAAAAGCCAATAAAAATTAAACAAGTGACTCGGAAGACTCCATTACCATTTTTTCCCAAGCTAAATGTAGATGGTTCTTAGCTTGATATTGGAAGAGTTGGCATAGGAGTCATCATCAAAGATCAGAAAGGAAACCTGATAGCTGTTACATCAAGACCAATACAGAGTCCTTCACCCTTTCATGCTGAAGTTGTGGCAATCAGAATGGGAGTACAGATGGCAGTCCAACTGAAGATTGGTTATTTACAGATTGAAAACGACACCAACATGCTGATTCAAGTCTCGAAGAAAAAGCAGAAGCCACCATGGAGAACCCAGGAAGGAATATGGATCATTTGAGATTTGATAGCAAACTAGAAGTATCATTTGAACACATTTACAGAGAAGCCAATGGAGTGGCAGATTTGCTTGCAAAAATCAGGCAAATAACTATAATGTTTTTGCAGGTTTGCCGAATGAGTTAAAAGCAAAGCTAAGGGCTGACCAAACAAGCCCTTCCATTATTTAGAAGGATCTAAATGTACATTATCTTTTAAGGTTTTTAAACATTGATCTATATGATGTATCAAACAAGTATTCAAAGGCTTACTTTTATTTTATTCCACGTTATGTCTGATGACTCATTAGGATATGATAGGTGATGTATAGATTCATGAGTCACAAACTTATTTGAGGTAAGGTATTAAGTCCCCCTCTATGTGTACTTTTATTTTATTATTAATAAATGGGTAGGGGTCTGCCAAACCTCCACCATAACATGTGGTATTTAATTTAAAAAAGAGTTAGGTTTTATTCATTTTTAACTGTTTAAATTGAATGATGGAACGAACACATGCCTTTAGACTAATATGGTGCGAAGAGAGGTGACAAATGAACAGAGGAGTTAAACATAGACTGAAATTATTGGATGATCTACAAAATGGATACTATGCAATTTGACAAATTTCATGACGAGTCATGAACAAGTTGGATTAGTTGCAGATTGGATTAAAACCATCTCAACTTGCATGTCAGAATCACTTAACACGCGAGTTGAAAGCTACTTAACCAGTGGGCTTAACCCATATGAGTAATCATATTGGTAGAGATATAAATTGAAAATTATTTGAATTTTTAAATTATATTTTCTAAGTTTAAATGTGTAAATTGGAAACTGTTTGTATTTATTAAATTAATATTTTAAAACTTAATCCGCATGTTGACCAGGGAGAAAAGTAGGTTAATTTATGGTTTTGACCATAGATCCAATACTCTTATAGAACCCCACTCAACCAGCCATTTTATACATGTGCTCAATTCGTTATCTAATCAGCACAACCAATATTCTTAAATTACAAAAGACTTGGATGAGATGGTTTACCTAATCTTATGGTGAGATGATGGTTTATATGCAATTGTTTAAAGAAATGAATGACATGGGGTACTTCATGTAATTTTTAAAATTTTACTGTGTACGTTGTACCTTGTCTCATCATAAATTATATTGAGATGGTCTCATATGAGTTTTTCTCTTATTAAATTACCCATTAACTTATCACCCATTTTGTCCTCAACTCATTGCATCCCAACCCAGCTAATTAATAGAACAACCTATTTGTCTTGCGCGGTGCGCATGTTCTAGGCTCACTTAGCACTCATGTCCATTATCCTATTCTTCTATAATTGAAAGAGAATTTGGGAAATTAATTATATTAATTTTAACTAGTGGTAAAATTGTAAATATATTAAAAATTTCCATCTTTCGCCTGCTTTTTAAATTTTTCTGCCATATTCATCCTCTCCTTTTACATGTTGTGTGAATGACACCAGTGGAGGCTGCTAGATTAAAGGCAGCATTCAAAGGCGGTTATGTGGGAACCACCTTCCTTGAGGACTTCCCAAATTGGAAGCAAGTCGATTCGGCTCTCCGAATTGAACAATGGCGGTTGAATTTTATTCAAATGTAATTTTTAGATAACCATCTTTGATTGACTCAAAACAAAGATGGGTTTTGATTTAACCACCTTTAAATCGATACATTCAAAGGCTGTTGTTCCAAACAGCCTTTAATTTTCATCAGTTCCAAGTTCGAAAAAGAAACCAAAGAAATTACGAATGAGAAACATGAAGTTTTACTCGTCGTCTAAGAGCTGAGAGTTCTTACGAATGCAGAAGGTTATTCGTGTCTAGATTCCGATTGCTAAATATAATTGAGTGAAGAGGAATGGTTTTGGCTAGGTCATTTCGAACTCAGAAGTTGGAGGGGTGATAAAAAAATAGTCATTTTTAGGTCAATGTAGCTAGAAATTTTCATTTGAGTTATAAGAAATGAGGTTTGGACATCATGAAGTACTAATCTAGGTACCCATGTGCATTGGATAAGGTATGTAAATTTCTACAATTCAATCACCAACTATTGGTTTCAAATCATGTGTTTAATGATAATGATTTTTCTCATTGAATTAGTTTTGATACTTTAGTTCTATTCATGAATGTCAATGACAATGTTTGTGTTGTATTATTGTTATGTGGATGTTAATTGAATTTTATTTTAGGTGATTAACTATGGATAGAACTGAATTAATTTGTAGAGATTTGAGAAAATCACTTGATTACATCCCTTTGGTAGAATCCTTTATTGTGGTAGCTTTTGAACATGCTTCAAAGTGGTGTGGTCCAAGCACGTTGACCATGTAAGTATTGTAGGAATGATGTATAATTGGGAAGGAAGAAGTTATGTGAACATCTCATCATCCGATGAATTCAAACTAGTTACACCTCTCTGGTGTGGCACGGGGAGGTTGACACGGCTAGTGTTGAAGATGTTAGCCATAAAGAAGTAGATAATTTAGATGTAAATGATGGATTCGAGGAGATGGTGGAGGATGTTGCTAGAGAATCTCACGGTAAATCCAAAGTCCTTGAAGCTTTGCAATGACAAGAACACAGTGTTATACACCGGTTTTAAGCATTCATTATTGAGTGCCACTTTGCGAACACTTTAGCCAGAATTTTTTCCTCAGAGATCAAATCATCATCTGCCCCAACCGCAATTCCACTGCGCTTTAACTTGTACCAAGACTCACCACATACGCAATATTTATCTTGGTCCTCATCCTCTGGCCTTCTATACAACATACAATCATTCAGGCAAGCATGTTTTTTTTTCAATTCCATTCCCATAGGACAAAGAATTCTTTTTGTACCATAGATCTGTTGAGCAAAAGATTACCTTCGAGAAGGAATTCCCTAACTAATTCAAGAGTTTTTGTTATGCTTTTATCTGTCCACCCAAATTCGATGCGGAGCCCCAACATTTGAGGCTTGGCCTTTCCACCAACGTAGTGAATCCATTCGGTAATATGAGCAGCATGCACAGCTCGTGGCTCGTTATGTTAGTCATATACAACCTCTCTTCGTGATTGACCATGAAAAAAAAGTACGTGTTGAAATCTATGATGATATTGAGCCCTAAGAAACCTGGTAATGATATATATGTGTGTGTGTGTGTACCTTGCTCATTTGATAGATGATTTGCTGCCTTTGTTCACGGATGGCTTCCGCATGTACGACGGTTGGGCATGAGATACTTTCACATCAATATAGGCATTTTTTGCACAATAAATGACTTTCTTGCATATGGAAATTTTTCTGGGTACTAGGTGAGAAGCAAACTTCATTTTTTCAGTGGAACCATATTTGTAAAACCATATATCAAGGTTATAAGCGGTTTCTTCTGAAGGTTCACTCATGGCGATCAGCGAAAAATGGTTTAATGGGGAAGTAGAGAAGAGAGTGGCATCGTTACCACTAGTGAGTGTTAAGGTTTATGGCATCGTTACCACATGAGCTAGACTTAGCTGAACTGAACAAATCTAAAGCCTTATTGCTTAGAGCTCAGAAAGAAAAGATCACTTTCTTAAAACAAAAGGCTAGGTTAAATTGGCTTAAGTTTGGAGATGCTAACACAAGTTATTTTCACCATACCATTAGGGAAAGAAGAGCTAGGTCAAGAATTAGCAAAATTAAAGATGGTTTAGGGAACTGGATCTCAGACCCTCAATTGATTAAAGAAGAAGGAGTTCGTTTTTATAAAGATTTATTAAATGAAGACTCCACTCCAAAATTAGGATCCTACTATAACTATTTTCTAATGGAAATACCAAAAGTAATTACTGAAGAGCAAAATATATTCCTTCTCCAACAGTTTACAGTCCAGGAACTTAGGCACGCAGTCTTTGATTTAAACAAATTTAGTGCCCCTGGCTCAGATGGTTTCTCGGGTGGTTTCTATACCACCTTCTGGGAAACCATTAAAAATGACTTTCTAGATGCTGCAAATGATTTTCTATGTAATGGAAATATTCCAAAAGCCATATCTACTACCTGGTTGACTCTGATCCCCAAAAAACCAATCCCAATCTCCTTTTCTGATTTTAGACCAATTAGTCTATCTAACTTTATTAATAAAGTGTTTTCAAAAATGTTAATGGAAAGGATCAAACCATTAATGCCTACCTTAATCTCTCCTGAACAAAGTGCATTTATCAATGGTAGAGATATTACTGATAATGTGCTCCAAATGCAGGAAATGACCAGAATTTTAAACAGAAAATCAAAGGCTCACAATTTAATTGTGAAACTTGACATGCAAAAGGCTTTTGATAGAGTCTCCTGATCTTTCCTCAACTCTATACTTCTACATTTTGGCTTTCATGGGAGTTTTGTCAAGATTATAATGCATAACATAGCTTCAGCTCACTTCTCTGTTTTAATTAATGGAGTAACCTCAGGGTTCTTTGCATCTTCTAGAGGCATAAAACAGGGAGATCCCCTATCTCCTTTTCTTTATAACCTGCTCTCCGAAGCTTTCTCTAGAGGCTTAAAAAATATTTTCAACATTGGATATCTCCAACATTTCAGTTTACCCCGGTCTTGTACACCTGTCTCTCACCTAATGTCCGTTGATGACACAACAGTCTTTCTCAATGCTAAACCTACAACCTTGAAGAGGTTTAAAAGCTTTTTAATTGCCTATGAGCTGACTACTGGACAAAAGGTTAATTTTGAGAAATCAGAATTCTTTGTCTCACATAGAACCCCTTCCCAGACCATCCTCTCTATTAAGAGATTACTGGGAATGGAACAAGGTTCTTTTCCCTTCAAGTATTTAGGAGTTCCTATTTTCTTTGGTCGGAATCTACAGGTACATTACAAGCCTCTGCTCGAAAGGATGGAGAAGACAATCAACAACTGGAAAAATAAATGGCTTACTAGTGCTGGTAAGATAGTACTCATTAACCATTGTCTAATTTCGATTCCTACGCATACTTTTGCTGTTCTCAGCCCTCCTAAGATAGTGTTAAGAAAAATGGAAAAACTTGCTTCCAATTTCTTTTGGGGGAATGTAGATATTACTGATAGGAAAAAATGGAGGTCTTGGAAAAACATGAGTCTACCAATAGATGAAAATGGCATTGGCTTTAGAGATATAAAAGCTATAGTGGATGCATTCTCATGTAAATTGTGGTGGAAATTGCAGTCTAATAAAAACCAGTGGACCTCATTAATATGGTCACTTCCCAATTCATATAAAAAATCACATACATGGAATAGAATTTGCCATATCACTGCTAAGGCAAACAGATACACTAAGGTGCTATATGGATTGGGGGAATGTTCTTTTTGGAAATCTAATTGGACTGGAGATGGGGCACTTTTCTATGAATGGCCGGATGGGAGAAGTATCCCCTTCGAGGATATTTCTCTTAGGTTCTTCATACAAAATAAAGCTAATCTCCTTCCACAGCTGGAGCCATACTTGGCTACCAATATAATTGCCACTTTGCAGGTAGCAGAACTGGAGTATAACCACGAGGATAGGCTGATTTGGATCCCAAATACTGACGGTTTGTTTACAATACGCTTGGCATATCACACCTTCAGGCAGAGGAAAGTTAGAATCGGACATTTTTCCAAGGTATGGAGTACTTTCATTCCTAGGAAAATGTCTGTCATATTGTGGAGAGCAATGAATGCAATGAATGTCTGTCTAGGTTAGGATTTCGATTAGCATCGATGTGCCCTTTGTGCATGAACCACACAGATAATCTAGATCATTTGTTCAATTCATGCCCATCTTCTATTGCTGTTTGGGATAGAGTATGTGATCTGATACATCTACAACATCCTTTTTTCGAAAACCTGAAGACCAGAGTTGATTTCTTCCTGTCCTTTAAGGCTGAAACTAAGATTCACTCTAATATTATCACTGCTTCCCTTCTTGTTACAATATGGATCCTGTGGGTAAAGAGGAACAAAATCATATATGAAAATGAACCTTTCTCCACAACAGTTTGTTTACAAGAGTTTAAAAGAATCATCTCTAAAATATTCACTGTGCACCACCTTTTTGGTAATTTAGATAAGCATAAGTATTGGATTGAATCTAACATTATCCCTCACATTTATCCCAAGAGGAGGAAACCTTTATCTGCTGTAACATGGAAGAAACCATACTTAGGATATAAGATCAACACAGATGCTTCATGGAAAATTGATGGTTCGTCCTCTTCGGCAGTAATAGTTAGGAATAAGGTTGGGAACGTGGTCACAATGAGAACTAAAATTTTCCAATCCCCAACACCACTACATGCTGAGTTGATCTCTATTCAATATGGATATGAAATATGTTCAGAAATGGATATTGAAAATTGTGAATTGGAATCAGATTGCTTAATCGCTGTCAAAGGTATTCATAATCCTATGAGCTCCCCTTGGAGGAATTTTTCTATCTGCAGTTCACTTAGCTCTATGCATCTTAAATATCCAATTAGACACATTCATAGGGAGGCTAACTGCGCTGCAGATTTCCTCGCTAAATATTCACTAGAAAACAATCTCCAAGGTAATATAGATATCATGTCTGCTCCGCCTGTTCTCAGAGGACTTTTATCTCTTGATAGACTCGGTTTACCTGTTATTAGAATTGGTACTTGATTTTTTGATCATTCTTAGTAGATATATCCTCATTTTATCCATTTGCATTCAATTATCTGGAATGGAAACTACTGTGCTCTTCTTCGATTTGCATCAGGTTGGATGGGCATGCTTCTGGATGACCGCAGATCAGTATTCTTGGTCTCAGACGTGACTCTACTATCACTGACCAACATGAGATTACACTCAAGCCATCATTCTCACCAATAGCTTTCACACACGATACCTATGCTGACCTGCTATTCACATAAATACTTTTAATGTTCTTTGCCGTCTTATGGGTCTTTTTCTATATTCATTTTGGCTGGCTTTCCACTGACATACTGGGGTTTCAATTTTTCGATTCGCCGACCTGTTTATGGAAAACAACACCGATCAGGAATATATAGAAAGTAACTTCTCCTCGATCTCTGGTGACCATTAGCTTAGTTTAGGTCATTACTTGGTTGTATCATCTTTTTTGAAAGCAAGTATTCTTTTGCTTAAGGAGCTTCTTTCTGCTCTTGGATCAACATATGGATGATCTTTTGTACACATATATGAACTTTCAGGCATAATTGCCATTTCTTTGGATTAGGGGAGCCTAATATATTTTCCCCCCATCCTCGGGTGGTTTACTTTAAAAAAAAGTTAAGGTTTATGAAAGAGTTAGGGAGTTTCTTAACAACTTTGTGAAGAAGAAGCGTAAAGTTTCCATTGAAGGGAGTTGGAAGAAATATTCCATTATTTTCAACCCTCTTACTGGAAGGATTTGGATGTCAGATATTGTCTTGATGTAATGTACATTGAGAAGAATGTGTGCAATTATTTGGTTGGTACATTGTTGAAAACCCTGGTAAAATAAAGAATGGGTTGAAGGCTTAGCAAAACTTGGTTGAAATAGGAATCAAGAAGAGTTTGAGACCTTTCACTAGTGGTGGTGATTATTATCTTCCACAATTTTCTATTCCATGAAACACTCAGAGAATAAATCGTACTGTGAGACCCTCAGCAGTGTGAAGGTATTGGGGGCTTACTCATCTAACATAATTTGACCATGTCTGTGGCGGAGTTGAAGTCTATTGGATTGAAATCACACGATTACCACATCTTGACACAGGAATTGAATGCCACTAAATTAGGGCATCATTGCCTCCTCATGTGAGATTGTGCATTACAAAACTATGTTTGTTCTTTAATTCCATATGTTTGAAAATAATTAGTGTTCGGAAGCTTGGTTGTCTACAATCGATGATAGTCGAAGTTTTGTGTCAAATGGATATGTACTTTTCCCCATCATTCTTTGATACAGTGGTCCATTTTATTGTTCATTTGGTTTGTGAGATCAAGTTATGTGGCCCCATAATTCTGAGCTGGATGTATCCTTTCGAGAGGTATATGAAAATTTATAACATTTTGTTAAGAACCAATACAAACCTGATGCAAGTATTGTTCAGCGTTACGTGGTGGAGAGGATATTGAGTTTTGTACCGATTATTTGAAGGAATTAGATTCTATTGGCATTCTAAAATCTAGACACAAAGGTCAGATACAGGGTCAAGGGAAAATATTGACATTCACAGGGAAAATATTAGAGCTAACCATCCTATGTACAATGAAGTGCATGTTCTCCAACAACACACTATGACTTTTGCTTCTTGGCTACAAGCTCACATAGCGATTGGTGATCATCCACGTTCAGTTAAATGGTTGGCATGTAGACTCTTGGGAACAACTATCTTGTATGGAGGTTACAAAATTAATGGGTTCACTTTTGGCACAAAATCATCTAATGGTAAGGGTGTATCACATAATAGTGTGTGACTCTTGTGTCCGAGGCTTTACATGTTGCAAGTACAAGTGATTAAAATCCCATGTATTCCCAGACTTGTTACTTTAAGCCCATAATGGATATATAGGAGCTAGATTAGGTGACAATGAAAGTTCCAGTTTTTAAATATCAATGGGTAGATTGCAATAGTGGAAAGAAAATTTAAAAAAATTGGGATTCACCCTTGTTGATTGAAGTTGGGTAGGATAGAGAGAAGATCCCTTCATATTGGCACCACAAGATCAAGATTTTTGTTGAAGGTAAAAGAGATATTGACGAATATGAAGGCAAAGATGTATGCACTTTGGAAGAAAATTTGCCATCGGATGATAATACAAGTTTACGAGGGTTTTTAGGGCTTACCAACCATGATGAAGGAACTTGGTTTGATCGTCTCGGGAAGATCAAGAAGAGGAAAAGGAAGTAGGAGAAGATTGGTAGGAAAAAAAGCAGAGGTAGGGCACCACTTATTTTTTATGTTAGTTGATTTTTAGATAGTGTCTTGCACAACCGAACGTCTTCTGATTTTGGAACTCGCTCGACTGTAATGGTTAAAAAACAATGTAAGCTTCTTATGCCCTCAATTCATCACAGAAACCATTGAAAGTTTCCATTCAAACATAGCTATCCACTTGACATTAATAAGTACGAAGAACATGATAAAATAGAACTACAAATACAACATGAACCTTCTCAAATTTGAAAATATCAATTAAAGAAATCATTAAGTGAGATAAGACAAATTGTATAGGTTCAAAGAATCCATGACCAATTCACTAATACATAACAGTCAACAAATCTCAATCAAACTCAAGAGGTTCTATCCGGTTCTAGTCTTGTAGAAGATGCACAATGACGCTCGTAGGCGCCCTGACTTTGTTCCAACTTCCATATGCGCTCCCTCATTCGAGAAATCTAACCACATACCCATTTCTAGAATGCCCTGAACCCTCTCATGAAACTAGCATCTTCTTCCTCTGGTTCATCTATAAGTGGTTCTACAATTTGTGCACATTAGTACAAATTTAATGCTAAAATTTGAAAATTTGTTCAATAAATCATGTACCATACTTTATTTAATACTAGGCCTCTTGTTTGGATCTACCACACCACGTGTCCTGTGTGCCCACTTGTGCTCAAAAAATTCCTAACTTTTCTTTGTGAAGTATGCCTCATTGAACCACTTGCATAGCTTCTCCTCACTGTGTAACGCCAAACCTTAAACGCTCTTCAAAATCAGTGTGATCAAGTTATCCTAAGGGAGACTCTTGATTAGCTTTTTGTCGATGCTACCTAGAACATGTGATTGAAGATCGCGGATCGGGGAATTATTTTCTACTCCTCGATGATGTATTATAACATCATGATCGTTGTGTATGTAGGTTCGGTGATGCGGCCAACCATGGGTACAATGCTTCTTGTTATCATCTCGTACATTATCCTTTGATCTATTGTAAAGTGGGTTAAACAAAAACTCTTGAACTTCACTAAATTGGCATGGTTACGCTGGAAGTATCTATGACTACAAGTGGTGGGATCAATGTACATATAGTTAAATGAATTAGCCAAGCCTCCTATGATATATGTCATTCAAAGGCCATTTGATGTCTTGTGAAAACACATTCTTGGGGCCTTTGTACAGACAGTTCAAAAATTGATCAATAATCCATAGACTTAGATTAATATTATTCCCATTCATCTTAGTTTCATAATCACCCCCTGTTTACAATGTAAGTTGCTATAGAACTGATATACATCAACAAATTGTGACGGCTTATTTAAATTCAACAATCTCAAAAAATGTTGGCCATCAAACTTAAACACGAGATCATCTAATCCTATGCTATGATTAAATATTTAGATCAAGAACATAACAATCAAGCAATTTACCACTTCAGCGTAAGTCATTGTATCTTGTTTGAGCTTCAATCCATACGAACCTTTCCCTTTGGACATCAGAATTGTTTGATCTCTTCGACGTGCCCGATTTAGCCTTCCCCTTTCCTCCCTTTCCACCTTGCTGTGATGAAGACATTATAATCTATTACCCGCATGAATTATGGTTTGAATTTGGGGATTTTTGAAGATTTGTGGTGCCGGAAGACACACTTCAAGAGAAATTGGGTTTTCAATTGGATTAATCTAGGAGTAGCCCTTTTTAATACTAATTCAAGTTATGAACTCGTAATTCTGTCGGTGGTTCTTTTTAAAGAGCTTATTTCAATTTTACGAGCTTGGAAGACATGGGGATACAATAAACTAGAATTTCAGAAAAAATTGGTGGCTTTTCATGGAAATCCAGTTTTGGCATGGAAATACAATCTGATTCAGGAACATAGCTTCCGAATTCATAAGCCTTATCGACATTTATTATTGAAGAGGCAAACATTAACCTCCCCATTCGGAACTTGTTCAGGTATTCTTAACTAGTTTTCACCACAATTTGTTATTTTAGCTTCAAAAATTATTTTTGTAATGGAAACACCATCTGATTTTAGAAGCTACTTTTCCGAATCCAAAAGACGGTCGGGCGTCATGAAAGATGTTAGGCCTATTACATTCCATAAGGCCCGATACTGTTCTGGGTGAGGAAATTAATCAGATCTCATTTTTCCATATTGTAGAAAAGCTTCCATATTTGAAAGTTCTTCATCATCGTTTGACATCTTTCGGGACATCTTCACATCTTCAGTGTCACTCTCCAAGAAATTAGGGGAAAAATTTGGCATAGTGTCATCATCACTAAACTGCAACTCCAACCCAGAGGCTTTGATGAACTTGGCATGACGGGCTTTGACACGTGCCAATTCTTAATTAGCTTTACTAATATCACCTTTAATTCACTCTAAATACCTACTCACTCAACTCTTCCAATGACTATAACCTCATATAAATAAGTAACATAAATAAGAAGTCAAAATTGAAGTTAAATAAAAAAAACCAAAAATGAAAATACACGTATGGAACATTCGTTGAACTCACGTGATGTGGATGCGTCCTATCCAACAGTGCATCCATTTCTCTCTTAGCAGCTTTAGCCATTCCGCCGGGGACTACCTTGTGTTACCACTTGCCATCGTCACCCATCTCAAACTACTTGTAAACGAACCAACTCATGTTATAGATTTCTAATCTTAGCGGCATATCAACAGGTTGGACCCCGAGCAGTTTGGGCACGACAGTGATCACTCCCTCATAGGGGAGATCCTTCTTTCTAGTACCTGCCACATTCAATATGTAGCTCACGATGGTATACCCCAAATTTATTGGGATGCCCTCCATCACATAATAGAACAATATGGGGTTACATATTGTTGACTCGCACGCGTAGCCCCCTGATGGTAAAACATTCATGCGAATCCACGCGTATATGAGCCTCTGCTCAACTGTTATCTTATTAATGTCGTAGCGCACAACCTGTCCCAGAGTATTCTCTACCCTACCAAAGTACTTTCTACCCATTACAACCGGACACAAGGGTGTGGCTTCACTAACACACCATCGGTGTTGTCGATGATAGATTTCTAATGGACCCTCAGGATTATCTGGCCTAAGTTTAATTGGGTCAGTATACTCATTCCTTAAAACAACATTATTTGTGTACTTGGTGACGATGGCATTTTTTCCGTTCACAAGGGTCATATCACTATTCCTAAAATTCTTGCCTAAATTAGCGTAGAATTAGACAACCTCATCCGTATGAGCACCCTCCTCTAAGGTCTATGATAATCTCAGGACATAAGCAACTTGGTAATGACATAGATGTATATCTTGCACCTCTAGTCAATGATTTGTTGACCTTGTTCAAGGATGGTGTGCTCACATACGATGGAAGTGTAGGAGAATATTTCTAATTGAAGGCATTTTTTGTACAATTAATGATTTTCCTGCATATGGAAACTTTTCTGGTTGCTCGGTTAGAGGTCACTATGCCTATCCAGACTGTGAGAGAGAAACAACATTCTGTCAATTAAAGCATAGATGTAAGACCGCATATCTAGGCCACAGGTCTTCCGGAGGGACCCATGGTGCTCAGCGAAGAAGTGGTTCAATGGTCAAGTTGAGCATCGAGGGCCCCTAGTACCATTGTCTAGTGTTGATGCTTTTGAAAAATTATGGAGTTTGCCAAATGATTTTGGTAAGGGAAAGCGAAAGGCCACTTGTGAGGGAAGTTGGAAAAATGCTCATTTTTTTAGACTCCCTTATTGGTAACATTTGGAAGTTGGGCATTGTCTTGATGTTATGCACATCGAGAAGAACATGTGTCATTCATTGGTGGGGAAATTGTTGAATACCCCTGGTAAAACCAAGGATGGGTTGAAGGCTCGGTTTAACTTGGTCAAAATGGGTATTAAGAAAGATTTGGGCCCAGTTAGAAATGGTGATGTGTTATCTCCCTCCCGCTTGCTATGCCATGTCTGAGTCATAGAAGAGGTTGTATTGTGAGACCCTTAGTTGTGTGAAGGTGCTGGTGGCCTGCTCATACAACATTAGTTCATGTGTTTCTCTAACAAAGTTGAAGTTTGTGGGTTTAAAATCACATGATTGTCACAATTTGATGCAGGAATTGATTGAATGTCATCACCATTAGGTCATCATTACCATCTCATGTACGATTGTGCATCATGAAGCTTTGTTTGTTCTTGAAGTCGATATGTTCAATAAGTATCACAATTTCCAAGCTTGATCGTCTTCATGCAATGATAGTTGAAGTGATGTGTTGGATGGAGATGTACTTCCCTCCCTTATTCTTTGGTATTATGGTCCACTTGATCGTTCATTTGGTGAGAAAGATCAAGTTGTGCAGGCCAGTATTCTTTCAGTGGATGTACCCTTTCGAGAGGTATATGAAATTTTTTAAACATTTTGTGAAGAACTGTTATAGACTGGATGCTAGCATCATTCAGCGTTATATGGTGGAAGAGGTAATTGAATTTTGTACATAATATAAATGAAATTGATTATGTGGAGCTTTCAAGATCTAGGCACGAAGGGCAATTAGAGGGGCAATGGGTGAGACAAGGTAAGTTGTTAAACCCCAGTGCCGAAGATTTGTGTGCCGCTCATCTTTATGTTCTTGCAACCACGAGGATGTGGTACCATACATTGAAATCCACATAGAGGAGATTAGGGTGATGCATCGGAAGTTGAACGAAGCATGTTCCCTACAACAACACACAACTACGTTTGCTTCATGGCTTCGCGGGCATGTGGAGAAAGGTAATCACCTAGAACAGTTAAATGGTTTGCACAGAGACAATTAGGCACAACTCTCTCATGCAGAGCTTATGACATCAATGGTTTCACTTTTGGGACAAAAGCTATGGATGATAAAAGTGTATCACAGAACAGTGGCGTGACTCTTGTGTCCGAGGCTTTACATGTTGCGAATGCTTTTGATGACAATCCCGTGAACCATGAAAATTGCTATTTGGGAACTATTCTTGAGATCTGGGAACTTGATAACGTGACAATGCATTTCCTCATTTTTTAAATGTCAATGGGTTGATGTGAACAATGGGAAAAAAATTGAGGATTAGGGTTTCACACTTGTTGATCGTAGTCGAGTTAGTTGGAGGGATGATCCTTTTATATTGGCAACACAAGTGCACCAAGTGTTTTATATCAAGGATCCAGTGGACCCTAGATAGGAGGTTCTAATAGAAAGTAAGAGAGCTATCATTTAGGAGTGTGAACGTGAAGTTGTGATTGGATTTGGTCGAGAAACTGAGACGGGATTGGATGACATAGATATGTTGCTAGCAGAAGACAATTTGAGTTTGCATGGATTTCTGGATCGTAACAATCACGATGAAGGCATTTGGGTTGACGAAAGAGGAAAGGTGACCAAGAGGAAAAGGAAGCGCAAAAAACAATTGAAGAAATGAAAACACTGGTTTTCGTGGTGTTCTAGATGCTTTTAGTGGGTGATTTGGAATATTTCATTAACCTGGGAGGGACTTTAGATTAAGGAACTCCTTCGCCTGTGATGGTAAAATTCAAGTTCCTCCTTAATCTTTATGTTATTTTACTATTTGGAATCTGGCATACACTAATATTCTTGTTGCTAGTAATGACTTATGAAGCTAAAATATTTAGGTAATGTCGAATCAAAAACAAATGTTTAATAAATGTAGTAAGAGAGTGAACACAAATAAAAAAGCAAATAGAAAACAAAGTAGTTCAACATGTTGAAATGGGATAATAGTAGAGAGATTTCTAGTACAATTAGAGAGAATTGGATCTCCTTAGTCCTGATTGTCGCTCATAGGCCCATTGATTTAGCTCGAGTTTCCAAATGTGCTTCCTCGGCTCGAAAATTTCATCTCGTACCCATCCATAGCATGCTTTGAAGACCCTAAGAATGTTTGAGTCGGACTCATCTTCAATGATATCTAAATCACAAAAATACACAATAAGTTATATATGATTCCAAACAATGAAACTTATCATCACATTTTATACCAAACACAATTACCTTCTTCAATTCTCGGCCTCTTGTTAGCCTCATCCTCATCTATAGGCTTTTTGGCCCACTTGTGCTTGAATAGCACCCACTTCTTCTTCATGAAATGAGCCTTGTCATACCATTTGCATGGTTTCTCCTCCCCATGCAATGCCATCCCATTGACCTCCTTCAACATCAACATGATTCAGTTCCCATAAGGGAGACTTTGTATCACCCACTTTGACATCCCCACATACAACATATGCTTGAATATAGCAGCACCGGGATTAATCCTCCAACCCTCATTGATATAGTAGAATAGAATAAGCATTGCATAAGTAGGCTCAGTAAGGTGGCCATATAAAGGAAGAATACTCCTACTTATCATTTCGTATACGATCCGGCCTCCCAAGGTTGTTTTGATTGCGTTGAAAATATCGTTCGCTACATGCTATGGGATCAATATACAACTATTCACTTTGGTGAGGCCAACTATCCATATGGTATATGTCATCTAAAGGACCTTCAACTTTTTGAGGATATATGTCTTCGGGCCCTTTGTAGTGACATTCCAAATAGCCGTTAATAATCCAGGGACTTAAGTCAATCTCAAACCCATTCACCTTAGTCTTATACCCCCCCCAAACCTCATGAAATTTACTATAAAATTGAAATCCTAAATCGCAATGAGATGGTTCATTCAATGTGAATAACCTAATGACATGTTGGTCTCTAAATTGATGTACGAGATCCGCTAAGCCAATACTATTGTACACATTCAAATCCAAAATATATGAATCTAACAATTTACCACGCTCATGGAGATAATTATACCTAGATTGAGCTTTAGCATATACAAACCTTTCCCTTTCGAAGTGGGAGTTTCTACCTCGACTGTCATTGGTTGATTTGGACCGTCGGCCACCACCCCGACCACCTACGTTTAATGTTTCTATTGCTTGGTAGTTATGGTTTGATCAGTTTTAGAAATGTAGTGGTTTTGGAGAAAGTGTTTCCAGCGCCGTAAGTAACTAGCGGATGGTTAGGGTTTAAGAATTGGGAATTTCTGAATTCCGAATTCAATTTTTTTATACAGGTCGTGATAGTTCCAAATATGGAACGTGAAGGGAGCTAAATTTCAAAGGTCGGACCGAGGGCTTCCGATTAAGGAACTAATGTCCATTTTAGAGAGAAAATGAGTATTTCCACACGTGTAGGTTCAGATTGAGCATATGATTTTGGAACAACTACTTCCGACTGAGAAAGTAGATCGGCCAATAAAATGAAAAATATAGGATTTTACTTTTACATAATATTTCAGTTCCGACTGAGGAACACTATCAGATAACTATGTATCAACAATCACTTAATATATCCCCCCTTGTAATCTGATTGAGGAACCCCATCGGATAACAAAAATAACTAACCCGAAGGAGTTCCATATGAGGAAGTTCATCGAAACAAATGGCAGCCTATGTCGTTGGAGTGTATTTTATACATTTTGTCTTACTCGGTTGTTCCCGATATATCTCTTATTTTGTATACATAACTTTACAACAAACAAGTTAATTGCATAATAGGTAATGATGAAGATTCAATGTCATAAAAGCACAAAATGAAATCATCCATAGCATACAAACAGTTAATTTGTTTGAAAAAAGTGTAATTCTTTTCGTAAGCCTAACGTCTAGTGCTGGCAATTATCAAGAAACATCGATGCAAACTCTGGATCACTCTCCTCTCCAGCGAGCGGCTCATCACCCTTATCCCCAGTCTCTGTATCTATGAACTCTGGGTTGAGCATCTTCTCAACATCGCTAAGCTCCAATTGTAGGCCGGTGGATTTTATAAATTTGGTATGCCGATATTCCACTACTTCCATATCCTTGTTTGCTTTTCTAACATCTAAATTGATGCAACGTATATAACGGCTCATGATATTTTTCCATCCGCGACCCCCACCTATAAATAATAGAAATACAAATTCCACTAGAAACACTATAGTGATAAGTATAAAGATTAGAAAATATGTAATTCTTACAAACTAAATCACATGCGTGAAGTAGATGTGTTGCCCTTCTCTAGTGCAGTTTCCCTAGCTCTTTTAGTAGCCTTTGCCTTACTGTCGAGGACCACCTTCTGCCGCCATTTGTCATCATCACCCAATTTTAGCTGCTTGTGATGGAACCAAGACTCATGATAATAGTCTAGACGCAATGGACATTCTACGGGGATCACACCAAATTGCCTTGTCAATGTTGTAATCAACCATCCATACGGCAGATCTTTCTTCCTCCCTGTCACCGCTTTCAGCATGTAACAAACTATAATGTATCCTGGGTTAATTGGGATTCCCTAAATGATGTAGTAAAACAACATCAGGTTTCCTATGTTGGATCACATGTGTGGCCGCCTGAGGGAAACACGTTCATACAAATCCACTCATAAACTATGTGTTGCTCCACAGCCATAACTATCAACCTGGCCGCCCCTGGATCATCCCTATGAAAAGGCTTCTTAGCCATTTCTACAGGGTATAAAGGGGTTGCCTCGGTAACAGCAGGCCAACTTTTTTGATGAAAAATCTCTAAGGGACCATCAGGCTTCTCAGGGCATAAAGACATGGGGTTATTATATGGGCAACCTAAAACAACATTTATAGTGCATTTTGTGACAGTCACAATTACTCCATTAACCCGGGTTAAATCCCTGTTATTGAAATCTTCCCCAGATTATTATAGAATTGCACCACCTCATCATTATGAACCCTTTTCTCTAAGGTTAATAACTTTTCTAATAGCCTAATGATAATTCCTCACAGAATTCACTAAGTATGACCTTAGGATTTGTACATTTTCTAATTTTAATAAATTCTTCATACCTAGCTTTCACCTCTTCACTGAAAAACCTTGGCGTTTCACCAATTTCTGAAACTGGGTTGTGACACCTCGCGGAAGCATTCCTAATGCTGCTAGTCATCCTCCCACTGCTGATACGAGACATGCTTGATGAGTTACAATGGTATCCGCCCTTTTCAATCTTGGGTGTGATTGGGATGGCTAGGGTTTATGTGAATTTTCTTATTTAGGGTTACAATACCCATTTCTGCAATAAATATTTTAATATATACTAATAGAAGTTTTGAATGTGAATCTACTAGAGCGATATAAAAAATGAAATCACCCAGTTCCAGTTGAGGAACAAACTGCTACGATTTCATTTAAACCCGAACACAGTTCCGGATTCGAAACTTTGGTCAATCGGGGTCAAATACGGGAGCATTAAAGACAAATTGAAAGAGCTCATTCATTGCAAAATAGGGCGCGAACATGGATGACTTGAAAAGGAGGGTGATTAATATGTTATCCAAAAGTTGGCGAGAACACAAGTACACTCTATCAAGGGATTATATTTTCTCGGATAAAAAAGACGATCAACCGTGGCTAACTTACGCATACATTCAACCGGAGAGTTGGGATATCCACAAGGCGAGAGCATTAGAGAATAAAAAAAATGTGGGTTTCACACAATTTGGTTTCTAAAATTTTTTATGTACAATTTCATATTTGTTATGACTGTGATATTATTACATAGGCGACTAGGGATAAACAAAAAAATCTTTCCACTTTGGTCGCGCTAGAGTTGGTAAAGGAACAATTTGAAAGAGGTGTACTTTCAGCCATCAAGAAGGGAATATCCAAAATGAGGCACGAGTATTGGTTAAGCCAATCGACGTGGACGGAATTAAACGATGTGATCTGTTTCTCAAGGCTCAACAAAACAAAAATGGTCAATGTGTCAAAGATAAGGCGAAAGATATTGCGGAGAGAGTTTTATAACTACCTACATTCGAATTATATTGAAAGAATATGTTTTGTTGTTGATTATGATTATCCATCTCAAATACATAAGCGCAATAAAAAAAAGGATCAAGTTGAAGGTCAATTCATACCGTTGGTTGAGCACAGCATATTGTGCGAGCCAACAGGTAAAGACGACCACGTCGGACGAGAAAGAAGGGTGGGTGCCTTCTTGACACAAAGAGAGGCCTTTAGGATTGTGTGTATACATTGGGGCTAAGCCATCGAGAATCAACGTCTTAAAAAAGGAGGCTCCTATTTGGGACAAGCGATTAGAGCAACATGAAATTTTGATAAGGAAGTTAATCAAGCACATGGGTCTTCCTATACCCAAATATCCATAAGATCTAACTAGTGATTGGGAGCCTCCGTCGACAGGGTCTCACCACTCTCCGTGGGACATTGAAGTTAACAAGAACGAAGTACCGAAGCCAACAGTTTTAGAAGAAACACTAGACAAAGCCATCTTAGCCACCAAGAAAAAGTTTCGACCTTCTTATATCAAATTGCTTTCGTTTATGGCACATTATTAAGTAATAACTGTATATTTTATGTAAGGCAATCAACTGTGCAAGCTTTTCATAGAGGTTGGTGAAAAGGCTACACCGCTCCATGTGGCCGATGGTATTTATTAGAAATCAATGCGACATCATCACTCCAAACCGATCGGGGATAGAATTTCAAGGGTTTCAGTGGAGAAACCCTTTGTGCACAATGAAACTTTTCCAGTTCCAGATAGGGATTACAAGAGCGTAAGACCCGCACAAGGAATGTTCCTCCTATAGCCCCGGTGTCTAGTTTACGTCTATTTAGAGAAGGACGCTCATTTGAAAGAAATGTGGAAAACACCCACAAAAGAAATTGTACAAGTGCAAAATATCCACAAACATTCAAACAAAAGAGCACCAGTGGATAAGGGGGCCCCGACTTTTGTTCGTGTACTGTCGGCTGGATCTTGTCCCACAAACATAACTCAACATACATATTTTCAGGGAATGATTTTGTGTTTGGTAGGCGCCAAGACATCATTGCATTGTAGAGTGATTTTGAAAAACTGTGTAGGTGTGACCAAGTCAACCAAACAATCATGTCCCTATTTCTATTGTAATTGCGACTTCGATTTTCATACTTAATTTCCTACTACAAAAAACTTCATATATATCGATATCCTAATCTTCATATTATAATGTCAAAGGTACATGTACTACTTTGCCAATCAGAGGGAGAAGAGAATGGTAGATTATTTGTGCTTGTTAATGGCGGAAGGAATTGGGTGTTCAAACCAAGAGCGGATCGAATACGTGCAGAAAAGCATAGGATGGAAGAATATAAAATTCTTCATTGTACCTTACATTGAGAGGTGATGTTTTTTACTTGAATAATATTAATACAATTTATTCATTGTATGAATCACTGAATATTTGATTAATAAAATCATTTTAATATAGGGATTATTGGTCTTTGATATTGAGTGTTCCAGAAAGCAAATGTGTATTGGATGGATCCATTGCACTTCCAACCTTCAAAAACATATGTAGATATTTTGAAGAGTGCATTCGATGAGCCTAATGTTCAAACACCTTACGTGTACTCCAAATCAAGGTATGAATTTACTGATTATTAAGCCAGCCTAATTTGTACTAATAATTATTTACTAATTTACATTAAAATGAATTAGTACAAGAAACAAGCAAAAATATGGGAGTGCGGGTACTGCATAATGTTAATAACGGCCGAGTACGTTACAAATGTTCGGTTGGATTACCTGGAAGTGGAGAAGGTAAATATTTAGTTCTTTGATATTTCAATTATTAATGTTGAAATAGTAACTACTATAATACTATAAAAAAATCTTACATTGTAATGTCCACAGATATTTCCAAACGAAACGAAGCCTTACTCACATGAGGACATCAACACGGCAAGATATTGTTTGGCAAGACATCTGCAACTCTTGGAAGACCAAAAGTGATAGCATTATTTTAATCTTCACATTGTGACATGTATTGTGCGGAATAGAAAATGTTTGTTTCTGTTACTATCTATAGATAGTTGCTTGATTAGCATTGTCTATGGATTTTTGTTTGAACTACCATCACGATGTTTAGTGTTACGCAGGGTAATGTACTTACTCATTTTGATCGGAATAGAATCTAGGCGATATCAATTCCTATGTATAGATAAGTGCTAGTTTAGCGATATCTATACATTTTTTAAACATGCCTGATTGTGTTTATATTAATTGAAATTAGAAGCTGTGATTTGAGGCACTTTTATGCTGGAATTTAAGAAAATTCAATTTTTTCCATTTCTCCCAAAATGAATTATGAATTCAGAAGGCAGTCGTATGCAACAGCAACAAATTCCTGAAGCCAAGAAGTCATGTTCCAAGAGGAACATAGATTCCCGAATACTGTTCCGACTTCGTAACTAATATTTCATTTCATCAACCAAATCGTTAAAAAACAGTTTTGCACCGGCTTGAGCAGTCGATTCAGGAACATGCAGGCTTGTTCAGAAAGCACTCCAGGTACCGGAACTGGTACTGTGTTCTGGGACCGGAACTAAGCATAGCGGCCGACGAGTTCACCTGAGCTCCGATATCGGAACTCATTTAAAGGTGGTTCGCTCTGGAGATGAAAGACGGAAAATAACTGCCTTTGTTGAGGCGTTTTAAAGGCGGTTCTTAGAAGTTCCCTAGAAAGTGACTTTTATGGTCCGTAACAACCGTCTTTAATCGACCTATCCTACACTAGTGGTATTTCATGTACAATTTTTCATGAAGGGGAAAGGGATGTTCAGAGGCGGAATTACAAAGCAGGTGGAGTAGACTCCATCCCTTGGCAAGAAGAAAATTACAAAAATTTACTGAGTAATTTTAAAAAAGTATTCCTATCAGCGCCTTCTGATACGAACATTTTTCTGTGAAAATTTATTAGTTTCCTTTCCAGCTCCCGATGTATAGATATTTAGGATTCGCTCCGGGAGATGTTATGCTTATATTGGAATTTCACTTCAGTATATAATAACATATTTGATGTAAAATAGAACACTTATGTTCATGAATTAAAAAGTCGTAGATATCTTCAGAACTTTAATCATAGTCTATCCTTGTAACTTCCTCTGAAAAAATAGTACTTGTCGTACTTTTTATTCTCTCCTTATTTTGCAAATCAAACACCTCCTTAATAACACTTTTTGCCATGATTTGAGGCACATGGTTCCTAATTCACAACATATCACACTTAACCAAAAAGAACAAAGATAATAATAGTTATGGACCATGTAATGTCCCACACCACACAAAGTATAGCACAATCATGCAAACATGTGCCTCAAGAAACTAATTAAAATTAAAATATAATTTTTAAAAGATATCACGAGTCAGATAATCTACTGATTAGATCAATTATGAAAAAATAAGTTTATATAATATTTAAAATTAGACTATAATTATTTATTTTTTAAAACTATAAAACCAACTAGGAGGATGGAAAGCTTGATGAAGCAGTGCAAGAAATCTGAATCAGTGCAAGAGGAAAACTGGAGGCAAGTTTAAAACAGCTCGACTTTGGCGCCAACTTCAAATCTTCAGTTTAAGTTTGAAAGTGCCGAAACGACATCAAACCACTGCGTTTTCATTTCCTCCTGATTTTGTTCTTTGGCCAAAATACGTGTCGTGCTATAACTAGCTTTTCATTTTGTTTGTTTTTTCTGCTTTGTGGTACCAGCTTAAAAGCTGTGATTTGGTTGAGTTTTGGGTTGTGTGGTACAAAGTAAACAATGCAGTATCAATGTAAACCTCCTTTTCTTCTTCATTTTTTCTCGGAACTTAAATTTTCACATGGTATCAGAGCATAACCAGGAAAATCTGGAGATGCTTCTTGTTTAAAACTTCGTTGAATTCTAAACATTTTAAGCTGTGAATCATGGCTTCTGATGGTGAATCAGTGGATTCGGTTCAACATTCATCCAGATCTAATTCGTATAGAGGAAGGCCAAGAATTAATGATCCATTTGATCTGCAAAATGGTGACAATTCAAGTCTAGTGTTGGTGGCAGAACCTTTGAACGAGTTCAATTATATAACATAGAGCAGGTCAATGGTGATTGCTTTCAAATCCAAAGGAAAACTGAAGTTCTTGACTGGTGAGATTCAAACACCAGATCCGGATGATCCACTATATGATAGATGGGATAAGGTAAACTCAACCTTGATTTCATGGATACTGAATTCCATTTCAAATAAAATTGCAAGAGGTTTCATGTTTTTTGAAGATGCTTATGCTTTATGGAATGAACTGAAGGAGAGATTTGGGGAGAGTAATGGTCCTCTTATTCACAAACTGAAAAAGGATATATGTGAATTAAAGCAAAGCAATGAATCTATAGCAGTTTACTTTACTGAATTGAAGAGTCTTTGGGATGAGTATGCATGCTTGAGGCCGAGAAAGAAATGTAGTATAGACTGCATTAATTACACTTATTTAGCTGCAGAAGAAGAGGATGATAAGTTGCATCAATTTCTAATGGGATTGAATGAAGAATACAGTTCCATTAGCCATCAGATCTTATTGATGGATCCTCTTCCTAGTATTGGGAAAGCATACTCCATGATAACTAGGATAGAGAAACAGAAGGTTATTCACTGTGGTTATCAGGAAATTCAAGGCAATTCTGCTATGGCTGTAAGGATTTATAGGGACAAGAAAGTAACTTATCAGATCAAGGAATCAGGTACTGATCAGGTTGAAGAATAAGATGGTTTCAGGAGGAGAAATGTCAGAAGACCTGACCTGAAGTGTGATCATTGTGGAAAGCTAGGACATGTGAAGGAGAACTGCTTCAAAATCAAAGGATATCCAGAATAGTGGGAAGGCAACAGAGATGTTGCTGTTAAGCCTCAATTTGCTCCACAGATCTATCAGAAACCTGGTCAGAAGTATACAGCACATGTGGCTATGGAGGAAGAGGATACACCACTGAGTGATCCAGATGCAAAATTGCATGCACTAGTTGCAAAACTGGTGGAAGCACAACTTGAGAAGAAACAGAAAGGGACGGAACAAATTCCAGATCAGTATGGAGCAGTGATCTATGCACATTATCATGATTTTGCAGGTAGCTTGGTCACAAAATTTTCCCTTAATGTTTTTACTTTGACTGATGATAAGTGGATTGTTGACAGTGGAGCATCAAGTCTTATGTGTGCAAATCTGTCTATGTTTCATAATGTTGTTGCTGTGCAAAGTCCCACACCAGTTTATTTACCAGATCACACAGTTAAGCAAGTCACAGCTATAGGATCAGTCAAGTTGAATCCCTCAGTCACCCTGATTGATTGCCTACACATTCCTGATTTCAGATATAATCTCCTTTCTGTAAATAAGCATACTAAGTCCATGCCTGTTATCTTCAAATTCTCTTCTGGTCTTTGTGTACTGCAGGACCTCAGAACTAACAAAGTCATTGCAGCAATCAAAGAAGAAAATGGCCTATACATTTTAGACAGCCATTCATTTCATCCAGACATCATCAAGCTGAGACTTCATTCAAAACCATTCCAAAGTACTGTAATAGGAGCTGTTGCTAATCAGAATCCACCATCTCTTCATTCTTGGCATCTTAGATTAGGTCATCCTTCTAATGATGTACTAAAACACATTTCTGAAACTGCTACATTGTCCAATACTGATAGTATTTGTACAGTTTGTCCTATGGCAAAACAACATAGACTGCCTTTCTCACTCAGTACCAGTTTTACTCAGTCTCCTTTTATGTTGTTGCATTTGGATTTGTGGGGACCTTATAAGATCAGTTCCATTAATGGTTGCAAGTATTTCTTAACAGTAGTAGATGATTGTACTAGATCTACATGGACTTATTTGATAAAATCCAAAGATCAAGTGTTTTCAATTCTCAAACTGTTTCTTGCATGGTTCAGAATCAGTTTCATACCTCAGTCAAATCAGTAAGAACAGATAATGGAAGTGAGTTTGTTAATCTTGAGTGTGAACAATTGTTTGTTGATTCAGGTATATTTCATCAGAAATCATGTCCTTATACTCCACAGCAGAATGGTGTAGTGGAGAGAAAACACCAGCATCTTTTGTAAATAGCTAGAGCTATTCTTTTTCAATCAAATTTACCCAAACCTTTCTGGGGAGATGCAGTTTTGACTGCTACCTTTCTGCTCAATAGACTTCCAACTCCAATTCTTTCATGGAAAACACCTTTGAACTGTTGTTTCATGAACAACCTGATTTGTACATGCTCAGAACTTTTAGTTGTTTAGTCTATGCAACCAATACATCTCCACACAAAGATAAGTTTGCAGAGAGAGCATATCCCTGTGTATTCATTGGCTATCCAACAGGTCAAAAGGCTTATAAGCTGTTTGATTTGCATAATCACAGGTTGATCATATCTAGGGATGTGGTTTTTCATGAATCTGTCTTTCCTTACTCATCATCCCTTCCTTTCTCTTTTTCCCTTCCATTCACAGACACTTCTTTTTCTGATCATCCTGAATCCTCTAATCCTGCACTTCCCTTTCCTATTCCTTCTCCACCATATGATACTGGTGCAAGACACAGCACTAGGGTTATCAGACCACCTGTTTGGGCCAAAGATTTTGTATCTTCATCCATCCAACCTTAGTCAAGCATTTTTGCACATGTTCTTAATGTTTCACAGGCAAAGGAACCATTCACTTAGCAGCAAGCAAAGAATTCTCATGAATGAGTTAAGGCTATGGCTGAGGAGCTCACTGCCCTTGAGCAAAATCATACATGGGATCTGGTAAAGCTGCCACCTGGAAAGAAGCCATTGGTTCAAAATGGATCTATAAACTGAAGTATAATGCAGATGGGAGCTTAGCTAAACACAAAGCTAGGCTAGTTGCCAAAGGTTTCAATCAGATAGAAGGTATAGATTTTTTTGAAGTGTTTTCACCAGTGGCTAAGGCAGTCACTATCAGAATACTTCTGGCTCTAGCTTCAGCTTCACACTGGCATGTTCATCAGCTTGACATCAACAATGCTTTCCTGCATGGGCATTTGGATGAGGAGGTCTACATGAAACTTCCTGATGGTTATCATGCCTCTACACCTCATCTGGTTTGTAAGCTGACTAAAAGTCTCTATGGATTAAAACAAGCCTCCAGGCAGTGGAACAAGGAGTTTACACAACATCTTTTGAGCTTGAACTTCAATCAATCTCACCATGATCACTGTCTTTTCTTAAAGTTAACCTCTTTTTCTTTCTTGGCTGTGGTTGTTTATGTTGATGATGTTCTCATTATGGGAGATTCTCTTGCTGCCATTACTGCTGTAAAGGAATCTTTACATCAGAAATTCACCATCAAAGATCTTAGACCCGCTCACTATTTCCTTGGCTTGGAATTACATAGATCATCTTCTAGTCTTCATCTTCATCAGCAAAAGTATATTCAGGATATTGTGTCTGATTGTGGTCTTCTTCACAGTAAACCTGTAGCTACTCCATTTCCTTGTTCTTGGACTATTCATGATGAAGACTCAGTTCCACTTTCTGATCCCAGTATTTTTCGAAGACTCATTGGCAGACTGTTATATCTCAACTACACCAGGCCAGACATAACCTTTGTTGTTCATCAGTTGAGTCAGTTTGTACAGTCTCCTACTCATCATCTTTTGAGTGGTGCTTTGCACATTGTCAAATATCTTCATCACCATCCAAATCATGGCCTTTTCTATCCTTCAGCTAATGATCTCAAGCTTCATGCTTATTGTGATGCTGATTGGGCAACCTGCAAAATTTCCAGAAGATCAGTTACATGGTTTGCTGTTTTCTTAGGTTTCTCTTTGATCTCTTGGAAATCTAAGAAGCAATCCATTGTATCCAAGTCTTCTGCTGAGGCTGAGTATAGGAGTCTTTCCATGACTTCTTGCGAGCTGAAATGGATCAGTTATATTGCTCGAGATCTTCATCTTTAGGTCCAGTTTCCCATTCCTCTTTTCTGTGATAATCAGGCTGCTCTCCATCCAACTGCCAATCCTGTGTTTCATGAACGAACCAAGCATTTGGACATTGATTTTCACCTCGTCCGTGATTACCATCTTGAGGGTTTTCTCCTCCCTTCCTTTGTTTCTTCTCGGATGCAACTGGCCGATGTTCTCACCAAATCCCTTCCTGTGGTATCTTTTCTTGCCAATCTGTCCAAGCTCAGTTTTTGTTCTCTCCAATCTGAGCTTGAGGAGGGGGTGATGAAGCAGTGAAAGAAATCTGAATCAGTGCAAGAGGAAAACTGGAGGCCAGTTTAAAACAGCTCGACTTTGGCGCCAACTTCAAATCTTCAGTTTAAGTTTGAAAGTGCCAAAACGACATCAAACCACTGCGTTTTCATTTCCTCCTGATTTTGTTCTTTGGCCAAAACACGTGTCGTGCTATGACTGGCTTTTCATTTTGTTTGTTTTTTCTGCTTTGTGGTACCAGCTTAAAAGTTGTGATTTGGTTGAGTTTTGGATTGTGTGGTACAAAGTAAACAATGCAGTATCAATGAAAACCTCCTTTTCTTCTTCATTTTTTCTCTGAACTTAAATTTTCACAAAGCTGAGTGAAGATGAACAATCTAGGAGTGAATCAGATGCAGAAGAGGAACTGCCCTAACCAAATCCAATTGAGGAGCTAGAAGAGGTACGATCTGAACCGATTGCTGGGGTTAGTGATACTATGAATAATAAGAAGTTATGGGTAGACATAATTAGTGGAAATAGAGTACAATCTAATGGGATGAACATTGAGTACTTTGTGCCGAAGATGATTAATGGGGAAATTGAGGTGGAAATTGAACCAGATGATGTTGAATCGGAATTGAAATATTGGGAGAATTCTTTAATTCTTTATGTGATTGGAGGGGATTAATCTATGAATGATTTGAAGAACTATATGATGAACATTTGGTCATTTATAACGTTGCCTGAAATGCTGTGGATGTTGACATCACTCAGAGAGTACCATAGATAGTGAATATTAAAGACGTGAATGGGCAGTTGATTAACCAGGCTATAGACTTGGAGTGGAAACCTTTGTATTGTGATTAATGCCTCATAGGGGGAGCATCAATGCAAAGCGGATGAGATGAAAGGAAAACCAGTACAAGTGTGGAAACCTAAGATGAAGGAAACTCATAAAGAGGATGTGACTGAAGATAATAGTGGGGATCAGCCAGGGAAAACTGAGTGGAGTGTGGTTAATAAGAAGAGTAAAGGAAAATAAGCTACAGATAAAGGGCCGAGGTTAACAGTAATTGGTAGGTCATCACCTTACCTCTCAAGGTTAAATTTGTAAGCCTTAAATGCTTCCTATCTACAACTAAGTATATAATGGCAAGTCGGGGTCGTCCACGAAGAAGATAATTTTCTTAAGCGTTTAAACATATAAGGTTGATATTATGGTAGAAGTAAATATATATATGTATATAGACATATAAAAAGGCAAGTAAATGGGGGGGTGGGGTTGGTTGGTTGGTTTTCCTAAGTTAAGAAAGTAAAAGACAAAACAACTAGCAAAGTTAAGTAACTATGCTAATCATCAAGCAAACTAAGAAAAAGGGTAAAAACTACAAAAGACAGAGTCTTTGGGGCAATTAATATCTACTTCCAAACCTAATGTAGATCATTGAACCATTCACTCGTTCTATCACATTCGTTACCTATGGGGAATGCTAAAACTTCCCATTCGAAGATCAACATTCATTCCTTCTTAATAGTAATTTGCAAATACAAACAACGACCATTTGCAAACCTCACTGATAATCACTTTAGGCAAATTACACCATAAAGGTATTTCATCAACGTCATTATACACGAAAAACCATAGATTTGATAACAACAAGCCTTCTACCAAAGTCATAGCCATTTAACCAAACATAGCATTCATTAGACTAAACCAAGAACAAACCACATTCAATATTCAACCTTTCATTGCATCTATAGGATAAATATGAGAACAATCCACACTAACATACTTATCAAGCAAGAATTACAACACATTATACACTAGAAGTTCTAAGTCCATGTACTTGGATTTTCATGCCAAATGAGTAAAGAAATTTGCAACTTTCCTTACACCCTAACACTTTAATCATGCAAACACTTCCTATTCTCAAACAACCCATGATATAAATGAAGTAAAATATCACATTAAAACACATGAATCCTAAATAACAAATACTTCAAGAAAGAGTGAAATAAATGTTCTTACTACATAGATATAGAAGCTTCAATAAATTACTCCCAATATTAAACTAACCTAGTTAATGAAAAGACATGATTAACCTACAAAAACTAAGAAAAGAAAGAAAGGAAAACTAGGGTTTTGAACCCAAAAAAAATCGCAGGATGAAGAAGGTCTAAAGAGGAGAGAATATGATTTAGTATTTATAGTACAAAAAAGTAAGAAATTTCTGGCCACCCGTCTGTCGTGAGTCGCGACCAATCCATCGCGAGTCACGATCGAGCCCAGTTTCAGCATCTTGATTTCTTTCTTCTTTTTGTTTCAAGTCATCCTCCCCACTTCACTTATCTTCAAGCCTTCAAAAGCTCAAATGCAAGTTTTCAAATCTTCCAAAGTAATCTTCAAAGTCTTTAAAGTCTTCAAACAACTTGCCTTGTCACACAAAATCCTCCAGAAAAGTAATAAAAACGTAAAAGTCGCTTTTAACTCTTCTTAGAGAATTTCAAGGCAAAATATCACATATAGAGCACAAAAGTGTACAAAACTGAATCCTAAAAGTCCTAATATAACCATATAAAATGGACACATCAAACCTCCCCGCACTTAAACCTTACTCACCCTCGAGTAAGAAAAGATTCAAGCACACAGAGGAATTCATATGTCAACATCCTAAACTAATATTCCCCCAATCAAACCTCACAAAAACTCTCAATATCGTAAATCTCAAAATCAAAGCTCAAATGAGAATTTTTTTCACACACACAACCCCAATTCCTAAATCAAACCAAACCTACCACTTATCAATTCACTACCCATAAAAATATTTCAAAATCCCAAATTGATAATCCCAAAGTCCAATGACACAAAATGAAGTTAAAATCATAAGAAAGGTTCAAGCACATACTTCACTTCATACCAATATATCAACAAAAATCCAATGACCACTACCACAGAGACCCCCCTCTAGCACCGGTTTTTTAGCACCGGTTTTCAAAAATGGAGCATAGGTTATTTTATAAAATTTTAACACCGGTTTTTTTAAAATTGGTGCTAAATTTTACAATAGCACCGGTTTTGGAAAAAAATTAGCTCCTGTTTTTAAAAACCGGTGCTAAAAATTTGAAATTTTTATTTTTTCCGCCAAAGAAATAGCCAAAAATTTTAAATAGCACCGATTTGGAAATATTAGCACCGATTTTTAAAAACTGGTTCTAAATATTCGTAAAATTCTATCTTCCCGCCAAAAAATTCAAAATAGCGCCGGTTTTAAAAACCAGTGCTAAAAATTTAAAAATAGCACTGGTTTTAAAAACCACTACTAAAAATTAAAACGTAGCACCAGCTTTTTAAAAAAATAGCACTAGTTTTAAAAACCCGTGCTTAAATTTAAAAATAGCATCGGTTTTTAAAATTCGGTGCTAAAAAATTTTAAAATTCATTTTCCTGTCAAAGAAAAAGCCAAAAATTTTAAAATAGCACCGATTTTGGAAGAAAATTGCACTGGTTTTAAAAATCGGTGCTAAAAATTTTAAAAATTCATTTTTCCCGCCAAAGAAATTGCCAAAAAAAATTAAATAGCACTGGTTTTTAAAAATCGGTGCTAAATATTTTAAATTTCTATCTTCCCACCTAAAAATCGCAAAAACAAATCTAAATAGCACCATTTTTGTAAAAATAATAGCACCGATTTTAAAAGCCGGTGCTAAAAATCTTTAGAATTCATTTTTCCCGCCAAAGAAATTGCCAAAAAATTTTTTAATTCAATCTTCCCGCCAAAAAATTCAAAATATTCGTCGAAATTTTTTGAAGTTCTATTTTTCCACCGAAGATTTCAAAAAATTCGCCAAAAATTTCAAATAATCTTGCCAGAAATTTCATGGGGTGGGATCAGCTGCGCAACCGCTCTAAACTATTTTTGTAACTTTCAAAATCGCTCACTTATTTTGTTGACTTTAACTAATAACTATGTTAAGCTAAATTAATTAACGATCAACCTTTATTGAACTAATTTCTAGCGAGGAGGAAGACGAATTTCTGGTGGAGGAGGAAGACCCGAACCCGATGCAAACAAGGACAGCTTGGTGAACACCCATGTAAGTCTTGCTATCTATATTCAAGTGGTGCGGATTGGTGTGAATGGTTTTCATCAGTATGATAAATTTTGTGCGGATTTTATTGTGCGAATTTATGCGGACTTTATTGGATGAATTTCTTGTGCGAATTTTCTGCGGATTTGTTTTGCGAATTTGCAAGGAGGAACTTTTCGTGTGGGAGGCTGTCTTCGATTTCATTTAGTGCAATTTGTATAGAACTCTATTTTTGTGTGGCCTCTGTGGAAAGAAGTAGTTCATATGCTAAACCCGTGTGGATTGCTGTGGAACTCTATTTTGAGTAGTTCAATACTATGTGGAATCGTTCGTTCGGCGTGCAGAACAGTGATGAAGCTTAGGTATAAAAACTCATAGCATTTGAGTGCTTTCATTCTAGTGAACTTGTGCTATACCCCAGCCTTGTTTGCTGGTTTGATTGCAACCCTCGACCAAGTGCTATGGATTCTTAGGGAGCTCCTTAAGGAAAATCTGGGCTGATTTGTGAGGGGATTTTTAAGGAGAATCTATGTTGTTCCTTGGTGATAGTGGATAGGAAGTATGAAAGTACATTTGGGAATGGAATTAATGATGGGTTTCATATATAGAGATTGTAACTACTCAACTGATTCGGGCGAGCTTGGGGTCAAACCCTGGGCACTTGACCGGTCTAGCTTGCGTTCAGATCTCGGCCTACCCCTCCGGCCTAGCTAGTGCCCAGAACCCGGTCACCTTCCGGCCCTGTGTGCACTCGAAACCTGGAAAAATCTCACCCTTGTAAGTGCCCGACAAACCACGGTCTTGCATGTGTTCAAACCCCGGCAAACTCCCAGCCTCGCTTGTGCTCAGTTCCCGGAAACCGCCCGGCCTGGTCTTACCTGAATTAGTTGGAGTTGAGACTGATTTGCTGTGCTCTATGCCATGGATGTGTATTTCTTTTTATTCACTTTGAACACCCATATGTATGCCCAGAAAAAGATAAATAGAACAGCTAATTCTCGTAAATGGTGGATTCACTTATTTTGTCCAGTTCCCGGGGAGTCCCCTGTGCCAGAAAATTACGTTCTAGGCAAGGAAGCAAGTCTAGATGCGAGATTCGTTTCACAGCTGGATCGGGACATTTTGAGTTTGGACCTGGAAGGGATTACAGCCTCGAAGAGGCTATGCCCTCGAAGGGGTTATACCCTCGAAGGGGTTAATCCCTAGAAGGGGCTCTGCCCTCGAAGGGGTTAATCCCTCGAAGAGGCTCTGCCCTCGAAGGGGTTATACCCTCGAGGGGGCTTTGCCCTCGAAGGGTCTCTGCCCTCAAAGGGGTTATACCCTCGAAGGGTCTCTGCCTCAAAGGGGTTATACCCTCAAAGGGGCTCTGCCCTCGAAGGAGTTATACCCTCGAGGGGGCTCTGCCCTCGAAGGGGTTATACCCTCGAGGGGGCTCTGCCCTCGAAGGAGTTATACCCTCGAGGGGGCTCTTCCCTCGAAGGGGTTATACCCTCGAGGGGGCTCTTCACTCGAAGGGATTATACCCTCGAGGGGGCTCTGCCCTCGAAGGAGTTATACCCTTGAAGGGGCCCTGTCCTCGAAGGAGTTATACCCTGGAAGGGGCTCTGCCCTCGAAGGGGTCATACCCTGGAAGGGGCTCTGCCCTTGAAGGGGTTATACCCTCGAAGGGGCCCGATAAAAAAAGCAGCCTCTCTTCATCTGGCCACAAGGATTCCCACTGTTACTTGCATGGCCATTCGGCCCGGAAGGCTGATTTCACTCTCGGTTTCGAAGGCTGTCGCCGCACTTTAGCGACGGTTGGGTTCACACCCGTGGGGAACAAACCAAGGTTCGAGAACCGGTTCACACATCCGGTTGTATGGAAGTTGTACTGTTTGGTTGTGCTATTTGCCTGCGCTGCACTGAAAAGTGCAAAATGGCATCAGGCTGTCCAGTTGCCTAAAATGGAAATAACGGTTACAAAACTGTTACGCGGGGCGTGCACAATTGAAGTCATGCCCGGTCTCTTCATCATTTGGAGGTCTATCTATGGGGAACACTTGGGAGCAACACAGACTACGGTTAATCCGCTCCCAACCCCAATGGTAAAACTTTGGCACTCATCCAGAGATCGTTATCGAAGGCCAATAACGCCTCTTTATCTTCATCTTAGAGGCGTACATGGTAGAAACAGTGTGCCAGCTCTTCTCGGAGAAGACGCCATACTACTTCGCTTGAAGGCCAAGACCATTCTCGGTTTGGAAGACAACCGTGGGGAACAAACCATAGATGAAGAGCCGGTTCATACAATCGGTTGTATGGAAGTTGCATGAAGTGAGGGGCTACTGAGTTTGTTCTCATGCCCCTCGGTATTCTCACGGATGGTTTCTACAGGCCCCTGTCACCACGAAGGGGTAGCATCTTTTTTGGGCCACCTGGCTATATCATCTACACCAGGGGTAGCTTAGTAGATATCATGTATTCAGGGAATGGGACAAGGTTCCCACTCCCGTAGACTCTCCCGGTTCCTTTTGGTTCCTTTTGTTCGGGCCACCTGGTTGTACCACCTAGATCAGGGGTAGTTTAGTAGGTATCATGTATCACGGGAGTGGGACAATACTCCCACTCCCGTAGACTCCCACGGTTTCTTTTTATTTACCATTACCTTCGACTAGTGACTAAGCTGACTTTAACTAATCAATGGTCAAACTTTACTCGACTTTCAATATATAAATACTAATAACTAGGTTGACTTTGTCTAATCAATGGTCAAACTTTACTTGAATTTCAATAAATAAGCACTAATAACAAAGTTGATTTTAACTAATTAACCGTCAAACTTTATTTGAATTAGTATATAACTAATAAAAATGTTTGACTTTGTCCAATCAACGGTTAAACCTTACTTGACTTTCAATATATAAACACTAATAAAAAAGTTAACTTTAACTAATTAACAGTCAAACTTTATTTGAATTAGTATATAATAAATACTAATAAAAATGTTTGACTTTGTCTAATCAATGGTCAAACTTTACTTGACTTTCAATAAATAAACACTAATAACAAAGTTGACTTTAACTAATTAACGGTCAAACTTTATTTGAATTAGTATATAATAAATACTAATAAAAATACTTGACTTTTTCTAATCAACGGTCAAACCTTACTTGACTTTCAATATATAAACACTAATAACAAAGTTGACTTTAACTAATTAATGGTCAAACTTTACATGACTCTCTCTATATAGAAACACTAGTAACTAAGCCAAGGGGTAAGGTGGTTCAAGGGGCATGGGGGTTCGAGGGGTATGGTGGTTCGACGGGTAGGGTGTGGTTCAACGGGTATAGTGACTCGAGGGCCATGGCAGTTCGAGGGGTATGGTAGTGGTTCGAGGGGCACGGTAGAGGTTCGAGGGGTCGGGTGGTGGTTCAAGGGGTATGGTGGTTTGAGGGGAGCATTTGAGCACTTGAGGTCTTCGAGTGCTCGAGGAGACATTCGAGTCCTGGAGGCGTTCGAGTGCTCGGGGGGCATTCGAGTGATGGAGATGTTCGAGTGCTCGAATGGGACATTCGAGTTATAGATGTGTTCGAATGCTCGAGGGGGGCATTCGAGTTCTCGAAGGGGTCCGCGAGAAAAAAATATTTTATTTTGCATCGGGCTGCGTAGTTCTTCTACTGTTATTTGCATGGCCACTCGTCTAGAAAGGTCGACAACACGCTCGGTTCGAAAGGCCATTGCCGCACTTCAGCGACGGTTGACTTGACAACCGTGGGGAACATACCAAGGATCAACAATCGATTCACACACACGGTTTTATTGTAGCTATACTGTTGGTTCCGCTATTTGCCTGCGCTGCACTGGAAAGTGCAAAATGGCATCAGGCTATCCATTTGCCTAAAATGGAGAGGATGGTTACAAAACTGCTATGCGAGACGTGCGCGGTAGAAATCATGCCCGGTCTCTTCATCATTAGGAGGTCTATCAGCGGGGAACACTAGGAAGCAACACAGACTACGGTCAATCTGCTCCCAACCCCACCGAGAAAACCTCGCACTCATCAAGAGATCGTTATTGAAGGCCAATAACACCTCTTTATCTTCATCTTAGAGGTGTACATGGTAGAAGCGGTGTGCCAGCTCTTCCTGGAGAAGACGTCATACTACTTCACTTGAAGGCCGAGACCATTCTCGGCTTGGAAAACACCTGTGAGGAACAAACCAAGGCTAAAGAGCCGGTTCACACAACCGGTTGTATGGAGTGAGGGGCTAGTGAGGCTGTTCTCATGCCCCTCGGTATTTTCACAGATGATTTCTACAGGCCCCTGTCATCACGAAGGGGTAGTATCTTTTTTGGGCCACCTGGCTGTATCATCTAGTCCAGGGGTAGCTTAGTAGGTATCATGTATTCACGGAGTGGGACAAGGTTCCCATTCCCGTACACTTTTCCGGTTCACTCTGGGATACCTGATTGTATCATCTAGATCAGGGGTAGTTTAGTAGGTTTCATTGTATCACGGGAGTGGGACAATGTTCCCATTTTCGTAGACTCTCACGGTTTCTTTTTATTTACCATTACCTTTGACTAGTGACTAAGCTGACTTTAACTAATCAACAGTCAAACTTTACTCGACTTTCAATATATAAACACTCTAAACTAGGTTGACTTTGTCTAATCAACGATAAACCCTTACTTGCCTTTCAATATATAAACACTAATAACAAAGTTGACTTTAACTAATTAACGGTCAAACTTTGTTTGAATAAGTATATAATAAATACTAATAAAAATGTTTGACTTTGACTAATCAATAGTCAAACCTTACTTGACTTTCTATATACAAATAATAGTGACTAAGTTGACTTTAACTAATCAATGGTCAAACTTTACTTGACTCTCTCTGTATAGAAACACTAGATTTTTTTTGGATTCACTCGATTACATTCACTTATTCACTTTTCCTACTTTTCTCTCAAAACTCCACCTATTTCCTTCCTCTACATTCACTTTTTCTTTTCTTTTCTTCTCGATTCACTCGATTACCTTTTTGCGGTGGTGGTATGACGAGGGGCGGTGGTGGAAGGATGAGGTGGCGGTGGTGGAAGGATGAGGTGGCGGTGGTGGAAGGATGAGGTGGCGGTGGTGGTTGGATGAGGTCAAGCAGTGTGGTGTCGTGACCAGATCTACCTACTCGTTCAGCAAAATTGGTGAGGTGGCGAGGTCAGGCGGCGGTGGTGTCGAGCTTCAGCGGGGGTGGGTTGGGTAGGCTAGGGTTTTAGGGAGGAGCCATCACAGCAATGTGGTGGCGCAGGGGTAGCAGAAGTGGTGAGGTGGCGAGGTCTGGCAGCGGTAGTGATGGCGGGACGAGGCGAATGTGGTGAAGGGACAAGGCGGCAGTGGTGGTAGACTCCAATTTGCTCACCCCCTAAAACATGGCTTCATCCGAAATGGTAAGAACTCTTCAAGAAGTCCTCGATGTTTCCTCATTCTTTACCTCTGATTCCCCTTATGGAGTTACTTTTATTAATTGTTTGAGATTTTGGGGTAAAATGTGCGAATGAGGGTGAATTTTCTAGGGTTTGTATTCTTTTTTAAATTTTTCTTGTTTTATTGTGATTTCTGGGCTTGTGGAGATGTTAGAAAAATAAATTTTCTTTGCTTTCTCTGTCGAAATTCATCCTTTTTGTCCTCATAGGGTCGTGCTTATATATTTTTATCACGAACTTTCCTCATAAACTTAATTGTTGTTTTATCCCCCTTTGAAGTGAATGTGAATAAGTTTGATCTTGTGTTTGTTAAGTATTGATACAATCATCAGTATTCTTGAGTTTATTTTGCCTCTTCATGCTGATATAGATAAATTTTTGGAGGGATATAACTTTGCGGATTCATAAATCTGACTTTCTTGTCTTGCATGTAGCATGGCCCAGACGAGTGTTTGTTCAACACTATAGAGTCATGTGCAATTGATGCCTGGATTGATGTGGTGAGTACTCGTCTTCTTTGATGCACCTGAAGTCCTGAACTAAACATGCTTAATTAATAATTCATTTTTAGGCCGAATTTGTATCAGTCTCAGTTTCAGCATTTCTTGTTTTCTTACTATAATTATCTTATTTGGGAGAAAACTGATTCCCAATTGTACCTCGAATCTTAATGCTGAGTTCAGAACTTCTTTTTCTTTATTTCTAGCCTTTTGTATTCCATGGCAATGTTGTTGGCTGATGAAGTAAAGGATTTGTTTTTTTCCTTGCAGCATACACACTTTCCCTTTGTCTACTGTGTGGAAAATCTAATCTACAAGGGAAAGAGAACTGAGTGGGCAACATGCTTTGAGAAGTTGAGCTTGGACCCAAAGCCTGTTAACGAGTGCTAAAAAATGGACGTGGAAAAGAGGTGATTTTCACCTACCTCTTTTATTGTTTTCATTTCGGTTGCTAAATATGCCCTTGCCATGTTCATGTACGGTAGTATAATCCAATTGTAGGACTTCAAACAAAAAAAGTTTAAAATTTTCTCTGACATTTTTTAAACAGAAATGCCATATAGAACTCCAGATGCTTAGTAACCATTTCTTGATACATAATTTTGGGTGCCACATTCAGGCATTCTTAGTCAATTTTACTAGTTTTGTGCATTTGAAATGAAATGAGTGCTAGTTACCAACTGACTTATAAGGTGTAAATTGTGCAGATTGAATTGGTATATGCTGCACAAACAAAGTGTCTACAGCCTCCTCAAAAATGCGTCCCATGGCTAACTGTGGATAAACAACCACTTTACGATGTAAGTTTCCAGAATTTTATTATCTTCTAATCTGTGATTCAATGAGTTTTTACCACTATTCTAAGTATCCATTGGATACTAATGTGTGTTACTTGTTATAGATGAAAGGATGATGCTTCCTTCAGTCTCTACTGCCTTGGTACTATCACTTGGAATTGGTATATATGAGGCTGCGGCAATGTTCTTTGGATCAATAGTTTTTCTTAGCATAATGGGTATATCAACGGTATGGTTTTCTCCTCCACTGTCAGACTTCAGTTGTAATTAGGACCTATACTGAATTGCAGCTTTTTTCATAGGCTTCTCCGATGAGAGTTCTAGCAGAGCATTTTCACAGCATCTCGTCTTCCCGCTCAAAGCCTTGTCCCTTTTTCCTTCGACGCACAGAACCCACGGTTTGCTAATGTCTGAATATTCTGAATTCTTTTAGTCATTTAGTATGTAGCGTCTTTTTGTGATTTTCTCGTGTATGTAGAGTCTTAATTATTGACGGTTGGTTTGCTGTTGTGCCGAGGTGAGGGTGTTGTGTTGTGGTGGTGAGATTGATTCCTCTCCAAGGTCTCCGCTGTAATGTTTAGTCTCATAGATTATTCATTTTGTATCATAATTGTTTTTGTTTTTATTTCTATATTATCAATTTTGTGAAGTTAATTTTATTATTAAATTAATATCCTACTAAATTGTTAATTTTGAGTCTTTTTCCCTTCCTCTGAAAGCGGCAGCGCGCTACTGCTTTCAGAGGAAGGGATTTTTTTAGTCGTCGTAAATATTTTAGCACCAATTAAAAAACCCGTGCTAACAAAAAATCCGTGCTACCAGAGCTAAAATTAGCACCGGTGGAAAAACCGGTGTTAAAATATTTAAGACTAAAAAAAATCGCTGCCGCTTTCAGAGGAAGGGATTTTTTTAGTCGTTGTAAATATTTTAGCACCGGTTAAAAAACCGTGCTAACAAAAAAATGGTGCTAACAAAAAAACCGGTGCTACCGTTGCTAAAATTAGCACCGGTTAAAAAACTAGTGCTAACGAAAAACCGGTGCTAAAATTAGCGCCAGTTTAAAAACCGGTGCTAACAAAAAATCCAGTGTTATTGTGGTACATATTAGCAACGGTTTTTAAACCGGTGCTAACAAAAAAACCAGTGCTAAAAGTAGGGATTTAGCACCAATTTTCTTCTAACCGGTGAAACCGTTTCATCGGTTACTTAGGCACCGATTTTGTTTGACAAAAAAACCAGTGCTAGAACAAAAAAACCAGTGCTAAAGGGGGGTTCCTCTGATAGTGGACACAAAATGAAGTCAACCCCATATAGGAGGTTCAAACACATACTTCACCCAATGTCAATATATCAACCAAAATGAAGTATGAAAGAATCCAGAATTTGATAACCATACTTCATTTTTCAACCGGCTAAATTACCCAATCCCAAGGTGTATCAAGATGTTGAGCTACCCGATCCATCCATATGACAATTGCAACCTTATGAATCCAATGCCGGTAGATAAGTGAAATCATAGCATTTTCCTTTTTTCTCTCTTTCTCTCATTTTGCCTAGGAGCCCTTTCAGGTTTTAATCCTAGCCACACATCATGTTTCTTTGGCTCACATCTCACATTTTTCTGTACATTTAGCCTCTCATTTTTAATTAGGTCGTCCTTTTGGGTTTTCGACCTATCCGGGCCCCCAATGTTGCCTAAGTTTCCCTCTCGGGTTTTCAACTTAGCGGGTTTTCTTCTTTTTTTAAAATTATTTTCATTTTCAGTTTTTTTTCAAAATTTTCAATTTTTTCTTCCTTTTTCTCATGTGTTTCCAATCAAAAGTAGCAAAAAGAATTCCAAATAAAGCTAGCATGCATGTGAGTCTTCTAACCTCTCCCTGTACTTAAAACATTGCATTGCCCTCAATGTAAACATGTAAGATAAGAACAATAAAACTTCAAGGTAAGAGGTAGAGTGACTCTCGTTTCTCCACACAGTCGCCGGTGATACAGCGCAATCCCATGTATTTGTATAGAATCGGTCCTAAAATTCGTTTCAGAGCCGGAAGGGGGAGCAAAAGTGCCATAGAAGAACTCACCCCTCAAGCAAAACGTTGTCTCCTTGGTGCCGTTTGATCAAGACTAACACCACAGAGAACAACATCAAACTCACAAGTACATAAGGATTTGTAATACTAGGTTTAGCATCAAAAGTTAATAACCATAGTATTCTCAACGAACAACCACTCCATCATGAAATCACCACTATAAGATTGTAAAATAAAAATATCCAACATATATCGACACATATCCAAGCATCATTATAGAATATAGCAATTATAGTAACAATGATGTAGTTGGCAGACTACAATCAACAAAGGTACTATAAAGATGCAAGAATGTTCATATGTCAATATAAGTAAGATGGTGGAGGAATAAGCGGAAGTGTGGTGGTTCTTGGGAGTATTTGTGGAGAAGAAGAAAGGATTATGCAGTATTTAAGCTCAGTTGAAAAGATGGTTTCTTCATCGCGACTCGCAATAGTACTGGTCGCGACTCGCGATGCCTTGTCACGACTCGCGACCATGCCATCGTGACTCGCGATATCTTGGGTCTGTGAGCTCAATTCTTCTAGAAATGTTCTGATTCGGTCGCGACTCGCGATGACCATGTCACAACTCACAAAAAGCTGGTGCTGGGAGTTCATTTTTACTCCCATGTTCGCCGTGACTCGCGATATATCCATCGCGACTTGCGAGGACAGGGTTTCCCACCACTTAGAAAGAAACAAATTTCTTACCAACTTTCCAAGCTTTCTCCCCTTTCTCATGGATCTCATTCCTTCATCTCCTCCAATGCAATGCACTTCACTTTTCTACAAAACCATAGAAAAATATACCATAAAAAGAACAAGACAAAATAACAAAAACTAAACAACAAAAACAAAAATAAAGGCCAAATTTATTTACGTCATCGGCACGACAAATCTCCATATATTTAAGGTCATCTGCATGACCTAATGTTATCCATATGGTGAAGGCTTGAATCCCTTCACCATGAGTATCCAAAAGTAGAGAGGTGGAGGTACAAAACGTTCAAGAGGAAAAACTTTTTAAGGTGGAGATGGTTTAAAGGGAGTTGGGTGGTTAGGAGGTTTGGGATTGTCTTTTGACTCCTCTCTTATCTCCCTCAAAACATTAAAAAAAATGGTGGAATTGATTCACTAGGTGGGGGAAAGGGTGACGATGCTAATGAATGTAGCACAATCACCTCTTCCTCCATTTTTTCATCCTCAACAACCAACTCCTCATCCCTTTCAAACTCAAACTCATTTCTCATGGTGACCTCACTCACTGAATCTTCCAGTTCGACTTAGGATGGTGTATTTTCATAATCACGAGCTTCCATTTGGGCCAACGCTTCTAATATACTCCTCGCATGCCCCTCAATAGCCTCAACACTACAGGAGAGCCGAGTGTCCGGTTCCTCACTAGTAAAGTTGTTCAAGTTTACTATTGCATTCATGACTTCCTCACATGTCAAACTTGAACTTCCTTGTTGGGCATGGGGATGGGGTATGGTATAAGGTGGTGATGGCCAATTATTTTACTCATATTGTTGGTTTTCTGGCTCATTCTCATACCACCAATCCGGATTACCACTCCATTCTGGATTGTAAGAATTGTGGTATGGATACCATTCATGGGTTTCTTGCCCATGAAAACCAACATCTCCTACCTCTTGGTAGCACTCTTCATAATACCCTTGGTTTTGGAAACCAAGGATTCTTTCCCCCTCATAGTGCTCCTCCCTCAACAAATAGCAAGACTCCGTAGGATGGTCGGAATGACACATCCTACAAAACCTTGCTTGTTGAGCCTCTCTTCTCATCATGAGTTTCCTCAAGGTGAGACATTCCATTTTTATTTTTATTTTATATTTTTTTCTTTTTCAAAAGTCTGAAATCATATTGCAAGGATTATCAATAAAAATTCACCAAGAACTCAAGCAATACCTACTCCGAACAAAAACAACCACCAAGGAGTGGAAAATAAAACAACTAACTAATATGCAACTAAATATGCCCAAACACTTAAAAATAAACGTCTCTTTCCCGCCAACGGCGCCAAAATTTGGGAGGTCATCGCCGTACCTCTCAAAGTTAAATTTATAAGCCCTAAATGCTTCCTATCTACAACTAAGTAGATAATGGAAAGTCGGGGTCGTCCACGAAGAAGAGCAATTTTCTTAATCGTTTAAACATATAAGGTTGATATTATGCTAGAAGTAAATATATATATATAGACATATAAAAGAAATTAAATGGGGGGAGGGGGGGTTTCGTTGGTTGGGTTTTCTAAGATATGAAAGTAAAAGTCAAAACAACTAGCAAAGTTAAGTAACTATGCTAATCATCAAGCAAACTAAGAAAAAAGGTAAAAACTACGAAAGACAAAGTCTTGGGGGCAATTAATATCCACTTCCAAATCTAATGTAAATCATTGAACCATTCACTCATTCTATCACATTCGTTACCTATGGGGAATGCTAAAAGACTAAATTGTTTTTTGGTCCCTTACAAAGTATCTTTTATTATCTTTTGGTCCCCAGTTGCAAAACCACAGTTAGATGGTACCCTACAAATTCAAAACATTGTTTTTGGTCCCCAAACCCAGTTTCCGGCCAGATTTCTGGTTTTCCGGCGCACGTGCCGGTCACGTGCCATTTTTTCCGGTAAACTCGGGGCTAATTTGGTAATTTCACAAATTAAAATCAATTTACTCATTTTTTTCTGGGCAAACACTATACATCGGCGTACAGTAAATTAAAAAAATTCCTCAGCTCCGTCGCCGCTTACCGGACCTTCAAATCCTCAGCTCCATCGATAGACCTGGCACATCGGCATCGGAAACAATGGTTCTGGGCAAACCCTAGACTCGATTCAAATCGAATCGCCACCCTAGAATCGATTCAAACGCCGGCAGAGGATCCCAGTGGCGGCGGAAACGAAGGCCAACAGCGGCACATCGGCATCGGAATGATGGTTCTGGGCAAACACTTCATTGAGACGGTAAATAGATGGATGGTGAATCAGTGCTCGTTGGCCTTGCCGTCGGAGAAGAGGTTCGTGTGGTCAGAATCCGAGACCACCATCAGAAACCCTAGACTCGATTCAAATCAAATTGCCGCCCTAGAATTGATTCAAACGCCGGCGGAGGAGCCTAGTGGCAGCGGAAATGAAGGCTAGCAGTGGCACATCGGCGTCGAAAATGATGGACCGTGAAATTACCTCAGCCACTAAGAAGAAGAACTAGAACAGGAAGAGAGATTTGCACATTGCATATGATAAAATGTCATTGGGCCCCTTCTCTTCTTCCTCATCCTCATCCTCATCAAGGGCGGTGTTCATAAACTCACTCATTGACCTCTGGTATTGCAGCAACATCGGAGTCATCCTCCTCAACAAATACCTCCTCTCAAACTATGGCTTCGCCTTCCCGATCTTCGCCTTCCCGATGTATAGTGTTTGCCCAGAAAAAAATGAGTAAATTTTTTTTAATTTGTGAAATTACTAAATTATCCTTGAGCTTACCGAAAAAAATGGCACGTTACCGGCACGTGCGCCGAAAAACCAGAAATCTGGCCGGAAACTGGGTTTGGGGACCAAAAACAATGTTTTGAATTTGTAGGGTACCATCTAACGGTGGTTTTGCAACTGGGGACCAAAAGATAGTAAAAGATACTTTGTAGGGGACCAAAAAAATAATTTAGTCATGCTAAAACTTCCCATTTGAAGATCAACATTTATTCCTTCTTAATAGTAATTTTCAAAGACAAACAACGATCATTTGCAAACCTAATTTATAATCACTTTAGGCAAACTACACCATAAAGGTATTTCATCAACGGCATTATACACGAAGAACCATAGATTTGATAACAACAAGCCTTCTACCAAAGACATAGCCATTTAACCAAACATAGCATTCATTAGGCTAAACCAAGAACAAACTACATTCAAGATTCAATCTTTCATTGCATCTATAGGATAAATATAAGAACAATCCACACTAACATACTTATCTAGCAAGAATTACAACACATGCCTAATGAGTTAAGAAATTTGCAACTTTCCTAACACCCTAACACTTCAATCATACAAACACTTCCTATTCTCAAACAATCTATGATATAAATGAAGTAAAACATCACATTAAAACACATGAATCCTAAATAACAAATGCTTCAAGATAGAGTGAAATAAAGGTTCTTAATATATAGATATGGAAGCTTCGATCAATTTCTTCCAAGATTAAACTAACCTAGACAATGAAAAAACATAGTTAACCTACAAAAACTAAGAAAGGAAAACTAGGGTTTTGAACTCAGAAAATCGCAGGAAGAAGAAAGTCTGAAGAGGAGAGGATAGGATTTAGTATTTATAGTACAAAAAATTAAGAAATTTTATGGCCACCCGTTCGTCGCGAGTCGCAACCAATCCATCGCGAGTCGCGAGTCGCGACCAGTTTCAGCATCTTGATTTCTTTCTACTTTTTGTTTCAAGTCATCATGTCCACTCCACTTATCTTCAATTCTTCAAGTCTTCAAAATCTCAAATGCAGGTCTTCAATTCTTCAAAGGTAATCTTCAAAGTCTTCAAAGTATTATGTCTTCAAACAATTTGCCTTGTCACACAAAATCCTTTAGAAAAGTAATAAAAGCGTAAAAGTCTTTTTTAACCCTTCTTAGAGAATTTCAAGGCAAAATGCCACATCTAGAGCACAAATATGTACAAAAGTGAATACTAAAAGTCCTAATATAACCATATAAAATGGGCATATCAGCAATACAGAGGGAGGACATCAATGAAGGGAGTAGCAGTAAAGGAAGCAAGGGCTTGAGGGTTTGGTAGGACCTTGCAGGTTCATATGACTATGTTCCATGATAGTTTCATGGAACATAAGGGGGGTAAATAAAACAGCTAAATGCAAAGAGGTTAGCTCCCGCCACAATATGTTGAAAACTAAAATAGCGGTGTTAGTTGAAACTAGAGTGAAAAGAGAAAAAATAGGAGAACTGAGAAGAATTCTTGGGCTGAAGTGGAAGTTTGAAGACAATTATGAGTCACATTAGAATGTGAGAATATGTATTTTATAGGACCCAAAGTTTTTGGAGATTAAGAATATCAAGGGCACTGATCAGCTGGTGCATTGCGAAGTGGTGGACAGGAAATGAGACTTGATCTTTTGGCTGACTGCAGTGTATGCAAGAAACCTTTTGAAACTGAGGAAGAGATTATGGATGGATATTGAAAACTTACAGAGCCAGGTACATGGATGGATATTGAAAACTTACAGAGCCAGGTACAAGGAGCTTGGTTAATTATGGGGGACTTTAACGATGTGCTGAACCTTAATGGCAGAGTTGGAGGAAGTGAAGTACAGGTTGCTGAATTCTGGGATTTGGTGCAAATGCTGACAAGGGTGGATCTGTTTGAGTGTGAGAGACTTTGTTACTAAGCAAGTGCATAGTCCAAGACACTCTAGATTCCTCAACTGCTTATTAGAAGATGACAGGGTGATAGAGGTTATTAGGAGGGGCTAGAGGGAACCATTGGAGGGAAGGCCTGTGTTTAGAATCTATAGAAACCTTTGGAGATTGCAACGAGAATTGAAGATACACACTAAAAATTTGTCATGGGCCAAACAAAAGTTGGTGGAGGCTAGGAACAATTGGCTGAGGCACAGAGGGAGCTTGGTAATAATAGAATGGATAAGGAGAGGATTATGATGGTGATCCACTGTATTGAAGAGGTTTCCAAGTGTGGTGGTGGTGGTAGGTGGGGGTGTGGGGGGGGATGATGAAAAAATAGCAACTCAAATATCTAAAGTGGACAATATATGATTGGGAGATGGGAATAACTCGTATTCCATGCTAATGTAAAGGCTAAGAACTCTGCAACTGGGCTTTGAAGATTGAAAAGGCTGATGGAACTACGATTGTTGAGCAGGATGACATAGAGGCAGCTGTGGTGGAGTTTTACAGCAACCTAGTAGGGAGAAAAGAGAAAAAATCAGGAGAGTGGCTGTCACAGTGATCAGGAAGGGGAACCTTCTAAGCAAGGAAGGGCAACAAAGTCTGATAGAAGAAGTGGAAGAAAAAGATGTTTTTCAAGCTTTGAAGAGCATTGGAGATATCAAAGCCCCAGCTACTAAATTCTTTAAAGTGAATTAGGATGTGATTAAAGAAGATTTGATGATAGCTGTAAATGATTTTTTTGTGAATGGGAAGTTGTATAGAGTTGTGAACTGTACTTTGGTGACTTTAATTCCAAAGACTCCAGCTGCCAAAACAATCAAAGATTTGAGGTCTGTCTCATGTTGCACTACTGTCTATTAGATGATATCTAAGATACTCACTAACAGGTTGAGAAAGGTGATTGGAGAGGTAGTAAATGTTGACCATGCTGCATTTGTGCCAAGGAGGAATATACATGATCATGTGATATTGGCATATGAGATGATTAGAGGGTATAATAGGAAAGGAGGGGGGCCTAGATGTATGATCCAGATGGATATACAAAAGGCTTATAATATAGTTGATTGGGAGGCTTTAAGATTGATTTTAGCTGAGGTGGGACTACCTGGTAAGTTCATCCACTGGGTAATGATCTCTGTGACAATGGTCTCTTGTAGGTATATGGTGAATGGCAGAATCACTAGCTTTATGGAGGCTAAAAGGGGGCTAGGGCAAGGGGATCCCATATCTCCTCTTCTTTTTGTTATGGATATGGAATACATGAGCAGGAGTTTGAAATATTTGAGAGACAGTCCAGAGTTCAGATTACATGCCAGATGTGAGAAAGTCCAATTAGTTAATTTGAGCTTTGCAGATTATGTCCTCTTACTGTCAAGAGGAGATGTTGATTCAGTGGAGGCTTTGATGAAAGCTTACAATGTTTTCGCAAATTCAACAGGTTTGGCAGTAAACAAAAGTAAGTGTAGGGTTTATTTTGGAGCTGTAACTGAGGAGGTCAGATCAGAAATCCTGAGGATCACAGGGTTTGAGGAGGGTTTTTTGCCATTTAAATACCTGGGAGTTCCATTAGGAAGCCGGAAAATATCTCTTCTGATGTGTCAACCTTTGATCGAGAAGATGACTGGGAAGCTGAGGCATTGGAGTTCCAGGTTATTGACATATGCAGGTAGGCTCTAACTTGTCAAAAGTGTACTGTTCTCTATAGCTAGTTACTGGATGAACTGCTTTCCATTACCCAAGGCTGTTATAAAACACATAGAGGTCTTTCTCGATCTTACCTTTGGAGTGGAGAGGAGGAAATAACCAGGAAGGCTCCAATCTCCTGGGAGAGAGTTTGTTTGGATAAGAGAAATGGGGGCATGAAAGTGATCTCTTTGCAGGGCTGGAGTGAAGTTCTCTGTTTGAAAATTTTGTGGAACCTCTGTAGTAAAGCTGATCGAATGTGGATTAGGTGGATGCACAGTTACTATGTGACAGCTGACGTCATGAGAACAAAGTTTCCCCAGGATGTTTCAATTCTGAAAAATGTGGAGAAAGGCAAGGACAAGGCAGCAGGAATGGCTGAATAGAGGAAACAACTAGCCATAAATTATTTCAGGATGAGGGAGGTATATAAAGGGTTGAAGGAGGAGCTGGGAACAGTACCTTGGAAAACGATGGTGTATGGAAATATAGCCAGACTGAGAGCCAAGTTTATCTTATGGCTAGCTTGCCACAGAAGGCTTGCATTGCAACTAAGGATAGACTAGTGAGGTTTGGCATAGCAGTGGAGCAGCAGTGTGTGTTCTGTGATAAAATGGAAACACTGAAGCATTTGTTCTTTGAATGTGAGAAAACAAAGGCTGTGCGAAGTGATGTGTTGAGATGGATAAGAATATGCAGGAGACTCAGAGGATGGACTGCAAAAATGGAATGGCTAACACGGAGCAGCAAGGGTAAAGGTTGGAGGAGTCAGATGTTGAAGATGGTGTCTACAGAAATAATCTATGGGGTTGGAAATGGCGTAATGACGCTTGCTTTGGCAAATTTCATACATAATTGGTGGTTATTAACAATACAATTGAATGTATAGTGTTTAGAGCATGGAGTAAGCCTAGTTTAAAGGATAGAGTAGCAAACTTTATGATTTTGGCAGATTAGGAGGAGAGGAGAAAGAGGAACGTACGTATGAGTTTTGGTCATTAATGAAGTTCATTATTTCCAAAAAAGTTATTTATATGTATTAAGGATATGATAATTATATATATCTCATTGCAATGAATAAAAATAAATAACAAATGACCTTATTAGTCTCACTAATTATAAAATGTCCTCATTTAACAGTTAGTCAGTCTAAAATAAGACTTTGTCGTATATAAATAAATAAATAAGTATACATATTTGAGTCTGTCTCCTGAAAAACGGTCTTTCCATAAATCATGGAAGGACTAAGGTTTAAAGTGAAAATTAGAAGAAATGAAGATAAAATTTCCAGGTTGCATGAATCAGGTTATAAACTTTATAACTACTACACGTTGCATAATAAAATTTTAATATTACAACTAAGACATCTTACCTTTTATTATTCTAATTAAATATCGTCTTTTCATAGGCCTATGGAAAGACGGTCTTTCCCTAGACTTTGCCTACATATTTCTATCAAAAGTACTCTATCATTGTATAAAAAATCTGAACATTTTTTTTTATTTTAGATTGTGTGTTTCTTTGAATTTTCTTCTATATATATTTATATATTATAATGAGATATTTATGGTTTTAAATAAGTATATCTTTAGAAGTTATATATTTTAACAAGTTGTGATTGATTATGTATAGTAAAGAATTAAAATCAATAACATATTATAATATTTGCATGTTAATAAGTTATGATTGATTATACATAGTAGAGAATTAAAACCAGTAACATATTATAATATTGGTATATATGTTATTTTTAGACAATTTTTTGGCCATTGGGTAGTCAAAATGACTCAAATACCCCCGATTGACAGACAGAAAGCAAACAATATCTTATTATAGGGTGCTTGGGATAAGGAGTGTGTCCCTTGAAATACGGTCTTTTTATAAGTCATGAAAAAACTAAGGTTCTATAAATTAGAAGAAATGAAAATAAATGTTCAGGTTGCATTAATCAAGTCATAAACTTTGTAATTAATACACATTGCATAATAAATTTTTAATATTACAATTTAAAATTTTTATTTTTTTATTATTTTAATTAAAATTTGTCTTCCTATCAACATATGGAATAACAGTTTTTTTCAAAAGTTTGTCACAAAATATTACTCTGAGAAAATCATTTACCTTTTCTTCTTTTCGCATACAAACCTGCCAACTGGCCACTCCAAAATCAAAATATATCATTGATGTTCATCTACTGTATATGCCAGTATTGATACGGTATAAAACTAATAAGTTGAGAACTTGACTTATCTAAGTGAATCACATTAAAGTGCGCATCCATAGAATGTTTATCTCCGTAGCTTTATTTTATCGTTAGTCTGGTTATAAGTTAAGAAATTACAAAGATTTAAAGAGTCCGTCTCTTGAAAGACGATCTTTTCATAAATCATGGAAAGATCAAGGTTTAAAGTGTAAATTAGAAGAAATGAAGATAAAATTTCCTGGTTATATGAACCTGGTTATAAATTTTTTAACTACTACATGTTGCATACTAAAATTTTAATATTGCAACTAAGACCTTTTACCTTTTATTATTCTAACTAAACCATGTCTTTCCATAAGCCTATGGAAAGACCGTCTTTCCCAAGACTTTGCCAGATTTTTAAATTATAAATTAGAAAAAATTAAGATAAAAATTTTGACTACATTAATCGGGTTATAAAACTTAATTATAATTACAGCACATTGTATAATAATTTTTCAATAGGGCAAATGACTTGGCAAACCCTCTAACTATTGTCATTTGATCCTTTTGACCCCTCATTTTTTTCGTTCACTTTCATCCCTGAACTACCAAAAGTGTTACATTGTAACCCTTCCGTCCGATCAAACCATTAGCCTCAGTCAATAGCCTCAATTATGAGGGCAAATGAGTAATTTCACTTTTCTCTTTTTTTCTTTTTTCTTTATCCTTTTCTGATTTATTTCCATTTCTTTCGTATCACCTCTTATTTCCCTTCTCGCGACTCCATCGCCTTACCACCGTCCACCTCCAATCCATCATCGCCAACTCCATCGCCTACCACACCTCACCTCTGTTTCATTTCACTCACCACCTCACCTTCTTCTTTGGCCACCCGCTACCACCGTCAGCCATCACCATCCTTCTCCTTTGGCCACTCGCCAACTCTGCCACCACCCACCACCAACTCCGCCCGCCGCCACCATCGCCAACTCTGCCACCTGAATATTTCTATGTTTCCTAATCTACAAAACCCATCTCGAAAACATATCTGAAATCATCAGAGTCAGACCAGATGTCCATCCCAACGCTACCCTCCACCACCCCAGCCCGCCACCACCCATCCCATCCCATCTCTCACCACCACAATCCCATTCCGCCCCAATCGGATCCCGGTCCACCACCACCATCTCAGCCGCGCGTTGCTTGAATCGGCGGGAGAAAAGGAGAGCGGGGCGACACTACTCAAATGGGAGAATAGGAGAAAAGAATAATCAGAGGAGAAGAGGAGCAAAGAAGCAGGCGCCGGCAAGAGAAAAGAAGCTGGGGAGAAAAGGAGAAAAGAAAAGAAGAGAAAAGAAAAAGAAAAAAAAAAGAAAAAGGGAAAAGAAAAAGAAAAAAAATGAGAAAAAGAAAAGGAAAATGTGAAACTACTACTTTGTCCTTAAATTTAACGTTTTTTACTGAGGCTAACGGTTTGATCGGACGGAATGGTTACAATGTAACGCTTTTGGTAGTTCACGGACGAAAGTGATCGGAAAAAAATGGGGTCCAAAAGGGTCAAATGACAATAGTTGGAGGGTCTGCCAAGTCATTTGCCCTTTATAATATTGTAACTAAGATTTTTTTTTTTTTACATTTCTATAATTCTAATTCAATCTCGTTCTTTTCCAATACTTCACCTTCTATTAAAACGAATTGAATTGAATTAAACTAAATTAAATTTAAGTATAGATAAATTTAAGAGAGCAAAGCCTATATATAGTATAAAGTTATTTGTTAAGATTTAATAGCTGAGAATCTAAATTATATATGCAAAATTAAAGTGTCCGTATATCATATCACGAAGCATGTGAAATTATTGCAAATGAATTTCATAGACAGTATGTCCGCAATAAGAGGTAAAAATATAATCAAAGGTCCATAATTATAGTAGCACAATATATTTAAAAGCAATTCCAAAATTTTTATTTAAAAAAAGGAGGGTATTATCGTCATTCTCAACCAAAAGTTGCACCTATAAAGCTCCCTCCACCACCAAGCAGGAAAAAAGTCCCACCATCATCGTCCGCTGATTCCGCTCTCCTCCACCAACCATGAGCCTCCTCATCTCCGCCGTCCTCCTCCTCCTTCTCGCCCCCACCGCCCATCCCCTCATCGACCCCGCCGCCTTCCTCGCCTCCGCGGCGCCGTCTCCGTCGCCGGCACCCTCTCCCGCCTCCGTTCCGGGCCCACCAAAGGAAGACATCGACTTCATCCGCACAAGCTGCGCCTCCACGGAGTACCCGCAGGAGTGCTTCGACTCCCTCTCCCACTACGCCGCCGCCGCGCAGCGAAGCCCCGTCCGGCTCGTCCGCATAGCCATAGCCGTGAGCCTGTCCCGAGCCAGAGCCGAAGCCGCCTACTTCAACACCTTGTCCAAGCAAGCCGACTTCGGCGCCGACCACCGCGCCGCATCGGCGCTGCACGACTGCTTCTCGCTGTTCGGCGACGCCGTGGACCAGCTCCACGGGTCGCTGAAACAGATGCGCAGCCTGGTGGATGAGTGCCGCCATCACCAACGAGGACACCTGCAAGGACGGGTTCGATGGCGTCCCCGAGGGCCCCGTCAAGTCCGACGTGTTTGGCCGCGTTCAGGCGATCGAGGCCGCCACCAGTAATGCTCTGTCGCTGGTGAATACGTATGCTGTCAAGGTTTCTACTGATTTCGTCTCCTACCCATGAAGGTTGATGGAAAGAGAGTTTAATTTTATGTGGTGGATTTTTGTGAGTTGATTTTTCATGTTTTAGTTGTACATTTGGGAAGGATGAGATGAATACATTCACTCAGGCGCGTAGTTCTGTGTTCCACATTCGGCTTCTTTTGTGTTTTGTAATTTGACAGGTTCGTCATATATTAATTTCTTTTTCCAGAATTAGACGTGGCTTTCTTTTTTTCTTTTTTTTTTAATTTGACATACTTTTCTTTCTTTAATTTCATTAGCTCATTTTATTTTTTTCTTTTCAAATTCATTTCATTCACCTAAATTCAACCATTTAAACCTATTGAGTAACATCCAAAGAACAAACAGGAGTAGTAGTGTACTCTGCTTTCTCCGCCGAGTGGGAGTTTTGTGACACTGTTCATTTGGTTAAGTTGATTAATTTTGCCGTCGATGGTGAATATGAGTAAAATTATCTTACTAGATAATATTTTTATGAATACTCTCTTCATTTTTGTAGATAAATTGTTAAGTTATATTGAATATATATGATACATTGTATAACTTAATCTACAACTCTCGGTCTCATTTCAATATGTAATTTAATTATTTATTTAGTTAAATATCTTAACTTTGATCATAAATTAAATTGAATTAGTGTATAAGCATAAATATTATTGAAGAATAACTTGTTAGATTGCTTATAACATATATTTTTAAAATGTCAATTGTTCACGAGTTTTAATTATCTTTAATAAAATATATTATGGATCAGACTCTTTTTCAGTTAACTTTAAAATTAAAGTGTGCATATTGAAATGGGATGGAGGGAGTAGTAATAAAGTGCATCCCTTTTCGTTTTTAATATGATTGAGTATGTTAAACAATAAAATATCGACTACAGTTTTGACCAATCATAAAAACCTTTATTTTAAAAAATAATTAGGCTAAATATAATTATTATATTTTGAAATTCATTTTAAAAGGTTTTTATGTACCTTATTGCTATAAATAAAATAAAATATCACCAAATTAGTCATACTAATTATAAAATGAGTACACCTAATTGTAATGAGTCTGTCTCTTGAAAGACGGTCTTTCCATAAGTCATGGAAAGACCAAGATTTAAAGTGCAAATTAGAAGAAATAAAGATAAAATTATCGGTTGCATGAAGCGGGTTATAAACTTTATAACTACTACATGTTGCATAGTAAATTTTTAATATTGCAACTAAGACCTTTTACCTTTTATTATTTTAATTAAACTCCGTCTTTCCATAAGCCTATGGAAAGACGGTCTTTCCCAAGACTTTGCCAATTGTGATATCACTTAAAACAAGGCTTTATATAAATATCATTATGAGTCCGTCTCTTGAAAGACGGTCTTTACGTAAGCAATGAAAATACCAAGGTTTAAGTGTAGATTAAAAGAAATGAAGATAAAATTTTTGGGTTGCATGAATTGGGTTATAAACTTTATAACTTACTACACGTTGCATGATAAATTTTTAATATTGCAACTAAGATATTTTACCTTTTATTATTCTAATTAAACCCCGTCTTTCCATAAGCTTATGAAAAGACGGTCTTTCCCAAAACTTTGCCTATCATTATACTGTAACTTAAAAGAAAATTATTATATTTACAAAATATACATTCTAACGAATTTTATATGGCAAAGTCTTGGAAAAGACCGCCTTTCCATAGACTTATGGAAAGCCGAGGTTTGATTAAAATAATAAAAGGTAAAAGGTTTTAATTGTAATATTAAAAATTTATTATGCAACATGTAGTAGTTATAAAGTTTATAACCTGATTCATGGAACCAAATTTTTTTATCTTCATTTCTTATAATTTGCACTTTAAACCTTGATATTTCCATAACTTATGGAAAGACCGTGTTTCAAGAGATAGACTCATTTCATAATATCTTATAATATAATATTATTACTTGTGAGAAAAACTTATATGAGATTATTTCACCACAAGTTATGGTAAGACAAAGTCATAAGTAAAGTTTTAAAAATTACAGAAAGTACTCCATTCATTTCTCATCTTAAAATAATTGTATTTAGACTCTGCATCTCACCATAAGAATGAGTGAGACCGTTTCACCCAAGTCTTTGAAATTACTTATATATTAATTTTATAATTTTTTGAATAACTGAATTTTATTTTTGAAATGTCACTTTTTCAAAATTGTTGATAAAAAATAAGGTAAAGTCTTGGGAAAGACCGTCTTTCTATAGGTTTATGGAAAGACGAGGTTTAATTAGAATAATAAAAATGTAAAAGATTTTAGTTGTAATATTAAAATTTTATTATAAAATGTGTAGTAGTTTTAAGGTTTATGACCCGATAAATGCAACCAAAAATTTTATCTTCATTTCTTCTAATTTACAGTTTAAACATTGATTTTTTCCATGGATTACAAAAACACCATCTTTTAAGAGACAGACTGAAAAAAGAAAGGTAATAATGATAAAAAGTCTAAAACACTGAAAATAAAATAAAGGAATTTATATTGGGACGGGAACATACTCATGCCTGTTTTTAAAGCTATCTGTTTTAAAAAGTTAATAATAAAGACAGAGTGGGAATCACATACTGTATATCAATGGTTTGCATCTAAATTGTCTGTCAAACCTCACAATCATTTAAAATTTATATTTTGCCTCATTCATTTCTTCCTCTCCGTTTTGCTTTCATGTTTGGTTATATTTGAGCATGAAGCGGTATTAAAGCTAGAGGATTGAATATTTGCAAAACAAAATAATTTAAAAAATCAAGAGGATCGAAAAACAGCATGCGCTAGTTTAGCAGGACGGGCAAGACCAGACTATTGTTTCTTGTTGAAGAGGATGAAAGCCAACGTGTGAAGATGTATTTGCCGTCGTGCAGACCAACAACTAAGAGAAGACTTTCCAAAATAGCGGTTATGGTCCCTATGTGTAGTGTTAGCACGATTTTGGTCCTTTTATTTTTACATTTTCGTAAAAGTAGTACTCGTTCTGTTTCAAATTTCAAAATCTCTTAATCAAGAAGGCAAAGTCTTGGAAAAAAAATCTTTCCATAAATTTATGGAAATACGATATTTAATTAAAATAATAATAAGAGAAAATATTTTAGTTACAATATAAAATTTTTATTATGCCACGTGCAGTAGATATAAGTTTATGACCCGACAACTGCAATTTGAAAATTTTATTTTCATTTCTTCTAATTTGCAGTTTAAACCTTAGTTATTCCATAAATTATTGAAAAATCATCTTTCAAGAGACGGACTCAATCAAGAAACATTGTTGACTGTTAGTATGTTCAACTACGCATAATAACGGCATATAAAAGTTGATATTCAGAAACTACTTGATACGATGAATCCAACAATATCACATATGATAATATTATTGCTTATATATCTATTCAAATATTTGGTCAAAATTTGATAGATAATAATGTGAAATAATAAATTTTGAATTTGAACCGTGACAAAGAGAGTGTATCATATTGCATTTTTTTGTTAGTCAGTCAAACGGTTGGAAACAATCTTACGATTTGATCAATCGGGACAAATCTTGTTTCTGTAATTTTTAACATTAGATTATAAATTTTATATTTTAAAAGATATTTCTAAAAGTTTTCAAAATTATGAAAATCTCTTGCAATAAATAAAGTCAATTATTTATATTAGGTATAAAAATAATTTCATCTAATTATTAAGAGATCTAAAACAAGAATTTGTGTTTATATCAAGATATTTTTATTACATAAGTTTTGCACCTTTAACTGTATAAGGAGTGTGTGTCTGAGGTTATGTTCTCTAGAACTTATTTTTAGATGTACTAAACTTATTTAAACTGAACTAAATTGAATAAAATATAAATGTATTATAAAATGATTAAATTAAGCTAATTAAATGGCACCAAATCAAATTTCTATTAAATTGAATTGAACTGAAGTGTAGATAAATTCTGAAGAACATGACCTCACTGACAACATATCTATCTTATTATACTTCATTCGTCCTAGCAAAAATGACATAATTTAACTTTTGAACTCAACTGCATCAACTTTGAACTATTAATAACTTTATTTATGTTTGTGAAAAAATTCTGAAAAAATAATAATATGAAAATATATGTCATAACGAATTCAACAATATATTACATGCTAATAATTACATAATCTAGCCATCTTACTATTATTATATATATACTTTGCCGCCATCGCTGATATCATAATTCTCTGGCCTCCTCCTTCGATCGGCAGCGGCATTGTCGATGAATCTTCTTCCTGCACAATCTCCAGCCTCTTCCTTCGATATTCCCCGCAGCGGCGATGCAGGAATTCTAGGGTTTCAACTCTCCACCGATCGAAAGCTTCAAACTCGAATCGAATAAAAAACTTCCCGCTGCTATAAATTATTGAGCCTCGACTAGAATTGGAAGCTTCGAGGCTCATCAACGGTGCCGCTGCCAAGGATTGACAATGGTGCTGTTTCTGATGGTTGACGACGACGAAGGAGCACGAAGCCGGGGAATCAGATGCTAATGAAGGAGGTGCATGGGATGCACGCACCCCAAGGTAGAAGATGATGAGTGTGGTTTCACGTATGACAAGATTTGACGGCGACCTGTGGTGGCGGAGGCATCCGCTGAGCTTCTGCTCGTGAGAGGTGAGGTTTAATTTTGTGTTTTATTTTTTTCAAAGAGAAATACTGAGGTTTAATATTTGTTGACAGGGTAAATGATCAATAAAGGTTATCAGGTCTAGTGGTTAGTGTTTTGTATTTGATGTTGGAGATCTGGGGTTCAAATCTCAGCAGGACATGTTTTTGAAGAATTTATGTTCAGATAAATATGCTGAGATTTATTATTATTTGTCTGAGTATATGTTCAATATGAGTCTTTGGTGTTAGTGGTTATTGCTCTAAGCTTTGAGGTTAAGAGCCTAGGTTTAAATCCCACTAGGTTTTTTTTTAAAGAATTTTTACTATAACTTTTTGTTGATGTTTGTAGTTTTTTTTCTCTTATGTTGATGTTTTTCATTATTCCGGTGACGTTTAATTGATATAAGTTGATGATTTGTAGTTTTTTGGCTGATACGGATTGATATTTGTAGTTTTTTAAAATTTTCTCTTGTTAATATTTTTTATTTTCCGGATTAGGTTTTGGTAATAGAAGTTGATGTTTGTAGTGCCTCTTTTTTTTATGATGATTTTTTTTCATTTTCCGGATGAGGTTCAGTGTTAGGAGTTGATGTTTGTAGTTTTTGGGTGATATAAGTTGATATTTGTAGTTTCCTTTTTTTAAAATTGTTGGTTTTTATGATTTTTACAGTGAATAATTTTTACTCTTGAGGTGCCGTAGCTTTTTTGTTGATATTTTAAGTTTTTTTTCCTCTCATGTTGATGTTTTTCATTTTGTAGATGAGTTTTAGGTGAAAGGGGTTGATGCTTGTAGTTTGTTTTGGTGATATGGTTGATTTTTTTTAGTGTTTGTTTGCTAATGTTTATGTTTTTTTTTCATTTACAGGGTGAAGTTTAGATGACAATAATTGGTGCTTTTAGCTTTGGGTGATGTAGGTTAATGTTTTGTAATGTTTTGTTTTTCTTATGTTGACGTTTTTCTTTTTTCAGGTGAAATTTAGATGATAATAATTGATATTTTTAGCTATTTTTGATGATATAGGTTGATGTTTGTAGTTTTTTTTTAAAAAAATTGATAATTTAGCTTTGTTGATGTTTTTATGATTGTCAGTTGATTTTTGTTAGTTGTGGTCGGTGTTTTTTTTACAACTTTTTGTTGATTTTTAGTTGATTTTATATATATATATATATATATATATTCTATTTTATTTGATTTTATATTTTTTCTGCAATTTTTTTGTTGATGTTTTATGATTTTTCGTTGATGTTCTGCTGTTTTTGCCGATGTTCATAATTTTCAGTTCACTGATCTTATTAATTTTTTGCATTTTTTAAACATTCTTTAAAATTTTTTAAAATTCTTTTTGCAGATGGCGGAAAAATGATGGAAAGATATTGGACAAAAAAACCCCTGAAAAAATATTAGCGACAAGTTCGTGTAAAATAATTAGCGATAGATCGTTGTAAATAATTGGAAATAGGTCCCTGGAGCTAGAATATTGTTAGAATTGCATAGATGTCACTGCCTAAAGTTTAGGCTAGGGGTGTAAAAGAAAACCGAGCCGAGATTGAGTGTTGGTGTGCTCGAGCTCGAGCTCAAAAAAATTACTGTGTTCGTGTTCGAGCCCAGAAAATTTATCTTGATCTCATGCTCGATTGTTTGTAATCTACTCAAACTCGGTTCGTAACTCGATCAAATTTGAGCTTGAGCTCGATCGAGATTGACTCGCTGAGCTCGTTACCTTCGAACGAGCCAATACAACCCTCTAATATATATATAAAATTGTAAATTAAAATAATAGAGTAATATAGGTATAGGCTCGTGAAGCTCAACAAGCATACCAAACAAGAATGAAGAAGCTCGAGCTCGAGCTCGGCTCATGTTCGTCTAGCTCAAGTTTGAGTCGAGCTTGTACTCAAGATTTTTGCAAACTTTCATGAACGACTTGGTTTGTTTAGACCCCTAGTTAAGGCTGCCTCATAGGAGACCATCTCCAAATTTGGAGTTAGAGTCGAAATTAAATTGTTTAGCTTCGGCTCCCATGTTTTAAATAACTATCTTTGTGTAAAATATAAACATGTGTTTTTATTGATGGTGCAAGGGTACAATATATAGACAGCATTTACAGAGTCATTAAAGGAAAATGATTCTATCTAAGGTAATATAATATTGCAGAAGATATTCACAAAATATTTCCTACACCCATCCTCAAGTTGGAGCATGTTGATCTCGAATGCCCAACTTTCCAAGAAAAGTCTGAAATATCTTTCGTTCAAGTGCCTTTGTAAATAAATCTGCTGGCTGACTAGCAGTATGAATATGATAAGTAACCACATCACCAGAATAAATCAAATCACGAACAAAATGACAGTCAGCCTCAACATGCTTCGTCCTTTCATGAAAAACAAGATAGACTGCAATATGAAGAGCAACCTGACTATCACAGTACAAACGCATCGGAGTATAATGCGCCACTCCCAATGAACGAAGAAATGAATTGAGCTACAACAATTCACAATATGCGACTACCATTTCCTGGTATTCTGCTTCAGCCGAAGAACAAGAAACAGTGGGTTGTTTCTTCGTCTTCCAAGAAATTGGAGATCAATCATCACAAAATATCCAGTCAAAGATCTCCTAGTAATTGGGCAAGCTGCCGATTCTGAATCATAAAATGTTGTAAGATGAAGAGAACTCTTAGCCGATAGAAACAAACCTTAACCAGAACGACTCTTTAAATAATGTAGAATGCGCAAAGCTGCATGCCAATGCGCCAAATGCGGTTTCTCCATGAATTGGGCCTAAGGTATGAACTTAATAGCTAAGCTCAGGATGAGTGATGGTGAGATAAATGAGCTTCCTAACTAGTCTGCGATACTGTGCAGAACCGTCAAACAAAGGATCATTATCTCGTGCCAAATTGTGCTAATGTTCCATGGGAAAATCTGTGGGTTTAGCTGCCAATAATCTAGTATCAGACAAAATATCCAAGGCATAATTCTGCTGAGGCAGAAACATCCCATCAGGCTGACGAGCTATCTCAATGCCTAAGAAATACTTCAGAGCACCAAGATCCTTCATATGAAAATAAGAGCACAAATACTTCTTGAACTTGGACATTATCTTAGGAGAGGAACCAGCAATGATAAGATCATAAACATAAACCAATACATGAAGAGAAACATCATCCTAAAGTAAGAAAACAAAGAGTAATCTGCCTTACTCTGAACAAACCCAAAGAGGCGAAGAGCAGCAGCAAGTTTAGCAAACCAATTTCGCGGAGCCTATCACATACCGTAAAGAGATTTGCAAAGCTTTCCAACCAACCCAGGCACTGAAAGTGTATAACTTGGAGGCGGATGCGTGTACACGTCCTCCTCAAGATCACCATGCAAAAATGCATTGTGAACATCCATCTAATGAAGATCCCAACCACGAATAGCAGCAACAACCAAGAAAAGAAAAACTAAACTCATCTTGGCAATAAGAGCAAATGTCTCAGTAAAGTTAATCCCCTCAATCTGAAGATTACTAAGTACAACCAAACGAGTCTCGTATCGCTCAATAGAACCATTAGACTTAAACTTAGTCTGAGAAACCCACTTACATCCAATAGCCTTCTTGTCAAGAGGAGGAGGAGCAAGAATCCATGTATTATTCTTCTCGAGTTCATCAATCTCATCGGACATAGCTGCACGCCAATAATCACGGCGATAAGTATCAAAAAAAGTAATTGGATCAGCAACATCTGTCACTGCTGCCAAAAGTCTAGAATGCAAAACCAAAAATTAACTACAAGAAACATAATCAGCAATAGGGTAACGCATACCTGAGGACAGTGATATGATTATGCTGGATAAGCAGAGGGGGGTTTTATGGGGCAAGTAGCAGTGCAGATAATCTCTTAATTTAGCCGGAGGCTGACAAAGACACTGAAGCAGCAACAGACAAGGATGGATGTGTAGACATGGAAACTCCCAATCTGCGCAACCAATAAACCCCTCATCATTGTTCACTCACGTCAATCACTGTCCTCATGATGATATCATGTAGTACACATAATTTTCTGGTAAGCAAAACTAGACATTTTAAAGCAGCAGTTAACTTGGCAAACGATAGCAAAGTGCATCGTAATGCCGGAATAAACAGAACATGAGTCACGACAACATCTCCAAAACAAATATTTCCACGTTCAATAGCAGTTGAAATAGAACCCAGCATGCTCAATACCATAAAGAAAATCCTTGTCGCCGGTCATATGATACGATGCACCGGTATCAAGAATCCAAGGTAAAGTAGTCTTACCTGATAGATTGTCAGAAGTATTTAACTTAGAGAACATGTTTAAAACCGTACTTCATTGCTCCTTGGACAGTGTCGGGCCAAAGGCCGATCGATCAGAGTCTGAAACGATGGCGGCGGCAGGTGGAGTGGCAACAACCACTGGCTTAGCAGCTCCAGCGAACGGCTCACTAGGGGGGCGTGAGTCTTAGTATTTGTGACAACCTTTAGGCCTGATGTAGGTGGACGATTCTTAGTCAACCATTTCGAATAATTAATAATGTGGAAGCAAGTAGTAATATCATGACCCTTTCAGCCTTAGTGAGTGCAGGTAAGACTTCGACGATCAACGGTGGCGGCTAGGGTGGATCCTTGAGCGGCGGCAGTTAGAGGATTGCACCTGATGATGGGTCGTAAAGGTCATGGTGTCTGCCGATGTGACATAATCACGGGCTGAGATGACAGTCTCCTGACGCTCCTACTGAGAAACAAGGGAGTAAACATTGTCGAGCGAAGGCAAGAGATCACGTGCAAGGATTCACGATGCGGCAGTGCATGGAGGAGCGAAGTGGCAGAGCGTGGAGGCGGGATAGACAGTATGTGGTGGTGCGTGCTGGATGCCAATGGACAGCGGCAGTGTGTGCTGGACGGCAACGGCGGCAGCGACGGTGGATGGAGAAGTGAGGGCGGCGACGACGGTCTTTAAGAGCAAGGGAAAAATTTTAGGGTTATCAGAATTTAGGCTCTGATACCATGTAAAATTTGAACGTGTGTTTTTATTGATGGTACAAGGGTACAATAAATATACAATATTTACATAGTCATTAAAAGAAAATGATTTTATCTAAGGTACACTAATATTGCAGAAAATATTTACAAAATATCTCCTACACTTTGTTTCCATTAAACTTTCACTCTTGTATCTTTTGTGATTTTTTAGAATTTTTAGAATTTTCCATAATTTCATTTTATGCATAACTTCATTTTATAAATTGATATAATGTTACAAGATATTTAGTGATAATATATTATTTATACTTCCTTTACTTATTTAACATACTTTCTTTTTTTTTCTTTTATGGTGGCACGCTTTTCTTTTCCAGAAGATTTCTTCTATTTCATCTATTCATTTAACTTTTTGTTTCTACATTCAATTTCATTCACTTATCCATTCATTGTGAATCTAAACGAATAATACTCTGGTGTCAAATACAAAAATACAAAGGGAGTATGTAAACAAAATTGAGTTAATTTTACCATGAAAATACTAAAAGTGAATTTAAATTGAAATAGAAGAAATGTCACGAACAAAATCTTGTTTTAAACTGTCTATTTGTTAGATTGAGTATTTTGTATTAATATAATTAATGAGATGATTTGATGTTTATTTTCATTTATTGCTACGAGCTTGTCATAATTTGAGTTCGTCTCTTGAAAGACAGTCTTTCCATAAATTATGGAATGACCAAGGTTTAAACTGCAAATTAGAAGAAATCCAGATAAAGTTTTTGGGTTGTATTAATTGGGTCATAAACTTATAACTATTGAACGTTGCATAATGTTTTTTTAATATTTTCAACTAAAACCTTTTACCTTTCTATAATTCTAATTCAACCTCATATTTCCATTTGCTCCTGGAAAGAAGGCGGTCTTTCCCAAGTCTAATTTTAACACTTTTAAAATATATCTCAAAATATAAATAATTATAATTTAACAATAAAAGTATAGAAATGGGGCTTGTCGTGATTGGTTTAACCGTTATGCGGTATACACTCCCTTAATTTTTAGGCCCTCGTTCTTCAGATTTTATATTTTGCTGTAAGAACTGAATTGAATTAAATTGAATTGAACTAAAATAAGTGTATTAAACAATAGTAATAATGTGATTAAAGTAAGCTTAATGGCATCAATATAATTTCTACTAAATTAAACTGAATTAAATTGAATTAAAATAAATTAAATTGACAATAAGCATATGGTTCACGGGGTACGATGAGAACTATATCTCTTGTAATACACTGGTATTTTAATATTTTAAAATTTTAAGATAAAACATAGTGCATTTTTTGTGGAATATAAAATCTTGGTAGTTATCATCAAATTGAACTCTTGGGGATACAATACGGAAGATGTCCCAAAGGTATGCTATAATTTACGTTGAATTGAAGGGCAGACAAGATTTGAATTAAAGGGCCATAATTTAATGATGATAAAAAGAAAAGAGTAATATGCAAATATAATCATATATGTTGGACAAAGTGCAGATATAACCATGAGTTATTTTTAAGTGCAAATATAACCCTAACCATTATACATAAGTGCAAATATAACCCTAACCCCATTATTCCGGAATTGACTGGCCATTTTCGGCCATTGACTGATGGGAAACGACCAAAATGTCCTTCTAACCTAATACTAAAATTAAAAGGACAAAAATGCCTCCACCACCACCACCACCAATCAGCCATCCCACCAAGACACCCGATTCCATTCAACGAAGATGCCTGATTACATTCTCGCAACACAAAAACCAAGCAACGAAGACGCTTGATTCCATTCTAGCAACACAGAAGCCATCAGCCAATGAATCAGAACAACACAAACCCTGACAGCCAAAATATCTCCAGCCCAGAAATCTAGTTCCCCTTCCACCTCCAGGGCCGGTAGCCGGACCACTGCAGCTTTCCGAGCTTCTCACTCTCCTGCTCCGGCGATGGCGCCGTCGAGCTGGAGGTCCAGTACACAATCACCATATCAAGGAGCAACATAGTGATCCCTTTTCTAATTAAATTCAAAATCCTATCCATAGACTACAAATCCCAAATCTTCATCGCCAACTACATCAAAGCCTTAAGTTGCTTCCCCTGGCGAGTCCTGGCGGTGAACGCAGCGGTGTCTAAATTCGCGGCGCCGAGCTTCAGCGGTGACGGGGGGATTGGCGGTGGATACACTTTGTTCAACTGCTCTGTTCATTCCAATGGGGCTGAGTATACTTTCGACAACATTAATGGAAGGCTTCTATCTTGCCTCAGCTCTCCTGGATACCAATTCCGGTCATATGAGTCAAACCTGGTTATCGGAATCTTTATCCTATTGACCTGTGCGAAAATGTATGACATTTCTTATGCTCCATTAGGTATTTATAATGTTGAACCTACCTCTTCAAAGCCCAATTAGCAGTTTGCGGCTTATCTTCCACCGTCTTCACAAAAACCCCAGCTCGCCACGGTTTTCGGAGATAACAACGTTCTCGCCGCCTCAGCTGTCATTTCTTCCCCTTCAGCTGCTTCATCCTATTCACCTTCTTCTTCAGCGGCAACCATTTTCTCCGGGAATTCTCGTCTCCGCCGCGGCGGATAACGAGGCGGATTACACATATGCGGATTAAGGTGGTTTACACAGAGGCGGATTACACCGAGGTGTGAGTTGGGTTTCATGTTTACACAGAGGCAAATTACGAGGCAGTTTACAGAGATGGAGGCGGATTACACAGAGGCGTGAGTTGGGCGGCAAACATTTTCTCCAGAGGCGGATTAACCTAGGGTTAGGAAGTTTCCAGGGTTAAAATAGTAAATTACTTTTTCATTTGGTTTTCTTTTTTTCAGAAGGGCAAAGTTGATTTTTCACCAAATTTCGACCTCAAACTGCCAGAAAAGGTTATACTTGCACATAAACTAACTATCTAGGGTTCTATCTACACTTTCATCAATTATATAGGGTTATACATACCCTTTGCTCAAAAAAGTTTTATATAAAGCATTTTACACATTTCCATAATCTAAGGCTAATTTACACTTTTAATTATTAAGCTTTAGGAGTACAATCGATGAAGGATCTGAGTATCATTATGCACATTTTCCACGTCAACAATTTTGTCCGTTCAATCAAGTACACATTTGTTTTACACTTTCTAAAAATACAACAATGGGAAAAAGAATTACAATTAAATTGGGGTCAAAATACATTTTGTCCCATATGTAATTGAACTTTCAATAGAGTATTGCAGTGTTTCCAATGTTTTCATGGGTCCTTATCCTTCAGGTGAATAATGAGTTCTTTTTATTAAGAATGAGTTAAAATACAGGAAGACTATTAATTTTGGCCGTATATAGTTTAGTTCAGGGTTTATTGTGTAATTACTGGATACACTATTGGGAGAACCCTCCATAAGCACTGGTATTTTCACTCTATAGGCATCAGTATTTTGAGAATTTTTATATCGGTGTCTAAGTGACCCGGTACAAAAGGTGTAGTGTATAGGCACCGGTAAGTCTTACCTGTTAGGATAAATCAGATTACTGATTAGATTATAGTTTATTATGATTAGAGTTATTTCCTTTATTACACCTCTATTGTACTCTCTATATATTCAGTTATAAATAATACAATTACTTACGGAAAATCATTCTTCTCATGGCAGCTGAGCGTACCGATGCGGGAAGGAGGCTCGTGGCCATCTGTGGCCACGCAGGAGGGAGGCCCATGGCACCTGATCCCGAGCTAGGCGCGGCCGTGGCCGTGCGCGGCTGGGGACATCCGTGCGTGGCTGTGGACATCCGTGCGTGGCTATGGCCATCTGAGGCCGGGGCCGTCAGGGGCGTCCGATGCTGCCGGGCGAGAGCCATCACGGCTGGGCGCGAACGAGGGCGAGAGACCACCATGGTCGGATGCGAGACGGGAAGGCAGGTGTGGGTCAGCAGATCGAGACGGCTTATCTTCAAGAAATTGAAATTGAGGTGAAAACGGAGCCGAGGCTGCTGGCGGCGCCATCCCACGATCTGGATCAATAAAGGCAGAGATATCCAACCCTGAGGAGGGAAACCCAGTTCCCAAAGCCATAGCCAGAGAAAAACAAGCCTCGTTAAATCGAGCATGATGAGTAACATGAACCTTGGCAGTGGTAGGGTCGAGACATCGAAACCCCTTATACTGCGAGCTAAAACCGATAAAGATACATTGAATACTACGGGGAGATAGCTTATGACAAGCAAATGAGAAAACAAAAGGAAAAACCCGAAATCCAAAAGGATGAAAGTTACCATAGATAGGATCCCGTTGATACAGAAGACCATAAAGGGTCGATCCCTGTAGAACTGGAGTAGACAAACGGTTGATAATATAGGCAGCAGTGGTGAATGCATCATCCTAACGAGAAATTGGAAGATGGGAGTGAAAAAGCATTATGAGACCCATTTCAACAACATGGTGATACTTGCGTTCTGCGCGTCCATTATATTCTAGAGTGGCCGGACAAGAAACCTGATGATGAATACCTTTTTCTGCAAAGTGTGATCTGAGTCTTGTGTTAAAAAATTCAGTGCCACCATCACTTTGAAAAACTTTAATTTTTGCAGAAAATTGATTCTCGACAAATGCATCAAACTGCAAATAAGTGCCAACAAAATCTGATTTGCGACGAAGGAAGGGGGTACAACCAAGTGAATCTAGAAAAACCATCCACAAATAATGCTTACTGCCAAAAACCATTTGTAGATAAAACTGGGGAGGGACCCCATAAATCACAATGTATTAAATCAAGATCATTGTCAACACGTTTAGGGTTCTCAACAAAAGGCAACTGTTAACCTTTCGCCATAACACAGGGGGCGCAGGTATGCGGTTTAGGCAATAAAGAAGAAATTAAAAGTAAACCAAACTTAAGTAAGCTAGTAATCACTGCACTAGGAACATAACCTAGGCATGCATGCCACAACTCATATGAAGCTCTACTCTTATTCTGCTGCAAAACTAAAACAAATGATGCATCTCCCCGGTCCAAAACGTACAATCCATCCTCACTGTGCCCCCGACCCACGACGGCCCTGGTTACTTTGTTCTGAATGACAAAATTTTGGTCATCAAATGTAATTATGACACCCATATCTATGGTTAACCGACTAATAGACAGTAAATTCTTTGTAATATCAGGCACAACCAAAACACTAGACAAATGCAAGTTCTCAGAGACTTTAGAATCACCAATGTGAGATATTATAACTGGAGCACCATTACCAAAAAGAACACAAGATTTACCAGTGGAAGGAATGAAACTGTCTAGGCCTGAGGTGGAAGTCACCATATGACTGGTAGCACCGGAATCAAGGTACCAATCTGATAGACGAGAAGAAGTATCGGACTGTTGAGAAGGGTGATGATTTTCTGCCAAATGAGTGCTTAGCGAACGACCACTCTTCCCTGCATCTGGTAATATGTCGCAGCATAGAAACCAAACCGTCCGCACCAGGAAAAGTGAGGACAACCATGACCAGGGACCGAACTAGCCGCCTAAGAACTGGAAAAAGACTGCCGGCCACCGCTGCTCCTCCCACTGAAGCGACTGTCATGGCCACCGCAAGAAGACCACGCACAGACACCTTTAATCAGCGTGTGATCCAATGCACGGCCAGCTTGAGGTGCATCACTGGTCTGGAATGCGACATGTCCTGTGATTGGTCCGGAGTGTCCCTGTAAATTCATCAAAAATGCAGCGTGGTTTTTGGCACGGGAAAGAACATTCACATAAAGCGGGGTTGGAACGGCATTAATCAAAGGAGCAGAAAATCTTTATACTTAGGACCAAGAGCAGTCAAGAACCATACAATTTGATCAACATTTGAAACCGGATTACCCATGACAGACAGTTGTTCAAAATTCTCCTTAAATTTGCGATGAAGTCATGAACAATACCAGACTTACGAATACCATGTGCATCTGCACAAAGACGGAGAATGGTGGAGGCACTGCTATTCTGATAGATGAGAGCAAGATTATCCCAGATATCTTTGGAAGTGGCACAGTCTGGGAGTTCCGTGAGAACTTCAGCAGTGAGAGAGGAAAATAAGAGACTGCAGAGACGTTGATCTTCATCAACCCATTGATCATACTCTTCGTTTGCTTGCAAATAAGCCTCCTTGAGATCAACCCTGTTGCCATGCGAAGGAGTTGAGGCTGCGGCAGCAAAGGAAAGGGTCGACGGCGGCAGTGGTGGTGGTGGGAGAGTGGGACGAGGTCTAGTGCCATCAATGAAACCGTACAAACCTTGAGAACGGAGGACATAACCTGCTTAACACTTCCAGAGAAGATAATTTGATGGAGTGAGTTTGATCTGTATCATTTGGAGCAGAGTGTTGTTGGGGAGTTTGTCTTGAGCCATACTGGAGAGGAAAAACAGTGGCAGCGGAGATTTTCTGCTAGTGGCGTGGGAGAGGAGTGCTCTGGAGTGGAGGGGGAGCACGTGACGAAGCGTTGGGAGAGGAGGACATGGCCGCTGGAGACCGCTGGGAGCCGTTGGAGGCCACTGGGAGTCACTAAATTTGAAAAAGGCGGCAGTGGCTGAGAGGAAAACAAATAGATACAATGGTAGGGTTTTAGTTTTTGGATCAGAAGAGGCTCTGATACCATGAGAGAATGATTTGACTTAAGTATTTGTATTATTGATAACTAAATATATAGAGAATACAATAGAGGTGTAATAAGGAAAGAACTCTAATCATAATAAATCATAATCTAATCAGTAATATGATTTATCCTAATAGTATTAGTGCTAGAATCTATTCCAGCATCAGTACATTTACATGTGCCAATGCATGGAATACCAGTGCTAGTAAATATGCGATCAATAAAAAAATCTGGTCAGTGAGAATAAACTCACCGGCCAGAATGTGAAACCCAGAACGAACAAAACACAAAAAAACAGAAGCTCAAGTAAGAAACTGAAAAATTCACACCACAACCCAGAACTTTAGTACATATGATTTAAAATACATAACACCTCTCAATTCATGAAACAATCTGTACCTAAACATAGATTAACAACATCAATGATCCTAAAAACTAGAATCTAATTTCCAAAAACCCAGATTGGTGTGTATAACTATGTTTCAACAATGTATTTAACATTAACTATGTGTTAATGTTAAACACACCATGTTAAACACTAACAAACCATGTGTCAACAATGCCTATAAACTGAAAAATCTCCACAATTTAAATTTTAGATTTCTGCAAATGTTACGGCACCTTCCATTAAGTTTGTGCACATATGATTTGTCAAAGTAAACTATTTAAAATGTTGAAATTATGCAGCGTTTAAACACCGAGGAAACTTAGTGTGTATAACTATGTTTTAACTATGTATTTAACACTAACTATATTTTAATGTTAAACACACCATGTTAAACAATAACTCACCATGTTTCAACATTGCTTATAAACTGCAAAATCTCCACAATTTAAATTTTAGATTTCTGCAAATGTTACAGCACCTTCCATTAAGTTTGTGCACATATGATTCATCGAACTAAACTATTAAAAATTTTTGAAATTATGCAACGTTTAACCACCGAGGAGCTTAGTGTGTATAACTATGTTTTAACTATTTATTTAACACCAACTATGTGTTAATGTTAAACACACCATGTTTCAACGGTGCTTATAAACTGCAAAATCTTCACAATTTAAATCTCAGATATCTGTAAATGTTACAGCACCTTCCATTTACTTTGTCGAACAAAACAATTTTAAATGTCGAAAAGATGCAGCACTTGAGCACACTGAGAGGGGCATGGTGTGTATATATGTTTTAACAATGTATTTAACATCAACATTGTTTAACATTAAACACAACAATGCCTCCCCAGTGCGCATACACTACAAGATCTCCACATTTAAAATTGTGGAGTGCTATAAAAGTTGTAGCACTATTTTCATAATGGAAGAAGCATTACTTAGTTAGAGGGCACTAAGTGAATAGAAAGCAACCCATATAGTGCCCTTAAACTAATTCTTCCACCGTTAAACTTGTTCACAATAACATTTACAATAGAAAACCATTTAAAATGTCGAATCGAAGCAGCTTTTGAGCACCAAGGAAACTTGGTGTGTATAACTATGCTTTAACATTGTATTTAACATCAACAATGGTTTATTGTTAAACACACAATGTTATACAGTTACAGAGTTCTGCACATGTTATAAGCATGGCACAGTTACATGGTCATTCATTAATCGAATGCTACCTATGCAGTGCCCTTTAACTAAGTAATGCTTATTAATTAAAATGTCAAAATGAAGTAGTTTCTCAGGGTCGTGGAAGCAAGGAGTGTTTTAACAACCATTTCAAACACTCTGAGTTTTGGTGGCCCTGATAGACTGCAGTATCTCAACAGTTTAAACATCAACTATAACTAATTAAATCAAAGGGTACAAATGTTACAACACTTTTTGTAAAGGAAGAAGCAATACATAGTCATAGGGAAATACATAGGCAACCAATGTGTTGCCCTATAACTAATACTTATTCATTTAAAATGTCAAAATGAAGTAGCTTTAGAGGACCGAGGAAACATATAGTGTTTATATAGACAAACCAGGTCAAACACTCCAGGTTTCCTCGGCGCTGTTTGACTGCAACATCTCCGCATTTTAAACTTCAACTAGAAATTATCAAATCAAATGCAGAACAAAACTTAATCTAAAAAAACCTTAATATTGTTCAAACATAGTTACATAGAAAATCACAATTTATAAAGACCACAGGGTACATATTATACAATTTAAAATCACATAGTACCAATCTATAATTTAAAATCTAATTATCACAAACCCCTCAACATGACACAATCATCTACATATCAAAATTATTTCACAAATATTTTACCTGCACAAGATGTCGACGAGCGGATACCCTCCATCAGCGGTTGCGCCACGTCATCGGCCTTGGTGGTGGTGATGTCGCCGGCCTTGGCAGTAGTGACATCGTCGGTCTTAGCGGTGGTGATGCCATCGACCTTTCCTGCTATTTTCTTCAATTGTGGTCCACTCCTCTTCCTCTTCATGGGGGCCTTTAGGCGGAATCTACAATAGCAACAAAATAAGGCTAACAAATGGTATAACATTATAGCGAGTCCATAATAAACTATGAATATAATGAACATACACAATTTGCATTCAAATTACGACAACATGTTGTGAAACCCAAGAAGTTTACATGGGCTACCAAACACAATCGCTGACCACGTAAAAGCAAGGACCCAATGTTGGTGCAACCAAATTCAAGAACTACAAATAAATTGGTCAAACGCATGAACGGATCTTATTCCATCATGTAATACAACCACCCATATAGATTCCCTAATTACCATATTAAAGAACACAAGAAGATTCTCATATGCAAACCATTTCAGCCTAATCCCATCTCTAAGAAAACAATCAACAACATTTAATGATGTATTGTATTGGGAAACAATTAGGCACAAAAGATTGAATTTCATTCTATGAGGAATTTCATCAACACATTATATGCATAGTAATTTTAGTGAATTCTAACAAGAAAATAATAGGGAAACAAAAGCTTCTCTCCACTAGGATTACATACATATCTTTGAAGGACAATAAGATGGGAGGGTTCTTCAATGTGTAAGGCTCAAAGCTTTGCTTTGAAGTACCAACAAGCTTGGCGGCGGTGATGTCGCCGGCCTTGGCGCCAGGTCGTTGGGAAATGGAATAGAGGGGATGAAGAGGTGGGGAAATAGGCAGCAGAGATAAGGATGAGGGGAAATGGGCGGCAGTTTCAGAGAAGTGTGAGAGGGATGAAGAGGGTTTCAGGGTGGGAAAGAAAGGGTTTCAGGGTATAGGTAGCAAAAAAAATAAGGTTCAGATTTAATGAAGGAGAAATATGAATGGTTCAAATCTAGTCATCACATTAGCACCGGTAATGAATGCACAATACTGGTGCCTATGGTATTTAACGCAGCTGCTCCAAGCTTCTTTGAATGGAACTTTTTCGTAATTTTTGGAACCCGAGAGCAAAGAATGATGGAAATTTTCTAAGTACCAAGCACCGGTAAGGAAACCAGTGCTAAAATAAACCTAACTGGTGCTAATATACGTTAACGTAGGTCCCTGAGGCTGTTTTCAATTTTTTTAACCGGTGCTAAAAAAAGTTTAGCACCGGTGCTAAAATAAACCTAACCGGTGCTAAAAAGGTTTTCTAAGTACTAAGCACCGGTACCTCGGTGCTACAATCATTCGAATCGGTGCTAATACACGTTAACGCAGATGCCTGAACAAGTATCTAAGTCTGTAGCACCGGTATCTTTCATACCGGAGCTAGTTTAAAACTTTCTAAAATTCATAATTTCACCCCACATTTTTTATCCACTAACCAGTAACATTGGATAGTTTTTTCGGTTTATATATTTAAGTAATTGGACTGATAAGTAATCAATTGTACAGTTTGTCCTTTCCGTGTACAGAAATTGTGTACGTCGGGTCCCCGAAATGGATCCGTACGTAACTTTACTAAAACTAAACTATTGCCCAAAATTGCATTACACCGTCTTTTTTTAATCAAATTTATTTCATATTCGGTATTATTGGGTTAATTGAAGTTTAGAAATAGAAAATTAACTTTTAGTGAAAATTAATAAAATCGCAAGTACATGCGTAATAGTATCTTACTATAGATGACTAAGAAGTTAGAAAATTCTAACAGGGAGGATTATTGGTAATGTTTTCTCAAGAAATATTAATGAATTTGTTTATTAAGTCTTGGTATATACTTTACAGATTCAAAATGTAGCACTTCATTCGAGCGAATTTTAATTTGGACGCGTAAGTGAACTTTTTACTTTTTGCATTTAGATCCCTCCAAGAATCTTGGAATTGTCGAAAACCAAAATTGGCAATTCTATATTGAAATTTCATAATTCAAGTTCACAACTATGCGATTTGGACATGATTGGATAGATAAAACATCCCCAAAATTGAAAACAGAAATCTTGTACAATAAAATAATAAAATTGCACTATTGCCCAAATTTTAGTTCTGTACTTATAGCACTGGTTCCGTTACCGGTGCTACAACGAAAAATCAAACCGGTGCTAAAAAAATTTCCTACTTGTCGCGTGATTTTTTTCCCATATAACAGTATATGCACCGGTACGTGCATAGGTGCTCAAAATTTTGGATACCGGTGCTATAAGTAAAAAGGGCACTGGTACTTCTTTGTTCAGCTGTTTATACTGGTGCTAATGATATTTTAAGCACTTGTATTTTGGCACCAGTACAGTTGTACCGGTGCCTATGTACCTATTTTCTAGTAGTGATATATTAATTGGGGTGGATATTTTCTAATGTTGATCCATTTATATACTCCATTTGTCCCATTTCAAGCTGCAATTTAACTATTTATTTAGTTAATTTTTTTTTACGTTTACCATAAAATTGAATTGGTGTTTAAGTGAAAATATTATTGTGTGATACCTTGTTAGATTCGTTATATCATGTATTTTCAAAATATCAACTTTTCACAAATTTAAGTTATCCGTAATGAAAGATGTTAAGGATCAAACATTTTTCAAGTCAACTAATGAAAGTCAAAAGGCGCATCTTGAAATGGGACAGAGTATCAAAATTTCAGTTTTTTTCATTTCTCATATTTATTTTTGCCATAAACTGCCACCAGCCGACGGTTAACGCCATCAGCCGCCAGATTTCTACCACCTCCGCCAATTTTCTCTGTCCGCCAGATTTCCACCGATCTTCTATGTTTTCCATCCACCTCCGTCTCCACTAGTTCTGCTCCATTTTTCATCGACGAGATAGATGAGAACACCTCTGCTCTAACGCTTCTAACGACGGTGCACCCGAGAAGAAGACTGGCCGACGAGTCGACGATGCTGATGGACCTCAGGTGCTGCTCGATCTCCATCATTTTTTATGGTGCTGAGATCAACGGCGCTATGATTGGCGCTTTTGACTACGGTGGGCGTTCTCATCAAACAAAGGCATTACAATCAACATTTCCGATGGCGCTGAAATCGCGCTTCCGACGACGCTGTGATCAACATTTCCAATGGTGTTGCAATTGCTATTTACGATTGTGTTGGGATCAACGTTTTCGGCTGCTGCAGAAGGGTTGGAGAATACGTCAGGCGAATGGTTCTTGTGGTCTTTTGTTAGGCGCATGAGATCTGTGCGCACTATGGAAGAAGAAAACCCGTGAATGCAAACACACACAAGATTATCTATTTTCACCGACATTTTTCAATGTGTAGCTTCAGACTCTGCCAGCAACGATAGATGAAAGACGGCGATGGTGGACGGGCAGACAATGAAATGGTAGACGATGGTGGCAGACGACGACGGTGGCAGACGACAACAACAGACTACGACGACTCAACTTTTGCGTGTGGTGAGGTTTAATTTCGTGTTTTGTTTTTTTCCAAAGACATGTTGAGGTTTAATTTTATTCTGAGAGTATGTTTAATAGTTTTTTTTTGGTGTGGTGGCTAGTAATCTGGACTTTGTAGTTAGAGATGTGAGTTCAATTCCCACCAGGACCTCTTTTTTGAAGAATTTATACTCCTAAGGTATTGTAACTTTTTGGTTGATGTTTGTACCTTTTTCCACTCATGTTGATATTTTTCATTTTTTTCATTAAGTTTTGTTTATATGAGTTGATGTCTTTGTAGCTTTTTTGGGTGATATGGATTGATATTTGAAGTTATTTTATTTTTATTTTTCCATTTTGATGTTTTTTACTTTTTGAGTGAGGTTTATATGATAGGAGTTGATGTTTGTAGTTTTTTTGGTGATATAGGTTGATGTTTGTAGTGTATTATTTCTAATGTTGACGTTTTTCATTTTCCGCGTGAGTTTTAGCTGATTGGAGTTGATGTTTGTAGCTTTTGGGAGATATAGGTTGATATTTGTAGTTTTTTTCTCATGTTGATGTTATTCATTTTCTGGGGTGAGGTTTAGGTGATAGGGGTTGATGTTTGTAGGTTTTTGGGTGATATAGGCCGATGTTTTGTACGTTTTTAAAAAAGAATTGATAATTTAATCATTGTTGATGTTTTATGATTTTCAGTTTATGATTTTGAGTTGATGTTTTGTTAGTTGTGGTGGCTGTATTTTCTATTTTTTGTTGTTTTTCTATCTAATTTTTTATAGTATACTTTTTGCTGTAATTTTTAGTTGATGTTTTATGATTTTCAGTTAATGTTTTGCTAGTTAATTCGATGATCATATTGATTTTTTGTAACTCTTTAGTTTTTTTTTAGATTGCAGGTGGAGGGAAAATGATTGAAAAAAAAAGGAGAAAAAAATATTAGAGATAGATCCCTGAAAAAATATTAGAGATAGGTCCCTAGAGTTATAATAGAGTTAGAATAGTATAAAAGTTTCCGCCTAAAGTTTAGACCGCCTATAGGAGACCATCTTGAAATATATATATATATATATATATATATATATATGTATATCTTATATATATGTATATATTTATATGTATATATGTATATATGTGTATATATATGTATGTATGTATGTATGTATATATATGTATGTATATATGTATGTATTTATATATGTATGTATGTATATATATGTATATATATATGTATGTATATATATGTATTTAAATGTATATATATGTGTATATATATGTATGTGTATATACGTGTATATATATGTATGTATATATATGTATATGTATATATATGTATATGTATATATATGTATATGTATATATATGTATATATGTATGTATATATATATGGTTTTGAGGTTTCATTTGGAAATTTTTCTAGTTTATTGTCTAACTTAGTGGATATTAAATCTACTTGGTTAGCTATAGTATGTAATATTTGATTTAAAATTTTATTTTGTTGATATACCTTTCTAATGTCATCTAATTTTACTGTTTCAATTTCTGTTCCTTCTGATCCTAATTTGAATGGCGATGCTATTACTGTTTTATTTTTCTATAGCAATTTCTATATTCTGTAAAGGTGGATGAATAGAACTTACTACTGAATCATTTTGTAATTTCCATTTTTTATATAAATTGGATTGAACATTAATGATTGGAATATCTTGTAGTTTATTATAACTAACTATATTTTCTTTTTGTAAGTAATATTATAATCACATAAAAATTTTCATTTTTCTTATACCTTTTGTAGTTAATTCTACATAAAATTCTTGTTTAAGGTTTTCTCTAATTTATTTTCTCAGTTCTTCGAACCATAGTCTATTTGTAATATTTTCTACACTGTAATAGTCAGTATTTAGATATTCTTTGTCTATTGAAAATTCTCTAATATTGGTCATCATGTTTAGTTCAGAATTTCTCATTTGACTATATGTAGGTGATCCTATTGATGAGTTAGAATCTTGAATAATTTCTGGTAGAGGAGTTGAATATCTAATTTTTTATTCTTGAAAACTTTGAGGAATGTCAGATGTGGAATATCTATGTGGGTGATAATTGTTGCTACTGGACTCCTGATTTTTCCTATGGCTTCCTATGTACCTACTGGACATAGATCTATTAAATCTTATTAGTACCTTTCCGTTTGTCTGTTCTTCAATAATTGAAGGTTCAGTAATCCGTAAATTCTTCTGGATGCTTATGGGTCTTTCTGCTAATATTTCTTCTGGAATAGTTATTTCATTCCACTTTAATAGTTTTGGAACTTCTATATTTGTATTATCTGAATTAGTAGTAACATATACTGATTCACCTTTTTCTGTCGGATTTAATTTTAAGGCTGATGGAATAAAGAACCTCATTAATTTGAAATATATTCTGTAGATCAGTACAAAATGTTCTGTTCCACTTACAATTTTATTTTGTTTTAATTGGATGTAGTTTTAAGGAATTCATTATATGTGGATCTGTTAAGCTAGCCGAATAATTTGGAATACAATCAAATCTTATTGTTCCATTACAAATATTGGTTTGAATCATAGCCAATAATGAATCTTTATATTCCTCTAATCTATCATCTCTTAGGGCCATGAATGTGGGGGTATCAATTCCTAATCTTACTAATGGATGTAAAGCTATTTGAATTAAACCAAAATGTAAAATACTATATCCTTGTTCTCTATACTTATGAATAGCAACCTAGGAGAGTAACCTTATTGATTGGAATTCTTCATGCATCGGTATAATTTCTTCATGGATTTTAACTGAATATGATTTATTAAAATTTAGTATACCATGACTATAGATTGAATTAATACTTTGACTTGGTAAAATATGTTGGACCTCATGACTTTGTAATATACTAGATGATGTAGATACTCTATCTGGAAGACTTGATTCTCCGGACAAAAATCTTTTAATTCTTTTTGTCATTCTTAACATGTTCGTAACTGTTTAGTTTATTATGTGAATTAGGATGGTTTATGTTTACAGGGACTCCGTCTATACCTTACATGGACCACCTTTTAGGCTGACCAACCGTCTTACAGGCTCCGTACGCTGACCAAACTGCCTAACATAAACATTCTAATGCATATTTTAAACTTTACAATTACTGATAGGTTAATAATATGTGAGAGAATTAACAAGATCATGGCTCTGATACCAAAATCGTTCCAGGAGTGGATAAATTAAATTAAATTTCTAACAAAATCATTCCAGGAGTGGATAAATTAAATTAAATTTCTAAATTAAAAGAAATAAATTCAAAATGTAAAAGAGCAATCAAGTAATTAAACTTAAAAGATAACTTACAGAATATGCTGAATGGAATTCTTTATATTGAATAGGAATGTGGTGGTTTAGGATACATAAAAACTAAGGAAGGTTGAGGATTAAAAGAAAATTTAAAGGCTGCTGATGTACAAGGATGTGAACTCGTAGCTGGAGGAGGTTGTTTACAAAGTAGGTTAAGGTGAATGTTCAAGTGTGCTTCCTAATGAATGAAAACCTCTCGTATTTATAGAGGCGTGTCTCTAGTCTTATTAAATTGAATTGAAGTCCAAATTTTGAATCCGAAGTGGAAGTACGAGTTGTCACTCCATTATTGTTGAGTTCCCTTCATAGTGGATGTCATAATAGAGTGTGAGACCCTCCATTAATTTTTGTCTCCTGCTTTCTTTGAATTAAGTGGAGTCTGGGACCCTCATCTTTTGACTTGCTTCTTGAGTGCCTCCATTAGTTTTTGTCGCCTGCTTTCTTTGAATTAAGTGGAGTCTGGGACCCTCCACTTTTGACTTGCTGCTTGAGTGTGTGTTGGTGCTTTGAATTGTCATTGCTTACTTCATTCAAAAATGAAATGGTCTTGACCCAATGGTCCTCCGAAAGGATCTTCGTCTTGAATGTCTTCTCTCTTAATTTCCTGATTTTTTACTTGTCTGTAGATAGCTAATATTTTCATGAATTCTTCATCTTCTCCAATCTTTGGAATTTGGTCTTCTGTAAGTGTTGGAATTGCATTATGCTGCTGATGAGGTCGAATCCTTAATGCTTGCTGACTAATTGGGTTCTGCTGCTGCGAAGGTCGAATCCTTAATGCTTGCTGAATTGGGCTAGATGCTTGAATGGGGAGAACCTGTTCGTCTCTTGTGAATGGAATTTTTAATTTTTCTCCTGTCTCCAAATAATGAGTAACTGCCTTCTTGGAACAGAATTCTGAATTGTAATTGACCCACCATTTTGTTTTGAACTGGCGGACTAAGGAAAAGGGCATATTGGGATATATAGGTTTGATTTGAAAGCTCCATGCAAAGATCCATGGAACTCTGAATATGGAATGGAACAACAAATGTTTCTTAAATGATTTACATTACTGAGTTTCTTGAATGTCTCTAAACCTTCAATGACTAGGGTAAGGAGTATATTTTCTGATGGTCCTATTTTGAGCCACCACTCATAGAACCATATAGTAATGTCACCATTGAAATTTTGGTGGAAATTGATAAACTAGGAATGGTCAAAGGATCTAATATAGAATGTTCTATACCAGGATGTCATGTAGTCTGCATAGTTGAAGCCTGTGGGGAAATAATTGACTGAAAAGGGTCGAGTGACATGTATGTTTTGGAAATGGCTAGGCTTGAGAACTTGTTTAATGTAGAGCTTAGAATAATCAATTCTACTAGGGTCTTGTTTGTTCTGTATGTGCTGAATATCTATAGATTGAGTATCAACTAATATAAGTTCATAATAGTTCTGAGTTTTGTGAGTATCATCTGCCAACCATGGACAGTGAGGCAAGAATATATTGGATACAAAATGTTTTAGTTGTGGAATACCTGGTTCTGTCTGGAATTGAGTTAGGAGGATATTTTCAATAGTTGGTTTGTCAGAATAAGTCTGGCTAGGGCTAGAGGATGATGGAATGGATTTTGAAATGGAACTTGGAGTGTTCGGTCTTTGTGGAGTGAGGACTGTATAGTTGGAGGTGAGGATTGGAGTATGAATCAATCTTGAGTAAGGGTTCTGGGCTACTGTGGAATAGGTAAGTGGAGGGAAATCTGGAGTAGGTACTTTTGGTGTTAGTGGTTTTGGAATTGCATAATCATGTGCTGCTTTTGAATTTGAGGAACTACCTGAACTTGAATGTTTACTCATGCTTTCCTGAAAGGAATTCACGAGTCAAAAAATCTGGAAGAGAGTTATCTTTTCCCTTAATAAATTGGATCTCAAAATCGAAAATTGATAAAATAGCTTGCCATTTGGCAAATATCTGTTTTGAAACTAAGTTTTTGACATCCTTTTGCAAAATTTCTTTTGCTGATTTGCAATCTATTTTTAATAAAAACTTTTTATTGTACACATCATCATGAAACTTTGAGATGCATAAAACAATGGATAAAATCTCTTTTTTGACTGTTGAATAATTTACTTGTACTCCTATCCATAACCCCGAATAATATCTAACTATTGATTCTTTTCCTAAATGTAATTGTTTTAATATGCCTCCATAACCTAAATTTGATGCATCTGTCTCGATTATCATGAATGCTGATGGATGTGGGATACCTAAACATGGCAATGACTTGGCTTTCAACTTTATCTCTTTTATAATTCAAGTGTGTTCTTCTGTCCACATAGGTGGATTGGTTTTTAATCTGTCATATAAAGGTTTACAAATAATTCTTAATTTTGGAAAGAAATCTGATATATAATTTAAACATCCTAAAAATCTTTGTGATTGGTTTTTGTCTTTAATCTCATCTGGAAATTTATCTACAAATTCAATTTCTCTTTGGATTGGTTTAATTTTGCCTAGATGAATATCATAACCTAAAAATCTTATTTTAGTTTGAAATAGTTTCATTTTTTTCTCTGATATAACTAAACCATGCTTCTTAATTATATTTAATAATATCTTTAAGTGTTTGAAATGACTGTCTAATGAATCTGAAAAGACTAATATGTCGTCAATATAAACTATGACATATTTTGAATAAGGATTAAATATATCGTTCATAATTTTTTGAAATTCTGATGGTGCATTTTTTAATCCAAATGGCATTACATTCCGTTCATATTTTCCAAATGGAACTACAAATGCAGTTTTGTACATATCTGTTTCATTTATCTGAATTTGCCAATACCCGAATTTGCGAATACCCGAATTTGCGATCAAATTTTGAGATTACTTTTGCATTTACTAACATGTTTACTAAGTCTCTTTTATTGGGGGATAGGGTATCTAATCCATTGTAATACTTTGTTTAATGGTTTGTAATTTATAACTAATCTAGGAATACATCTCTCTTTTTCTACTTGTTTCTTGACATAAAATGCTGAGCAACTCCATGGTGATTTGCTCTTTCTGATTAATTTCCTTTCTAAATGACTTTGAATTTCTTGCTTGCATAGTTCTATTAATTATGCGTTCATTTGAATGGGTCTATCTTTGGTTGGAATGTTCTGTTCATCAAATTTTTTTTCATATAGTAGTGACAGAATGTGTGCCTTTCTATTCCAGAAATCATTAGGATGATTTGAACAAACATGAATTTTAAATTCCTTTTCTAATATTGTAATTTTGTCTTGAATCAGTTTATTATGTAGTTGTTCTTCTATTTTTGAATAACTTAGTTCTTCTTTTAGGAATGCAATATCTTTTTGTTTTTTATTTAAAATGAGTATTTTTTTATATCTAGAACTTGTTTGTAATAAGTGTAATTCTACCTGACTGGGTGGATTAATAAATGAGAATAACAATTTTCTTCCTAATACTTTAGTACTGATTCCTTCTTAGCTTTTTAAAAAAGGGGTTATTTGGTATAAAAATGGATTTCCTAAAATGGCATCATGTGATATGTTTTCCAATATGAGGAAAGAATGTTTAATGCAATAATTGTTATTACTTATAAATCCATTCGGTAACTTTTTATTAATTGTCATTGGAGTATCATTTACTGCTAATAATTTTTCATTAGTTTTTGCTAAATATTTACTTGGAATTATCCATGCTCTAATACATGATGCATCTGCACCACTATCTATTAATGCTATTATTGTAGTACTAAAATCTTCTACTCCTATTGTAACTAATGAATACCATTTTTCCATATTAAATTTGATAATGATGTTGAAAAATTGCTTGTCTAGTGGAGTACTTGGATTTAGTTGTACATTTAGTCTGTCATTAGGCCAATCTTTATTCGTATTTATTCCTATAAGTTGTAATTCTAGTTCTAGATCTTTTTCCTTTAATAATTTTAATTCATTTTTAATGGAACTAATATATGTTTTTAATTTATTAATTTTTGTTCGTAAATCACTAGAGGGTACTAGGTTTTTCTTTTCGAGTGCTGAATATTTTTTAATTGTTTTAGTTAAACTAAATGCTTCTTCTATTTTTGGGTTTTCATCCTCTTTTATCAATTCTTTTAACCTGAGTAAATATACTGCTTTATTTTCTGAATCTTCTAATTTATCAATCATGTCTAGTAATACTTGTTTTTTTTAATCTTTGACACTACTTAACATATTGAGCATGGAAGTCTCACAATGACACGAGTCTGAGTTACTAGAGCTGTCAGAGCTGGATTCATAATCTGTTCGTTCATCACTAGAATTATCTAATAGTAATGTTAATAACTTATTTTTAAAATCTTGTTCATCAGATAATAATGAATTAATCTTTTTCTCGGTTTTACAGTGGGATGCTGCATGACCATATTTCTTACATTTAAAACATTGAATGTGGCTATACTTATTACTTTTCTTAAAAGGTTTCTTATCGAAATTCTTATTTTTGGGAAATCATTTTTTATGCTGGTATTTTTTAATTATTTCTTTATGTTTGGATATAATTTGAGATGATGGTGGCTTGGTACCCATAATGCCAAATTGTTGGCAAAATGATTCCATCTCTTTTCTTTCTGATCCATATTTGCGTGTGTTTTTAAGTCTTGACATAATGTTAAAGCTTCCTTTTTAATAAAAGAAAATATTTGACCAAAAGCTAAAATATTGAAATATATCTTATCTGTTCCTAATGTTTTTTGTAAGTTAGTAATTATTCTTTGTGAGAATAAATTTGGTAATCCTGTAATAAATTTTTCTTTCCAGACTGATGAATTTGAATCTGTTCTTCGTAGAACTTGAGTAAAAAATATATATATTTATACCATTTGAAATCAGTTAAGGAAGGACATCTTAAGTTTGTTAAACATATTTTTGAGCTGGATAATTCTTCTTCAGGGTTTCCTACAAAATACATTGATATTACATAAATCAAGTATGTTGATCCATCTTGAACCATAATATATTCTAAATTATCTCCTTCTCCCTGAACTTCTTCGGATTCATGATTGACAATACTTTGTTTATCATCTAATGTAAGATGGTTATCCCACCATCCCTTTAATTGTCATGTAAATCCTCTGGCTAATAACATTACTATATTAGGTTCGGAAATATTAATCTTTGCTTTGTAGGTCATTCTAGCCATACCCATTTCTTGTAATACATGTAATATTTGGTATTCTGATTTTCCATCTATGTTCCATTGATATATAGAAGATCCATCATAACTATTAAATGTATTGTTTTGTTCTTCAAATTGAATATTTGGTGGTGTAGGTCTTGGATAATAATTTTTTGTTGTATTATGTTTCCAGTTATTTCTAAATCTGTACATTTTATGTAATTGTAATTGTGGTTTATCATTATTTTGTTCTGGGTAGTCTATAAACTGTTGTTGTATAGCCTCTATTTGATTTTTAAATTGATCTTTTAACTCTTCATCTGATACCAAAATATGTGTGTGTGTGTGTATATATATACACATATTAGCTCATAATAGTTCTGGGTTTTGTGAGTATCTCTGCCAACCATGGACAGTGAGGAAGGAATATATTGGATACAAAATGTTTTAGTTGTGGAATATCTGGTTCTGTCTGAAATTGAGTTAGGAGGATATTTTCAATAGTTGGTTTATCAGAATAAGTCTGGCTAGGGCTAGAGGATGATGGAATGGATTTTTTATGTATATATATGCATATATATAAATGCATATATATATATATATATATATATATAATGTAATAAATAGTTAGAAATGATTCAGTTGTTTAATGCGATAATCTTAGAAAATATATTTTTTAAAATGCATTAAACTTAAGAAACATGGTTTACCTGTAATTAATTATTTGACAAGATTTTATGCGTAATTGTTGGACGTGTGTTCCATTTAAAAGAAATTATTATATTTGTTAAAAATTGATCATCATGCCAACAGGTTTTTATATATTGATTTTGTGGATATTTTAATGAGTTTGCCATAATGTATTGTATCATGAGTGTTGAACCCAATCATGTATGAGTGGCAGCAGAAATTTCATGTATGAGTGGCAGCAGAAATTATTTGGATGGATGCGTAGTTGGAGCATGTGATCTCTAGGGTCCATTTCCATGAACTTGTAAAGTCGGAAACATCCCTTTGCACTCAAACTTCAGTCAATGGATTAAGGCTATGTTCTTTGGAGACTATCTGCATTTCAATTTATTTCAGTTCATTTCATTTCATTTCATTTTAATTCAGTTTAGATCAATTTAGCTCAGTGTGAATTTAATTTTTGTGAAATTTAGTTTAATGTAGTCACAGATTACTATTTTTCAACACACTTATTTTCAGTTCAGATAAGATCATATCAGTTCATATCAGCTCCAAAGAACATGACCTAAGTGGCCCTAAACTCATGTGTTAAGGAATATAAATATTACTTATAATTGTAATTGTAATTAGATTAGATTATATTTCATTTTCCTAGCTTGTATAGGTATTTTGTACTACTATATAATGGATCCTGAGGTCATAAATAAAATACATTATTACCCTTATTTTCTTCATGGTATCAGAGCACAAAAGTCCAGAAATCTAGAAGCTACCTCTGACTTAGCTACTAATAAATAAACCCCCAAACAGCTCGGGAATCGTTAGGTTGAGGAAATTGATTATACTGAGACATTTGCTCCAGTTGCGAAGATGAGTTATGTTCACCTATTCTTATGTATTGCGGTCATTCGTGGTTGGGAACTGCATCAGATGGATGTCCATAATGCTTTCCTGCATGGTGATTTGCATGAAGAGGTTTTTATGCGACCCTCACCAGGCTATGCAGCGCCCCATGGTCAGGTATGTCGCCTTTATAAATCTCTTTACAGTCTTCGCCAGGCTCCTAGAAATTGGTTTGCCAAATTGGCTCAGGCTTTACGAGCATTTGGCTTTGTTCAGAGTAAGACAGATTACTCTTTGTTTATCTTTTCCCGTGGATCAGTTTCTTTGCATATTCTGGTTTATGTGGATGATTTGGTCATTGCTGGAAGCTCTTCCGCGCTCATTTATGAGTTCAAGAAATACTTGAGTTCTTGTTTCCATATGAAAGATCTTGGTTTACTTAAGTATTTCTTGGGCATAGAGATTGCTAAAAGACCGGAGGGGATGTTTCTTTCGCAAAGGAAATAGGCCTTGGACATTTTATCTAATACAGGTTTGTCTGCCTCTAAACTGACTAACTTTCTGATGGAGCAGCAACACAATCTGGCGCGTGTTGATGGCCCGCTTTACCATGATCCTGAGCAGTACAGGCGACTGGTTGGGCGCCTGATATACCTTACTATCACACGTCCTGAGCTTAGTTATTCGGTTCACACACTTTCTCAATTCATGAAGTCCTCTTGTGTTCCTCACTGGCAAGATGCAGTTTGTGTGTTGCACTACTTGAAGAGCCATCCTGGTCAAGGTTTATTTCTCTCTTCCTGTAGTGCGTTACAGTTGACTGCTTACTGTGATTCTGATTGGGTTGTTTGCCCTATTACCCGACATTCTCTTTCTGGTTACTTTGTGATGATTGGTGATTCTCCAATTTCTTGGAAGACCAAGAAGCAACCTACAGTTTCTCGGTCTTCTGCTAAAGCGGAGTATCGTGCTATGGCTGTTACCTGTTGTGAGTTGTTATGGTTTAGGTCTTTACTGAAAGACTTAGGGGTTGCGCATACTGCTCCTATGCGTTTGTTTTGTGATAGTCAATCTAATGTTCATATTGCAGCAAATTCTGTGTTCCATGAACGTACGAAGCATATTGAAGTTGATTGTCATTTTGTCCGGGATCTTGTGCAGTCTGGTACTATAGTTACTCATCATATCTGCAGTACAGATCAACCTGCAGACTTGTTTACCAAAGCTCTCGGACGTAACCAGTTTCATTCATTACTTGGCAAGTTGGGCATTTCTGATCCCCATGCTCCAACTTGAGGGAGAGTGTTAAGGAATGTAAATATTACTTGTAATTGTTATTAGATTATATTTCCTTTTCCTAGCTGTATCGGTATTTTGTACTACTATATAATGGACCTTGAGGTTATAATAAAACGCATCATTACCCTTATTTTCTTCACCATGTCTACACCTCTTAGGTAGAGGATGAGGATGAGAGACGAGAAAGGGTGAACGAGATGGTACCCTTTGTTTGAGTAACTAAATTATTCAATTGGAGAGCTAACAAGAAAAAATTCTTGCTCTAATATATTTTTAATATCGTTTTTAAGGCTTCAACCTTTTACAGCTCTTAGTAGGTAGAGGAAGCGGATGAGAGATGAAAAAGGGTGAACGAGATGGTACCATTTGTTTAACTAGGCCCTATTCTCCCCAGCTTACCTGCAATTCAGATCCCAAACTCATGCCTAAACCTCTTAGTAGGTAAGAGACGAGAAAGAGTGAATGAAGTGGTGCCATTTGTTTTAAGTAAATTGTTCAAATGGATCCTAACATAGTATTTACAAAAGTAGTTTACAAGAACCTAATAAAAAATTCTTCTCTTAAATTTTTAAACATCCTTTTTTAAGGCTTCAACCTTTTAGCATTATAGTTGCTTTTAAAAATAGTCACTTGAACCTCATATGATATAATGTTCCTAATTTTATAAGATAGTTTGATCAATTACATTTTTCTTCTTTTATTTTTCGTACTTTTTGGTCTTCCCTTTTTTGTATACCTCTTCATTCTTACTTCACACAATTGTAACCTCCATCCTTCTCCAATTTCCTCCAGCTAGATTCGACCATTGGATTTTCACCACTAGACGCTGATAAACTTTGTGTCAACGTCGGTGTCTTCTTACATGTCATTGTTGACCTGCAACATCGAAAAGACCTAGCCACCAATCGAACAGGCCAACTTCATTGTGCTTTTTGCATAATCTTTACTGCTTGTGCACTTTCAATGGTGGCATCATCTGATTAGCGATTGCCAACTATGTTTCACCTTTGATCCTTTTTAATGTAACTCAATATCGAATTTTAGACTTTTTCCTAATGAGGTCGCAACCTTCAAAACAAAGTCTCCAAAATGTTTTGGGGACAGAAGCTCTGATGCTAAAGTGAGATCAAATATGTCGAGTATCAAGAGTGAATGACCGAATGTAGAGATTACATTTATATTTATACTTCTTTAATGTTTATTGGTATAAATATAAGGCCCAAATGGTAAGCCTAGGTCACGCACGAACAACCCAACAGATCTAGCGATGATATCTCTCATACTAGGGTACTAACGCCAAGCGAACATCATGCCCACAATGTATAATACTCATCACACAACCCCCTCAAAGGCCAGAATTATAATATTGTGGCTAATCCTATATACCCGGAAGACAATCATGCAACCACAATGATGACCACGATCACCACGACTCTCGTGTGAAATGCTACTCCGGTAGTTCCAGCTTAAAGAGCCTACAAATAGAGGGGAAGGTAAGTCACAAAGTATCCTTGAAATTATGCTCTCAGAGACAAAAAAAAAGTGTTAAGCATGAAAGCCCATACCCTGGATCCAATCCAAGACTTTGATTGCAGGACTTAGAGAGAGGAGCACTAATGGACGTTAACTCCTTATCATCACCATCATTTATAAGGAACCAACCACATTCTTGGTGGCGACTATGATAAATAACCATTTTTTAAAGTTACGGTGCTCACCTAGGGCACTCAAAGTCGGACGAAGCACACACCTCCATCCTGCTGCACACCTAATTGGATAGAATATGAAGGCAATAACCAAGAACATCATAGAGACAGAATTGAGCAGGAAGCAAAGTCTTCACCTCATGATCGGGGAAAGGAAAAACAAGCTTTCATAAAGTTCTTTAGGGCCAATAGGGAGAAGCTTTAGGCACACTTCATCAACGCAAATCAAAATAAGGTGAAGAAGCAGCTAGGACTCAAGGAAGAAATACTTCAAGGCAACAAGGGGAAGAAGCAACTAGGGCACAATGAAGAAACCTGACACTTCATAGTAGATGAAGCAATGGAACACTCTCCTCTGGTAGCAAGTTGCAGAATTTTGCGGTGCCAAAAAATTTCAAGTTGCCTAACCAAGTGAAGGTCTATAATGGAATAACATATCTCAAGGAGTTTATGAATTCCTACCAAACCAACATGTGATTCATGACACACATTTCCAACTTGAGTGTACAGATTCCCCATCATTTTGGTGAGGACGAAGATCACATGATACGATACTTTACCTAAGAGGAGCATTCATACCTGGGCCCAGCTAGAGGATCCGTGCATGGGCAAGTTTTACCAAAAGCATAAGTTTTGAAAACCTTTGCAGGTCTAATGAACGTGGCATAATGAACCAAGGAAAGTATAGCAGAGTATCATGACCGCTTCGTCTCAGAAAGTTTATAGGTGAAGGATCCACCAAATGTTCTTAGGGAATCATTTGTGAACGACATACGGTCAGGATGATTATTTAAAAATATTATTGCAGAGATGCCTAATAATCTAAGGGACCTCCAAAAGATGGTAGAGAATTTCTTCTGAAAAAATAATGTGAACCACAAGAAGCTAGAGAATGAATGCGGGAAGAAAAGCCGGAAAGGACACCCTAAGCAAGGGCGTAATGAAAAGGGGAAAAGGCACCATGGCCATAAGGGGGAAATAAAAAACTTCTAGCAGCACGACATACCTAGAAACACTCCACATAAAGTCAAAGAAGGAAATATGGAAGAACCATAAGGATTTATTTCGAGAACCTACTCCCATAAGAGCACCAGCTGATAAGAGATCAAAGGATTACTAATGTAAGTTCCTTAGAGACCATGGCCATGACATAGAATACTGCAATGACCTCCATAGATAAATAGAGGAGAAAATTGTCCAGGGACAACTCACTTAGTACAAAAAAAGGAGGAGTACACACCATCAAATGTGAAAGCTTGTGGCTTAAAAATGTGTCAGTTAAGGGCATGATACGTGCCAAACCTCGATCCTGATAGCCGAACCTTTCTTTTCTCTTCTGCAAAACAAACTCCCCAGAGGCGTGGTGGGGAGAAACTCTTATGGTAAATTCAGATCAAAAGTGTTTTATATGAGTATTGAGAGTTGAATGAATAGAACGAAAGAATACCTTGGTATTTATAGGGGTTAGTTTGAGAGATTCTTTATTCATGTTAGGTTTAATATCTACTTTCTTTTTAGGAATAGTTTTTTTTACCATAATAAGATTACCATATACTTAATGTGCCAAAATCATACGCGATGTGTTATGAGCACATCAAATAATAGTGGCAACCCTTTTCGGCATTAAGTATTGGGCTGCTCCTTCCTGCAAGAATCTTCCGGATTGGATCTAGGGTAAAGCTTTTATCTACACCATTATGCATGTTTTAACTAATGCATTTGACACATTTGTTATTATGATTGGTTTGGTTGATTGTTATTTTTAGTTAGGTTTACACGACAAAGAGTTTAGATGACCGTTGTTGGTTTTCTTATCTAAATGCCGAGTTTTGCAGACTTAATTGGAACTAATGGATACTTTGTATTTATGAGCACCTAGATCTTCCTTTGTGATCTTACTAGTAGGTTGCTCGTGAATTTTTATCGTCATTTTGTAGAAGGCCATTCGCAAGGTTGGTAGTGGATATTAGAAGGTCGTCTGCAAGGGCAGTAGCAGACAAGAAGGCCACGAGCTGAAGCATGGTAATAGGTGGAAGAAACAAAAAAAAAGAGTGGAGTCAAAGTTTAAGTTCTCAAAGATGAATGACGGTCGCATTAGCCGACACAGTTCGCGTTATCCAACACGGTCATGCTAGAAGGCACCAGTACAAGGCACCCAGTGCAGCACGACCCGTGCCACCGCCTCTTGGCACGAGGTACCCCGATCAACACGACATGTGCAAGAAACCCTTGGCATGAGGCCTCCGTCCAGCACGACCCATGCCAGCATCCTTTGGAATGAGCAGCCAGCCTTAGCACGACCCATGTCGCCCAACGTCTCAAATCGGCTAAGTATCAATGTGAGTTGTTTAATTTAAAATGGCATGTGTTATTTTCGACTCAAGATTCAAAGAACATCCAATCAAGTGTGATGTTCTACACGGTTGCACCATTGTTTTGCTCAGAAAATGACTCCCAGCTGACGCCTCGCGAGGTTCCACATGGCCCGTGTCATTCCACTGGTCGAGACACCACTCCCAGTTGATGGCCCACACCAAATAACATGGGTGCACATAATCATAGTCCCAGCCGATGGTCCATGTCAGCCAGAAGGGCCCATGTTAAGGGTGGCTAGTAGGGCCCGTGCCACAGCCATCCAACATGGCTGTGGCAGATTGTACAACCCATGCCAGCAGTGTCCGGCATAACCGTGGCACACGAGATGGCCCATGCCATTTGTAGCTGCTAGGGTTTTTTGGCCTGTGTCGGGCGTGTTTCAAGGCCGATTTCCCCGCTACTATATATATAAGCCTATGTCAACTAGGGTTTAAGTTTGGCTCATTATTCTAATCTTGGAGAGCATTTAGAGAGAGAAAAAGACTAACCCTTCGCTCTTGTTCTATTTCTTTTCTTCTTGATTTTTCCCAATGGCATTGAATCCAATGAAGTACCTGGGTTTCATGCTTAGGGAGTAGATAAATTACTTGGGGTTAGTATTTGTATTCATGAATTGATGATGGCTTTTTGAGATTCTTATATTCTCCTATCTTGTCCTATGAATAATTGTGCTTGATTTATGCTTTCTATTCTTGTGAGATTTATGCTATGCCATGTGTTATGATGCATCCATACATCCATGATAGTGTAAAATTGAGCTAGGCTTCATAGCTATCTTGGGAGTGTTAGATTATGGAGTAGGTTTAAGAACACTGTGGAGATGAGTGCATTCATGTTACCTTGAGAGTCTATTCTGATTGGTTAAACCATGATTATAATTTGCTAGCTGTGTAAGGAATCACATATTGGGGACGTTAGACTAAACCCTAACAAGGGGAAACCCATGGCTTACCCTGATAGATGAGCGTGATTGTTTGTAACAACTAGGGGTTTTCAACTCTAGAGTCATCACAAGGTATCTAATCCTTTGCCTCTCTAGGCCTAGGGATCAGTTTCTATAGTGGAGTGACAGGGACGTATTGTCCTACTTAACGGTTGTGACCTAATGCAAGGCTTTCTTCCTTTAAGTGGGGGCACATTAGCATTAGGAGTGAGATGGCAGGGATGAAATGCAGAGTCGATGGATTGGAGCACATCCCTGATTTCAGAGACGGTGAGATATGCATGTATTGGTGGCAAGTACCTTTCTATGATAGACAAGGGGAAATGTCTGGCTATCTCCACACTATGTGACATAGGCAAAAGATAGGTTTATATATTTTTATGTTAGTGGATCAAGGATTAAAGTCATTCATTAGTCATGTACGCAAATATCCCCCAATTGCTAGTTTATATAGTTTATTCTCTTGTGGTCTCGCATGCTCAAGTTGTTAGTTAAACCCCCCCCCCCCCCAAAAAAACCTATTTTTCAATATTTTATATTCCTAACACACAGGTGGATTGAAAACTCGGACATGGCTATGTGTAGTTGGCTTTTATACATCTAGCATCTCTGTAGATAAACCTGGCCTTGCCACTATATACCCTCTAGGTAGCTTATTAGTGGAAACTAAAGCAGAATATAAATCTTTAAGTTTGATCACTTTGAATGTCCTCTGTCTCGGGTTACTTTTAGTTGACCTCGCATGGATCATTTTTACAACCCCGAGGTGGAGGCGGGTAAAATTTTGGCGCCATTGCTGGGGATGCTAGTCTAAAAGTTTAATTGTTAACTTGCATAGTACGTTAGTTGAGTAGTTGTATTGTTTTTTTTGTTTTGTTCTTGTTACTTTAGTTGGTTTTTAGTGTTGAGCCTGTGTTATAGTTGTTCCATTTTCTTTTAACCCATATGTTGGAGTAGTTTTAGAGTTGGTTTTTGTTTGGTTTCTAGTTTATGGTACATAATCGTACCATGAACTTAGGAACTTTGCAAGAACTACCAGAAGTCAAGGCTTTGTTCCTAATGCAAGGCTTTGTTCCTTTAACCAGGGGCACATTAGCATTAGGAGTGAGATGACGGGGATGAAATGCAGAGTCGTGGATTGGAGCACATCCCTAATTTCGGAGGCGGTGAAATATGCATGTATTGGTGGCAAGTCCTTTGTGTGACAGACAAGGGTAAATGTTTGGCTATCTCTACAATATGTGACATAGGCATAAGATAGGTTTATATATTTGTATGTGAATGGATCAAGGATTAAAGTCATTCATTGGTCATGTACGCAAATATCCCCTAAGTGCTTGTTTATGTAGTTTATTCTCTTGTGGTCTCGCATGCTCGAGTTGTTAGTTAAAAACCCCCCAAAAACCTATTTTGCAATAGTTTCTATTCCAAATACACAGACGGATTGAAAACTCGGACGTGGTTGTATGTAGTTGTCTTTTATACATCTAGCATCTCTGTAGATAAACCTGGCCTTGCCACTATCTACCCTATAGGTAGCTTATTAGTTAAAATGGGAGCAGAATATAAATCTTTAAATTTGATCACTTTGAACGTCCTCTACCTCGGGTTACTTTTAGTTGACCTCGCGTGGATCATATGTACAACCCCGAGGTGGAGGCGGGTCAAATTTTGGCGTCGTTGCTGGGGTTGCTAGTCCAAAAGTTTAATTGTTAACTTGCATAGTATGTTAGTTGAGTATTTTTATTGTTTTTGTTTTGTTTTGTTCTTGTTACTTTAGTTGGTATTTAGTGTTGAGCCTGTGTTATAGTTGTTCCATTTTCTTTTAACCCATATGCTAGAGTTGTTTTAGAGTTGGTTTTTGTTTGGTTTCTAGTTTATGGTACATACCCGTACCACGAACTTAGGAATTTTGCAAGAACTACCCGAAGGCAAGACTTTGTTCCTAATGCAAGGCTTTGTTCATTTAAGCGGGGCACATTAGCATTAGGAGTGAGATGAGGGGGATGAAATGAAGTGTCGTGGATTGGAGCACATCCCTAATTTCGGAGGCGGTGAGATATACATGTATTGGTGGCAAGTACCTTTGTGTGACAGACAAGGGGAAATGTCTGGCTATCTCCACACTATGTGACATAGGCATAAGATAGGTTTATATATTTGTATGTAAATGGATCAAGGATTTAAGTCATTCATTGGTCTTGTACGCAAATATCCCCTAAGTGCTAGTTTATATAATTTATTCTCTTGTGGTCTCGCATGCTCGAGTTGTTAGTTAAAATCCCCCCAAAAAATATTTTGTAATATTTTCTATTCCTAACACACTGTCGGATTGACAACTCGGACGTGGCTATGTACAGTTGGCTTTTATACATCTAGCATCTCGATAGACAGACCCGACCTTGCCACTATCTACCCTATAGGTAGCTTATTAGTGGAAACGGGAGCAGAATATAAATCTCTAAATTTGATCACTTTGAATGTCCTCTACCTTGGGTTACTTTTAGTTGACCTCGTGTGGATCATTTTTACAACCCCGAGGTGGAGGCAGGTCAAATTTTAGTGCCATTGATGGGCTTGCTAGTCTAAAAGTTTAATTGTTAACTTGCATAGTACGTTAGTTGAGTAGTTTTATTGTTTTTGTTTTGTTTAGTTCTTGTTACTTTAGTTGGTATTTAGTGTTGCGCCTTTGTTATAGCTATTCCACTTTCTTTTAACCCATATGATAGAATTGTTTTAGGGTTGGTTTTTGTTTGGTTTCTAGTTTATGGTACATACCTGCACCACAAACTTAGGAACTTTTCAAGAACTACCAGAAGGCGAGGCTTTGTTCCTAATGCAAGGCTTTGTTCCTTTAAGCGGGGAACATTAGCATTAGGAGTGAGATGAGGGGGATGAAATGCAGTCGTGGATTGGAGCACATCCCTAATTTCGGAGGCAGTGAGATATACATGTATTGGTGGCAAGTACCTTTGTGTGACAAACAAGGGGAAATGTCTGGCTATCTCCACACTATGTGACATAGGCATAATATAGGTTTATATATTTGTATGTGAATGGATCAAGTATTTAAGTCATTCATTGGTCATGTACGCAAATATCCCCGAAGTGCTAGTTTATATAGTTTATTCTCGTGTGGTCTCGCATGCTTGAGTTGTTAGTTAAAAACCCCTAAAAAACTATTTTGCCATATTTTCTACTCCTAACACACTGACAGATTGACAACTCGGACGTGGCTATGTGTAGTTAGCTTTTATACATCTAGTATCTCGATAGACAGACCCGGCCTTGCCACTATCTACCCTATCGGTAGCTTATTAGTGGAAACGGGAGCAGAATATAAATATCTAAATTTGATCACTTTGAACGTCCTCTACCTTGGGTTACTTTTAGTTGACCTTGCGTGGATCATTTTTACAACCCCGAGGTGAAGGCAGGTCAAATTTTAGCACCGTTGCTAGGCTTGCTAGTCTAAAAGTTTAATTTTTAACTTGCATAGTAAGTTAGTTGAGTAGTTCTATTGTTTTTGTTTTGTTTTGTTCTTGTTACTTTAGTTGGTATTTAGTGTTGAGCTTTTGTTATAGCTATTCCATTTTCTTTTAACCCATATGCTAGAATTGTTTTAGAGTTGGTTTTTGTTTGGTTTCTAGTTTATGGTACATACTCGTACCACGAACTTAGGAACTTTGCAAGAACTATCGGAAGGCAAGGCTTTGTTCCTAATGCAAGGCTTTGTTCCTTTAAGTGGGGAACATTAGCATTAGGAGTGAGATGAGGGGGATGAAATGCAGAGTCGTGGATTGGAGCACATCCCTAATTTCGGAGGCGGTGAGATATGCATGTATTGGTGGCAAGTACCTTTGTGTGACAGACAAGGGAAACTTTCTGGCTATCTCCACACTATGTGATATAGGCATAATATAGGTTTATATATTTGTATGTGAATGGATCAAGGATTTAAGTCATTCATTGGTCATGTACGCAAATATCCCCCAAGTGCTAGTTTATATAGTTTATTCTCTTGTGGTCTCGCATGCTTGAGTTGTTAGTTAAGAACCCCTAAAAAACTATTTTGCTATATTTTCTATTCCTAACACACTGACGGAATGACAACTCGGACGTGGCTATGTGTAGTTGGCTTTTAGACATCTAGGATCTCGGTAGACAGACCCGGCCTTGCCACTATCTATCCTATATGTAGCTTATTAGTGGAAATGGGAGCAGAATATACATCTTTGAATTTGATCACTTTGAACGTCCTCTGCCTTGGGTTACTTTTAGTTGACCTTGTGTGGATCATTTTAACAACCCCTAGGTGGAGGCGGGTCAAATTTTAGCGTCGCTGCTGGGGATGCTAGTCTAAACGTTTAATTGTTAACTTGTATAGTACGTTAGTTGAGTAGTTGTATTGTTTTTGTATTTTTTGTTCTTGTTACTTTAGTTGGTTTTTAGTGTTTAGTCTGTGTTATAGTTGTTCCATTTACTTTTAACCCATATGCTAGAGTTGTTTGAGAGTTGGTTTTTGTTTGGTTTCTAGTTTATGGTAGATACCCGTACCACGAACTTAGGAACTTTGCAAGAACTACTGGAAGGCAAGGCTGTGTTCCTAATGCAAGGCTTTATTCCTTTAAGCGGGGGCACATTAGCATTAGGAGTGAGATGATGGGGATGAGATGCAAAGTCGGTGAATTAGGGCGCATCCCTAATTTCGGTGGCGGTGAGATATGCATGTATTGGTGGCAAGTACCTTTGTGTGACAGACAAGGAGAAATGTCTGGCTATCTCTACACTATGCGACATAGGCATAAGATAGGTTTATATATTTTTATGTGAGTAGATCATGGATTAAATTCATTCATTGGTCATGTACGCAAATATCCCCCAAGTGCTAGTTTATATAGTTTATTCTCTTGTGGTTTTGCATGCTCGTAGTTGTTAGTTAAAAACCCCCTATTTTGCAATATTTTCTATTCCTAACACACAGACGGATTGACAACTTGGACGTGGCTGTGTGTAGTTGCCTTTTATACATCTAGCATCTCTGTAGACAGACCCGACCTTGTTACTATCTACCCTCTAGGTAGCTTACTAGTGGAAACGGGAGCAGAATATAAATCTTCAAATTTGATCACTTTGAACGTCCTCTGCCTTGGGTTACTTTTAGTTGACCTTGCGTGGATCATTTTTACAACCCCGAGGTGGAGGTGGGTCAAATATTTGCACCATTGTTGGGGATGCTAGTCTAAAGGTTTAATTGTTAACATGCACAGTACGTTATTTGAGTAGTTGTATTGTTTTTGTTTTTTTTGTTCTTGTTACTTTAGTTGGTTTTTAGTGTTGAGCCTGTGTTATAGTTGTTCCATTTTCTTTTAACCCATATGCTAGAGTTGTTTTAGAGGTTGTTTTTGTTTAGTTTCTAGTTTATAGTACATACCCGTACCACGAACTTAGGAACTTTGCAAGAACTACCGGAAGGCATAAGTAGTCATAGGAGAAGAAGAAGAAGGACAAGAGCAGGGGTGTCGCTAGAACCGGTAGTAGTTGAAGAACATGTAGTTATGGCGGAGGATAACTGCTCTTTGAGGGAGTTGATGGCTCCAAATTTGGAGAGTCAACCCATGTGCATTACTTTGCCACCTTTGCCACCTAATGTCACATGCGAGCTAAAGTGTGGGATGTTTCAATGCTTACTAACTTTTTGGGATGTTCGGGGAGGATCCAAACAAGAATCTCTCAGAGTTCCATCTCATATGCACCAACATGAAGCCGCCCGGAGTCTCTGGAGAGGATTACAACCTTCGATCATTTCCCTTCTCACTGAGGGATTCAGAAAAAGATTGGTTATACTATCTTCCACCGGGGTGCATTACATCGTGGATGGATATGAAGCTGCACTTCCTTGAAAAGTATTTCCAGCTTCAAAATCCGCAGTGCTCAAGAAACAACTGTCCAATATATCTTAGAATGAAAATGAATCCCTATATGAGTAATGGGAAAGATTCAAAAGGTTGTTCTTTAGTTGTCCTTATCACCCGTTCAAGGAAGGCGGCTTGATGTATCACTTCTTCGAAGGGCTCTGTCATAATGACATGAGGATGGTTAACACAGCTTGTAATGGTTCCATTGCTAACAAGAGTATGAGGGATGCAATGGCTTTGTTTAAAGAAATGATGAATGGAACGAGGTAATTCGGCACAAGATTAAGAGTGAAAATGTTGGATTAGCAGACTCAATCTCCCAAGTTGGAAGATTAAGTGAAAGCGCTTGCCTCTATGATAAAGGAATTCATGAATGGGAGAATCCAACAAGTCAAAGTGTGCAGAATTTGCAGTTTAAACCATCCCACCAGCATGTGCCCACAAGTAGTTGAAGATGTGGAAGAGGTGAGTGTGTTGGATTTTAGCAGAGACAATAGCACAAGGGGATAACAACAACAACAAGGGTTTTTGGGGAACCAAGAAAATGAGAGGCAAGATCCCTATGCAAATACCTTCAACTCTAGGTATCACGATCACCCCAGCTTTTGTTGGCGCAAGGAGAATCAAGGTCAAGGGTACAACCGAGGTTCACAAGCTCAACCATATCCTAGGGGAGAAGGGCCTTCCAACAACAATGCCTCCTTGTAAAAGTTAGATAGGGAAGAAATCCTAGATGTTATTGGGAAATTGGCGAAGAAACATGATGTGTTCGTGGAATGGACAAGAAGGGAAATTGAGGAGCTTGGCACTAAAGCATTCTCGAGCATCAAAAATCTAGAAGTCCAAGTCTAGAAACTTCCCACCTAGGTGAGCCAACTTGAGGCTAAGGAATCTTGCAAGCTACCTTCCCAACCTGAGATAAACCCAATGAAAGTGAGTGCATTGAAGCTAAGGAGCGGGAAAGAGGTGCGAAAGCCCGAGAAAGACATTGTACAAGAAGATGATTTAATTGTGGAATCTAACAAAACTAACTTTGAAGAGCAAGATATAATTTTTTTGGAGGAGCCCCCCAAAGAGCTCCTAACAACTGAGGCGAGAGTGACCCTTTCGCCGCCTTTTCCAAGTGCACTTAGGGGAAGGCCGAAGGTGGCAACAAATGATGCAAACATTCGAAAGATCTTCGAAAAGGTTGAGGTAACCATTCTTATCTTGGAGTTAACTGAACATGTTCCCTCTCATGCTAAATTCTTGAAAAATGCATGCACTAAAAAGGGGAACAAACCAATTAGGAAAGTAGGACAATTGAAAATAGGGGGAGTTGCCACTCTAAATCATAAGAATTTTCCTAAGAAATGTTATGACCTCGGGATATTTTCAATACCTATTTCCTTAGGTTGGAAGTTAGCAAAGAATGCCATGATTGATTTAGAAGCATCTATTGATGTTATCCCTTATAGTCTTTATGAAAGTTTAGACATAGGTGAACTTAGGGACACTAGGATAGTTTGTTCAACTTTCTGATCACTCCCAAGCTATCCATCGAGGTTTAGTGAAGGATGTACAATGCTCTTTCTTTATTTTATTTGATGTTTTCGGTTGATAGATTTTGCATGTTTTTGGTGTTTGACAAATTATCTTGGTGTGAAATCTTGTTGGTCGTTAAATGTAAGATCGAGTCTTGTGTTTTGTGATTGTTGGGAAATAGGACTTTATTGGGAAAACAAAGGTTTTTCAAAAGAAAAAGGGAGAGACCAAGGAGACACATCCGTGCTGCAGCACTGCTCGTGTAAAAAGGGATCATCACAAGGCTTGCTTTGTGCCAGAAGGCATTAGCACGAAGCTCCTTGTGCCATGTCCGTGTCATTGCCTCGTGCCAGGCTGGAAATGGGGTAACATTACAGATTTTTGAAAATTCAAGTTTTTAACCAAAACATGTACTTTTGGCCCATTAATTCAGCAAATATTTTGTTTCCTAGGAATGATGATGTAAATAGTACAATGCTAAACACCACTGCCTCCCTTGAGCATTAATTGAGTGACATTTTTGTCCCCTAAAGTTTATATTTTTCCATAAATCATCACTACCTCCTTTGTACCTCCCTCCTAAATAACCCATTTTGGATGAGCATGATTTGGTGAAACTAGAATCATAGTACACCCTTCTTATTAATAAGAGTCTTTTATCCCATTGCAAGTTTTTCAAAAACACTCACTCTCACTTCTCCTTTGGAAAACTCAAAAGTTTTGAAGCTTTTCTCCCTAGGGAGCTCAATTTTTGCTTCTTCTTGTGTGGTTCTTCAAATCTTAGCTTCAAATTTTTGGGAACTCTTTCAACTTTGTGTTTACTTGCTTTCTTTAGTATGAATGGGTTGAGATGAGAAGCTTTGGTTTCAAAATTTTGATGTGCATTATAGAAAAAAGTGGGTTATGTGATTAAATGAGTTTGTGAAGATTTAAGTGTGGGGCAAGTACATGATTTTTGGGTTGAAGATGATATGAATTGTCATGTTGTGGGTGTTTAGGAGGAATGATTCTTGATTGAATGATCTTTTTGATGAGGTGATATTATCTACCAAGTATGTTATTTAGGGATAATTGTTCTTGCTTGAATAGCCTTTATGGTCAAATTTTTATGATTTGGAAAGTGTGGGCTATTAATAAAGAATTTTCTTCTTGAATTACAATTGATACACATCCTTGTATATTCTTTCCATTACCATCTTCTTCTTCTTGTGATATAATGGCTCCACAGAGAAGCAAGTCGGACAAGGAGACAACTTCCCAAGTTGAGAAAAGGAAGAAGTCGGCTAAAGTTGGGAGAAAAGAGCCGACGACTTCCCTTCCTCCCAACCTCGCCTTTGTGGTGGATGAATTCATGTGGTTTACCACCATTTCTGGGAGTGCAACTTGGATATGAAAGTACTTAAATGGACCAAAGAGAACCATCTTAGAGACAAGTTTTGCATGCAAGGGGACTTTAGAAGCTCTAGGCCTACTTGAACCGGTCACCTACTTGCTAGGTCGGGTAGGCCTAGAAGGCTTTCTAGAGAAGCACTCGAAGACCTAAATAAGATGGACCTTGGAGTTCTTAGCAACCTTGGAGTAATCAACGGACAACGATGGGAGGAGGGTCATCCACTTTCACCTTGACGACAAGGAGTACATCATGTCAAATAGGGAGATCGCTCAAGCGTTTGGGTGGAAGTACGGGGAGGAGGTTCCAAGGACATATTGAAAAGGCCTTCCGTACTTATTGAGAAGATTTTGGAGGATTCTATCGGGCACGGAGATGAAGCATCACAAGAGTACCACAATAGTCCACATGGCTTTGCGGTTGGTCTAGCAATTTTTATCTGTGATTGCCACAGGAAAATCTCGCAATACCCTAGCCGAGAAGTCCAAATTCTTTCCTGGAAAGGACTTTCTACCCCAACTTGGAAGGGGTCTTTGTGGAAGAGTGCTTAGCTACGGGAAAGTAGAAAGGCGACAAGATATCAATGGGAGGCATGGTTGGACTCTTAGCTCAACATTTGGGCCATCTGGTTCCTTTTCCATTTACGGTGGAAAGTTTGGGACGCTCGGGAACAAGATACATGATGAACAAGGTAGCGAGAGCGTCGATGGTTACCCCCACCACTTCTGAGGATCATTTCATATGGTTATACGACGGTGCTATGGTGTACAACTTCATGGTTTTGCCACAACCCAAATGCACCGCTATCAACCAAAATACCATTTTGGAGGATCTTTTTATTGCCCCCAATCCGAGATTTGAGAGGGTTTTCTACAACACTTTCTCGAGTCCAAACATGGAGATAGAGGAGAATGGCAAGATTCCACTTCGAGCACCACCCACTCAAGGAGCCCTAAGACGGAATTCCTTGACCAATTCCACATGTTTGGGGAGCAACTTTTGTTGTCTACCTAAATGGTGCAAGAAATTGGCAAAGCCATCAGAGGAATGAGTTTACAGTTGGATGAGTTTGGGAATAGGATGGGTGCGATGGAAGATGCCATGAGTTTGTGGGGAGATGGATTGAGATCCATAGAGCAGAAGGTGGAGGGTGAGTTTGCTATCATGGATGAGAGGACCAACATTCAAGAGGATTCCATTGAGAAATTGATTGAGAGATTCCACATTTTAAGGCTCGATGGGTTCTGAGACCTAGTCCCAGTTAAGAGGCAAGAGATGAGGCAAGAAGAAAGGAGCAGGAGACATAAGGCGAGACAATTAAGGGAAGGCCCTTCGGGGCCGCACGAGTAAGTGCCACTATTTTCCTTGACTCCACTTATGATTTCCATTATTTATTTTTCATTGGGGACAATGCATGGTTTAAGTGTGGGGGAGGGAATAGTGAGCACTTAGGGATTTTTACAAGATTCCTTTGTGTTTTGTTTGGTAGTTTTTGGTAGTTTATATTGAGGGGGTGTTTTTAGGAACACTTTGGTGGTTTCATTTTTTGTTTTGCTAATCTTCATGTAGTATGAAGCCCATCTTTGGGGAATTTTGTACACCAAAAAAATTGAAAATTTTGAAAAAATTAAAAAAATATATATATACCCGGCTAAGTTGGAAACCCAAAAGGGAAACTTAGGCAGCAATTTGAAAGGCCTGGATAGGTTGCAAAACCTAGGTAAAAATGAGAGGCCAAGGCCCGGCTAGGTTGAAAAACCTAGGCAAAAATGAGAGGCCATATGTGGAAAAAAGTGAGAAGTGAGCACCATTTGTGTGTTAAAGCCATGATGAAAACCTGAAAGGTATCCTAGGCAAAATGACAGAAATTGAGAGAAATCGGAAACTAAGTTGAGGATATTTTGGATTATCCTTGGTGGTTTTTTCGACAACATCTCTTGGATTGCTTTTGGCTGCCTATTCGGTGGATTAAGCTAGTTTGACACTTATCATTTTTGCTTACCTATTTCTTCACATAATTGGGTTGTATAGATTATTTAGTCTCCTTGGAGAGTGTGAGAGTTCTGAGATTCTTACTTCTTTGGGGGGGAACAAGGGAAATGTAGGAATAAGTTGAATGTATTCGTTAACTTATCCTAGCATGCATATTCCTCTTGAATCTTTGCTTGTTTTTGATTACCCGAGGATCAGTTAGGTTTAAGTGGGGGGGGGATTGATCTGCACCATTATGCATGCGTTAACTAATGCATTTGGCACATTTGTCATTATGATTTGTTTGGTTTATTCCTAGTTTTAGTTAGATTTACACGACAAATGGTTTAGATGGCCATTATTGGTTTTCTAATCTAAATCTCGAGTTTTGTAGACTTAATTGAAACTAATGGATACTGTGTATTCACGAGCACCAAGATCTTCCATCGTGATCTTACCAGTAGGTTACTCGTGAGTATTTTATTGTCATTTTGTAGAAGGTCACTGGCAAGAGTGGTAGTAGATATTAGAAGGCTATCTTCAAGGGAAGTAGTAGACAAGAAGGCCACGAGCTAAAGTGTGATAGTAGATGGAAGAAGCCGAAAAAAGTGGAGTCAAAGTTAAGTTCTCAAAGATGAAGGACGGCGGCATCAGCCAACATGGTCCGCGCCAGTCGACATGACCGTGCCAGAAGGTACCAGCATGAGATGCTTTGATTAGCATTACCCATACCAGAACGCACTAGCATGAGGCACCCGGTGTAGCACGGCCCATACCATCGCCCCTTGGCATGAGGCACCAATAAGCACAACCCGTAGCAGCAACCCTTGGCATGAGGCCTCCATTTATCATGGCTCATGCCAGCCTCCTTTAGCATGAACCGCCGACCACGAAACGACACATGTCGCCCAACATTCCAAATTGGCTAAGTATGGATGTGAGTCGTTTCCCTTAAAATGGCCTTTGTTGTTTTCAACTCAATATTTGAATACCAGCCGATGTTGCATGACGTTCTACACGGCCGAACAATCATTTTGCTAAAAAAATGACTCCCAGCCAATGCCCTGCAAAGTTTCACACAACCCATGTCGTTCAATTTGTCAAGACACCACTCCTAGTCGACAAACTACGCCAAACGACATGGGTACACGTGATTAGAAGGCCAAGGACCGAACCCCAGCCGACGGTTCATGTTAGCCGGCACGGACCGTGTCAAGGGTGGTCAATACGGCAGTGCCAACTAGCACGGTCATGCTAGAGCCATCCAGCACGGTCGTTCCAGGCCACACAACCTGTTCCATGCATCCCTATTTATGGTGGCGGTGAGATGTGCATGTATTAGTATCAAGTACCTTTGTGTGACATACAAGGAGAAATGTCTAGCTATCTCCACACTATATGACATAGGCATACGATAGGTTTATATATTTGTAAGTGAATGGATCAAGGATTAAAGTCATTCATCGGTCATGTTATGAAAATATCCACCAAGTGTTAGTTTATATAGTTCATTCTCTTGTGGTCTCGCATGCTCATAGTTGTTAGTTAACCCTCCCCCCCCCAAAAAAACCTATTGTGTAATATTAGCTATTACTATCACATGGATGGATTGACAACCCGGGCATAGCTGTGTGTAGTTGGCCTTTCGACATCTAGCATTTCTATGGATAAACCCGGCCTTGCCACTATCTATCCTCTAAGTAGCTTAGTAGTGGGAACGAGGGCAGAATATAAATCTTTAAATTTGATCACTTTGAACGTCCTCTGCCTTGGGTTAATTTAATTGACCTCCCATGGGTCAAGCTCTGATGCTAAAGTTAGTATTCAGAACTTGTATGTGCAATTCTCTTTCTCTTGTTGTTACTTACATGTGCTATTTTGTCTCTTGGCTATTTATAAGTTCTTTCTTCCTATATTCCAGTTGGTATGCGCCCACGTAGGTCTTATCCATCAAGGTCATCATGGTGGCTATGGTGGGCCACAATCTTTAGATTACGGCTATCATGATGGCTTTATGCGGTCATGGCCTGATGTGCATTTTACGCATTGCTTGTTTGGGTGAAGCTGCGAGGTGCTACCCTTGGTTCACTAGCATGGATACCTCACTCGGGCTCTATGTAGCTTCTTGGGTTGCACATATAACTTACATATGCCATAATCCCCCCTAGCCGTAGAGGGTTAAGGGTTCAATTTATTATAAGTCACTAGGTGAAGGTAAATCGATGTTTAAGAAATTGTTTGATGCCACCTCAGGGTGATCTTTGCATTCATTCAATCTGTGCATTGAGAGGTAGGAGAACATTCACGGGTGTACATGTTATGATGAGATGGACTTTGTGTGGTTACTTTAATTATTATAGGGGTGTTATAACCCAGATGTTTGATTTTTCCAAAATGTCGCATGTCTAGTGACTTTTTGGTTTCCATGCATGGTCTAGCATTGGTAAGGGATGCATTGGTTGCATGTATAGGCAAGTGCATCTGTAGGCATACTCTATATAAATGGTTTGGGGCTTCGATTGTGAATTATCTTTTCTTTCATTTGTGCTAGAGCTATTAATTTTGGATTTTGGTGCTATCTTGCTCTTCATTTCTGGTGGAATAACACCTCTTATTCTCCTAATTTGATGCCCCACTTCATTAGTCAACCTGGAGCTTCTAGCTTGTAAAGGATTTGTTTAATAGGTTGATCTATGTAAACCACAATATTGTGGGATTGGAAGTAAGATCGCAATCTTCTGGCAGAATTAATTGGGGCAAGGGCCAACTTCTCTATGGCTGAGTCGCTTTTCTCATCCCCTTGCAGATTTTGCTTACGTAGTAAACTAGGATTTGGATATCCTTTTCCTAATGGACCAGGACTAAGCTAATGGCGTGTTTGGATATTGCTAAGTATAAATATAGTATATCACCGAGGTAAAAGGCTGATGGTTGTGGCAACCTTTGCAGTTCATTTTTAAACTCTTCATATACTGCTTGGCACTTCATCGTCCAGCTAAATTTGGACACTTTTTGTAGGACACCAAAGAATTGCATATGCTTTCATCAACTGTTGAGACCAAACGACTAAAGGCTGCAAGTGAATCGAACAGATCTTGGACTTCTTTGATCAAACGAGGTGGCGATAATGCTTGGATAGCTTGTATCTTTTCGGAGTTTTCTTCATTAGCTCTAGATACAACTCTGTACCCTACAATTTTTTTCAAACCCACGACAATGGTGCATAGTTTAGGGTTCATCTTCAGTCCAATTGACTGGAGAGTGACGAGTGTTTCTTCTTACTCTTGGGCAAATTGAATTAGTTTCTTGATTTTGATTACCATGTTGTCCATGTACATTTCTATGGTACGACATACTCGGTGGGCGAAAGCTTTTTAAATTGTGCGGTGGTATGTGGCTCTTGCGTTCATTATTTTAAACGGCATTTTTGTGCAGCATAATACTCTGAAACTAGTTATGAACACCATTTTCTCAGCATCCTCATGGTTCATCAAGATCATATGGTGTCCTTTATATGCATAAAAAAGGCCATGGCTTTGTTTCCTAAGATTGCTTCGACCAGTTGATCAATCTTTAGTTGTGGGTAGCAATCTTTAAGGCTGTATTTATTCAAATCTGTGTAATCCACGAACTTCCACTACCCACATCTGTCTTTCTAACCCTAATCGGGTTTGCTAGCCATGTTGGATAGACAATTTTTTAGAGTATTCTTAATTATACAAGCATTTGCACTTCATTTTCAATTGTTGACTGCCTATCATAGGCAAAGCTTCTTTTTTTTATCGGGCGAGCTTTACTAATGAGACAACATTGAGGTTGTTTTTTGTGATAAAAGGATTGACACATCTCATATCCTGGGCTGACCAAGTGAAGGAAGTTTTGTATTTCTTAAGTGTAGCAACCACCTTACTTTTGATGTGTTCTAGTTGCATCTTTTCTGATTCTGACTTCCTTTGTATCGTCGTTGTCATCTAAGCTTACAAGATCATACAAGATCAATTTCTTCACCCAAGTCAATTCCTGTATAGGTTTTTTTGACGATTTCTCAAGGTTAATTGAATCTACCATTGGTTGAGGCTTGCTTGTGATTGATGGCCTCATTGTTATAGCCAGGCACTCTCTTGTTGTTTGTTGGTCTCCTACTGCTGCTACCCCAGTTGTTGTGGGGAATTTCATGAACAGATGATATAGGGACCCAAAAAGCCTTAGCAACGTTCATCCATCTTCTTCCAATGTTTTTTTTAAAAGGTTTGGGACATTCATTACAATGATGTCACACAAAACTATGCATGATCTGTCCTTTGCTTAATAGTCACTGGTAGATGTATACTTTCTAATGGAATCTCTGACTTCTATATGAACCCTACTATATGTGATGTTGCTTTCTTTAGATTCTATCACTTGAATCCTAGTTTGTCAAAATAATCAACGAACAGTCGCTCTACCGCACTACCATCATCCACAAATATCATGTGCACCTTATACTTTCCTATCCTTGTTATCATTACTAGGGGGTCATTGTGTGGCGATGCATTTGGAACCGCATCATGTTTTGTGAAGTAACTTCTTTCAATGGGCTTTTGTGGTGGCAGGTACCTTGCTATTACCTTCCATACATTGATGGAAGCGAACTTTGCTGATCCAGGGATGGATAATATCACTCTTTCTAGGGTACCATCCATCACATCCCCCCTTCTTGATGTTACTTCCATTTAAATTTTTTGCCTCACCTAAGGTTAAGCCACGTTCTGATTTGTTTCTCCACCATAATTGCATGGCTTTGTTGGTAACTACTCCTCATTTTTGTACTGAGTAAGTTGCCTTTGACAAAGTTTTTATTTGACTTGTCACTGACAGGGATGGTAGTGGGGTGGGTTTTGGTGGAGGTTTGCCCCGCATCTGCCCTAATGGGATGGGTATGGAGGTAATTTTGGTGGGGGTGGGGGTGGGGTGGGTAAGGGTATGAAATTGATATTCGTCATGGGTAGTATGTTGGGCATGGATATTAGTTCACATCCGCTCCATACCCGTCCCACCCCACTAAACCCACTATATACCCACTAATTTAGTATATAATAATTAGTACATATCTAACCTATAATATTTTCATGTAAATACATTTAAAAGTTTTAATATAAAAATTAATATAATAGAGTGGATTTTAGATATTTTTGGAGATAAAAGAGGGATGAGTATAATGGGTTTAAATTGGGTAAGGGGACCCAAGTAGGTAATGAGCAGGGGTGGATTTTATGTAATACCAGATGGGCGGGTGACTTTTAATGTTGTACCCACCATGGGTGATGGAGTGGGTATGAGTATAAAAATTTTAGATGGTCATGGGTATGGAGGTACCATAATCCATACCCGCCCCACCCCATTGTCATCCCCATTCACCGGAGGTCGATACAACTTGCCTTGTCATAATTATGATCTCCAGAAAACTCACAGTAGTACTCTTTTGATCTTTTATCCATTGGTGCTCTTAAAGGAGTTGGTTCTCGGAACAACTTCTTGTTGTTATGCCAGATTTCATTTCTTGACTTAGTGATGGGTGTTTCTAAACATGGTGTGTTGTTGGGTGTGGTCTGTTTTCCTTTTGTGAGTGTAGTACTCTTCCCCTTCTTCATCGCCCATCTACCTAGGGCCTCTTCCCAAACTCTTTTCTCCCCTCGTTCATTTTCCAGCTTCTTGTTTATGCTTCCTCTTTCCTAGTGAATTACTCTACCATCTTCAGGAGATTTCTCGAGTTATCTAAAATATATGTTTTGAGATTTTTGTAAAATTTCATAGCGGGCATATCATTCATAAATGACCCTATGTACATATAATACGTGGGGTCTTTCACTTTAAGACTATCTAAAACAAAGTGGTCGTGATATCCCATGATGCTTTCTCCACTTCTTTGTGCCACGTTCATCAGATCTATGAATGTATTCATGAATTTATATTTTTTGGTAAAATATGCCCATGAATTGATCATCCAAGTTGGCCCGGGTCTTGATTTTTTTTCTTTAAAAAATCTTCCCATACAATTGATGTTGTTACCAAGAACATTGGAAAAACCTTGCACACTAGCAGGATGGGTGCATCACGAAACCTCATATTGGTCCTGTAAGAGTGAAGAAACTCTTTGGGGTCTTTCATCCCATCGTAAACCTTCAATTTAGTTGGTAGTTTGAAGCCTTTTGGCATTGTGAAATTTAGCAATTCTTTCACCAATGGGGGTTTCTCCATTTCCTCCTCTACTATTTAGTCTCAGGCTTCATCCATGTTTCCTTTTGGTTCTTTCTCTAGGTGCTTTTTCCTTCCACGTGGGGTTATATTCTTCTCTTCGGTTCCTTGAAGATTATTTTCTTTCCCCCTTGTGGCAACGGTCTGCATGTAGAGTTACCCCTATTGGCTTCAAGGAATATTGTGAACGCTCATTTTCTTTACAAGTTACCGAGGGATGCAAGTATAAATACCATCTCTTAGAAGGTGTCAAGATACCGGAAAAGGTATATATTTAAGTAGTAAATGTGTAGATATTAAGAAGCATTGGATATTAACAAGAGAAACATTGTCTTAGTTCAGACTGTAACTAAAGATGGTATCGTAGAAAGACAACTCTAGTATGAATGCAACGGCTACAATACTGCATATATAGGAGCTGGAAGGGGTAGAGGATGAGGATGTGTTGAATCATGAACTACACTTCCGCGAAGATAATGAAGAGGATGAGGTGTTATATGTTCTGTAAGTAATCTATTTATCTTTGACTACAATGTTTGTGCTAATCTTTTCAAAATCCATTAATATATGTGCTGATGTTTTCAAAATTCATTTGCTCATGCTTTCTAAATGTATATTAACTTGTAACTGTTTATTGGATTGTTTAAACAGATTGTTTTCATATTCCGTTTATCTAAAGGCATATTATCTTGTAGTTGTTTAATCCATTTGCATATTCCAGTTTATCTAAATGCTCATAATTTTGGTTAGTCTAAAAATAATCCAAGAAATGGCATAAATCCAATCCAGATGTATAAATCAAACAAAAAAAACAACCAAGAAATGACATAAATCCAAAGATGCATAAGTAAAACTAAAATCATAAATTATTACATGCATCTCTAAGCCATTCTTCCACCCATCAGTATCTCTGCCACCCAGCTGATCCTATCTACCAAAGAATGCTTTTTCAGTATAAAATAATTGCATCAAACCAAAAAAGGTGAAAAAAGAAAAAGGAAATTTATCATCAAACCCAGAAAGAGAAGAGAAAAGAATGGCTATAGAATACAACTACAATTACATCAATTAATATCTAATTAACCTTCAGCTAAAAGATTTTAATAACCAACTAACTATGCAACAACTTCTAGTTAGTTAGGCTCTAATTCTTTAAGTCCAATCCGTTCTTAGTGTTAACCAGCTTCAGTTTCTTAGATTTGAAAAGACCATTTAGCCCATTTGCTCATGACACTATCATTATTCATGGAATCGTTTTTCATAGAGAGTAAAAACAAATAATAAAAGATCACATATGAGCTCTGAGGCTTGCAGCTTATACACTATTTGGACTAAAAAATAATAGATTAATGCAAAATCATATGGGCTCATGCAACATGGCTTCTTTAACAGCTTGGATGGTAGCCTCAGCCATGGTTCTTTTGTGGGTTTCAGCATGTGCTTTTTTATAAGCCTGTCAAGATTAGGAAGTAAAGATTAATCACAGATTAAATATTTTGAACCAATTTTTGCACTTAATAATTGAAAAATATATTAAACACATACAAATCATCTAAGATTGGATTTTTATTTAGAAAAATTGAAATCTTTTGATGTTAAAACTTGATTGGAGCATAAGATTTGTGTTTTTTTTATTCAGGACATCAAAGTGCAGCTCAGTCAAGAAGAAATGGAAAAAATGTTATATGTATCCAGCTCAATCAAGAAAAATGTACACACAAGATATCAAGGGGAACATGAAGTATACGATATGTTCTGATTATGTTCCAATCAAATTTCTATCCATGTAAATGTTATTCAAGGTGACTAGGTGAGGTAAGTTAGTCAGTCCTATGCTATAAAAGTGTAGCTTACCATGGAGACTTTTTATTAATCTTAATTTAACATGATATTAGATCAACTAAACCTAAAACCTTCTTAATTATAGACTAAATAAAGTATGATTAATTATAAATCATGACTAAATTAGAGATTAAAATTTTGTAAAGATAAAATCCAAAATCCCAGAAACTACAATGATGGATTTAAAGCAAGTGATTTTTTCCCCATTTGAAACAACAACCAGTAAAAAACAAATTAACATGATTTTAGATCAACTAGAACTAACATCTTTTTTATTATAGACTAAATAAAGTATGGAGAATAATCATTGTTTTAAAACAAGGATTTTTTTTTATTCAAAACAGCCTAACGCTTCAAACATCGTAATGCAAATGAAGATGGGAGCTTTTTAACATGAGAAGGCAAATGAAGATTGAAGTTGCCTGGCCAAGGGTGAGAATTAACACATGGGGTGGAGATTCTCTCTTTTGGATCGTAACTTCAACTAGATTACGCTGACCTTGTAAAGGTGTTTAATATATCCTTAGTCATAAATAGTCTAGGACTTTTGGAGGCAAATATGTTGCCTCAACGCTTAGGGAACTTACTTCACTGGATGTACTATCAGTTGATCTTGCTCTAAGGCCTGGGGAACCTTAATATATATTTCCCTCACCCTCGGGTGCTTTCATTCAAAAAAAAAATTGAAGCTTTAATCATGAGAATGCAAATGAAGATTGAAGATGAGGGCTTTAAACATCATAACACGAATGAAGTTTGGAGGTTTGAAGGTAAATGAAGATTTAAGCTTTAACATGATCCCCAAGATGCTCAGCAGCAGCAGCCCCAAATATCTTTTTCTTACATGTGGGACACTTCCCAATGTAGTCCCCATTTTTTGTGTTCGTTAGCTACAAGTGTTAAGGAGAAGCATTTGATTTTTGGCATTTTCGCAAGAAGAGCTATTGTTGCAAAGGTTTTGGAGCTAAGAGTTGTTGTTGCAAAGGTTTTGGAGGAGAAAATCTGAGCTGGTGTGTAGAGAAAGAAGAAACCATGTTTATGTACTATGTTTAATATATTAGAACTCATGTACTATTTTTACTGCATTTTATCACGGTAATCACTGGCTTTTACTATGAATACTGTATTTTATCAAGTATAATACTCCCTCTTGTTAACAGTTTTATTTTACTCCCTATTGGAGCAATTTGTCTGTACTACATTTACTGTATTTTATCACAGTAACTACTGGCATGTACTATATTTACTGTATTTTATCAGGTATAATATTCCCTCTTGTTAACAGTTTAATTTTACTCCCTATTGGAACTCCTGTACGATTACTATATTTTATCAGGAATAATACTCACTCTCGGTAAACTTTCTTTTTGGTGTATCTAACATTCAACTTGGAATATTTTTTATTATATTATTTAAAATTACTCTATCATTTTTTAGACCCACTAACTATTAGTGAATCTCTTAATCGTGGTTTGTATGGTGCTCTAGCTTGTATTTCTCGATTGGTTCCGGATGTAAAAATCCAAGACTCTATTTTGAATGAAGAGATTGAGAAATATAAGAATGATGAAGTACTCTTGTCAATTTATTCGCCATTACGAACCGAAGGCAAAACACCATGGTGTTTAATTCTAACATTTACTCTTTAAATTATTTTTTATTCATATTTTTTATTGTTTATTTGGCTTTTGAAATTCTAAATTATTGTTAATATTCTAGCCTCATGGTGGGAACAATATGGTGCAAGTGTTAAAATTTTGCAAAAGTTTGAAATAAGCATACCTAGTCCCTCATGTAGTAGTGTTGCGGGATATGAGAAAAATTGGAGTGTATTTGATCAAGTAAGTATCTATAACTCTAATATATTTTGTTGACAAGAATTTTTCTCTTTTATTTTTTATTTTTAGTAATGAAAATTAATTTGTAATATGTCTTCATTTTCTTCATCGCTTCACTTAAAGAGGAGGAATAGATTGGCACAAGAGAGGTTGAACAATTTGGTCTATGTTAGGGCCAATCATGCTTTAAGCCAACGAGTTAAACGCAAAGATGAGAAGAATCATATTTGTTTGGAAGATGTTGAGGAAAGTAATGAATGGGTTGGCCGGTACGATGAAGTATGATGATTCCGGTGATGATGGTGTTTGTAAATGATAATTTGAGTTGGAGTAGCATGAGAAGAGTTCCATAGTAGATAAGCCTAGTTACATCACAAGAGATACGAGAAACATTGTTGTATCTAGTTTAAACCCTACATCACAAAATCTCACTTTGATTGATGAAGATGATAAGGAGGAGGAACAGGATATTGGAGAGGATGGGGGAGATGGAGATGATGTGATGGTCATTGATGATGATGAAGATGATGACTTTCTTGATGATCTTTAAACTTGAATTGTTTTGAAATTTTGAAGTTAAAACTTATAGTTCTTAGGAACTATGTTCTTCATATTTTAGTTTTCTTATTTATTTTTTGTTGAGAATTGAGAGTCTTGAAACTTGATATTATTCTCATATTGTTGTTGGTACTTGGTAGCTAATTCTCTGTTTACTATTTGGTTAATTATTTGAACTTGCCTTGCATATGCATATATATATATATATATATATATATATATACATGTGTATATTGAATATAAAATAGGTAGTACATTAAGCCGTGATGCACTCGCATTGCATGACACATGGTGAATTATTCAAATTTTGGGCCTTTGCACATTTTAGCGCATCCGGTATTTTAAAACCAAGATTTAGAGGTTTGATGATTATGATTTTTTTGTTTTTTGCGGTACAATTTAACTATGTTGACGATCACCTTCATCTCGTGTTAACGTTTTGTTGCATGCATGCAAATGTTTTTGGTGAATATTCTGAATAAATTAATTGCCTTTGAATCCTCTGATTGTCGTTATAATGGTTGGATTATTATAATCTTTTCAATCAAAGCTAGATTATGAATTAGTTAATTTAGTAAAATTGCAGGGACTGGGCTTACTTGCTCTTCTTGTAGCTACATTTTTTTCATTTTTTATGTTTATGTCTTGATTTGATGAATTGAATATCTTTTACATCAACTTTATCACAGAGTTTCCAAAAACAAATTGGTTTCAGAATAGTTTATTCCGAATAAGATTCTCGACTTTACATTGTTACTATTATCGTCTCTCTTAGTCATGGAATGATTACTTTTGGTGTTGAATCTTGATCTTATTGTTTTAAATTTTATAGTAATGGTGGAAACCAAAACTATGAGGAAACCAGTTTTCACCAAGGTAGACCAGTTACGCTCTAGTATCAACAGCCATAATCTTGTAGCAAAGGTGCTTTGCTTAGACATGATGTTAAATAAGGCTCATCCAGATGGACACCCAATGTGTCAAATGCAAATTCCTAAATGTTTGATTGGATATGAAACTAGAAAAGTTGTATTCCCTACCAGGAATGAGCAAGGTATCATTTGATAATCATGCCCATGTTGCATGTTATGCTAGCTAAATTAAGTTAGACTGTAATAAATTGGAGGCCACTTGTGGATAGCTCTTTTGTTATTCTTACTGAAATATACACCAGATATTCCTATATCATTTTGTTTATGATCATGGTGTGAGCATTTTTTGTGTACGCATATAACTACATGTGTGAGTAAATTTACTCTAGTAATTTTTGAGATATTAGCTTTAGTATGAATAGGAAATGAATGAAAAAAAATCTTCTATGTTCCAGGGTTGTAGGAATTAGAATGAACAAAAGAGGTATTGATATTATTATTTGAGGCTGATATGTTTTGGTTGTATTTCTCATTTTTTTTAGTGGATATGATGAACATTGGTGATACTATAATTTTGAGGAAAGCCAAGATTGACATGTTTAAAGGGCCAATGAGGCTTGTTGTTAATAAATGGGTTCGAGTGGAAGTGACTGAACTAGTCGATTTCGGTATCAAAGAAGAAAACAACCTTTCTTTGGTTGAATACGAGTTTGTCAATGTGGTGGAGGAATAATTTATCGAATGTGAGGTCGCTTTGCAGAATCAAATGGAACTACGGTAATGTATTGCCAAAGGTAATAAGCTCAGCCAGTGGAGGTTGTTGCACGTGGTTGCCCTAGCCACCAGCGCCAACGAATCTCAGATAGCCGCTACCCGCAAGGATGGTACACTGGAGATTTGGCTCTTTTGGCTGGCATTATCAGCTTGTACATTAGTTAATTCCTCATCATTCATGATTATATGTATGTAGTTGCCGGTGGTGAATTAAATTGAGTTTGCTGAGCATTTGTGTGAAAACTATTCACGGAAACCTTGCGTCTATGGGGCCATCACTGGTATGGTGTGTGGCGGTAATCAGTGGTGGAACCAAAAATTTTTTTCAGGGGAGGCTTAGTGGAGAGGCGGCGTCCGGCGTCAGGAGGCGGCGGGATGACAGCGGCAGGAGGCAGCGGAGAGCTGGCGGACCTGGCGATGGCACGGCGGAAGATTTGCTATCGGCTGCGGATGCTGTGCTCCTCTTCTGCTCGTTCGAATTGTGAGAAGAAATGGATTATTGGATTGGGCTTTCAATTTTGGCCTAATCCAATTCATATTTCATTTTAAATTTATTTTTTTGCTTATTACAAATGAAACGACGTCATTTCCCTAACATGAAAATGACATCGTTTTACTGGTTCAGCAGAAAAAAAAAGAAGGCCGCAAAGCAGCCTTCTTCTCCGAGCTTCGCATCTGAGTTGCTGGAATACGCGCCAAGCTCCGGCGGAAGATGCGCTCGACGGCCGGTTCAAATCCTTCTACCTTCGGCCGGCGATTGAGGTAGGGCTGGAGCCCTACCTCGCGTACCATTGGTTCCGCCAATGGCGGTAATGGAGGAAGATTCAAGCACCAAGTTTTTTTCTTTGAGTATTGACGAATAATATCTGGATGGAACATTTTGAAATGTGTGTAGTTAAGTTGCATGTTATTAGTGCAAGGGATGTTTGATCTTTATGTGGGGGGCACTTGGAGAAATATTTCAACACAATCAAAATGGGTGTGGTTACAGCATGTGTTGGTGAAGTTTTACGTAGATGTTCCATAGAGAGACTAAAGATGTTGAAGTGGGATTTTTGTTTTGAATAAGATGAAAAAGTTTGGCTGCAGGCCTAATACGACATCCTATAACGTGGTTTTCTGGTTGTTTCTTGAGTCGGGATACATTGAGGATTTAGTGAAGTTAATGAGGGAGATGGGGTTGATCAACCTTTATCTAGATATGATCACGTATGTGTGTGTGATTAAGGGGATGTGTGATGTTGGTAGATTGGATGAGGCTTGCAGGTTCAGCCTAATGCGGCTGTGTATTTAGCGCTTCTTGATGACTTCTATAGGTTTGGGAGTTTAGAGAGGGACATGGAGTTGTTGGCTGAGATGGAGAAAGAATGTGGGATTACTAATCCAATTGTGGTTACTCATACGATGCCACTCAATGAATGATTTCATATGTAGCCAAAAAGAATCACAATGAGTGTTCTGATTAAGGGGCTTTGCAATGAGGGCATGTGGAGGAGGTTTATGAGGCCATTGAGAACTTTATTGGAGATGTTGGTGTTTCGTATGATGATTATTATAGTTCTCTTGTACTGTCGCTCTGGTCATTTGGAAAGCTTGATGAGACTGAGATGGTTTTTCAAGAAGATATTGGCTTAGGGATTTAGGTCTGATATTGCTGCTTCCAATACAATTCTGCGACATTTTTGTTTGGTAGGAAGGTTGCGTGATGCATTTTGGTTATATTAAGAGATTGAGATATCGTGCAATGTAACAATTGATATTGATCGTTGTAAAGTCAAGAGGTATTCATTGAATATTGTAATTGGCAATTTTGTAAACATATTTGGGAACAAAAATCTTTCCATGATGGAACATGTGGATTTTTATATAAACACCAATCAGATCTTACGCATAAAGGTTCAGAATATTATGGTATTTGTGATATTTGGAAATCTAAATATTCTGCTATATATTAGGTGTGTAGAAGCATAGTTGATTTATGGAAAATCCCTACAAATATGGTGTTTATATTATTGAATATATGGGAGATAGTATGATACGGAAAATCCATTTATTTATTGGATTTGGATAGTTCCGATTTGCTCATGGCTATAAAAGGGGACAACCACGGCTGCATTCAATATGATTTTAATGAGAGAAAATTTGCACACGGATTTTCAATCTTTCGAGAGAATTGCAAAGAGCCATAATTCTATGTTCCAACATACATGACCTGTCGTTCAAAGTTCAGAATCATATGCCTTAATTACTCAGGAGAGAAAATCCAGCGTCGATGAGTTTCAAGGTCAGAGGGAGTCTGATCAAGGTGGATCGGTAGTTAGGGGAGCTAGCAGAATTCACACGTTTAGCTAGTGGATTCATTCTGAACTGGGCCAGGCCCTGCAGATGTAGGTGGATTTCACCAAACTTCGTAACCAAGTCTTGTGTCTTTAATGCTTTACTTTATTGCATACTTGGTTAGATAGGTTATGTTGGAACATACTAGTAAGAATTAGAAAATTCGGTAAAACCAAATTTCATTTGGTATTAGAGCTTGGTCACTTATTTTTCCCTTGTTTGTGTCAAGGAAAGTGTGATCCGGTTTTACCATGGAAACCAAAGAAGGAGCTTCAGTGTCTCGGTCACCTCTGCTAGAAGGCAACAACTACAATTATTGGAAGGCACGCATAAGAGTTTTCATCGACTCACTGGATGAACTTGTGTGCTTCTATGTTGAGAATGAGTGGAATCACCCTATTGAAGATGCTGATACAATCTCTAAGGTGAAAGAAGGAGAGTCAAGTAAAGAGGGAGCAGAAACTTAAAGACAAAACTGATTGGACTCCTAATGACCTCAAGGCATCTCTGGAAAATTCAAAGGCACTAAATGCAATCTTCACTGTGGTTGATGAAAACCAGTTCAAACTCATCTCTACATATCATCAAGCCAAGAAAGCATGGGATATTCTGTAAACAGTTCATGAAGGAACTAGTCGAGTTCAAGAATCTAAACTACAAATGTTGGCTACTAAGTTTGAGGAACTCGAGATGGAGGAAGATGACACCATTGCCATATTCAACGGAAAACTCAAGGATATCTCCAATATGGCATACCAACTTGGAAAAGTCTACAAAAAGGTGAAGTTGGTGAAAAAGACCTTGAGATCACTTCCTAAAAGGTTTGCAATGAAGGTTGCGGCAATAGAAGAATTAAGAGATGCAGCCACCATGAGCTTAGATGAACTAATGGAATCATTACAGTCGTATGAGATGATGTTTCTACCAGCTACAAAAAGGGTCCAAAAGGAGTTGGCATTCAGAACATCTTCATCAAAGGACAATCACGAATCTGACAGTGATGATGAATTTGAAAAACTTGCACTTATCACGAAGAATTTCTCAAGAATGATGAAGAAAGTAGTAAACAAGAAATCTTAGGAGAGGTTTTAAGGAAATAGACCAAGGACACAGGATTCTGGTAATAATCGTGGAATGAGATTTGAGCAAAGAAATCAGCAGTTCTCTAGAAATCAAAGTAGTGAACTAAAACAGCCTGGACGAATTCAATGCAAGGAATGTGAATGATGTGGTCATATTCAGGCTGAGTGTGCAAATACCCAGAAGAAATAGGGAAAATCTTATGTCACCTCATGGAGTGAAGATGAAGAAGAAGAGAAAGACGAAGAGGAACTTGTAAGCAACTATGTGGTATTTGGAGCAAAAATGTATGATGCATCGAAGGATGGATGTTCCAACACACTGGATAAAGTTAAAGCTGTATGTTCCAACATAGACCCATATGAAGCATCCAGTGATGAAGATGAAGGACTTGCTGTTAGTGATGAAGAAATCTACAATACTTATGAAAAGATGTATGCTATGTGGCTCCAAGTGGTTGACACAAACAAAGAGCTGAAGGAAGAAAAGGTGCAGTTGATGGAAATAGAAAGAGAATTCGTGTAAAAGTTGTTGAACTCAGAAAGGAGAATGATGAATTAAATGAAAAGCTAACATTAGCAACCAAGAGAGCTGAGACTTCTGAAGCAGTAATTTCTAAGCTGAATTCAGGAAAATCTAAGCTTGACAATATTCTGGATATGGGAAAGAACTTTGGAGATCGACACGAAATTGGGTATTAAACCCACTCAAAAACACAGGCACACGAGTTACTCAAGAGTCCAGTGAATCTCAAGACAAAGATTCGAGAGGTAAAGAGAAAATTTGGCAAGCCCTATCAAAGGAAACCTCTCATTTGCAGCTACTGTTCATATCAAGGTCACTCTGAGGATAAATGCAGAAACTATTGAGAGATCAAATGGCAGGACGTCAACTCGTGGTATGTTCCAATATAGGTGAAGTCCAGAAAACCAAAATGGTCAGAAAGGTAAGGGTTGTCAAAAGATCTCGTACATGCCTTGTTGCACATACTTCGCTTATATCATATTCCAGAGATTCGTGGTACTTTGATAGTGGCTGTTCTTGCCATATGACTGGAACTCAAGAATTCCTTACAAATATCATACCTTTTGGTGGTGGTTATGTTATGTTTGGTGATGGAAAGAAGAGTATAGTGGTTAGAAAAGGTTAACTACAGATTGAAGGATTTCCAGTATTCACTAGCGTGCGGTTCGTGGAAGACCCGAAGGCCAATCTATTGAGCATAAGTCAATTGTGTGATGACAACATGATTGTGGAATTTCATAAAGATAAATGCATAGTGAAACACGAAGAAGCCAAGGTTCTTTCAGGCATACGATCATCAGATAATTGCTATCTGCTGGAACAAGAAGTACGATGTATGATCTCAAAACAGGATGAAGGATTTCTGTGGCACAGGAAGCTCGGTCACATCAATCACAAAACCTTGGTGAAAATTGCAAATACAAAAGTTGTATGAGGTATGCCTACCTTAACAAGCAAGGACAGAATTGTGTGCGGACCATGTCAACAAGGAAAACAAATTCAATCTCCCCACTCGTCAGTTCAATATATAACCACCTCAAGAAATATGTAATTATTGCATATGGATCAAGTCAATACACTTAGTATAGGTGGAAAGAAATATATCTTTGTAAGTGTTGATGATTTCTCCAGATATACATGGGTAGCTTTTCTTAAGGAAAAATATGATACGGTGGAAGTATCCAGAAGTCTAGTTGCAGACTGAAAAAGGAAGTCCAGTTGGAAAGATTGTTCGAATTCGTAGTGATCATGGTAGAGAATTTGAAAATTCTAGATTTAGTGACTTCTGTGATGAGCTCGGTATTCAACATGTGTTTTCTGCACCAATCACTCCTCAGCAGAATGGTGTTGTAGAACGGAAAAATGAAACCTTGTAGGAGATGACTCGAGTTATGTTAGCCGAGAAAGAAATTCACAAAAAATGGTGGGCATAAGCTATTAACACAGCTTGCTATACAATTAATCGAGTATATCTGCGTCTATTCACCAGCAAAACATCTTACGAAATTTAGAAGGGTAGCAAAACCAAATGTCTCATACTTTTATGTGTTTGGAAGAAAGTGCTACATCCTTAGAGACAGAGAGCAATTGGCAAAATTCGATAATCGCAGTGATACTAGAATTTTTCTTGGGTATTCTGTCAACAGCCGTGCTTATCGTGTTTATAACAATCGGACCAACACACTCACAGAGTCTATAAATGTTATTGTAGATGATTCTGAAGAAGGATAAAAGTAAGATGTCACAGAAGAAGAACCTGGTAACACTCATGTTCTAACACAGCCTCGTCAACCTGACAAGGCAAATCCATCACATCAACAGCAGACTGATGTTGGAACATCTGAGCAGACTGATGTTGAACCAGTTGACACTGAGCATGTTGGAATATCATCCCCCACTACCGCATCCTATGTTCCAACACAGGATCAACCTGAATCAAGGGCACGGAGTACTCGACCATCTCCTCAGGTGGATTACAGGAAGTTGGCTGGATTACAATGCTTCATCTATTTCATTTAACCAAAGAATTACAAGGAGGCATTACTGGATGAATACTGGATTGTTTCAATAAAAGAAGAACTAGGTCAGTTTGCAAGAAATGATGTATGGTATCTCACTCATCGCCCTAAAGGTGTAAATATCATCGGCACAAAATGGATTTCCAGAATAAATCTGATGCCGGCGGACATGTTACTCAAAACAAAGCTAGACTGGTTGCTCAAGGATATACACAAGTTGAAGGTGTTGACTTTGATGAGACATTCGCACCAGCTGCCAGGTTAGAGTCAAATCGAATTTTACTTGCTATTGCATGCTCTATGAACTCTACTCTGTATCAAATGGATGTCAAGAGTGCATTCCTAAATGGTGTGGTAAATGAAGAAGTTTATGTGGAACAACCTAACGGATTTGGGGATCCTGATTACCCTCATCATGTGTATCGCCTCAAGAATGCCTTATATGGTTTAAAGCAAGCACCCATGGCATGGTATGAACAACTTACTAACTTTCTTCTCAAGAAAGGTTATCGTCGAGGGGGAGTATATTGCACTATATTTGTGCTTGGTAAGTTATCAAAAATTCTGATTGCTCAAATTTATGTGGATGATATAGTATTTGGCTCTACTTCACCATCTATGGTACATGATTTAGTCACTGTTATGCAGGCTGAGTTTGAAATGAGCATGGTTGGAGAGCTCGCATATTTTCTAGGACTGCAAGTTAAGCAAGGAAAACATGGCATGTTCATAAATCAAAGTAAGTATGCATTGAATCTAGTGAAGAGATTTGGTTTAAGCAATGCCCGAGCAGTTCGAACACATATGAGGCTTTCTGACAAACTGGTCAAGGATGAGAAAGGAGTTACAGTTGATCAAAATTTATACAGGGGAATGACTGGGAGTCTATTATATTTAATAGCAAGTAGACCAGATATATGTCTCAGCGTTGGGATATGTGCAAGATTTCAGGCTGATCCAAAAGAGTCTTATCTCACTGCAGTCAAAAGAGTTATTTGATATATAAGTGTGACTTTTGAGTATGGTGTCTGGTATTCTAAGAATCAAGATTCTGATTTGATTGGGTACAATGATTCTGATTGGGCTGGTAATGCTGATGATCGAAAGAGCACTACATGTGGTCATTGAGGTGTACGCAAACCTGATGGCTGGAAATTTAGAAGCTGACTCTCCTTGGTTTGAAAGGGTGTACTTGCGGGGAAAGATTGTGGACTTCTCAGCTACCAGAATAAACAAGATTTTGGGGCTGCAAACACCAGAGTTTGAGGGGTTGTTTCCAGATGATCTAGAAGTGACAGATGATCAAATGCTGGAGACAATCTCAGGAAGATACAAGACCAAGTGGCATGAAACTGGTTATTCACAAGCTTCGTGTTGGTCATCACGGTTCTTTGGTCTGTATCAGGTAGTAGTCAACTACTGGATGTCATCCTCGAACACGGTAGCCCTGACTAGTGAAATGGCTAAGCTGCTGTTCTGTGTTGGAACACAGAAATCAGTCAACCTTGGATTGTTCATTCAGCAGAATCTGGTGAGGTAGGCTACAGCTCCTAAGGCAAAACATGCCATTGTATATCCCTGTTTGATTTCGGCGTTGGCTAAGAGTTCCAAGGTAAAGGGGAAGGCTAAAGATATGATTATATACACGGAATTCCTAAGGCCGAACAAGAAGACATTTGGGATGAGGCATGTCTGTGATCTACCGTGGAATCCTTCTGGGTCTACTTCTTTAACTGCTGAAAAAGAAGGCTAGATTGGTGGTCCTGAATGCAAGACTGGGGGCAATAGCCATTCAAATAGCAGCACTTGAAGGAGAAAAGGCAAAACTAGAGATTGAAAAAGCGCAGCTGGAGGCTTGCTCCTGAACGAGATTTGTTTTCTATGTTCCAACATAGATGTCACAGTCAGGGGGAGCCTGCTTTTTGCTTATTTTTTTTGGTTCTATTTGCCTTTTGCGTATTTATGGCCCCAGGGGGGGAATTTTGGATAATTTGGCTGTAATCTGAAGTTTATTTTTTATGGTATTTCTGGAATTCTGGTACTCGGTACTGGTATTCATATTTTTATGGAATTCTGGTATTCAATTTGGTATTCAATTTTTTATCAGATTCAGTATTGTGCATATGTTCTAACGTAGGTGGAGTTGGGAAGACCTATGTGTTTGATGACAAGTTTTCCCGTTGTGATATTAATGGCCAAAAAGTTTTGGGTCCACAAAATGCCAAAGGGGGAGATTATAAAGTCAAGAGGTATTCATTGAATATTTTAATTGGCAATTTTGTGAACATATTTGGGGACGAAAATCTTTCCATGTTGGAACATACGGATTAGCGTGTAAACGCCAATCAGATCTTACACATAAAGGGTCAGAATATTATCGTATTTGTGATATATGGAAATCTAAATATTCTGATATATATTAGGCGTGTAGAAGCATAGTTGATTCATGAAAAATCCCTACAAGTATGGTGTTTGTATTATCGAATATCTGGGAGATAGTATGATAAGGAAAATCCTTTTATTTATGGGATTTGGATATGCTTCAAGAAGAAAATAAGGAATATGAATATTATGGAGATAATCATGGAGAGTTCCGATCTGCTCATGGCTATAAAAGGGGACAACCACGGCTGCATTCAATACGGTTTTAATCAGAGAAAATATGCACACGGATTTTCAATCTTTCGTAAGAATTGCAAAGAGCCAGAATTCTATGTTCCAACATACGTGACCTGCCGTTCAAAGTTCAGAATCATATGCCTTAATTCCTCAGGAGGAGGAGATCCAGCGTCGACGAGTTTTGAGGTCAGAGGGAGTCTGATCAAGGCAGATCGGTAGCTAGGGGAGCTAGCAAAATTCACACGTTTAATTAGTAAAGATAAGTATTTTGTATGATATACTTTGTACTGTATCTTTCTGATTAGTGGATTCATTCTGAACTGGGTCAGGTCCTGCAGATGTAGGTAGATTTCACCGAACTGCGTAACCAAGTCTTGTGTCTTTAATGTTTTACTTTATTGCATAATTGGTTAGATAGGCTATGTTGGAACATACTAGTAAGAATTAGAAAAATTCGGTAAAACCAAATTTCAATCTTGGTATTGTTCTTCTGGTTGGACTTTGCAAAGAACAATATATACTAGAAACTGTTAATATAGTAAAGCTGGTGTTGGTGAAGGGTGTGCGAGTACAAGAGCCCTGTGTTGAAGATGTGATTGAACATTTGAAAAGTTTTAGTAATGAAGATTTGGTATCTGAATTAAGTATGGTAACTATGTTGAAGATGTGATTAAACATTTGAAAAGTTGTAATGGAAATTTGGTATCAGAATTAAGTATATGAACATTTCATGAGTGGAACTGAAGTGTTAATCCGTCATTAATCGACACATTGGCTTTGGGCTGATAGCTATATGTCATTACCGCTAGGGGTGGGCGTCGGGTCGGGTTGTTCGATTTTCGGTTTAATCGGTTCGATTTATTCGGTTTTTTTTTTTAAAACACCAAAACCGAAACCGACCCAAAACCGACCAAATAACCGAATAAACCGAACCGAATTCAAAATTCGGTTTCGGTTTAAAACCGAATAAAACCGAATTAACCAAATTAATTCCAATTTTTTTTAAATTAAATTCAATTATATCAATTATGGACCAAATAAACCAAAAGCCCATAAGTATATCAAAATTTTAACTCCAAATAAATGATTACAGCCCAAAAATTATGACCAAATCATTTATCATTAAAAGCCCATTTGACATATGCATTGCATCTTATGCTTTGCTTTATGCTTTCATGAACATATAAAAATTTTAATTTTAAATTAACAAATTATGGCCCAATAATATAGAGCCAAGTTATTTATTAATTATGGCCCAAAAGCATCAAATGCTTAGGCTTGAAGAAAGGTTGAAGGAGAGATAGTATTTATAGAGGTGAAACTTACCTTGAGTCTCCTCTTGTTTCCGATGTGGGATTCCAAAATATTAGGCTAAGTCCAAGTTGTGCAACTTCAACTTGTGCTGCGTGCGGCTGCTGCCTTGCTTCAAAATTGAAGGCATTTCAAAATATTAGGCATTTCTTGTGCAACTTGTGCAACTTCAAAATATTAGGCTTTTCTTCTTTTTTTCAATACCGTAAAGTGTAATGCCTTCACCTTTTCTTCTTTTTTATTATTGAATTTATTATGAGTCTGTCTCTTGAAATACGGTTTTTTCGTAAGTCATGGAAATATTATAGTTTAAAATGAAAGTTAGAAGAAATGAAAATAAAATTTATGGGTTGAATGAATCGGGTTATAAACTTTATAACTACTACACTTTGTATAATAAAATTTTAATATTGCAACTAAGACCTTTTACTTTGTATTATTATAATTAAACTCTATCTTTCCATAAGCCTACAGAATAATGGAAACACGGCATTTTCCTAGGGTTTTCCATTTATTATTACATTATTTAATTTGAGGAGTATTTTGTGACTGAGGATTATTTAATACCGTTTGATCTCAAATCCTTTTTTTTATTATTACCCTATTAATTTGACTTATGTTTTTACCTTTTTCCATACATGATGAATGTGTTTATAATATATTTTGGCAAAGTCTTGGGAAATACGGTATTTCTATAGGTTTATGGAAAGACGAAATTTAATTAAAATAATAAAAGGTAAAAGGTCTTAGTTGCAATATTAAAATTTTAGTATGCAACATATAGTAGTTATAAATTTATAACCCGGTTCATGCAACCCATAAATTTTATCTTCATTTTTTCTAATTTATAGTTTAAACATTGGTCTTTCCATAACTTATGGAAAGACCGTTTTTCAAGAGACAGCCTGATATATTTTTATGATTTCTTTCTCTTCTATTTATATAAGTAATTTAAATACATTTAGAAGGTGATACAAAAATTCCACTCATAACTTTTAAAATGTATGGTAATGTATAAATAATTATAATTTGACCCTAATAGTTATTGAAACGAGATTTTTCATGATTAGTCTAACATTTAGATGGTCTAATAGGAGACGTTCACCTAAATTAACTATGATATTTATATATTAATGTCTTAATCTCTTCACCAAGTAATCTCACTGTCTTTATCTCTTCACCAAGTAATCTCACTGTCTTCATCTCTTCACCAAGTAATCTCTTCTGAGTCCATTGTAGTTTGTTAATTTTTTAGAGCAGAGGAAAATGTCCATTGTTTGAGGAATGCTTTAGTGTAGTGAAAGTTTACTGTTGAAAATCAATTATTCGTGCACCTTATCATTGTGATTACTAAGAGCACTGTAGTTTAGATATGGATATTTATTGATTATAGTTAATGCTTTCCATTTACGTTCATACCAATAAGAATTTATAAGAATATATATATATATATATATATATATATATATATACTTGTTTTTAAATTTATAAGAAATTTAAACGAACTAATTTATTAAACTTTTTTTATAATGAATATGGATTGTAAAACACTTGAATATCAATCTTTTGTCTATTTGATCCATTTCACATTTTCATGTTAAGATGTTTGGGGTAATTTTTTAAAATGTATAGATTAGTCCTCCCACTTATATTTACTTATAAATTTAGTTTTGTATTTTTAAATTTATTTATTTATTATTTATTTATTTATTTACAATTCGGTATTCGGGTCGGTTTTCGGTTTGAGTTTCAATATCCAAAACCAAACCAAAAACCGTATTCAAAATTCGGCTTATTCAATTCGGTTATCCAAAAACCGTATTTTAAATTCGGTTCGGGTTATTCGGATTCGGATAATTCGATTTTTGGTTCGGTTTTCGGTTTTCGGTTTTTTTGCCCACCACTAATTACCGCTATGGAAATAAGAGAGATATATGATAAACTGTTTCACTTTTCAGAACTTACTGCATTAGTTCTTGTGCAACAAATACGAAATTGTGGAAATATGTTTTTGTTTAGTAATTTCTTTTGTTTAAAACTATGAAAACTTTAAATTCGATAATAGTATAATGAATACTCCCTCCATTTCTTTATTAGTGGTACACTTTCCTTTTTATGTTGTTTCTTTTATATTAGCACACTTTCCATTTTTTGCAAGATTCCTTTAATTTCATCCACTCATTTTACTTTTGGCAAAGTCTTGGGAAAGACGGTCTTTCCATAGGCTTATGGAAAGACGGGGTTTGATTGGAATAATAAAAGGTAAAAGGTCTTAGTTGCAATATTAAAGTTTTAGTATGAAATATGTAGTAGTTATAAAATTTATAACCCGGTTCATGCAACCCGAAAATTTTATCTTAATTGCTTCTAATTTACACTTTAAACCTTCGTCTTTCCATAACTTATGGAAAGACCGTCTTTCAAGAGACGGACTCTTTACTTTTTACTTTTTACTTTCTACATTCAATTTCATCAACTCATTTCATTCACCTAAATCCAATCACCTAAACATATGGTGTTAGATCTCAGGAAAAATTTAAAACGATAACAAGAATAATGATACTCCCTCTATTCCAAATCTAACTGCAACCTAACTTTTCTCAAGTCAAATTTAGTAAACTTCGATGGTAAATTTAAATCAGTATATAATAAAAATATTATGAGATCATATTAGATTTATCTTAATATTTATTTATAAATATAACCTTTTTATGTAGCACTATTATATGTTGTTAGAGATATCGACCGTCAAACATGATTTTTGAAAGCTATGAAAAAGTAATTGTGCAATTTGATCATTTCAATCGAAAGAAAAATAATTTGAATTAAAGCAAAATAATTGGGAAGCAAAATAATTTGAATTAAATATTATTAAATAATAAATTTTATTTAATCAAATCTAACTAAACTGTTGGGGTGGGCAAAAAATAAAAAATTGGGCACCAAATCGAATTATCCAAATTTCAATAAACCAAACCAAATTTAATATACAATTTTCGGATATTCAATTTGAAATTGATTAAATCGACTTCTGAATATGGTTTTTGGATCGGTTTTGGATATTAAAACTCAAACCGAATATCGAATTGTAATTAAATAATTTATTAAAAATTATACTCCTTGAAATATATATGTATATATATATTAAAAAGGCAGAGTCTTGGAAAAGACCATCTTTCCATAGACTTATGGAAAGACGATGCTTAATAATAATAATAAGAGATAAAAGTTCTTAGTTGCAATATTAAAATTTGATTATGTAACGTGTAGTAGCTATAAAGTTTATAATCTGATTCATGTCACCCGAAAATTTTATCTTCATTTGTTCTAATTTGTACTTTAAACCCTGGTCTTTCTATGGCTCATGTAAAGACCTTCTTTCAAGAGATGGACAATTTACAGAATAAATAAATAAATATATATATATATAAACAAATCAATAATAAATAATTTTTTCATTGAATTTTAAAATGTACTAAGCTATTAGTTATGAATAATACTAATCTTTAATTCTTTAGTTTTTTTTTAATACATGATGGATTCCTTATATTGATGAGGCAAACTTTTATGATATGTCGGTGTGATATTGTGAATTCATTTAATTAGTAATGTGTAACTATGTTAATGTATTTTGTAGTTGAGTGGGTCTCCTGACAGGCGGCATGTCCATAAGCTTATGGACAAGCCAAGGATCAATTTGCAAATCATGAAAAATTGTAGAAATTCATGGGCCGGGTCATTAGATAAAAAATGGATCCACAAAATTTCAATTATTTGCCGGAGCAATTGCAGATTTCAATTTGATTCAATTACTTCTGTCACCCCATCACCGATTGTTGATACTGTTGCCAACGCCATTAGGGAGAATGCTGATCCATCTCCATCGCCATCGCCATCTCCATCTCCATCGGCATCCAGCAGTAGAAAGTCCCGGGAGAGGAGAGTGTCGTCCACCTCCTTCTCCAGAGCGCTAGGGTTTGCTGGCTTTGGAGACGGTCTTGCCTAGGGAACATTCCAGGAATTTGCCAGGAGGCTTGTTTTCGGTTCGCAACACAACAAAGACGATTCCCCTATTTCCCCTTGTATCTGATCAAAATGCACAACGTTTGTCTCTTTCTCTCTGCAGAATGCGTGGAGCTGCCCTCAAACTAGGCCAGATGCTCAGTATTAAAGATGAATATCTAGTGCTTGCTCCCGTAAGATGAATCCCTTCCTCATACTTAATTTTCCTTTACTTTCATCCTTTTCGATTGGCTATTTTGCTGAGTTTCTGTATTGTGATTCTAGGAATGTTGATGAGGCTCAAGAACTGCTCTTGGAATCCTGCGATGATCTGATATTCAGTGGTAAAACTAGGCATATTTTTCATGTTGTTTCGACTGTATTTCATAATTCTGCTAGGCTTTGGAAGATTAAACTTTACTTTCAGACAATATTGACAACTTTGTTTGTTTGAAAAGATTAATGAAATGAAGTTATGCATCTGCATTCTTGAATTTGTTACTCTATGAATGCTTACATTTATTGGTTTCTTTGTATTTATAGTTTATAAGATTGATGAAATGAAGCTATACATCCGCATTCTTGAATCTGCTACTGTCTAAATCTTACATTTGTTCTTTGAATGTATAATTTATAAGATTGATGAAATGAACCTTACATCTGCATAAATTGTGTTCAAGGGCATTGATCAAGGGCATCTGCATAAATTGTTGATTTACATTGAACCATTTGCAGAATATGTGTCCGAGGTGAGTTGAATGGCGGCGTTGACTGAGGAATTGCCATTGGAGTGGAGGACTCCATGGGAGGAATCAAGCAGAGTGGAGTTGAAGGTCGGGTACTATACCGGGCCGTATGTCTGGAGTTCTTGAGCTGTACTAATGGCAGAAAAGTAGCAGAGGAAGATGATGGTTTTAGCTGACATCAACCCCATGTGAGAGCTTCCTAGGGCTGTGGTCCTGTTCTGCTGGTTTTCAAAGCTACAGAATTTATTCCCTCTAATGGAAGACAAGAAGAGCCTTGCCTCTTCAGAGGAAAGAGCCCACATCAAGGGGAAGGCATCCCTATTAGTTGCAGTTGATTATTACGTGAGCATGCACAACCACATCTTTGTCTCGGCTTCTCCAGGAAACATGCACAATGCGATGGTAAGATTACTGAACTTGCATCGAGAAAATACAGTTAAGTTGTTGAATATCTTATCTTAGGATGTTGATATGTGATTGCATTTGAAAATGGAACAGGTCGGGCATCAAACATACATGAACATGAAGACCATAAGGCCAAACATGCAACTGTTAGGGCCTCTGTTCTTGAACAAAAACCAGACTTGGGTTGAGTTCCAAGAAGCAGTGATAGAAGGAGGCAAAGATCTCAAAGCAACGGAATTTATTCCCTCTAATGGAAGACAAGAAGAGCCTTGCCTCTTTAGAGGAATGAGCCCACATCAAGGGGAAGGCATCCATTAGCTGCAGTTGATTATTGTATTGTAATTTTTCACATCCGATTGAGGTTATGTAATTCAACTGCGTTCGATCTGAATGATATTGTTGTTGAAAGTTCTGATTGTATGAATTTTGCTGCTATGAACATGTAAAAAACATGTGGCAAACATTCAAAAAACAAAATATATGCTGCTAAATTTTTTGTATATACTATGCACATGTTACCTTAAAATACGTATCGTTTGTATTAAAACATGCACTTGTTTTAAAATCTCTGAATATGAATTATGAAACTTTTCTAGGAGATCATGCATAAGTTAAGTTATGAATCGTATCCGTTTTGATAAAACATGAATATGTTAGTTTACGCAAACAGAGAAGACTAAAATTTGACAATTTAACATTGTCATATTAACTCTGCATTAATTACTTTACAACATGTATTGTTTAAATAAAAACACGCATATGATTCCTTAAAAGTATAGTGTCATCTTCATATGAATCCTCCTCGTGTCGGAGCATCTTGTGGAGTCCAACGTTTAATGTTGTCTGATTCCTTAAAAGTTAAAACCAAAAAAACTTTAGATCCAACTCCTATAAAAAATCATACACATTGGATATTTACATGTGCAGCATATAAGCAAACAAGTATAATTTATAATTCAAAACGAACAATAATCAACAATGAAAGTAAAAGTCAAACACAATGAAACTAACAAGTACATACTAGATTCTAACAGATGTAATATATAAGTAAACATATGCAGTTCTTAATTCAAAATGAACAACCAACAACAATTTTTTTTTAAATATAGTCATACACAACACAACTAACTACACACGAGATACTAACAGATGCAACATATAAGTAAACAAATGCAGCTCGATATTCAAAACGTACAACTAACAACAAGTGAAAACGAAAGGTCATAGGCAGTACAACTAACAAGTACACATTGAATACTAATAGATACAACATATAAGTAAACAGATGCAGTTCGTAATTCGAAACGAACGATCAGCAAAAAAGAGAAGAAAAAAAAGTCATTCACATAGACAGTACAACTAACAAGTACACATTGAATACTAACATATGCAATATATAAGTAAACAGATGCAGTTCGTAATTCAAAACGAACGATCAGCAAAAAAGAGAAGAAAAAAAAGTCATTCACAAAAGGTCTATAGACAGTACAACTAACAACTACACATTGAATACTAACATATGCAACATATAGAAGAGGGCTCCTATCAATCCACCAATAGTGACCTGATTGAATGCATGAAGTTGCTGCGAAATACGAAGTCATGACTGCTGTACCAAAAATTAACCAACACAAATCCGCAATTTCTGGACTATAAAACAGGTATAGAACAGCAAGAGCTGGGGCAGAAAATTTACAACAAAAAATGCAGTAGCAGATGATCAGAAAATTAACACACCGACGCAAAACTGAAGAACAACAGCAGTAAAACGACAGTACCAGATCGCAGGAGTAGTGCAAATATAACTTGTGCACAAATAGAATCCAAATTCGAAGCAAAAACCATCAGCAAATTAAAATCGTGTGCAGCAGATTTTAATTTTCCAAGCACAACGGCAGTACTGATCAGAAAACTATCAAACTGAAGCAAGAACTGAGCCACAGTTCTGAATATAAAATCATCTCATGAACAGTCCTCAAAAACTGAGTGTAATAGTAGATTTAATTGCTGAAAATGAACCCAAAACAGCAGTAATATGCACGAAAATCTTCTCAAGAACAGCCCTAACACAGTAGTGATTTTCGACCAAAAAACAGTAATAAACCTAAGAAATAATGAAAATTCAGAACCTGGATAAATTGCAGCAGCAAATTCGAGATCTCTTTAGCAGATTGAACTGAAGTTTTTCAGCGGATCAGTTAATTTTTACACTATGAACAATCCTCTTGTCGACCAAAAAAAGCTCGTACGAATCACAATTTTTTTAATACAACAACAATGATATTAGGCGAATGCCTGCCAACAAGTGCAAAATTAACACGACTCCTTCCTAAGGAAACAAAAAGTACTGTGCTAAAGAGAGTAAAGGTTGATCGTGTAAAACAACGAAAAAGGGAAATTGAGTTAAAATGGATTTTCTCAAGCAGTGGAATTGAAACTCGTGATTTAACCATAAAATATGCCCTCTGTATATTAATACAACATTAATGCTCTTATTCACGGCATACTCTGGATAAACTCTTTATCTTATGATAAGCATATGATATTTGGAGACAACACTAATGAAACTTAACAGCACAATAAACCTTGAGAATAGATACAGAGATAACCTGAGAATAGATACAGAGAAGTCCAACCTAAAAACAAAAATTCTCAATTGATATGATGCTCCAAAGGAGGTTAAAGGTACTACACCAGGATTAGCTACAAAGGTCAGCAGCTTAAGTATTAGTGTCCCAATTCTCACCATAAATCGACTATTCTCTAACTTTGAGCTTCTTAGGTTGGACTTCTTGTCGCTACTCTCATTTTTGGCTTCGTCTTTTCTTTCGGATTAGATCTTGATACAACAACCATTAGGCTGCTCTTCCATCCTCACCAACAAAACAGGACAAACTTCGAAGGCAAAAAAATTGAATCTGTACACATAACACCTAAACGTGTTCTCATCCACTCGCTCAATCCTCTCCGCACCCACCTCTTTTCTCATCCATTTAGTTATCTTCGTTGTCTAGCCAATAGTTCTTTCAAATTCACCAGAGCGCAAAACACACCAAAATACTACTCTAAACTGCAACATTTATTCCACAAAAACAAAAACATACACGCGCACTAGCAATCATACATTGCTAATTCCTAAACTCATATTAAATGAAACAAAACAAAACAACAGTTCAAAAACACGTAATATTGAAGAGCTGGAAGAATTTTAAAACATGAGGAAAAAAACACACACTCGCACTAATCATCATGCATTGCGAACACCTGAATTCATATGCAGCAAAAAAATCAAAATCTAATTAAGGATTTCAACAACACGTAAACTTACTGAATTCAACCACAATCAAATTAGGGAAACAATGAAAAATAGCAAAAGAATTTAAAATTGAAGCACCTTGAGTCGGTGACAGAGTGTGAGGAAATCAATGGCGCTTGAAGGAGGCAGTGAGGAAGGGGACGCGGGAGTAGAACATTCGGAAGTGGCCATCGTTTTTTGAAACAGGAGGAAAGAGCAGAGAAGATTCCTGCATCTGAGATGCCGGCGTCTCCAACAGAGAAACAGGGGGAACTGAATCTGGTGGAGATAAAAAAAAAGAGGAAGAAGAAATGGTTTCTCATATATTTTCTCTAATTAGTACCCAAATTTTGATTAATTATAAATTGAACCCCATTTTTCAAAATAGTCCCTGGCCTGTTCATAAGCTTATGGACAGGCCGCCTTTCCTGAGACTTACTCTTTGTAGTTAACGGTTTAAAGTTGGCTTAAATTGTGTTTAGAAAATTGAAAAACTACACATTCAGATAATTTGGTTTATTCGACTTGTTCGTTTTAAACCCGAAAATCAAATTTTGAATTTGGGTTGGTTTATTCATTGTTGGTAATAGGGTTCGGTTTCCAATTTTTTAGAGACCGGTCCAATTAAATTACTGAATAACCCAAAACTTGATTAAACTGACTCAACATTCATCCTGACTAAATTGATTATTTCACTTCATAATTCATATAGTTCTTTTTAAATGACTAAACTTTATAATTTAAGTTTATTTTCAATTTAAATATTTCGAATGAAAAAAAATGTAAAAAATTTTCCCAATTTTTTAAGTTATAATTGCGCAATGAAACTCCATTACTTAATCTACTTAATCAAAGCACACATTCAAGCATGAATCTGTTAGAGAAAAATTCATGTGAAACCGTCTCACTATTTGCCAGAGACTAGGCTGCAATAAATAGGAAAGAATATAAAAATAGGGACCAGGCTGCAAATAAATAGGCTTAAAACGGGTCAAAAATGGGTAATAACAAAAAGGGGTCAAATGGGTTATAAAAAAATAGGTCAAACCCAAATTTCTCTCTCCTCTCAAAATAACTACCAGGTTCTCTTTCCTCCCAAAAATCAAAGAATTTCTTCATTCAATCTGAATAGTTCTCAAACTCAATCTGAATACCGGAATCAATCGCTGCAATCTCAGATCAAATCTCTGCAAATCTCCGGTTGAAGCTCGCGATTCAGCACCGAAATCAGATATGCAATTTTGCAAAATCAGATCTGCAATTTTGCAAAATCAAATCTGCAAGCTCACAATTACGTCAAATTTTCTTCGGATTTGCACCAGAATCGGATTCAGCGACGAAATTGCGACGGAAACATCAAAGTAACTTCTACATCTGCGAAGGTGAGATATGCGATATAAGATCTTACTTTTACAGTTTAAAATCTTAGTTTTAAAGATTGAAATCTACGATTTAAGGTGTTGTTGTTATAAACTATGGAAGACGAAGCAATTCAGGCAACGAAATTGTGTTGTATGAAGGAGAAAGCAACGATTTTGCTCAATCTGAAAATTCAACAAGTTTACATCCAGGTTTGGTATTAATTTTGTACATATAGTTAAACGCATGAACTAATTGCAAGAACATGTAAAGTAACGTTCGTATTTTGTGATTTTTTGCTAGATCTGAAATTTAGTTATATGCATGTTGTGAAGAAAATATTGGTGTTCTTAAAATTTTTTTAAACATATTAGGTAATATGATGAACACTGGATGTAACTGGATGAACACACGAAGTAATGTGATGATATTCTGATACACAATTCTCCAAAGTTTGAAATTAGGTTCTATGCAATTTGTTGGGATAGTGTAGCTATTTTATAATTTTCTGAAACATATGAGGTAATATTATGAACCCTGGATCTAACTGCATGAACACATGAACGTGATGATATTCTGATGGACAATTCCCCAAGGTCTGAAATTAAGTTCTATGCAATTTGTTGGGATAGTGTAGCTGTTTCATAATTTTCTGAAACATGTGAGGCAATATGATGAACACTGGATCTAACTGCATGAACACGTGAGGTAACGTGATGATTTTTTGATGGACGATTCCCCAAGGTCTGAAATTTGGTTATATGCAATTTCTTGATAAAATGTATGTGTTTTTAAATTTTCTGAAACATATTAAGTAATATGATGAACATTGGATGTAATTGCATGAACACATGAAGTAAAACAATTGAACTTTGTAAGATGATTCGTCAAGAATTCAATTACATGCATTTTGTTAAGAATATTTTTATGTTTTAAATTTTACTTTATCACAAAAGGTTATATGTTAAATACACTGTGTAAATCAATAAATATATACTCTATTGTGCTTAATGTCTTAAATTCAATTAGTAGGATTTGTTATCAAAACATTTTGATATTGTACCTCTCTGTACAAATTTTTCAGTGACTAAATAATTATTTATGAAAGCCGAACTAAACTGTAAGATACACGAACAAACCAATATAACAGTTGATGTAATTATTTATTGAAAGGATACAATTTTGCAAGACCAAATTCTATCACCAATTCTAGCGACCTATCAAAAGTTGATGTCATGGATTGCTTCAAAGGTTTAAGAGCAAAAATACTATCAGAGTTTCATGATTTATATAGAAAACAGTCAAATGCATTGGGATTTGGGCTGCGATGTTCAACACAAAGAGGTAAAAAATATGGAACCTTCCTAGAGAAGTATTTAGTCTGCTCAAAGCAGGGAAACACAAAACTGAAGAATGAAACACCCGACACACCTTCCAACAACAATATCATTGAAGAGGGCTCTGAGAAGAAAAGATGAAAAACAAGGGAAAATGTGGTTACGAGAACAGGATGCAAAGCTGGAATTCGGGTTAAATTTATCGATGAAGCCTACGAAGTTTTGCATCATGTGACATCTCACAATCATCCTTTCACTTGAGTCAAATGGCAGTATTTGCAGAGAAGTGAAAGGAGAATTACCGAGGAAAAAGGGAAAGTTATAGAAGGAATGGAAGACACTGGATTAAAACCTAGCCATGGATTCAAGTTTATGGCGTTTGAAGCTGGTGGTATTCATAATCTAAGACACACAATTAAGGATCATCTAAACTACGTGAATAGGTTGCGCATGAAGGAGATTGAAGGAGGCGATGCTCAGCAAGTAATTGAAAGACTCTCACAGAAGAGTACTGAAGAGGAATATTTCTTCTTTAGAGTTAAATTGGATAATAATGGTAGGCTAACAACATTGTTTTGGAGGGACTCAATGATGAAGGAAGAATACTCCATGTATAGCGGTCTAATGATATTTGACATAACATACAGGTATGGTTTAGATTTCGTCAAATACATTCAAATGAGTGAAGTAGCGGCATGAACATATAAGGTGGTATGTTATACGCACGATGTAACTTCATGAACAATTGAAGTAAAACATATTACATTTTTTTGAGAAAATTTGTCTGTTTTAAAACGTTCTGAAACGTATAATGTAATTTATTAAACACACGATGTAACAGCATGAAAACATGAATAAAAGTGATATAGTTATGCTTGATAATTCACCAAGGTCTAAAATTGACCTATATGTATTTTGTTATTTTTAAATTTGCTGAGAAGTACGAGGTAACATATTAATTAAATGGTGTAACTGCATTAACACATGAAGTAACATGAGCTAACTTTGTTTCATAATTCGTCAAAATGCAGGACCAACAAATACAACTTGATTTGTACTCCAATAGTCGGAATGAATAACCACGACAATATAGTTACGTTTGGATGTGCTTTCATTGCCGACGTGAAAGCTTCAACTTTTGAATGACTTCTTGATGTTTTCAGAAAATAAATGGGTGGTAAAGAGCCAGTAACAATATTCACAGACCAAGATCCAGTCATTGCCAAAGCAAACGAAAAGGTGACTATTCTTAAAATTGATTGATCTGGACTATTTTGGGTTGATATGTTTATGTACTTACCTTTAGTTTTTAGTTCATTAGTTCTTGTTTTTGTTCAGAACATATAATGTATAATTCCAGTAATCTTTCTCAATACAAAAACACCTGATTGTTGGATAAAAAACATGAAAATTTGCATTTTATGTTTATGTATTTAGTTCGCATTTAATATGTTTTGGATCATATGCTTATATATGAACTTGTTCTGAATAAAATTATTCGTAAAATTTTATAGGTTTTCACAAACACGAGGCATAGGTTGTGCCTATGACACATTACACAGAATGACATCAGTCATTTTGGTGAATTAAAAAAGGATGGTCCCTTCAAGGAAGTATTTGAGCATTGTTTGAAATACTGTAAAAAAAAAGAAGATGAATTTGAAATGGCATGGAACAATATGATCAAGAATTTTCATCTTGAAGAAAAGGAATGGTTCAAGAGGATTTATTCTATTATAGATAAGTGATGCCCTGCAATGAGCAACGACTTTTTCTCCGCAGGAACACTTTCATCACAACGAAGTGAGAGCACAAACAAAGCTTTGTCATTCAACACCAGTAAAATAACCACACCCAACAGGTTCTTAACCATATTCAATGAGACTATTGATCGCTGGAGAGCAAAGGAAAATCAATGCTCAAAATTAATGCCAAAGTCAGCTATACATGGATCAAAACTACTCAAACATGCAGCTCAAGAGTACACATTGTCAATGTACCATAAATTTGAGAAGGAATACAAGATTGCACGAGCAACAAAAGCCTCTAGAGTTTTTGCCCTGGGATTGGCAACAAAGTATGAAGTAAGTCCTGAAGAAGATGATATAAAAGCTGAAATTGTCACCTTCACACAACAAAGTGGAATGGTGGAAGTAAACTGCTCTTGCAAATTTTTTGAAGAAACGGGTACATACTGATGAAATGGAATATACATGTTACTTCTTATGTTAATATCTTTAGTTCTTCTGTTTGGATCATTACTTCTTGTTCACACATTTATCTTTTTGTAAGCAGGTTTCATAGCAAGTTTATGATAATACATGTTATATATATACATATATATATATATATATACCATTAGTTCTTCATTCGCATATTTAACTTTAAAATGCAGGACATTATATGCTTTAGAGCTTTAGTTCGGATGTGTATCTTATTAACTTGTATATATGCATTGTTATCATTTTATGCAAGGAATATTCTGCTTTCACTGTATCCGAATATTGTACATCAACTCAATTAGTGAGATATCATCACAATACATTTTGAAGCAATGGACAAAGCTTGTTAAAATGCAAGTATGGGACAAACTAAAAGCAGCACAAAAAAATCAAGAAGTGAACAAAAACAAAGACAAAGTTCCATGGCGACACCAAATGGCAAGAAACTACTACAATCTGGTCCTAAAATGTTAAGGTGACATAGAAACGAAAAATTCTTGAAGAACGCTTCGAAAGAGACAATGAAAAGGTAGAGGAAATTCTTGTCTCAAACAGTACAAAGGAACAAGAAAATCCAAGCAGCACAGCAGAATCTTCTATCACTAAACTGTCAACAATCCAAGATCCATCTCCCACAAAGACAAAAGGAAGAAGCGAGAGAATTGAAGGATAAAAGCACAAAAAGAAACCAAAAACAAAGGAGTTTCGTACCAAGCAGCAAAGCAACAAGTCTAGACCTATGAGATTTAATTTGACATTATATTTATATTATTATTCTGTACAATTATCTTCAACTCGAGAACAAATCATTTATATTTCCCTTCAAATACTTTATACAACTGAACTAACGAGTGCAGTTTAATTAAATAAAAATATATTCAACCAAACAAACTGTGTTTCAAACTAATGACTCTATCAAATGAGCTAAACGGAAATATACATGAACTAATGTTAAAAAAAGTAAATGGAAATATGAGGTCGAAAAGTAACCAACAACACATGGTTAGATAATATCTAATTTTAAAACCAAACTATATATCTAAATAACCAAACAATATACCTAAAGGACACATGGCTTTGAACATCCAAAATATCATTACTAGACAAACTGTTAAACTATAATATAAAACTAAAGAAATAAACAATGCAACTAAAGAAATAAACAATGCAACTAAAGATATAAACTTTATAACTAAACTGATACTGGAATCATCTTAAAAAATTACATGTTTCAATCCAGCAATTACAAACAAACCCAAGTACCTAACAAATCCAAATAACATCAATGCATAACAAATCCTAATAGACCATTCAGAATCATCCAAAACATCAATTCAACAAATTCAAATATTCAAATCACTCCATAACAAATCCAAATCACATCATCAAAATCAAATCATTCAAATAACATCTTAAACTTCTTTGTTTGTGGATTTTCCTTCCAGCCCATCCAATTCACCCTCTTGAAACAAGCTAAAAGTCGAAAGAGGCTGATTCTGAGGCTGGTATTATTTCCTTCTCCTCCATTGGTTGCATTCTTCATCAACCATAGAAATTAACATGTCATTCCATTCCAATGGTGATTTTTAAATTGGTGGCGAGTCATCTTGCTGATTCTGAGATTCTGCACTAGTCCCAACAATTGGTGGCAAGTCTCGCATGCTTCATCCACAACATCACTCTTCACCATCTCCAACCTCTAATACATATCAGCGGTAACAACTTCAAAGTTACGCTTCACGGTCATCAGGGCCTCAACATAAGGCTACAAAATCAACAAATTTATACTGAAACCTGAACAAACATATTAAATACCCAATGAAAGCACAATCAACTAACCATAAAAAGTTCATATATAAACTGAACTAAACTATTAAACACCTAAACAGAAAGATTAAGCACATGAACTAACTATACTAAAAGTCAACAATATAAAATAGTGAAGCTAAAAACCTAAACTAGTACATAAAAATCTAAATTAAATACCAAAACACATAAGAAATCATGTTAACCACCGGAACTTACACACCAAATACATCAGGTAAAAATTTTGAACACTTACATTCTTAGCAAGACTTTTAATTCTAGAGTTGCTCATAGTTCTGTGTGGAATTTTGAACGTTAGCACATGATCATCTTCAAGGACATAATCAGCTCCAATATCAGGCTGAGCTCCAACATCACTCTTACCCCTATGACCCTCTTTCACTTTTCTAGCATAGCTGATTGGATAGCCCTTCACCATGATGAGCCTGTCGTAACCTCCTCCTATTCCCAACACCCTCACTCACTCCCTCAACTTCGCATCAGTCCAATGCTGGACTAGAGAAAGGGATGTTGGCTCCAACACACCAGAGACATGAAATTAGTGCAAATACTGAATCAAAAGGATAAGGGCACAAGCACTACAGGTTTGGTATTCTACATTGCTCTTATACCTCCTAACCCCATTGAAGCCATTTTATCTAACACAAAACTACACCAGTCGAGATTCTTAATCTCGTCAACATTCTCAATAGCTTCAAGAATTTTCATATCTACCTTCCCAGTAGATATAGGAGCTAAAAAGTACGAAGAGCAATAAATAACAAATAGTCTCTTAAACTCAGTCCCTCTCTCCTTAAGTTCAGTTATCCTATTTAAAATCAAGTGAAGGGGTATATCATGTTCATTCTCCCTACCAAACCTAGCCTTGTAACTATCCTTCAATTGTATCCCAGAATTTTTCTTCTCCTGAACTTTTCTACCATGGTTTCGAGGTAAGCATAGAACATAATATACATCGTCAGCACTAACAAAGTACCTATCTACCCCAACCAGCTGAACACATGTAGAAAGGTTAAAATTAACTGACCAACCAAGACACAATACCCGAGGGAAGTGCAATCTCCAAACTTAGCTTTAAAATGCCTCTGAAACCAATAACTTACATTAGCATTCTGCTGATCACTGAGAGTAGAGCAGAGATCTGTGATCTTTACATGCCGGCATCCAGGCATAAACTTCTTAAAAATCCTGGAAACAAACATAATACACTAAGTCAGTAAATATGAAAACTATGCACACAAATACCCAAACTAAGAGATAAAAACATCAAGTAAACATACAGTAATTTAAAACAAAATTTTAATTCATACACAGCCAAATCAATATAAAGTTTTTTAAAAAGTAACTTATTGTGTAATAAAACTAAACAGTTAACCACATAAATAAAATGAACAAGTACATAAACTATTTACACTGAAACTCTACACATCAACAATTAAAAGTATACTAGAAAAAAATACTGAAACACCAAAGGTAAATGACAACATACCTAAACTAAAAAATTCTAAATCATTCAAGTTATTATGCAAAAATTTAAAAACTGAAATATACAAAATATATGTCTACACACATAAAAGTAAAATCATAAATACATAAAGTAATAAAATATACCTAGAACCATCAGCAAGCTCAATTTCACAAACTTGTCTAATCTGGCGTGTCACTTCAATGCCATCATTAGTGTTCCCTGCTAGACGATAAGCAGGAACATTTCTCTTCGACACAGGTCCAGAAACACCATCTCCATCTCCAGAAAATCCATCTAGCTTGTGTTTTCCCTCAATAGAAGATTTCTTCGACGGCCCACTCCCATCTCCAGCAATCTCTTCAGTACTGTTCCTAGATGGCTTATTTACAGTGGACTTCTTCGCTGCAGACACCTTCACTGCAGGCTCTTTCATTGCAAGAACATTCACTACAGGCTCCTTCGCATGCTCTTTCAATGCGGGCACCTTCGCAGCCGGCTTCTTCTCTGCATGCTTCACAGTCGGTTCCTTCACTGCAGGCTCCTTCACAGGGTCTTTAAATGCGGGCTCCTTTGCAGTGGGCTTCTTTGTTGCAGGCTTCACAGTTGGCTCCTTTGCAGCAGGCTCCTTTGCAGCCGTCTTCTTTGCAGCTGGCTTCTTTGCAGCTGCCTTCTTTGCAGACGCCTTCTTTGAAGCTGCCTTCTTTGCAGACGCCTTCTTTGAAGCTGCCTTCTCCGCAGCCGGCTCATCTTCTTTTCCTTCACAAAGTTCTTCTTTTCCCTTTTCATTTGCATCCACACAGCAGGAGGCGGATCAATAAAATCATCATCTTCCATAAAATCTTCATCAACAAGGTTTCGACGAACTTTAACCTTCTTTCTAGCCCCTTTATTTGTACAAACTTTCTGACCTACAAGACAAACAGAAAAAATTAATATAAATACTAAATCAAAACACAAATTAGAATAGATTAATCGATAAATACCAGAATCAATTTCACATCTCAATCTTTTAATAACAACTTTTATCCCAACACTTATGGGACTCTGAGCAACAAGAGTAGAACCTACAATTTTTTTAAAAAAAATTAACAAATACTAAATAAATAGAAATTAATTAAATATACACAATAAAAATATATTAAAAATTACCATCAACAGCCGCATTTGTTTGATTATGTGTTGAAGGACAATCATCAGCATTTCTCTCAGCATAATCCTTTCCAAGATCTGATGCAAATACAAAGACCAATAAGTATAATAGCAGAACTAAAGATAAATACATATGAACTAATAATTCAAATACTAACCACTATGTTCAATGATTTCTGAAGCAGTAGGATAAATCATCACAGGCTTCTCCACAACTACGTAATAAAAATAGTTGATGTAGATTATAAAGTCCAATCTCCAATCTTAACGAATAAGTAAAATAGCATAACTAACAATTTATAAATTTAAACTAATAACTCAAAAAAAAATTTAGTTGAAACTCCTAATACCAACCACTTTGTTCGATAATTGCTGAAGGTGAAGGACTATTGATCACAGACGTCTCCACAACTACATCATAAAAAGAGATTTCAACTAATAAGTTTCATATTCGAACTAACAAAATGACAATAAATCATAAAGCATTAATCTAATCTGATTGTGTAAGATTTGTTGAAGCTGGATTATTAACAGCAGTTCCAGGCTCGTTAACAACTACAAAATGCAAACAGATAATGTAAATCACAAAACTAAAGCAATAAACAACAAAAGTAAAGAGAAATTATGATATTAAATCATAAAACAGTAACCTAACCTAATTGAGTATGATTTGTTGAAACTGGATTATTAACAGTAGTTTCAACCTCATCAACAACTACAAAATGCAAACAGATAATGTAAATCACAAAACTAAAGCAATAAACAACAAAAGTAAAGAAAAATTAGGATATATTAAATCATTAAGCATTAATCGAACCTGATTATGTAAGATTTGTGCCCGACCCGACTATTACAAACAGCTGTTTCAACCTCAATAACAACTACAACATACAAACAAATAATTTAAATCACAAAACTAAATCAACAAACAGTAAAAGTAAAAAAAAAATATATATATATATATAGTAAATTTACCAATGTTATGTTGACCCCCAGTCGTATGACATCCGTTTACAATAACAAAACAAAATGCGTAAATACCAAAGGTAACGCCTTAAAGAGTAAAAGTAAACAAAAAACCAGAATATATGAAATTTACCAGTTTTATCTTGATTCCTAGATAAATGACATCCATTTACAATAACAAAACAATATACTTAAATACCAAATGTAAATAACTAAACAGGCAAAGTAAAAAAAAGAGAGACCAGAATGTATTAAATTTATCAAGCTTATCTTGAACCCCAGCCATATCACATACAACTACAAATAAAAAACAAAATATTTAAATACCAAAAGAAAATCACTAAATAGTCAAAGTATAACAAAAAAAATAAAATTCCAACCAGTAACGGATGATCCAGCAACTCTATCTGGCTTATCCACACCAGATTTACTACCACTTTTGTGCAATCTCTTCACAATATAAGCCATAAAAAAAAAGAAATTATCAGCAATAGATAAAGTAATCAATTAAAAACCAACAAAAATGAAATAAAATTCAATCATATTTAAATACCTATGGTAGTTTTCTGCTGATTTTTTCCCTTTTATTCACAGGAAGTTTAGAACCTGAAAATTACACAATCAATTAAAAGAAAAACATAAAGATTAAAATAAAAATTTTACAAACTAACAATATACACACCATCTTTAACTGTCAATCTGGACTGCAATCTACTCGATTTCCTCAAACTAATTCCGTCATCTATATTAAAAAGTAATCACATAAACACTCAAATTTAAAACTAAAATGCCTAAAGTAAACAAACCAATATAACTTTGTATATACACATACAGAAAGGCAGTGCAAACAGAACACACATTAACATGCGAACTAAACACGTAAACAGCCTTACTAAAAGTCAGTGCAAATAGAAAACATGCACACTAAACTTATGCTAAACTAAATCACAACATATCCACAACAAAACCTGAAATAAATACATAAACAGCCTAGCTAAACAAACAAACAAACAGCCTAACTAAACACATGAACAGCCTAACTGAGAGACAATGCAAACTAAACTAAACCTAAACTAAACCACAACAAAGCCAATTCAAAACACATAAACATCCTAACACATAAACATGGAAACAAAACACATAAACATCCTAACATAAAGACAATTCAAACAGAAAACATACAAAGTAAACGGAGCCTAAACAAAACCACAACGAAGGCACAACAAAGCCTGAACCAAATGCATGAACAGCCTAACTAAACACATGAACAACCTAACTAAATTGTTATACACCGTTTCATACATAAACCACAACATAAAATAGAGCTAGATCTAAAAATTCAGCAAAGTAGAGCAACACAACACAAAAAACAGAGTTGCTTCAATAAGAACGTATGACACATCAAATCAACAAACAATAAAACAGAAAAATCAAAGAAACCGAACAAAAAACCCTAACAATACAAAAATTAATAAAACAAACGGGAAAAAAACCTTTAGATTCAACCGCAAATAGGCAGGAACAACGTCATCAACCTCCAGGTCATCTTTACTAGCAATTTCTTCGTTTGATTTCATCATATCTACAAAATGCCGAAACAAAAATCATAAACACGCAATATAAGACCAAAAAAATACATGCACAGCTGGATTACAGAGATAAACGCCAGAATGGAATAGAAAGCATCGAAAAAGCAGAAGAAAACAAAAAGTCCCAAATATGAAACACAAAATCAAGCGAAATCAGAAATTCTTACCTCTATAGAGCTGGATTGAAGAGCGCGATGTAATGCCACTGAGAAATTGCGAATTTGTAAAGATGTCTGAAGGTTGAGTCACAAATTTATTTTGAGCAATTTTGAGAGGCTTGAGAGAGGGTTTATGGCAAGCGTGAGAGTGAAAGAGAGGTTAATTGGAGAAGAGAGAGGCGCGGTAGAATTATGAAACTAAAAATGTAAAATATATATTATATAGGCTTCAAAACCCCTAGAAATATTTAACTTATGGTGAGACCATTGGGTCTCACCATAAAAGTTTAGGTGAGACGGACTCAACCAAGTCTTTGTAAACTCTTGTACCCGGGCAAATTTTTGTTGAGTAGGTCTCCTGACAGACGGTTTGTCCATAAGATTATGGACAGACCACTTATTTCTTATCTTATATGCCGCATTTTTAAATTACATACAAAATTTAAAATATTTTTTATATTATATATTTTTATATTTTCACCTTTAAATGCATATTATTACTTGTTTTAACTTATAAAAATGTAATATTTAAATTTTATAAAAAAAATTATAACATTTAAAATAAATGCCTCTGAGATAAATGCCGATGTGATCTGCTCGTAATCTTATGGAAAAGTTGTCTTTGGTGATACTTTCCCTATTTTGTTTTCGTCAAATGGCGATGGGAGCCACTTCGGGGGTTTATTGTACAAAAGAAAAGTAAAAATAGCATTTGCCCTAAACAAATACTCCGTACAGTAGAAAAGATTTAAGATTAAAATTTGGGATATTCCTCCATAGAGGGTTTAACTAAACCTTACACACAGGTCCACCAAAGCTTTCAATTTGGCACCCGTCTGTTTTTCCTTAGCTTTTCTGGTGTGAGCCATCTATTCGTAGCAATCTTGATGACCGAACCTCAATTGGGGAACTTTCCTAACGGCTTCACTTTACTCTTCTATCACCAGGTATTCTCATACACCCTCTCAATCATTTGGTTTCCCTGTTTTCTTTACCTATTGTATTCATGCTGATTTCTGTCCAGGCTTTCTTTTCTTTGTGGGAAGATATGTGATAAGCTGTAGAAAACGGACTATGGATTGTTCAGTCATCGGGATTTTTGTCCTCTCTTTGGGGGATTTGTTGCATCTGTCGTCCCAAAGTTTTGGTTATTTTTCAGGCCATTTAAAGTTTAGGTTTATATTACAGGAATCAAATTATGGAGTGATACCCAAATTTCTGTTGTTTTTCAGATTGTTCTGCCTGCTGATCTTTCTGTGACTTTCATTTTAAAATGCCACTGTTATCACATGATTCCAGGCCTCAACCTTTATAACAAGGAGTACTTAAAGTAGTAATTTATTTAAGATTAGTATTTTGTGCTCTTTTGTTCTTTCGGCCTGTTCATTTTTTTAATCTTGTAAAGTTCTCCCCCAGTTTTTGTGGGAAGATATAATATGTGGTAAAAGACTGTATATTGGTGTTATGATATCTTGAGTTTGCATTGTGTTACTCTGACATTAATTTTTACTTGACTGCAACTTTTTCTTCTGTTTCTACATCTAAACTTAATCGTCCCTGCCTCTAAGTTCTACTGCAGAATCAGTCTATAGAAGTAAATGTATGAGCCATTGTTATCCTTGCATTATCCTTTCAGTTCTATTGCCTGAGGTGGTCATTAATATTGAATCATGTAAACGTAGTCCTTCTGGCCTTTAAGAGCTTCACCATTTGATTTTTCTTTTAAAAGTTTAGGCAGATTTGACGAAATATATTTATCAATATGTATGTAGATAATAATATTATCATGTGGAATCCTGTTGGATTAGTCGTAGTGTATAATTTTCAAATATCAAAATTATATAACTTTTAGATATGAATTTGTGTGTTGAAAAGTAACCGTAAAAGAAAGGTGAAACTTTCATTGGGACAGAGAGTGTATATGATTTCTCTTTCTCTTGGGAATTATTGTTTATTTTTATTTTGTATTTGGTTCTTAGCTTTTTATGGGGAAGCTGATTTTTTTTTTGTTGATGTAATTTAGAGTTAAGATCAGTGTAAACGAACTCCATTCAAAGGGGTAGAAGGAATAACGTCTCCTCTGATCTGTTCATATGCCAAAGTGCTTCTTTGTTCTTTCTTCTCCATCGTAACAGCTGGCCATTCTTCCACCCAAGGAGTGTTTGATTCTACTTAGTCCGAATACTGATGTATAAAAAGAATGGTTCCCTTCTCACTGTCTATTCTCTCAGAACCCTTCCGAAGGTATGGAGATCCCCCCGCCTTAACAGTTTTTCAAAGACCTTTCCTTTACTGCGTAATTTCAGTACAGCTACGGAAAGGTTAAATTATGATAACTCTGGTGGCTTTACTGATGAGCATACTGTGAATCATAAGCAAAGAGGTTTTAATGGGGGGAATATGCATATGAATCATGGACCAGGTGGGAATTGGAATGTTCGGGAAAATAGTGAGCATTTCCAGCAAAACAATAATGGGTTGAATATAGGTGTGTCTGGTTATACTGGAAAGGGGCAGCGGAATGAGTTTCATCAGAGTACTGCCAGACGAAATGTAAATTTTGGTCGGGGACGTTTTGAAAATATAAGCAAATTACCCAGTAGGCCTGATGGGAACTATCAGAATCTTTATCAAGGCTATTCTGCAGAAAGTTACAGGGACGAGCTTCAACGAACCTCAGTTGGTCAAAGAGCAAGTTTTGGAAATAGGAATCCGACAGATTCACAGAGAGGTGGTTATTATGGTGGAAATGGAGTGACACAACAGAATGCAGTCAGCTATGAAGTAGGTAATACGGGGCATTTAGATCAGAATCGTGAAAACTATCATGCTGCAAGACCTGGAAACTCTCAAAATATGCAGGGCTGGCTGAGTGTAAATCATGCAGGAACACAGCAGTCACCAGTAGGTGTAGTCTCACAAGATAATGTTGACTCAACTGGTGGTGATGTACATGTATTAAAAGGTACAATCCAAGAGCTTGATGATTTCCTCAGCGTGGGTAGTGTGGAGGAAGCAGTGAAACTTTTGGCCATGTTAGAGAAGCAGGGCATTGCAGTTGATTTGCCTCGTTACTTAGCCTTAATGAAAGCTTGTGTTGAGAGTAGTTCTCTTGAAGAAGCAAAGGCCATCCATCAACATCTTATCAGATCTATACCTAATCTTGAACTCAGTATTTGCAATAAGATTCTTGAGATGTACTGTGCATGCGGTTCTATGAAGGATGCCTTCAGGGTATTTGATTCAATGCCTCGTAACCTGACTTCTTGGGACATTATGATAACTGGCCTTGCTAAGAATGGTAATGGAGAAGCTGCAATTGATTTGTTTTCTGAATTTAAGGAACTCAGGCTGAAACCTGATGGTCAAATGTACCTTGGTATATTCCTTGCATGTACAACCATACATGACAATGCTGAAGGCATGTTACATTTTGAAGCAATGAGCAAAGATTATGGCATAGTTCCATCCATGGAGCACTATGTGAGAGTGGTGGACATGCTTGGAAGTGTGGGTTGTCTTGATGAAGCTCTGCAATTCATTGAAAAGATGCCAGTGAAGCCAGCTGTAGAAATCTGGGAGAAATTGATGAATCTGTCTAGAATTCAAGGTAACATGGAGCTTGGAGACCGTTGTGCTGAGCTTGTCGAGCTCCTTGATCCAAAGTTACTAAATGACCAGTCAAGGGCAGGTCTGTTACCATTAAAAGTTTCAGACTTGGCTAAGGTAAAAGGGAAACAAAAGGAAGGTGGTCAAAACCCCTTGGAGGTCAGGAGCCGAGTGCATGAATACAGGGCTGGAGATAGATCCGACCCTGATCATGAAAGGTTATATGCACTCCTTATGGGACTGAAAGAGCAAATGAAAGAGGCAGGTTATGTACCAGAACTAAAGGTCGTGCTCCATGATATCGATCCAGAATCGAAGGAGGAAGCTCTCCTTTCACATAGTGAGAGACTCGCTATTGCTCGGGGCTTCTTGAGCACTCCAGCTCGGCAACCGATGCGGGTAATAAAGAATCTACGCATATGCATTGATTGTCATAATGCTATGAAGATCATCTCAAAGCTAGTTGGTAGGGAACTTATAATGCGAGATGCCAAGAGATTTCATCATTTTAAAGATGGGATTTGTTCTTGCCGCGATTATTGGTGAAGAGCGAAGGCCAATTTTAGTTACTATTTTGTTGCATTATTTACAGGATGCTGAAAATAGCCTACAGTCTATGAGAAGAATTCTGTATTTTTTTTGCATACTACTTACCAAAAAGTCCACATACCTGAGATCAGTTGTGAGTTTTTCTATGGTTTCCTTCTTCATTTTTCCGTTATCTCAGTGGATAATATCTTGTCTTACGCTGCTTTGAAACTGTTTTTTATTATGTGTTCTTCTGGGGGAAACTCTGTGGTGTTACTGGTTGCAGTCCTATTTGTTCTTTTCGTTTTGGTGATTAATGGTGAAAAAGGGTTAGGCTTAGTATGATAGATGCTGACGAAATTGTTGGTCAGGAGGTTTGCTGCTGCATCAATGATGTTGTCCAACCTTGTTTACAGGTATGTGAATCAATTTGGGAGATTGTGTTTGCAAAGTGTTGGCTGGGAACTGTTTAAATTGCTGATTTTTAACGTTTTACCTCTTTCAGTATGAGCAACGTTACTGTATGTGAAGGACTATCGGCTGATGGATTGTTTTAAAGGAGAATTTTAGGTCGAATTTAGTGGTATGCTCTTATCTGAGATGTTCAATGTGTTTGAGTTGTGATGGATAAAGTTGGCCTCTGTAATTTAGCTCTTTATGTTATAATGTCTATTGTTCAACTTTAGTGTGCTTTAGTTGTATTATACAGATGATTCCGAGTAAGTGAGTGAACATGATCAGGAATTTACAGAAGTATGTTATTCTTTGCTTAAAAAGATGTGAACATGATGGATCTTGTCAATGTATACAGGGTTATAAAAATATAGTAGCAAAGAGTTCAATGTAGATTTCGTCGGTAAATTCTATTAATTTATCGATTTAGTTAGAGATTATTAATTTTTTGGATTGGGGACGGGTGGTATTTGTGGAAAAGTTTAAACGAAGATGTTCATATAGTTAGGGTGGATTGTTTTCCCCTGTTATTAGGTCTTGTGACTTAGTTCAACTCCTACCTTTGTTAGGCTATGTTTATCCATGATCCAACCCAACCAAAAAATTAAAGAGTTAAGTGCATATATATAATCCTACATAATTGATGAAAGTACAAATATAATCCTGCGATAATTGAAAGTGTAAATATAACCCTAACTATATAGGTTATATGCAAATATAATCCTGCGATAATTGAAAGTGCAAATATAACCCTAACTATTTAGGTTATATGCAAATATAATCCTTCCGATAATTTTTAGCTGGAATTTTGTTAAAAGACGTTTTTGTCCTTCTTGAAAAAAAATATAAAACCTAAAAAATAGGAAATGATGTTATTACCCTTATCATCATTATACTCGGACCGCCGCCGGACTTGGTAGGGTTATATCAGCACACTATGAAATTTGATAGGATTATATCTGCACATTCTTAAAATTTATAGGGTTTTATCTGCACTTTTGTCAATTGTGTAAGGTTATACATGCACTTTGATATAAAAATAAAGTGTCATATTAGTACAAAATCAATGGCAAACGCATGCAACCGTCATTTCAATCTCTTCTACCGATTGCCGACATTCCAGAGTGTGATTATAGTTTGAAGAAAGATATTTTGGCGACGTCGACGCAGCGGACGTTGAAGTGGAAGTGTGGGAACCTTTCAAAAATGTTATCTTCATCCGATATTCCTCTTAATTTACTAGATTAATGCAATATTGAGTTTGAATATGTGATTTTCTTTTGCTTCTTGTCACATGAATAGAGATGAGCGGTATATATGGTATTGAATATAAGGATTTTGATGACATTTTTAAATTTTGTTGAATTTTGTATGGATTAATGATTGGATAACCTTTGGCGTTGTGTGTGCAGTTGTTATTTTGTTGTGTTTTTCGACTTAGGGTTTTTAATGTTGATGGGTTTTGCTTTTATAATAGGGAAAGTCTCAGGAAAGACGGCCTTTCCATAAGCTTATGGACAGTCCTCAGGGACATTTGCCTTAAATGTTGTAAAAAATTTTAAAATTTAAATATTGCATTTTATAAAACAAGTAATAATATGTATTTGAAGGTGAAAATATATGATATAAAAAAATATTTTTAAAAATTTTAAATTTTGTATGTAATTTAAGAAATGCAGTGTATAAGGTAAGAAATAAGTGGCCTATCTATAAGCTTATGGACAGGCCGCCTGTCAGGAGACCCACTCTTTATAATATGTGCTAATATAACCCTACACTTTTTATGAATGTGCTGATATAACCCTATAAATTTTAAGAATGTGTAGATATATCCCTATCAAATTTCATAATGTGCTGATATAACCCTACCAGGTCCGGCAACGGTCCGGCACGTGTAAGGGTATAAAGGTACATCCAAATTCAGCTTTTGGTCTGAGGGTATTTTTATCATTTTTGGGGGGTCAACACCTGAAAAACACGGTCAACACCGAAAATGTCACCAGAAGATTATATTTGCACTTTTGTTAAATAGTTAGGGTTATATTTGCACTAAAAATTATCTTACGGTTATATCTGCACTATCTCAATTATATAGGGTTATATTTGCATATTTGCCTAAAATCAAATTAGTGGCTCTCCTAACAGGCCATGGACCAATTTGTAAATTAGGAAAAGTTGAATAAATTTGCAGGTCCCTCTTTCCCCCAAATTGAAAAGTGGAGCATTCACCATCCCCAAACTTCCATCTTTTTAAATTTCTCCATTCTTCATTCTTCTTCCTTCCCAAACTTCATCCCATTCCCAAACTTTGATCTCTCTAGCAGAGCCACCTCATCATCTGCATCACTTCATTAAGCCAAGGCGTAGAGGAGCTGTGCCACCACTCTGGCGAACTCTGAATCTCCAACGCCGATATCGAGAGCACTTGGACGATCCAAAATTCTGCCCACATCTAGAGATTGTCAAAATTCCGCCGACTTGTTAGAAGGCAATTCGAACATCTGACCTCTACTCTACAAATTTAAGGCTTAGCCTTCCGAAAATGGATGCAGCCGTTGAAGAGAAGCCCTTAGTTCCTTTGAAGGATGATGTCTTCTATCCTTGACAATTGATGTGAATTGGCAATTGATGTCAAAGAAACTAGATGTGATTCATATTTTCAAGCCATTCTAATCAGTGATTCAACAAAGGAGAAAAAATTAGGATGTGAGAAGGAAGGGCGAGTTATAGATTTGATCGAAATAACTTGATTTCAATTGGATTAAAACTGAATTTCAATTGTATTGTAATTCTTCACATTTGATTGAGGTTATGTTATTCAATTGTGTTCGATGAGAATTATATTGTTGTTGAAAGTTTTGAATGTATGAATTCTGCTGCTATGATCATGTAAAAAACATGTGGCAAATATTCAAAAAACAAACTAAATGTTGTTGAAAATTTCCTAGTAAACTATGCATCTGTTACCTTACAATACATATTGTCTGTATTAAAACATGCACTTGTTTTAAAAACTCGGAATATGATTTATGAAACTTTTCCAGGAGATCATGTATAAGTTAAATTGTGAATCGTTTCTATTTTGTTAAAACATGCATATGTTAGGCTAAAACAAGTATATGTTATAGTTTACACAGACAAATGAGACTAAAATTTGACAATTTAAAATTATCATATTAACGTTGCATTAATTACTTTACAACATATATTGTTTAAATAAAACACGCATGTGATTTTAAATTATCAATTCCTTTTATGAATAGCAAAACTTTACCATGAGACAGTACATAAGTTACCTTATGAATAATTTATGTTTAGTTAAAACATGCATATGTTAGTCTAAAACTAGTATATGTTATAGTTTACACAGACAGAAGCGACTACAATTTGACAATTTAAGATTGTCATATTAACGTTGCATTAATTACTTTACAACATGTATTGTTTAAATAAAAACATGCATATGATTTTAAATTATCAATTCCATTTATGAATAGCAAACTTTTCCATGAGGCAGTGCATAAGTTACCTTATGAATTGTTTATGTTTTGTTAAAACATGCATATGTTAGCCTACATTCTCTTATAGTATACATAATAGAGCTCACATGATTTTGTAGTTTTCAGATTTTCACATTACTGCATTTAATACTTTACAATATATACTGATTACATTAAAATATGTGTTTGTTTTGGAAAAAAAAGAGAAGATTTCCCTGATTTAAAATCAAAGAGATGCCACAGAAAGTATTATCGGCGTGAAAGTAACTCATGTAAAGCATTACATACTTTGTATAAAAAAAAAATTCAATTTCAAACATGAGAGGGACTCTCAACATCTAAACAAAATGGAAGATAAAGTGCTCGTGGCAGAATTCTTCCGTTAGGGAACTTACAATTACAACAATATTCCTATCTAGATTAACTAACAATCTCTATCATCAACTATTAATCTTCAAATGGGATCATCTTTGAATCTTCAAGTTCAATGTCATCTTCATCTAAATCCTCCTCGTGTCGGAACGTCTTGTGGAGTCCAATGTTCATTATTGTCTGATTCCTTAAAAGTTATAACCACTTCAAGTTTAGATCCAACTTCTATAAAAAGTCATACACGTTGGATATTAACAATTGTAGCATATAAGCAAACAGGTACAGTTATTAATTCAAAATAAACAATAATCAACAATGAAAAAAAGAGTCAAACACAATAAAACTAACAAGTACATACTGGATACTAACGGATGCAAAAAATAAGTAAACAAATGCATTTCCTAATTTTAAACAAACAACCAACAATAAGTTTATATAAAATAAATTATACACAACACAACTAACAAATACATATTGAATACTAACAAATGCAACATATAAGTAAACAGATTTTGTTCCTAATTCAAAACGGACAATCAACAACAAATGAAAATAAAAGGGCATGCACAGTACAACTAACAAGTACACACTGAATACTAACATATGCAACATATGAGTAAACCGATGCACCACATAATTCAAAACGTACAATCGGTAACGAATGAAAAAAGAAGAAGTCATTCACAGTACAACTGACAGGTACACGCTGAATAATAACAGTTGCAACATATAAGCAAACTAATGCAACTCGTAACTAAAAATGAACAATCAGTAAAAAAGGGAAAAAAGGTCATTCACATAACGACTAACAAGTACACGTAGGATTAATAACAGCTGCAACATATAAGTAAACAAATGCAACTCATAATTCAAGACAAACAATCAACAAGTTTGTTATAACAACAAGAGGACAATTCAAAATCATATTACAGAAAAACGATGCCTAACACTCAACAAAACAAAGAACATACCAAATCTGAACAATGGAACAAAAATTGAGCAATAATACAATCAGAAACAAATCATAAACATACAACATAACTCATCAGGCGAATGATGCAACAATCGATGATGAAACTAACCAGCGATGACGCCGAAGAATCTGAGAAACAAGCAAGCAGAGAATCGCAGAGAAGTGGCTGAGAAACGATCGGCGATGGAGAAACGATCGACGATGGAGAAACGAAGAAGAGATTGAGAACAACGCAAAGAGAAGAGAGAAGAAAGGAACTGTCGAAAGAAATTGTAGAAGAAAATTTGCTGGAGAGAAAATGAGGAGAAACGGTAGAAAAAAAGGGAATTAGGTTTTTAAATTTTTATTAATTACAAAAAAACTTCATTTTGCAAAGCAGTCCATGACCTATCTATAAGCTTATGGACAGACCATCTTTCCTGAGACTTTCCAAAATCAAATTAAATATTAGATCTCTTTCATCCGCCTACACAACTTTCAATCCAACCAATTACTTTTTAAAGGTTTATCAATGATCCAACCCAACCAAAAACTTCAACTCTTTATATATTATTTTAAAATCAAATATAAGAGTATATTTTAAAATATAAATATTTAATAAATAATATCATTATTTAAATAATAGTATTCTTAAATTTTGTAAATAAATATTCAATAATTAAATTTTGTAAAAACTACTGGTTGATCCTCATCTCAGCTTCTCGATCGGCAACGCCACCATGGCGGAACTCTCAACAGAACCAGACCTCATGTGGCTAAAATATGTGTTGAACTTGATATAACTAAACCTAGATTACATAGAATCTGGCTTAGTTTTCGTGGAATAGGTTGCTGGCAACCTGTGGAATATGAAAACATTCCTGAATATTGTTCTAAATGCTTAAAGCTTGATAACAATCTTTCTGTTTGTAAGTATGAGTAGATCTAGCATAACTTTACCCCTTGGAGACCAAAGGAAAGGACAAGGTAAAAAGGAAGGTAAGTAGGAAGTCCCCGCTTCATTAGAGGTTCCTAATAAAGAGAAGATGGTGATTCCCATCTATAAAAATGCAACTAGCAATGCAGTGCAGGAAGTTTGGAGGCCTAAGAGATCAAGTTCTCAAGGGACGACCTCTCTTATATAGGGTCAGGTAATTAAAAGCCCCAACCCTAATGCTGACAACTATGAGAGTAATAATAATCCTCCTGAAGATGCTCAAACCCATTCTCACTATCTTACTAACTCTTCTAGTCCTGATCCTCCTTTACCAGAATCTATCAATCCAAAGCCCAATCAAAATGTATCCCCCAGTAACTCAGAACCTGATCCAAGATTGGCAGCCCCCAGTGAAAGTGAAAATCTCAATGAAAAAGAATTATCTAAACATTTTGACAACCATAAAATCAGAAATAAGGCCATCCAAATCTCTGAACTCCCTAATCTGATCTTTTCTAATCAAGATTCTACCTTAACAAATATAGGAAATAGTGATGCAACTCACAATTTTGATAATATAGTTGTTATGGATAACTAACAGGAGAACTTTATTGAAATTAATGCTGGTTTTTCTCCACTCCTCTCCTCAGATAAAAACACAAAAAGAAAGTGTTTTTTAATGATGAATTAAATCTAACTGTGGCATCCATCAACTCAGGTTATAGCTGAGAGCTTGAACACATGAACATTCAGCCTCAGTTATCTCGTGATAATTTTATCTCTGAGATGATGATCTCTCAAAAACGTTTTAATAATCTGATAAAAGACTCTAATAGCACAGATGAAGCATCCACTGTCAAGCCCAGAAAATACACTAAAAAGGATTACTCATCTACCCCTAAAACGGTAATAACCATTCCAATTTGTCTTCCAAACACTAATTTTTATGGATTTCAAATCTATGTTGTTGGAATGTCAGGGGAATTGGAAATAGAGCCTCACAGATCAGGGTTAAGGATAGAAAGCATTAACATAAAACATCTCTGCTAGCCCTAATTGAACCCATTTTAGATAATACACACATTGGTAAACCAGCCTTTGATCTTAATATCATAAATCACTTTGCTACTGATGGCTGTAAAAATATGGCTTTTTTGGGATGAAAGTGTACACTTAGATATCCTTCACACTCATAAACAGTTCATCCTAGTAAGGCTTACCCATAGCTCCCTCAATAAATCTTGTCATATTACCTTTGTCTATACAAAACATTCACAAAAGGCAAAAACAAATTTGTGGGACAAACTGTTACATTTCAAAAACCTGCCTATTCTACTGATATGAGATTTAAATGTAATAGAAAATCAGAATGAATACATTGGTCAATCCATCCCTAACCCCAATGTAATTTCTGATTTTAATTCATTCGTACACTCTGGAGATTTCACAACTCTTCCTTGATATGAATCACCTTGCGAAGACTCACGGTGGCGGAATCAATATCTTTGATCTAGTGAAGGGATCCGCAAACCTGCATTATCTTGCACAAAATTTGGGAGTCTAGCCATCGGGGTATTCCTAACTTCAACTTGCTCTCTAACTAGCCCTCAGGATCATATTACAAGGTTTATTGATACTTAACTAGCCCTTGGGGTTAAGCAACAATGGAATAGCTCGCAAGCAAAGAGTATGAACTCAAAAGATTGTATATTTGATTGATAAAAGTGTGTCAAATTCGTCCAAAGGCCTCACCTATATATAGGGTAGATTTCGGCCATAAACCCTAATCACAACGGGAAACTGAATTGACTTATGGCAGCTTTAAGAAGCTAAAACCATATCTAACTGAAATACCTAAAATAAATGGTAATCTAAGGTAATCTAGTCGAATTCTTCAAGAAGTAACCTTGAAAAATATTACCTTACCTAATCTTACCAAATCTAATTCTAATCAGAATAAAACTCAATATTTTCAAAACCCTAATGGACCCAAAAATCAGCTCTTCAAAGCCCACATGGCCGAGCTCTACTGTCTAAAAAAACCCAAAATGAAATACTTTTTACAATGTTTTACAATGATCACACTACCTCATTAAAACCTAGTGGGAAAAAAGAGTATAGTATTCTTCATAATGTCTTCAGTTCGTCGACAGTTTTGAATAATGAATCCAAGATGTCGATGGTGACTCCTTCTTCAATTTTTCATCATAGAGGAGATCAATCAAAGCATTTAAAGCAACATCCATAAGCTTAGTCCTTGACCTAGTCATAGGTCCTGCCATGTCACTTACAGGATCCCGAACATATAATTTAAAGGTTTGATCAAGTAGTGGAATGCCTTCATTTATGGTGGTAGTCGTCTTGACATCTCCATCATTCCCTCCATGGTAGAAAGGTTTCTCCCTCGAAACTAAATCATCTTCAAAGGTAAATGGAGATAAATTAGCAACATTGAAGGTTGCACTAACACCATAATGAACCTAAACATAATCTCCCACGTTGAACCTCATCAACTTGCGGCCCTGATTAGCTTTATCAGCATTCTGTGCATTTGCCCGTTCAATTTTCATGTGCACCTTCTCATGAAGTTTCTTCAAAAAATCTGGTTTCTTTTCTCCATCAAGATTTTTAACCTGTTTAAAATTCAAAGGAAGTAAGTCAAGAGGTGTATTAGGTAAAAACCATAAACAATCTCAAATGAAGGTAAAGAAATAGTAGAATGAATAGTGTGATTATAAGTAAACTCTGCAATCAGAATGCATTTTTTCCAATTCTTCAAGTTTTTCTGAACAAGGCCACGCGGGAGGGCCCCTAGGGTTCGATTAGTCACTTCTGTTTGTCCATCAGTTTGGGGATGACTGGAAGTCGAAAACAGCAACTTTGTCCCTAACTTGCTTCACAAGGTATTCCAAAAGTAGGATAAAAATTTAACATCACGATCAGAGACAATGGATGCATGAATGTCATGTAACCCAACTACTTCCTTCAAAAATAGATCTGCAACATGCTTTGCATCATCTGTCTTCCTACAAGGAATAAAATGTGCCATTTTCGAAAATCTATCCACACACAAAGATAGAATCATTACCTGACTGAGAACGTGGTAAACCTAGGAAACAAACCCATGGAAATATCAACCCAAGGATGTGCAGGAACAGGTAATGGAATATAAGGAACATGAGGCTTAGTATTAGAATTAGCCTTCAAGCAACCAAGACAATTCCTGCAAACCCTGTCAATAGCAAGTGTCATTTTTTGCCAATGGAAGTGTTCTCGCAACAAATTATAAGTTTTAAATGCACCAAACTTTCCCATTAAACCACCTAAATGAGTTTCTCTGACAAGTAATTCACGCATAGAACATTGAGGAATACATAACCTATTATTCATGAACAAGAAACCATCATGCTAAAAAAACTTCTCATAAGCACCATTTTCTCATGCAGCATAAATAGATGAAAAATCATAATCATTTGTATATAAATCTAGCACGAATGAAAACCCTAACATAATGCATTCCAATCATGTAAGTAACACATATCTATGACTCAAAGCATCAGCAACAACATTTTCTTTACCCTTTTTTGTAACGCAACCCATAAGGAAAAGATTCAATGAAACTAGACCATTTAGAATAATGCATATTCAACTTCATACGACTGTTCAAGTATTTCAAGGATTCATGATCACTATGAATGACAAATTATTTATGCAATAAATAATGTTGCCAAGTTTCTAATGCACGCACAATGGCATAAAATTCTTTATCATACAAAGGATAATTTAGAGCACAGCCCTTTAGCTTTTCACTGAAGTAAGCTATAAGTCGATTCTCTTGCATCAAAACAGCACCAACACCAACACCAGAAGCATCACAATGAATCTCCAAAGTACCATCAAAATCAGGTAAAGCAAGAACATGGCGTTACATAATCGTACTTTCAATTCATTAAATTCATTCTCTTGACTCTCAGTCCAAACAAATTTCACATCCTTTTTAACTAGTTCATTTAGTGGTACAGCAATAGATGAGAAATCACGCACAAACCTTCTATAAAAACTAGCTAAACCATGACAAGAATGTACCTGGTTGGCATTAGTAGGTCTCGGCCAGGTCTTAATGGCCTGAATTTTGGTTTCATCGAATTTTATGCCCTCCTTAGAGACCACAAAACCAAGAAACACCACTTCCGAAGAGTAAAATGTGCACTTCTTGATGTTCTCATACAAACAAGACTCACGGAGTGCAACAAGAATCATTTTAACATGCTCAATATGTTCATCAGTCGACTTAGAATAAATCAATATATCATCAAAATATACCACAAAAAACCGACCAATAAACTTCCTTAAGACATGATTCATCAATACCATAAAAGTACTAGGTGCATTAGTTAAACCGAAAGGCATAACAATCCATTCATACAACCCGAACTTAGTCTTAAATGCAGTTTTCCATTCATCCCCCTCATTAATTCAAATTTGATGATAACCCTGAGTCAAATCAATTTTAGTATAAATCACAGATCCATGCAAATCTTCAAGCATATCATCTAACCTAAGGATATGATGGTGATACTTAATGGTAATCTTGTTAATAGCACGAAAATCAATGCACATGTGCAAAGTTTTATCTTTCTTAGGAACTAAAATGACAGGCACAACCCAAGGAGATAGGATTCTCACACATAACCTTTTTGAAGTAACTCCTCGACTTGTTGATGTAGTTCCTTTGTCTCCTCAGGGTTTGCATCATACGCCGGTCGGTTTGGGATAACCAAACCTAGAATCAAGTCAATCTGGTGTTCAATACCATGCAACGGTGTTAAACCCGCAGGTAAAGCTTCTAGAAAAACATCCTCAAATTCCTATAACATCTGAGCAAACTGTGGAGGAACATGCATAGGAATACCATCACTAGCAGAGTAGCTCTCCTTAAAATGCATGATAAGCACATAAGAATGATTAGTAAAAGCATGATTCACATCCAAAATCGATGCATAAAACGGTCTACCAGAATCATTAGGAAGTTATATCTCATCATGTAAATCGATGGCAAAGGACTAAGATGTGAAGATGGGATTTTATGCGACTTATCAGAATCATTCTTAGACTTACCTGGCTTACCTGGAACGGCCTCCTTTGATTTTTTGGTTTAAATTATCAAGGTTTTTGCCTCTATTTTTCACCTTATGGCCGATCTCCTTCAAGCCCTGGCTAGGGTTTTGGTCGGCCATTTGCACATCAGTCGCAAACTTCTCTTTATCAACTTTCATGCAACTCTGTGCCTCTAAAACTTCCACTGGAGATAATGGAACCAAAGTATACCTCGTTCTATCCTTAATCACAGTAATTTTATTAGTGTAACCATCATGCATAGATTTACGATCAAACTGCCAAGGTCTCCCTAACAAAATATGACTAGCTTCCATAGGTATAACATCACATAAGATATAATCATGGTATTTTCCAATCTTAAAGTTAATGATGCATTGTTTGTTAACTCTAATTTCACCACTACCATTTAACCAAATAGGTTTATATGGTGATGGATGAGTAGTCACAGACAAAGACAATGCTTTAAAAAGAAGATTAGACACAATATTAGCACAAGAACCACCATCAATAATCAGTAAACAATTCTTATCTTTCACAAGGCAACGGGTATGAAAAATGTTAATCCTTTGTACCTGTGTTTCAGCCATTTGAGAGTTTAGAACTCTTAACGACACAAAGTGGCCTTGTGTTTCTGGACCTTGTTCACCATGATCATTTATGATGATCTCTCCATCTGCCTGTTCTTCACCACTTTCATACAATGGTGGCATATCAGCATATTCATCTTCTTCATCTCTTTCCTTAATTTTTGTTAACGCTCGTGCATAAGGACAGTTATTGTAGACATTTCCTCTTTCTTTACAATGAAAACAAGTAGGAGAGTTAACAGAAACCAAATTTGATGAAGAAGTTGTGGGCTTACCTGGAATTTTTGAAACCTGTTGGGTTGGTGGTGCCACCCTCCTCTTAGTAGGATTGTATAAGTCGAATTTGAATAAGTCTGAACCGATCCTCGTCCTCCCATGGAAGTGCCCCTACTGCGGCCATAACTAGGGTTTTCAGAGTCAAACCCTGGTCGTTGACTGGGAGATCCGGGTAGTGGCCTCCTTGTTCGCAGGGTGCTCTCAACCAATCTTGCTTTCACCAATAAATCATTCATGGATATGTGATGTTGAAGCTTGATTGGCGTTTGAAGTTTTTCACGCAAGCCTTCAATGAATCAATTTTTGATGAATGTGTCGTCTTCTTTCATTCCAACCCTTCTCATGGTCAACTCTAGATCTTTTCAGTATTCATCAACTATGCGATTTCCTTGCTTCATGTTGGACTTATAAGAATGTTGTTCCATCATTTAAGTAGGCGGAACATGATATTGGCGAAGCTCAGATCTCAGTCTCTCCCAAGTGGAGATAGGTTTCTTTTTGGCAAGATATCACGACTCCTTTTTATTTTTTTCACCATTGAGCCAGATAGTGAGTGAAAGAGTACTGCACGACTTTGAATTTTTTTCCTTCTCCTGATAATTGTTGAGATCAAATAGATTCTCAATCTGTCGCTCTCAATCAAGATACTTCACTGGATTGTGTTGACCATCAAATCGAGGGATGCCATATTTTAAACCCTTGATGTCCCGAGCTTTATCAGAACCCAACTCTAATCCCAAATAACTCTTCACTCTCCTTCGGGAATGAATTTTACTGTGGCGATGCCTTCTAGAAAACCCTCGGTGTGATTGCATTTTTGAACCATTATCAGAATAATCATCTGAACTTCCAGAACCATTGAATTGATGGATATATTTCTTGATTTCTTCCCTCTTGACCGATGATGTAGGTGTAGACGGTGTCATGCTGCCAACTTTTCTCGCAAACCTTTGCACCTCACTCATAAGTGAATTTATTGCAACAGCAAACCGATCAGGATCATTGGCTTCATCTGGAATAATTTGATGTCGCTCCCAACTATCTGGAGCCTCTTCATGTGGATGACTACCATGCCCTCCATTAGAGGTTTTCGTCAATGGAAATTTGTTAGGATGCTAACAAAAGGCGGGACGAATGGATTTTCATCCCCCATCTTCGTTAAACTGCTAAGAAAATCAAACGGTTAGTTAAAAAAAATTCCCCCTTCCCTTTGTTTAGTAAGGTCACTCATCAAGTTTATAATACTCACAACTCACAAGGCGAAGGCTAATGCGAAGGCAATTGATCAATTCACTGCAATTCAAAGCAAACTATGGAGATAAGTACTGCAGGACTTAGTTCGAAATCTAAAAATATATAAACTCAAAATTTTTCTCTACGATCTAGAATACAAATTATAAAAAGAATAAGGAATAAAACGCAATTTGAATGGCATGAATCGGAGCTGTATTGAATGAATTATGACCAAAACAAGAAGGCTTTATATATGCGACAAATAGGTTCCAAAAATTCAAGAAACTTTTCCGAAAACAAATTGGAATAGGAAAACAAATCCAAATCCCTTGTGGGAAAGGATTTTAATGACTGACTTGTTCTCCAAGATGAAAATTCAGATCAAAACCTCTCTCTCAATTGGCTTTAATTTCCTTTTTCTCTCCCGATTAGGATTCTGGCTTTTCTTTTCCTTTTTCAAATTGGATTTCCTTTTTTTTCAGCCACAATTCATTTTTTTCCATTTTTTTGTACTATAAAATACACAAGCAGAGTCTTATTCCCCAAGAAAAAAAAACTTGGTCACAATTCCCAATTTTTTGGAAATTGTAAATCTGCCCTCAAACTTTTGAAAATTGCAAATCTTCCCCAAATTTCAGAATTCAAATCCTAAATTCCGATTTTGAAACCCAAAAATCTGCTACCTTTTGTTTTTTATTTTCGAAAAGTTGTGGAACAAAAATTGCCTATACAAAACTTGGAATAAGAAAACTGTGACAACTTCCTCTTGATTCAATGAACTTCGAGGTATTCAAGATCGTACAGATCAAGAATATGACACTATATATATGAAAAATGACACAAGACTCTCTTTTTTTTTAATAAGGTGTAATCTAGAATCAAAGAACAATTCAAGATCACGGAATCAAAGAACGATAAAGAAAACAAATAGGATTATGAGCATGCAATAATTTTCAGAAGACTTGACGAAAAATATCACAAGCACATAAACTGTTTAACCTACCTAAAAACTACGAAACTGACCAGGAGGTGAAGGCGGATAATACTTGTTAACGTTCAGACCCTTCGACGTTCTCCTGACTCGATTGATGAAGGTGAAGGCGGATAGTAATACTGAAGTATTCTAACTCTCGGACCCTTCGACGTCCTTCGACTCTAGATTCAATCCTCCTGGTAAGATTAAACAAAAACAGTTAAAACACGGCATGAAAGAGTATATATATATATAAAATATTCGAAAATAAATTAATGCAAAACTCAAAACCCCAGTAGATCTTTCGCTTTGCTCTGATACCAACTACATTGAATATCCTTGCGAAGACTCACAATTGCAAAATCAATATCTTTGATCTAGTGAAGTGATCGGCAAACCCGCACTATCTCGCACAAAATTCAGGAGTCTAGCCCTTGGGGTACGCCTAACTTCGACTTGCTCTCTAACTAGCCCTCAGGATCAGATTACAAGGTTTATTGATACTTAACTAGCCCTCGGAGTTAAGAAACAATGGAATAGCTCGCAAGTAAAGAGTATAAACTCAAAAGGTTGTATATTTGATTGATAAAAGTGTGTCAAATTCGTCCAAAGGCCTCCCCTATTTATAGGGTAGATTTTGGCCATATACCCTAATCACAACGGAAAACTTAATTGACTTAGGGCAGCTTTAAGAAGCTAAAACCATATCTAACTAAAATACCTAAAATAAATGGTAATCTAAGGTAATCCAGTCGAATTCTTCAAGAAGTAACCTTGAAGAATATTACCTTATCTAATCTTACCAAATCTAATTCTAATCGTAATAAAACTCAATATTTTTTAAACCCTAATGGACTGGGCCAAAAATCAGCTCTACAAAGCCCACATGGCCGAGCTCTACAATCTAAAAAAGCCTAAAATGAAATAATTTTACAATATTTTATAGTGATCACAAAAAGAGTATAGTGTTCTTCATGATGTCTTCAGCTCGTCAAAAATCTTGAATAATGAATCCAAGATGTCGATGGTTACTCCTTTAATTCTTCATCATAAAGGCGATCAATCAAAGCATTTAAAGCAGCATCCCTAAGCTTAGTCCTTGACCTAGTCATAGGTCCTGCCATGTCACTTAGAGGATCCCGAACATATCCTTGAAATGTTTGATCAAGTAGTGGAATGTCTTCATTTATGGTGGTAGTCGTCTTGGCATCTCCATCATTCCTACTTCAGGTAACTTGTTTACCTAGATTGGAATGGGGTCTAAAGGTAGAGTGTGGAAAAGATTTGATAGGGGAATTGCTAATCCCAATTGGCTGAATAATTATCCATCATCTCACATACATGTATTAGCTAGAACACATTCAGACCACTCACCTCTGATCCTTCATATTAAACCTGCTAACAAGTTTACAGGCCCTAAGGCTTTTAATTTTTAAATTGTTGGATCAAACATCCAACCTTCATGGACATTGTCAATCAAGCATGGGGAATCAGAACACATCTTAAAGGAATGGAAAATTTTTCATTTAAAATTAAAAACCTTAAGATGGCACTTAAACTCTGGAATAGAAACACTTTTGGGAACATCTTTGACAAGGTTAAAAGCTGTGAAGAGAATGTCTTAAAGACTGAACTAGACTTGCAAAACCAAGAAAATGATGAAAACTTAATTGCACATAATAGAGCTAAAGCAGAGTAAACCCTAACCCAAGCTCAACAAGATAGCTACTGGAGGCAAAAATCAAGATTAAAATGGCTAAAGGAAGGTGATGCTAACACAAAAATTTTCCATAACACAGTAAAAGCCAAGCATCACAGGAAAAAATTTTCCTCAATCAGAGACTCAAATGGAAACTGGTTAGAAGAACAAGAAGATATCAGTAATGCTGCTGCTTCTTCTTCTCTAACGTGCTAACAGATGATAATCCTGATCCTTCTGGGGTTAACACAACAGTTCTACTGGAAAATGTTCCAAAGTTGGTCACTGAAGATATGAATCTTAATCTAACCTAAACAGTAACCATGGAGGAGCTCTTTAACTTAGTCTCATCCATGGAAAGTGATTCAGCTCCAGGCCCTGATGGCTTTAATGGAAAAATTTACAAAACATGCTGGAACATAATTAATAATGACCTCTTGCAAGCAGTTTAGAACATCCTGGATGGTAACAAAATCCCAAAAGATATCTTCTCTACTCTTATGGTCCTGATTCCCAAAAAAACAGTTACTTCATCTTTCAAAGACTTTAGACCAATCAGTTTGTGTAACTTCATAAATAAAATTTTCACCAAACTGATTGTTAGAAGACTGAAACCCTTAATGCCAACTCTCATTTCCCCTGAACAATCTACTTTTGTTCAAGGTAGAGAGTTAGCTGACAATGTCTTGCTCATGCAAGAAGTCACTAACTTTCTAAATTCAAAACAAGGGGACCTAATATCATATTCAAGCTTGATATGATGAAAGCTTTTGACAGAGTGTCTTGGCTATTTCTATCTAAAATTCTCTTAACAATGGGGTGAAAATCCGGCTAATATTATAATGGGAAACCTCAAAGATGCTTTCTTCTCAATACTGATTAATGGCAGTGCTAAAGGCTTCGTCCAACCTACAAGGGGACTCAAACAAGAAGACCCCCCCCCCCCTTCTCCCTATCTTTTTATATTGATGGCAGAAGCCTTCATAAGGAACCTTAACTTCTTATTCCAATATTCAAATATGGAATATTATAAACTGCTCCAATCGATGATTAAAGTTACACGTCTGTCATTTGAAGATGATATTGCAATTTTCCTGAAATATTCAAAAAGTGGCATAAAAACTTTGGTTGGATTTTCAAAAACATATGAAAATATGAAAATGCTACTGGACAGAAGGTAAATTTTGAAAAATCCTCCTTCATCCTGTCCAAACATGCTACTCATAGGGTTAAAAGTATTATCCAAGCTGAGACAGGCATGACAGAGGGATCTTTTCCCTTTAAATATTTAAAGTGCCCTATCTATCTAGGAAGGAATAAAAATATATATTTCCAAAGTCTCCTAGATTCAGTTTCTACAAAACTGAACTCATGGCAAAACAAATCCCTAAATCAAGCAGGAAGGATAATTCTGATTAAACATGTTTTGTCAGCTATGCCCTTGCATCGGATCACTGTTCTTAAACCCCCTAAGAGAAAAATTGACAAACAGCATGTCCTAGTTGCAAATATTTTCTGGAGAATTTCAACTTCTGATCAGGGAAGCAAGAAGATATGGAAATCATATGTAAACATGTGTTACCCTAAATCTGAAAATGGGCTTGACTTTAAAAACATACACACTATGATTACAAGTTTCTCTTGCAAGTTGTGGTGGAAACTACAACTTGGCAAATCACTGTGGTCAAAAGTGATGTGATCCTCCCCTGAAAACCAGAGAAAATCTAAAACTTGGAAAGAATCATACAGATTTCTGAACTGGCTATGTCTAATTCTTATCTACAAGTTGGTTCGGGAGATGTTTCATTTTGGTTCACCAACTGGACCAATCTGGGTACTTTGGCCTCTCTATGGGAATCCCCTGAACCCCTCCCTTATGAAGAAACATACATTAAAGTTTTTTTTTCTCTGATCAGGCCAGCTTCATGAACAATATTCACCGTGGGTTACCTTCCTTAGTTTTATCTAAGCTGCAAACCATTAACCTGAACCATATAGAGTACCCTGATACTCTTATCTGGAAACCAGAAAAACATGGAACATTCTCTGTCAGGTTTGCATATGAACTGATCAGAGAAAAAATAATTGTGATTCCATCTTTCAAATTTTTGTGGTCAACACTGTTGCCAAGAAAAATTAGTGTATTTAACTGGAAATTGTTGAACAGATTGCTAGCTATGCCTGATGTGCTTGAGAACCTTTCTTTTCATTTACCATCAAAATGCACATTCTGTCATAATGATTCTGATACAATCCATCATACTTTTAATGGTTGTTCAACAATTAAATCATTATGGCATAAGATTCACAGTTTCTTTAACCTGCAAGAGCTGAGTTTTAATACATTATGGGATAGGTTCTTCTTTTACAGGAACTTTAAGGGTCCTAATGGCAAGCTGTTGAAATTGATTAGAATCCTTCCATGTATTGTTGTCTGGTTTGTTTGGTGTTCAAGGAACAAGTTCCTATATGATTTAATCAAGCCAAACACAGAGTTGATTATACACAAAGTGATTAATCAGTTCCAGGATATCTTCAATGTTCACTCTTTGAACTTTAAATTTTCCACTAATGTTGGGAATACCTCTCTCCTTTTTCTTCCTACAGCTGCTAGGAAAAAAAGAAATGAAGTTATTGTGGCCTGGCAACTTCCTACCCATCCGAAACTAAACTCAGATGGTTCTGCTCTAAGAAATGGTGAAACAAGTGCTGGCATAATTATCAGGGATGCCCGAGGTTCTTTAAAGTTAGCAGTTGCTAAGCATCTTGGCCAAGGCACAAACATAATGGCCGAGATCAAGGCACTGCAATTTGGCCTACTGCTTGCCTTGCAACATGACTATACTAATATACGTGCGGAATGTGACTCACTTATTTTAGTGAAAATGATAAGAAAGGAATATAAAATTCCTTGGAAATTAGCTCTGGTAATCAGAGATATATGGGCACTAATGAATCAGGTTCAATGATCAGCATCTCATGTCTTCAGAGAGCCAAATAGTGTGGCTGATGCTCTTTCCAAAATAGCCAGCACTGATCAGGTAACCACAACATTTGAATTTCCAAAACATGTTCAGGGACTCATATAGCTGGATGTTGCTTCATTACCTTATATTAGGCGTCTATAGTTGGACTTTGGGTACTACTTTTTCCATGTTTTATTTTCTGGTATACCTACTGGAGTTGAAGATAGGAGCAGATCTGAACAAGCAAGCTCAAGCACTCAATTGAATTGCAACACATGAGGCTCCACCCCATGGAATAAGCTGAACTTAACACTTGAAGTTTGTGAGGGTTGTGACAAGCAAAGACTGGAGCATAAATTACCACTTAAAGGCTATATGAAGGCTGTGACAAGCAAAAATAGGAGGCAGACCATTGGGCATATACATACCGAAGGAGGAGTACCTTATTTCTAGGGAAGTAAGGGCAAGTGGCTAGGACGGGAAGCCACCTATTTTTGCTAACACTCGAGGAGGAGGCAAAATAGTGGTAGGCCGTTCTACGCCTCGACTAGAGGGACTGGCCATTCTTTTTACTGACACCGGGGTTGTGGAAGTAAAAAAGAATGGAACTTAGCATTATGATTCTATTACCACATCTTCCCACGATGTACACTCTTATTAAACAGTGTGCTTATCTGTTTTAATTTTTATGGTTTGGGGAGCCTAATAAATTTCCCCCTCATCTTTGGTGAGTTTTAATTTTTTTTTAAATCAAAAAAAAAATTTAATCATGGACAGATATTATAAAACAAATAGTCAAAAACTAATTAGGGAGAAATTAAATATTTAATTGCACATTGAACTATGACAAAATTGATCTGTATTTATAGAGAATGAAAAATGTAGTTTATTGCAACTAATTTTATTACAATAAAAAAATAAATAAGTAATGTAAAATAAAATATATAAATAGGGAGATAAAAGAGTTATATTGAATTTAATATTGTATAATTTCAACCAATGAAAATATGACACGTGGCCAAGGGTTAACCTTTCAAATCAGTGTAGTATTTCTATACTTGTTTTTAGTTCAGTTCAATTCAATTCAGTATATACATATTTTATTATTTCAGTTCAGTAATTTATATTTATTTCAGTTCAATATAATTATATTTATTTCAGTTCAATATATTTATACTAATTTTAGTTCAGTATGTTTATATTTATCCCACTTTTGTGTATTATATTATTATCTGTTACATCGCCATATGACAACTATGTGAGTTTATCTGCACTTCAGTACATTTGAGTTCATTTAAGTACAGTTCAGCTCAATCTGAATGTTTAGGATGAAATTTAGATTAATTTAGTTATATTGCTATGATTTTTTTAATACACTTATTTTTAATTTAGTTCAGCTCAATGCAGTTCAGATCAATTCAGCTCATTGTAGTTCAGTTTATATTAGTTTTCTTTTTGGGATAAGTGTCAATATAACCCTATCTACTTGAGTAAGTGCCAATATAAACCTATGATAATTTTTAGTGCAAATATAACCCTATCTAGTTAATGAAAGTGTCAATATAACCCTCAGACCCCATTTCCGGCATTAACTTCAGTTTTCTGGCGTTGACTCTATGTAAATTGACCAAAATACCCTTTGGACTAACTCTGAAATTATGTGGACAATTTTACCTCATAGTTTACCGGACCGCCACCTAGCCACGGCCGGACCGCCGTCGAACTGCCGTCGGACCACCACCGAATCGCCGCCGGACCACCACCGGACCGCCGCTGGACCACCACCGTACTGCCGTCGGATTAGGTAGGGTTATATCAGCACATAATGAAAACTAATGGGTTAAATCAGGATATTCCTAAAATTTATAGGGATATATCAAAACATTAGTAAAAAATGTTAGGTCATATCAGTACATACTGTAGAATATAGGGTTTTAATGATATTTTGATTATTTTTTATGTTTAATTCGGATTGATGATACGATAACCTTTGGTGGTGTGATTGTTATTTTTCTGTGTTCTTCGACCTAGGATTTTTAATGTTGATAAGTTTTGAAATGAGGCTATGATATGTAATAATGGTGTTTAATATTGATGATGGTGTCATGATGTCAAATTTTATGTTGTATATAATATTGTTATGATGTTATAATGGTGTATATGATTATATGGTCGTCCGTTAAGGCCAGCCAAGTACCACGCACTTAATAATTATAATATGTGCTGATATAACCCTATAAGTTTTAAGAATTTGCTGATATAACCCTACAAACATTAGAAATGTGCTGATATAACCCTACAAACATTAGGAATGTGCTGATATAACCCCATAAGATTTCATAATGTCTGATATAACCCATGTTTCAGCGGCGGTCTGGCGGTGGTCCGACGGTGGTCCCGTGGTGGTCTAGCGGCGATCCGCGCGGTGGTCCGGCAATGAGTCCAAGGGTAATAACGTCATTTCCTTTTTGTATTTTAAATTTTTCAGAAGGGCAAACATGTAATTTTATTAAATTCTGGCTAAAAGTTGCCTGAGAGGGTTATATTGGCACTTTCACTAACTAGATAGGGTTATATTGGCGCTTTCAAATACTGAAGGGTTATATTGCCACTTATGTGAACTAGGTAGGGTTATAAAAACACTTTTTTATAAGTGTTTGCCTTTTTATACTATTTTAAACTGATATAAATTCTTTAGTATTTTAATCAGACAGTCTTTGGAAAAATCGTCTTTCCATAAGTACATGGAAAGATGAGGTTGAATTAGAATTATAGAAATGTAAAAGGTTTTAGTTATAAGTTTATGAACCGATTAATGCAATCCAAAAATTTTATCTTGATTTCTTCTATTTTGCTATTTAAACCTTAATCTTTTCATACCTTATGGAAAGACCGTCTTTTAAGAGATAGACTCTTTTAATCTTGTATAGCAAGAAATTTAAAAATATGGAAAATAAATTTGTATAATATTTTGATAAACAAATAATTTTTAGAAATAAATTTCAGTTTCTTGGTTGATTTTTAGAAATAAATTTCAGTTTTTCAATTTAATTTAATTTAATTCAGTTTAGTATATTTATACTTATTTCAGTTCAATTCTTTCACCTCAAAATAGATCAAATCAGATCAGATCAGCTCCAGAGAATAGGGCCTCAGTGATTGAAATTTTTTGTTGGTTGAATTGCTCAAACATAATCATACGTTTCGTTGGATGTGGCCCCATAGCTCTACTTGTTTGGTTTAGGTGAATGAAATGAATAGATGAAATTGAATGTAGAAGGAAAAAGTAAAATGAGTGGATGAAATAGAAGAAATCTTGCCATAAAAAGAAAGTGTGTCAAATTTACAAAAATAATCAAAATAAGAAGGTGTGACACATCCAATGGAGGGAGCATGTAGTTCTATGTAAATGATCAGGAAGCTGTGATTTCGGAACATAATAATAATTTCGAACAAGTTTTTTTGCTGCTTATTACCTGGTTAGATATGGATTCATGTGCTATCTTCCATGCCCTGGTTTCAACATACAAAAAGTAAACGTAAATGTTTGGAGATAAGAACCAAACTTATTTCAAACTAATGCTTATTTTTAAAGATAAGAACTAATAGCTGTAATCTGAATACTACTGTTTTTTATTTATGGTAATACTGCTTATTACCTTGAACTGCAAATATTCTAGTGTTTTTTGGAAACAAAAACGCAGTATACTGCTAAAGAATAGGAAAAGATGGAAAGAGGCACCGCCAACCACCCAAAACTGCTCGTTTCTCCACCTGTCATCTGTGCCAACACCTCCCAGTGTGCATCTCCAGGACACTAGTTCAGTTGCAGCAATTAATATAAAGAGAGCCATCAAAATAATACTCGCATACTTGTCGTAAGTCCTGTATTGTCAAGGAATTTCCTCACCTAATTAACACATTTAATTATCCTTTTCAGTAGTGTAGTTGGGTAAAAAGAATGACCAATCAAATAGTTATGCCACCTATAACCTTCATCCATCAATTAGTGTTATTAACCAAACAAGGAAGTTCAGATTTTACAAAACTTTCAAGTTTGAATTCCTCAGTCCAAACCTGGAAATTTAATTTACAAAATTTCAAAGATTATCTAAAAACCCACACCAAAGTGTAGATCTAAAAGAAATAAAAGTTGCTTGTACCTTCAAAAATCCAGCTACAACAGAAGGCAAAGAAAAGGAGGCATATGCTGCCTATAGTTTCAATTTAGATTTTAATCTTTCGCTTCAATGTCTGCAAGTCGGAGGGTTACTGCCCTTTTGTGAGCATCTAAACCCTCAACATCAGCCATGGTTGCAACATAAGGCCCCAGGTTCCGTAGGCCGTCTTTTGTTAAGGATTGCACAGTTATGTACTTGAGGAAAGAGTCTAACGAGACTCCGCCGTACATCCTTGCATACCCATAAGTTGGAAGTACATGGTTTGTCCCACTGGCATAATCTCCAACACTCTCAGGTGTCCACGGCCCTAAGAACACAGATCCTGTAAAAGTAAAATGACACTTTATTTTCAAGATGACAAGACTAGAGAAAAATGAAGTCTAAAAGACTACCACAAGAAAACAGGCTCCGTGATGTATTACCCTAACCTGTGTACTTAACTAGTAATCTAAAACACTTAACTGTCCAACAATTGTAATCATAGTGTCTGAAACGAAAGATCACATAGGAAAAAACTGTCAAGCATTGAGGTGAGCTTAAACGCTTTCATAATGGGACCATCAAAGCATTAAGCAGGCATTTTACGCTGAACAGAAAACCTCAATATCATCAATCTCAAGTAGTCAGAGGGGAAATGGCATAAAAATCCAAATATTGGCCCACAGTAGGATGAAAATCATAAAAGATAATAGAGAAAAGTGCATATATAACCCTATATAATTGATGAAAGTGCAGATATAACCCTGCGATAATGAAAGTGCAGATATAACCCTGCGATAATTGAAAGTGCAATTATAACCCTAGTCAGTCAATGCCGGAATAATGGCTTTAGGGTTATACTTGCACATATGTATAATAGTTAGGGTTATATTTGCACATATGTATAATAGTGAGTTATATTTGCACTAAAAAATAACTCAGGGTTATATTTGCACTTTCTCCAACATATAAGGTTATATTTGCATATTACCCAAGATAATATTACCTGCATTTTCAATGAAACTCTCCCACTTCTCAGCATCTTTGATGTTAATGATCAAATGTTCAGGTGCATACATATTTGAGAAATTGACAGCCTAGGAAGTCAAACAGAAACTCATTCTTAGAGTGAATCAAATGGAACATGCTTATTGAAATTCAGTGGTTGAAATTCTGTTTATTTGACCAAGATCATCTACTTAAAATTCAGTGGTTGAACTTGAACTAAGTTTTGAATGGGACATAATTGCCATTACATTTCATTTTCTTAGAAAATCTAATAGGTGACTCCATTCTATAAGGTCGTCATATGAATAATTATAGACAATATAAGACAACACGGAAGGAAAATAGATAAATCAGCTTGCAATAAAGAAACTCATTCTTGTGCAACTTTGCAATTTTCAATCATTTCTAATTTATTTTCAAATATTTATTCAAATTATCTTAATCTATTGAAATGGGTTCTAAATCACAATTTTCTATTATTTCTGATTTACTAAAATGGGTTCTAGTTTGAGAAACGTTTTCTTTTGCTTCCACCAAATTACTGCATGGTACTTTCTAACATCATTTATACCACAACATTCTAGGTTGCTTCAAAGGATTATGTGAAATCCATAACTACGGGGATCCATCCTTGCTTGCAATTAAAAAAGGCAGGGATAATGGGTATACAACAAGTCCATGCAACTGATTTCCAACACCCCACCTTGACTTGTACACAACTATACCAACTTAACTATGATCCCACCATGGATGGCCGGTTAAATGGATTGTATTTCATTAATAATAATTCCCTATTAAAATATGCATCCTCATATAAGTTTATCTAGGTCAGGACTTTGGGTCATAGTTCCGTAGGGTCCAACACTTTAGCAGATCTGCAACTTCCATAGTTAATTCCAATTCATAATTCTGTTTTTAAATGCATATTAAGACATCAAAAGGTAATATCAAGAGCCCCATTTTAGATGCAATATCTTTTCAAATCTGCATCCTCCCCACCTTTATTACTAATATACTTAATTTTACGCACTGTTGGAGATATTTTACCTGCCGAACCCTTTCAATTTTCCATAGTTTACAGATAATATTGGTGTAGATAATTTTAATATGTATCTGCAATTCAGCTGCTCAAGAATCTCTTTAAATGTAGTTAAGGAAACAACATAGCTTTTTGTAGGGACTAATTACCTTAAGAGAGCAGTTTTCACATTTCTATCAATCATGAAACGTGGTTGCATTATAAAAACGTTTTTAATGAAAATTATTCCAATCACCTACTGTCAGTGACACTTGTGGAAGGAAAAGAGTATAATTTCAGTCAAAAACAATAAGTATTTAAATTGTCTACTTCTAAGATGTTTGACTTTGGCACATACAAGCCCAAGAACTAAAGACTCAAACAAAAGGTTGGCCAGCTAAATAATCAGATCCAAAGACAGAAAAACAGGCTGAGGTTTAATGTTGTACAAGAGAATGAAAGAGTGACACTTAATCAACACCAGTACAGTTTTTTCACAGCAACTATATGGGGACACCATGAACGTAATCATGGAAGTCAAAACCAGAGCACAATCAACAGCAAGATGAATTTTATTCGATGCGGTGATAGTTAAATCCTATTTACATATTAGTCACACTATATTTTATTCGGCGTAGTGCTATGTTTGAGGTTTTATAAAACACCACAAAAGCAATAAATCCTATCAAGATAAGAGCCCTCACAGCTAAAAAAAATTACTACTGATCAATTATGTAGCTAATAGTATTAGATATACTGCCCCCGTCCCACAATTAGTTTCTACTTTGACTTTTGATGTCAAAAGCATCAATGTTTAACTACTAATATCTTTGTTTAAGGGAAAAAATTCAGAAAACATAATAATTTTAAAATATATGTTATGATGAAATCCAACAACATATCACATGATAATAGCCTTACATATATATTAACAGAATCTAATGGTTGAAGTTGGCTTGGTTCGACTTCAAAATTCAAATTAGAAAGTTAATTGTGGGATGGGGGGTGGGGAGTACTTATTTATGTCCTGTGTCAAATTATCTAAGTGTTGACATTATTACTGAGCTCAGATAAATGAAAAATCACAGCCGAAGAATGCAAGCTAGAACACAAACCTCAACCATGTCACAAGCCAGAACTGTAAAGCTGTGGCCGAGTGCTTTTGAAGCAAATTCTCCTCTCGGAAGGCTTTTGCACTGTTTGTTAATTTCTTCATGGATCTCATCGGCATTCACCCCATCTCCAGCAATGACCAAGACAACCTGACTATCTGGGCCATGCTCAGCCTGTTATAAGTAAAAATTCAATCATGGTATCATTTAAGGATTATAATAATGCAGATAAACAGAATGAGTATCTCAATTTTAATCCAGTAGTCTTTCCCAGGTACACTGGTTTTTTTTACTTGGTTTGAGGTTTATGATCTATAAAGCAATGAATTTTTATTTATTTTTAAGTATAAAGCAATGTAAATTAGGTCATCACAAGTAGCAAAAGACTTGTTAAGAAAACACCATTCCAAATAATCAGAAAGATTCAATACCTGGGAAAGTAGATCAGCAGCTATGTGGACAGGATTTGTATGCTTGTCAGCTATAACAAGCACTTCAGAGGGACCTGCAGGCATGTCAATTGATACCATAGCCTCACTGTTCTGCAGGGAAGCAAATCAAATAATAAAGAAAATGAGTCCAATGAAGGAAGGAATCTTCCACATGTATAACTACACTGCTGGGAAGAAGAGAGGGAGACAGAGTCCTAAATACTTGTAAAATCATTTTTGCAGCAGTAACATATTGATTTCCAGGGCCACATATCTTCTCCACCTGCAAATTTAACGAGGGTTTTCAATCTGGTATCAGTAAGGAAAATATAACTTAGTAGAAATGCATAGGAATTTTATAGCAGAAAAGAAATAGCAATCAGGAGATTAAAGGACTGCATCAGTTTAAGTCAGCGCTACATCATAGCTTAGAGCTGATAAATTGATTGTCTTTTCCTTCCTACCAAAACTATGAGCTAATATCTAAAATCAGAATCCCACGTGATCTCATAATGTCAAAAGAAATAAATTACTTTCCAGGTGAAGGCAATTCAGCATTTTGCCCCTCTCTCTGTTACAATTCATGTTAAAGTTAACTGAATCACCTATAATATACATCTAAGATTATATCCTCCAATTTTATGAACTTATATCCATTTAACAAGGTCAAAATCAGAAATTCCATCAGATGGGTTTTGGTTGAAAAAGTGTGATATCATAACTATGTGAATAGGTCACCATTAATTTACCTGGTTCAAGAAAAAGATACTCTCTCTGGTCCCTTATTTATGTCCCCCTTTTCTCAGACATTTTTTCAAGGCATGTTTGACCACTAATAACTTTAGTTGCGTATCATAACAAACTATAAAAATTTTACTCTTTAGAAACTACACGTTACAGAGAATCCAAAGATATCTCAAATGATGTACGTTGTTGTATACAACAAAAGTTATTGATGGTCAAACATGTCATAATAATAATTGCGTCAAAGGGGACCAGAGGTAGTAGTATGATTTGTTATGCATTATTTTTCTTTTCATATGTTCATACAACTTCAGATCACAACATCAATTGTTCATTTTATGGGGATTGTAGATGATGGTGGGATAAATTACGACGGAGTGAAAGCAATGAAAGCATATAATTTTTAACTTCAGTAATTATAACACCAATCTGTTTTAAGGGCTGGAATCCCTTAAGTTCCAATCCAGTAGTAGCACGAGAAAGAACCCAAACAATCTAGTGGATTTTCGAAATCTAAATGCACTATAAAGCTTATCCAATGTCTCATCCAATTTTTTTAAAATTAAATACAAGGAATAATATAGGGAGGGGAAAGAAAAAAAAACTTTTTAAGGGGAATGAAGTCCAGTTTGAAGGAACTTGTTCTTTTCCAGCCTCGAGGATACAATTGTGGGGTCAAAGAAAACATTTACTGGAACCAACCACTACGTCATATGCCTAATTCCCATACTTACTCAAATCCATCATCCCATAACCAAGCAAATCCCGATTCGGTGTATTATACGGTTATATCCTGCTAAATAATACTGTCTACGACAGTATTCGGTGTATTATTCCCTGCTAAACTATTTATCTTTTTATTTCCATCTCTTAGACTATAAAAATGGCTTTTATCATAAGTCAGACGATAAGGCACTCTGACAGAGGGTTTCTTTTCTTCTTCTTTTTTTGACAGATATCAACTGATTTGAAACCTAAGAAACTTTATTGTAGGAAGAATTAAAATGAAAGGATGAGAGTGTAACAGATATTCTATATATATACAGAAAAGGAAAACTCTGTGGGAATCTCCACAGTACATAAGAATCCTTCCAGATGGATGAAAACGGTGAACAAAGTAGTGGAAATTGATACCTTGGGACAAGATTCTGTTCCCCAAGCCATTGCAGATATTGCCTGGAAATGTTAAAACAAGAAACATCTCCTACGAATGAGAAACTATGTGTGTGTGTGTGTATGACTTGCATTTATATGAATCTTTTCATTCGAAAGATTCAGGTGAATGAAGTTTCAGTATGGCAAGTAAGGTCAAAGCCTTCATACCTGAGCTCCACCAGCTTTAAGAATGTGAGTCACACCAGCTTTTTTTGCACAATACAGGACTTCCTACAACAAGTTTTAATCAACTCTAAAGAATAAAAGTTTAATGAACACCTCAGTATTATTGACAAATTATACCTTACAAATGCTCCCATCCGGAGCAGGGGGTGTTGCAAGTACAACAGTTTTGCATCCAGCAATTTGAGCTGGCTGGTCAGGAAAATCCAAAGAATAACTTCATCACATTGACATAAATGAAATACTGATGAAAATCCCATTAGTCACAGAATGTGAATTCACTATGCAGTAAAATCAATCACCATACAACTGAAAGCATCAAAGCAGTTGAAGGTAGAACAGCAGTTCCTCCAGGAACATAAAGCCCTACAGAGGATATGCTTCGTGCAACCCTTTTACACCTTACACCCTGAAAATTGGAAGAAAGGAAAGTTCAAATCACCTGTTGGAACTCACAGCTCCTTTCAATTAAAGGGGAGAAAAAAGAATAACGTGAACACACACACACACAACCTACATCCATGTTCTCCACAAATTTTTCAACTGGCTTTTGTTCGGCGTGGAAAGCAAATATATTGTTGTATGCCACATCAAAAGCTTCTCGAATGGCCTCATCAAGCTAAATTCAAAGAGAGGGGTATGATCACATATAAAAAGATGAGAGATGATATTCTTGCAACAACGAAAAAATCCTTCTGCAATAGCAACCAATACATTGTGCAAATTCTAGAAGAAGGAAACAAAAAATCATATTCAAGCAGGCACTTATTCAGATGCAAAATCATGCATATGCTTGTGTAAGAGAGTGGGTAGAGAACTGTTGCACCTAGTCATTCATTTGGTAACAACTGTTTTAGTACATAAATAAATACCTCTGGATCAGGAAGATCAGAGACATTCTCAACTATCACATCCATTTCAACTTTGTCAAATCGCCTAGTATACCTGAAACGAGTGATATACAACATCTTAAATCTAGCTCCTCTACAGAACTAACAATTTACACACACTGCAAGCTAGCAAGGAAAACTATAATCATATAGGTATACCAGCAATCAACTTTTTGACAGCAGATTAATCTTTTAGGTTATGTTTCAGTAACACAAATACATCTCTTGACTTTCACACAACTGTGTAAACTACGTAATTTTCTGTTTATAATTGCATTCTATCATATTTTCCAACTGAGGCCTGTAACAAGATCATAAGTTCTTTAAATTTTAACAGCTTTCAATCCCTATATAAATTAGAAACCCTAGAAACATATACAAGGTTAATTAACTTGAACAGCATTCACAAAAATAAGAAATGAAGATAAACTGAAACACAAAAGGTCAAAGATGTAAAGAAACACCCACTCTTTAACCGCTGCATCCCCTCTAGCGCGTACATCATCAACAATTGGCTGAACCTGAGACAAAATCAGTATTATTACACTTAATAAACATCTACAGAAACAACATAAACAGTGAGACAATATTTTAGGGCTCACCACACCAAAAATGGACGAAAAATCTATCCGCGGCCGGGATTTGAGCTTATCAATCTCGGATGGTGAGAGCTCTGATAATCTGTAAGACCTCATTGCACACTTCACGGCGCTGCGCGATGTGACTGCAGTGAAGAACCAGACAATGGTATTATGGTAATAAATTATATAATCAGAAAATGGATTTGGGAAAACTGCATACCTGCCTTGGGTAGATAAACCGTTTGATTTTTGTTGTTTTTACTTGGGCCTTGGATTACTTGAAATTGAAAACAACTACTACTTGTACTAATCAGACCGCTGCTCTTGTAGATGTATCCAATTCTGCAACCCAATCCTAGCATCTTATCCACTAAAACTTGAAAGGAAACAAAATTGACATGCAAAATGATGTTTCTCTCTTTTCTCAATCGAAGAACGTTAGAAGAGAGTGTACCCGCTCGTATGGAAATGGCGACTCCAGGCCTGGGACAGGAGTGCTATTTGCAAGATAGTCCTTCTGTATGTTTTTGTTTTGCCGTCACTGTTATTGACACACCACCAACTTCATCGCTCATTATATTTTGAGAAAAGTGCATATATAACCCTATATAATTGATGAAAGTGCATATATAACCCTACGATAATGAAGTGCGGATATAATCATGCGATAATTGAAAGTGTAAATATAACCCTGATCAGTCAATGCCGGAATAATGGCTTTAGGGTTATATTTGCACATATGTATAATAGTTAGGGTTATATTTGCACTAAAAAACAACTCTGGGTTATATTTGCACTTTTTCCAACATATAGGGTTATATTTGCGTATTACCCTTATATTTTTTACTTTATACTCTACTTTCAATTTTATTTACTCGTTTTCTTCGCATAAATCCAAGAGCAAACGACTTTTGTGACCTTCGAACTATTTTCATCGTTCACCTTTGGCCCACCAAACTTTTCCCACACTTTTAGCCCCAGAACTTACAAAACTGGTGAATTGTACATCTTCCGTCAGGTCAAACCATTAATGTATGGTCAAAGCGTCAATTTTAGGGTTAAAACTGACATTTTCCTTTTTCTTTTATCTTTTTTTCATTTTCTTTTTCTATTTCCCTTTCTTTTTCTATTTCCATGTGTCTTTCGTCTTGCGTAGCGCAGCCGACCAAATAAATCTGCCACCATCTTTCGTCTTGCCTAGCGCCGCCGTCCAAATAAATCCGCCACCAAATCAAGCCCTCTGTCGTCCACCAGGTTTCTAATCATGTTGGCACCGACGATTGCGCTTAACACGATCCTGCCCAGCAATGTTTGCTCGACAGCGCACTCGTGTTGGATCAGCTCGCACATATCGTATGAGTGCCATTTGAATTACCGGTATTCTCTGGCATCGACATTGTAAAAGCCAATTATCGGTGGGATTTCTGTAAAGATTACTGAAGTAAAGGAATAAGAATTATGAACGGAAGGAGCAAAACATTTTCATTCATGCCATATGCAGCTCAAATTTTTGTTCAGCTAAAAAACAGTTCAAATTGAGCTTGAATGTGTGGTTTAAAGCAGACCAACACAAACCGTACAACCAATAGGAAGCATACACGTGGACTAATTTGCAACAGAAAATAGAACAAAATTAAAACGACAACTAAGGCTGCGTTTTCATAATTTGAACTTGGCGTCATCTTTCACCCGCCAAGTCTGAGGCCTTCTCCAAGCTGTGAATCCGGTGAATCCGATATAGTTTTCACCCCCTTCTCAAGATCAGCTTTGGGGGACAAAAAACTGAGCTTGAAAAGATTAGCACGAAATGAGGCTGGAGGCAAAATCTTGGTCAACACATCAACAAGCTGCAACCGAGAAGAAACAAAGGATGGAAGCAGAAATCCTTCAAGAAAATAGTCTCTAACCAAAAGACAATCGATGTCCAGATGCTTGGTGCGTTCATGGAAGACCGGGTTAGCTATGATGTGAAGAGCGGCCTGATTATCACAAAATAAAGGAATAGGAAAGTGAACCTGAAGGTAAAGATCCTGGGCCAAATAACTGATCCATTTTAGTTCACATGAAGTTATGGACAAACTTCTGTATTCTGTCTCAGCTGAAGATTTGGAGACAGTGGATTGCTTTTTGGACTTCCAGGAGATCAAAGTTGATCCCATAAAAACAGTATAATTAGTTACAGATTTTTAGTAACCTTGCAAGTGGCCCAATCTGCATCACAGTAGGCACGAAGCCTAAGATCATTGTCAGTGGCATAGAAAAGACCATGATCTGGATCATGGTGAAGATATTTGACTATATGCAAGACTCCTGTGAGATGATGATGAGTAGGAGATTGTACAAACTGACTTAATTAATGCACATCAAAAGTGACATCAGGTCTGGTATAGTTGAGGTAAAGCAATCTCCCAATGAGTCTTCTATACACACTTGGATCAGGTATGAAAGGAGAAGTTTCATCATGGACAATCCAAGTAGTAGGAAGTGGGGTGGAAACAGGTATGCATTGTGTCAGTCCACAATCTGCAACAATATCAGAAATATACTTGCTCTAATGTAGATGAAATCCTGTGGCAGACCTATGGAGTTCTAAGCCCAGGAAATAGTGTGCAGCTCCAAGATTTTTAATAGTGAATTTCTTGTGCAAAGAAAGCTTAATCTCAGAGATAGCTTCCAAAGAGGTTCCCATAATTAGAACATCATCAACATAAACCACCAGAGCTAGAACATAAGTTGAGCTGAATTTGAGGAAGAGGCGGTGATCATGATAAGATTGAGTGAAATTCTGAGATAGAAGATGGTTTGTAAACTCTTTGTTCCATTGTCTAGAGGCATGTTTCAAACCATAAAGACTTTTGGTCAGTTTTCAAACTAGTGAAGAATCAGAAACAGTGTAACCATTTAGCAACTTCATATAAGCTTCTCCATCCAAATGGCCATGTAGGAATGCATTGTTGATGTCCAGCTGATGAATATGCCATCTAGAAGCAGATGCTAAGGCAAGTAACATTCTGATAGTGACTGCTTTAGCAACTGGAGAAAACACTTTTAAAAAATCAATTCCTTCAATTTGACTGTATCCTTTTGCAACCAATCTTGCCTTGTGCTTGGCAAGGGAACAATCTGCATTGAATTTTAGTCTAAATACCCATTTGGACCCAATGGCTTTCTTTCCAAGAGGCAAAGGAACCAGATCCCAAGTATGATTCTGCTCCAAAGCAACTAGTTCATCATCCATAGCCTTGATCCACTCAGGTGATTGCTTTGCTTGATGATAGGTGGATAGTTCTGGAACCTGTGAGGAATTACAAGCAGTATGTGTAGTGATAATAGACTGATGGAGGACAAGTTGAAGAGAAAAAGATGATGCATAATCCTTAGACCAGATAGGAGGTTTGATGACTTTAGTGTTGTGTCTTAGATGTGCATCAGAAGAAGGGGAAGAAATATCAGAATGTAGATGATTTGGTAAATTAGGTGCCTATGATTCAGGAAAAGAAGAAGAATGTTCTAAATCTAAGTGAGGAAGAGGAAAAGAAAACTGAGTAGGGTTAGATTAAGGAAAGACTGACTCATGAAAGACTACATCTCTGGAAGTGATAATTCTATGATTATGAAGATCAAACAGCTTGTAAGCCTTCTGCCCTGTGGGATAACCAATAAAAATACATGGGAAAGCTCTTTCAGTGAACTTATCTTGGTGAAGTGTTTGTGGCATAGGCCAGGCAGCCAAAATATCTGAGATTATGAATATCTGGACTAAGGTTAAAAAGAAGCTGATAAGGTGAAAGCCAAGAGAGGGTTGGAAATGGCAATCTATTGATGAGGTAGGTAGCTGTAAGTATTGCATCACCCCACAAAAAATTTGGTAGATGAGATTGGAATATGAGAGCTCTAGCCACTTACAGTAAATGCTGATGTTTTCTCTCAACAACTCCATTTTGTTGTGGAGTATAAGAACAAGATTTTTGATCCAAAATACCATACTATGAGAATAGTTTATCACACTCATGACTAACAAATTCACTTCCATTATCTGGTCTTAAAATTTTTACAGAAGCATCAAAGTGGTTTTTAATCATGATCAGAAGAAAAAATTTAACAGAAATGGTACCTTGTCTTTGGTTTTAAAAAGACGGGTCTATGTACATCTAGTAAAATCATCTACTATTGTCAAAAAATATTTGGAATTTGTAGTTGAGGATACTTTGTATGGTCCCCGAAGATCAACATGTAACAAAGTGAAAGAAGAAGATGTGAAAGAGGTACTAGATGTAAAAGGTAATCTATGTTGTTTAGCCATAGGACAAACAGAATAGATATTATCATCCAAAAGCTCTCTGATTACATCAAAATGCCTTAGTACATCAGAAGAAGGACGTCCTAATCTATAATGCCAAGATTTGAAAGATACAGCAAAATGAGTAGCTGTTGCACTAAAAATTGGAGATCTTGGAACTGTTTGAGAGTAAGCTGACTGATTTCTTTGATGAATGACTTCTGTTTGAAAGGACTGAGGATCAAGTATGTATAGACCATTGGTTTCCTTAATTGCTGCCAAGACGTTCTTAGTTTTGAGGTCCTGCAGCAAGCAATGATTTGATGAGAATGTGAAAGAGACTGGCATTGACCTAGACAACTTATTTACAGAAAGAAGGTTGTACTTGAAGTCTGGAATATGCAGACAATCAAGAAAGATGACCGTTGGACTTAAAATGACAGTTCCTTTGGCTTGAACTAGTTTGGTAGTATGATATGGCATATAAACTGGAGTGACATGGTTTACAGGTTATACAGAAGTGAACTGAGAGATATCTATACACATATGGCTTGAAGCCCCACTGTCCACAATCCAATTATGATTATTCAAAGTAAACACACTAAGTGAGAAATTAGTGGTAATATTACCTGCAAAGTCATGATAATGAGTATAGTTTGTCATTCCACTTTGATTTTGTATAGGATCCTTTGCCTTCTGCTTCTTCTCAAATTAGCCTCCACAAGTTTTGCAATTAGAGCCTGAAGCTTTCCATCTACATTAGTGATTGGACTCTTCTCCTCCTCAGTTACTGCATGTGCAGCGAATCTTTGATATGCGTGATTAGGCTGGTATGGCTTTTCATAAGGCAGTTGTTTGAACTGTAATTTCTGTGGTTGTTGAACCTTTACTGTCATGTCCCTGCTTCCTTCCCACCATTCTGGATAACCCTTGATCTTGAAACAATTTTCCTTAACATGGCCCAACCTTCCATAGTGATCACACCTCAAATCTGTTCTCTTCACAGTTCTTTTCATCATTCCATCTGAGGTTTCAGTTCTTTTCCTCAAATTTGTTCTCTTCACAATTATTTTCATCATTCCATCTGAGGTTCCAGTTCTTTTCCTCAAATATGCTCAGTGGTTCTCTTCACAATTCTCTTCCTCAAATCTGCTCAGTGGTTCCATCTCTGAATTGATAAGGTATCTTTGTTTCCTTGTATATTCTGACTGCCATTGCAGCACTATTCAGAACTTCCTGATAACCTTCATGCATCGTTTTCTGCTTCTCAATCCTACTGATCATCTGACAGGCTTTACCAACACTAGGGAATGGATCTATCAACAAAATCTGATGACTAATAGAACTATATTCCTCATTCAATCCCATCAAGAATTGATGAAGTTTATTATCTTCTCCTTCAGCTGGTAAACATGCATAGTTTATACAGTCTACATTACATCTCTTCCTAGGTCTTAAACAAGCATATTAATCCCATAAACATTTCAATTCAGTAAAATATACAGCAATTGAATCATTTCCTTGTTTCAATTCACATATATCCTTTTTCAATTTATGAATCAAAGGTCCATTACATTCACCAAATCTTTCTTTCAGTTCATTCTATGGAACATGCGTATCTTCACAAAACATGAATCCCCTAGCTATCTTCTTAGAAATTGAATTCAGAATCCATGAGATCAAAGTTGAATTTACCTTGTCCCACCTTTCATACAATAGATTTTCTATATCAGGTGCCTTTAACTCTCCTATCAGAAATTTGAGCTTTCATCTAGACCTAATTGTCACAACCATAGATCTGCTCCATGTAATGTAATTGCATTCATTCAGTGGTTCAACAAGCATTAAATTGGCGTTGTCTGAACTCTGAAGATCAAAAGGATCATTCAACTCATTCCTTCTGGATCTAGTGAACCGAGATGGATTTCCAACTGAATTCACAGATTCAGAATCCGAAGACATGAGATATAGATTTCAAAATAAGCAGAAAAATTTTGACAAATTTAAACATACAGCACTGGATCTGCCCAGATGCTCTGATACCATGAAAAGATTACTGAAGTAAAGGAATAAGAACTATGAACGGAAGGAGCAAAACATTTTCATTCATGCCATATGCAGCTCAAAATTTTGTTCAGCTAAAAAATAGTACAGAGTGAGCTGGAATGTGTGGTTTATAGCAGACCAACACAAACCGTACAACCAATAGGAAGCATACACGTGGACTAATTTGCAACTAAAAATAGAACAAAATTAAAACTACAACTAAGGCTGCGTTTTCAGAATTTGAACTTGGCTTTCAGAATTTGAACTTGGCGCCATCTTTCACCCGCCAAGTCTAAGGCCTTCTCCAAGCTGTGAATCCTGTGAATCTGATATATTTTTCACCATTGGCGGAACTAGCATTGAGTCTGGTAGGGCTCCAGCCCTACCTGGGATTTCGGTGCCATGGTAGTAGTGGTTAAAAGCGCTTCCTGGCAGCGGAGCGGAGCTTTTCCGGCATTTTATTCTTGTTTCAGGCATAAGCAATTGGGGAAGAAAGCCGTTGAAGATCTTCTTTTTTTGGCCCATAACACATCAAAACGATGTTGTTTTGGCTCAAGTCGAACGATGTTGTTTTGATTAGTGCAGAAGAAAAAAAATAAAAACAAAATTTAAAATTTGGGTATTTATATTGGGCTAAAATCCAAAAATGGATGGCCCAAATACAAAACACTTTCAGGCTCTCAGCAATGCTACAAACCCAAATTTTGCACAAATCCAAAACACTCTCACTCCCAGCGTGCCCAGCGTTCTAGGCTTCCAGCCTCCAGCTCCGGCCACTGCCGCCTCTGCCGTCCCGCCACCGACTGGAGACTACGGACACTGCCCCACCATCGTCCTTCCGTCCCTCCTCCAGCCCTACCTGAAAAAAAATCCTGGTTCCGCCACTGGTTTTCACTTTCGTGGTTGCAGTCATTGGCGTCTCAGCCGGCGGTGAAGCTAGCGAGCTATTCTTATCGCTACTGGTCTGGGTGTCAAACCTAGCCGTGACAGTGGCTATCACGTCCAACTCGTCGATAAATATGATCGGTGATGCTAGGGTTTTCGAGCAGGGGTGTTAGGATAACCCATCATTTCCGCTTCTTCAAACTCGTCGCACAGTGGCGAGTCTACCGCCAGCCTCGGGACCATCGGAATCTCTGCCTCCCCCATCAGCATCTGAATCATGCCCCTCATCGTGGGTTGGGTCAACGGGTCTAGGTGTGAGCAAGCTAGCCCGATTAGCAGAACTCATCGCATTTTCACTTCTTCAAACTCACCGTATAGTCGTGAGTCGCTGCCACGGGCAATTTTCCGTTACGGTGTAAACTCCACACCCATTCCACCAGATTGTCACTCTTCTCTGCCGCCGCCCGCTCGCCACCTCAAGAACCACCGCGCCGAAGCTGAAAATGTCAATTTTCTCGAAAGCTCTGCTGGTTAAGAGGCCCGTCAAATATAGGTTTGGGAAGGGGAAAGGGTTTCAGGGGAATGAAAGGAAAATTAAAATAAAAATAAAGAAGAATTAAAAGAAAATGAAAGGAAAATGGAAAATGTCAGCTTTACCCCTAAAATTGACGCTTTGATCATACCTTAACGATTTGACCTGGCAAAAGAGGCACAATTCACCAGTTTGGCTAGTTCAGGGGCCAAAAGTGTGGGAAAAAATTGGATGACCAAAGGTGAACGATGATGATAGTTCGAAGGCCATATAAATCATTTGCTCTAAATCCAAACACCTAAATCATTTCTTTTTTATTAGCTAGAGTCTCACTGCGCATTGCGCGGTGTTTTTAATTAAAAATATTTTCTTAATTGAAATGTAGTATTTACATTTCATATTTAAAATGAAAACAAAAATAAAATTATAAGTATATTTCATGTAAGAGAAAGTTTCAAGAAATGTGGCATATCCATAAAATTATGAAAATGACCCCTAATCTTTTACCTTAAAGGTTGTATTTTTTTTGTAAAATTTAAATATTATATTTTAAAAGTTAAAACAAGAAGTATTGTGCATTTGAAAGTGATAATGTAAAAAATATTCTAAATTTAGTATGTAATTTAACAAATGCAAATACAGTGACTTGTCCGTAATCTTATGGACATGTCAGCTATCAGGAGACTCACTATTCATGTAATAGTAATTATAAGAGTTATAAAGTAAAATTAATCAATTGAGGTGGACTTATTATAAAGAAAGGATTTTATCAAAATCCAATTTTGAATATATTCACCAATATGATTTGTGAAAGTAATCAATGTGCAGACGATTTACTCCTTGCTATCAAACCAAACTTTAGAGAAGCATGGGCTAGCTTGATGGATATCTTGCATTCTAAGATTTCCACATATAATTATGATAACCTTTTTAAATGAATATCAACATACAAATAATTACCTTTTAAATAATTTTAATGAAATATTATAAAATAATTAATTATTACTATATATAGTATTTAACGGAGTCTCTCTCCCATAGCCACGCAAATTTGTTCTTCAATCAGGTCAACAGAGGAAATCATTTCTGCCACTGGATGTTCAACTTAAGTTTTGGAAAGAATTTCAAAAAATGAGAGACAATTCAAAACATGATAAATCTGCACATACTTCACATACTGGTCTCATTTTACCTGAATTCGAGTGTTCATCTCCATGAAGTAGAAGGAACCCCTTTCGTCTAAAAGACGAATGGTTAGAGAGGTGGACGACATATAGGATGTCTCGAGGGGGATGATTTGAGGGCTGATGACAAGTTCGAGGGGCAAATGGTCAGAAGGGTGGATGCTTAGATGGGCAGATGATTCGAGAGATTGATGGTTCAGGGGCATCATGGATGTTTTGAGGAGTCGCGGATCCAGGGATAGAAGGATGGCTCGAGGGGTGGATGGTTTGAGAGGTGGAAGGTGGATGGTTAGAGAGGCGGATGACACGAGGGAATGATGGATGGATGGTTCGAGAGGTGGATGAGCTAAGGGGTCGAGGGTTCGAGGTGAACGGTTAGAGGGATCGAGATGGATGGTTCGAGGGATGGATGGATGGATGTCCGACAGATGGATGGTTCGAGGGATGGATGTCCGACAGATGGATGGTTCGAGGGATGGATGTCCGACAGATGGATGGTTCGAGGGATGGATGTCCGACAGATGGATGGTTCGAGGGGTTAAGTGGAGTTTCGTGTATTGTGGCTTCGAGTGGTGGATAATGTACTCTCTCGTATTCTCGAGTGGAAACTCTTGTGGTGTGTGGAATACTCTTGAGTGCTGGATGGTTCAAGAGGTGGATGGTCTGACTGGTGGACGGTTTGAGGGATCGAGATGGATGGTTCGAGGGGTAAGATGGTTCGATGTGGATGGTGGGTGATTCGAGAGGTGGATGGTTTGATAGGTGGTTAGTTCGATAGGTGGATGGTTGGTGGTTCGAGAGGTGAACAGTACGAGGGATGGAGTGATGGATTGATGGTTTGAGGATTCGAAGGGCTGAGGTGCCGAGATGAACGGTACGAGGGATGGATGGATGGATGGATGTCCGACAGATGGAAGGCTCGAGGTGCCGAGATGAACAGTACGAGGGATGTATGGATGGATGTCCAACAGATGGAAGGCTCGAGGGGTCGAGGAGGGGTCAAGTGGAGGTTCCTCTACCATGGCTTCGAGTGGTGGATAACGTACTCTCTCGTACTCTCGAGTGGCAGCTCTTGTGGTGGATGGAATACTCTCGAGTTCTGGATGGTTCGAGAGGTGGATGGTCTGACAATTGGACGGTTCGAGGGGTAAGATGGTTCGAGGGGGATGGTGGGTGATTCGAGAGGTGGATGGTTTGATAGGTGGTTGGTTCGAGGGGTGGACAATTTGATAGGTGGATGGTGGATAGTGGATGGTTTGAGAGGTGGACAGTATGAGGGATGGATGGAAGGATGGTTCAAGATGTGGATGGTTCGAGGATTTGAGGGGTCGAGTTACCGAGATGAACGGTACGAGGGATGGATGGATGGATGGATGTCTGACAGATGGAAGACTCGAGGGGTAAGATGGTTCAAGGGGTCAAGTGGAGGTTCGTGTACCATGGCTTCGAGTGGTGGATGATGTAATCTCGAGTGGCAGCTCTTGTGGTGGATGCAATACTCTTGAGTGCTGGATGGTTCTAGAGGTGGATGGTTCGACAGGTGGACGGTTCGAGGGGTAGACGATTCGAGAGGTAGACGGTCTTCTTCTCTATCGAGTGGTGTACCCCCTCGACTGGAACACTCTCACGAGTGGTGCAATTCCTCGAGCGGTGTATTCTCCCGAGTGGTGCACTATCTGGGTGGCTCGTGTATTCTGCTACAAGGGGCGGCCAGTTAAAAAAAGATAAAATAAAAAAAATTTGGCCTTCTCTTCGGGCAGAAATTGTATTGGGCGGATGTACTAAACTTTTCCATCCCCTTGGAAATACTTGTGCACTATGGTTGATGAGGATCAGAGAGCAGCCTTTCTCAGGCAGATGTACTGAACTTTTCCATCCCCTTGGAAATACTTGTGCACTATGGCCGATGAGGGTCGGAGAGCAATCGGGGGGGGATTATTTTAGTAATTATTTTACTTCCTTAACTTGATGTTGTATCGCTTTAAACCCAGATAGATTCAACCTAAGTGTTGCTAAGCTGCAATAATTCCATAAGTAGTCTAAATCCTTTAAATTTTCCACTCCACGTTATACGGATTATTTACCAGGTTGGGTTCCACACAAAGTCTTACAAATTTATCGAGAATCCAACTTGTCTTCACTGAATAAAGACACGAATATATATCTCAAAATTCATTACACCCACATGTCTGCTTTATATTAGCAATTAAACTTTGATGTTTGAGCAAAACTAAACACTCAGTCATCTAGGAAGTTATAAGTTATATCAATGCTCGTCATACTGTTTACATGTGTTTTACTTAGAAAAGAATGAGCACCCACACTACCTGAAATTCAATGTGTCTTGGATTCTGTACATACTTCTCCAGATAAACACCATCATTTCCGAAAGCAGCTGCTGCCTCACTCTTAGCTTGCTGTAAAAACAAGAGCAATCAAAGCTCACAGGAGGACTATCGCCAAATAATTTTAGCCCTCAGATTCATTGGCATTAAGTGATCAATAAATGCAATATAACTAGAATTTTAGTGCCCTAGAACTATGGACAAATTGTGTGACAACTGTAGAGTTGTTCAAATTGTAGTGTTCAGAACTCTACCTGACTGTAATAAATTAAAAATCTTGCACACGAGCATGCGTGTTTTAAGAAATGACACTTCAAGAAAGTACCTGTAACAACTCGTTACATACACTCTCAGATCACGGGACTGCATCCACTACAACTATATACTCATGGACTGCAGATTAGCATAAAAGTACTATCAAAGACAATGCACAAAAGCAAAAGTATTAAAAACAGAGAAACAATACAAACTAACACAACATGCCGAACTTTGTTGAAGATAAGGTAGGGAGGCTAAAGCTTTCCCCGCTGATGGCATCTCATTCAATAGCGAACTCGAACGGGAAGAATACAACAACGACCTGAAAATCTTTGGAAGAATACAGCAATGGCCTTGAACTGGAATAATTCCTCTAACTTGAACCATGCCAATAAGGGCCTAAAAATCTCCTCCGCCGCGTCGAAAATGATGTAGTTATAACAATACAACAACTGTGAATCCACGAATCTACCGTCCGCTGCTTCGCTAGCCATGGAAACTTCACCGCCATCAGCAACATCCTCGAGCACCAAAAAAGTCTGCTTGAAGAAAACAACTCCAGTGAAGAAGAAAGAGGGAAAATTTGTGATAGAGAAGAAGATGAGAAAGAAACGGTGAAATAGAAGATAGAAAAATGGTGCCGTTTTTGCAATGTAAGAATGTCAACAAATTACTTCAATAGCCTCGATTGACAGACAGGAAGCAAACAATATCTATTATAGGATGCTTGAGAAAAGTAAAACCCATGTTAATGTGAGGGATTTATAGTAGGGTTTTGAAGAGTGAAAATTTTGCAAGTGAAGGTTCAAAATTAGAATTGAACCTATACGTCTGGGTAGTATCAAAAGGCAATCTATTTTTCTTTTGCCATAAAAAATATGCTTATGAAAAAGTTGGAAATGATTCCGAAAGTTACATCTCCACCCCCAGTGTGAATGTAAAACTTTCGGCCAGATTTCCAAATTTTCCCTAATCATTTTTTTGAAAGATTACATACAAGCAACCAAATTACATATTAAAATCCTAATTTAGGACTTAACTAGGAGACACCACTATTGAATCTATTGAAGCTCAGTGGAGCCTGAAACTTTATCCATTTGAATAGCTAAGGACGCCCTTCTGAGAACACTCAAATGCTGCATCACCAACGAACCGCCGTCAGCAAAACTGGAACCGACACGATCTTACCATCATCGACCACCTGTAAGTTAGGAAACCACAGCGGGGGCCACCGACACGGTCCCATAACGCTGGGTAATCTCCATCAAGAAATTGTTCTAATATTCACAATTCTTGATTGGGATGTGTTTTGAACCTTGGACCTCTCAGTTATAGAGAGTGTGGCTTACCACTAAACCAGGGCCAATTCACCCCTAAGCATTTAATATAAATAAGCCAATGTCCAAAACTGCAGCTCTTGCAAATTGAGTATAGTTCTTTTTACTTTTTGCTTCCAAAAAATGGTAAAGCTTCTTTTGTACTTGCAGCTTCTACTTCATCATTTGAGCATGAAAATCATATTTGTGGAACAAAAACAAATATGAGCAGCATCCATTATATATTTGAGTTCGAATAGCAGTTATTTCATTTCTATCAAGTTGTAACAACCCTCTGCATTTATGATCAAGAAGATTGTGATGAAACCAGGAATTAAAAGATCTTCTTTGAAGTGCTAACTTTGACAAATGATCATCCACAAGATTGTCCTGTCTAAGGGTACATGTTAGCTCTGTTTGAAGAATATCATCTTTGAGAACAAAGACAAAATTATAAATCTCTTAGGGGGCTTTCTGTGGATTTTTAACACAACTTATTGCCTGCATGCAATCAGTTTCAAAGCAGTCTCATTTTAAAGCTAATAATTCAGCATGTAGACTAGATTCAACATAATCAGTATGTACAAATGCAAAAATTAGATTACTTCTCCAAGCTGCATCTGTATTAATTTTACAACCTATGCTTGGTTTTTTTCCAAGAGATCAGTTTTATCAAAGGCTTAAGTGGTGGGCTTTGTACGGGTGAGATTCACATTTGGAGCCAATGTAAATCTTTACTGGCCACAAGTTTAATATACAGAGCTGAGAAAATATCAATTTTGATATTATAAAGAATGTGAAAATGAGGGCTCTGGTTATCAAAAATAAGTTTGTTCCTAGATTTCCACAGGTTCCAACATACCAAAGTAGGTGGCATGATGATTAATGCCTTGTGTATGTATGGACCAAAGAAATATCAATCTTTCAAAAATATTGGCCGTGTAAGGTGTTCTAATATCTAGTAGGTTATTTAAAAAAAGTCCCATATCATGACCATTACTGGTTATTCATTGAAAAGAGAAAGGGAGAGCCGCACTCACATTTGAGCCGCACTCACTGTTTTTGTTAACTTATCATACCAGATGTATTTTAAAGAGTTGAGATTAGTATTTGTACCAAAAATGGCATTGTAGGCTGATTTGTAGCTAAAGTTTCCATCCTTTGTAGGTTTCCATATCAGTCTGTCTTGTCTTCCCTGCATGGTTTGATCCTGTTGCAAAAACATTAAAATCTTAGAAAGAAGAGCTTGTTAGAATGGGAGATTTATGTCTCTATGCTTTATGAACTATGACATGGTCAAATCTGCTGGCACAATAGATAAACCAGGGCATTGTAGGTCCAGTAAACAACCAAATCCAGTTCAGTTGGATGAATGGAAGTTTGCTAGACCATTGTCGTGGATTACCCTTGTATGAATCTGAGTAAAGTGATCAATCTTCTTTATTCTATTCCAAGTCTCTGATTTTCTACAAGACAATGGTATTGACCATAAACATTGTGCCTATAGTACTATTCCAATTTGAAATTTCCACCATTATTTCAAAGAAAGGGTGTTAATAATATTTTTAAAACTCCTAAGGCCCAACCCATTCTGTGTCAAAGACTTACAGATTTTGTCAAAATTCATCCAGATTTTTTTGCCACCTTTGTCATTTTCACCCCAAAAGAACTTATTTATTTTCCTCTTTAAAATTTTAAGTACAATTGTTGGTTGGGGGGGGGGGGGGGGTCATTACAACCCATAGATGCTGAGGAATGGCATAAATTACTGATTTTATCAATGTAATCCTACCTACCACGTTGATCCATTTGTTTTTCCAGTTAGTAATTTTTTTTATCATATAGCTCTATAAGTGGCTGGAAATAAGAGTTATGTACCCTACTTGAGTAAATAGGACATCCAAGGTAAATAAAGGTAAATAACCAACTATTATCTGCATTTCAGTTTTAATGTGTTTAATCCGAGCTCTGAATGCCTATTTACTAAGTTTTTCCCCCTATAGTTTATGAATTGACCACTTGTTAGTTCAAACACTGGGAGGAATGCTTTCATGTGTGTTAAACTAGAGTTAGTAGGTTTAATAAAAAGCACAATATCATTTGTGTAACTGAGATGAGAGATGTGAATCGAACCATTAGGTAGAGAGTATTAGTGCAATTTCCCTATTTGGAAGAGGAATTGAATAGACCTATAAAAATATTCCGTAAATAGGTTAAAAACAGGGGAGATATGGGATCTCCTTACTTAATTCCCCTTGTAGGTTGAAAAAACCGTGTTGTTCTGAATGTTGAAAAAACCTTGTTGTTTGGGTCTTTTTTTATTTACTTTTGTGAATGCTGTATATTAATGTTTCATATATTTTTATCAATGCAATTGTTCTGTTTCAGGACTATCCTCTGCAAAGAGGAGACAGAAGGAGAAAGCCAAGTGAAAGCTTGATTTGGTTGATAAAGATGAAACTTCACCGAATCAGGTGTTGGTTCTGCTGATAAAGCTGGACCGGATGATATTGTTGGAGCTGAAACTGTAAATCCTGGGAGTTCGCCTACTAGGAGGATGTTGCGCAAGACTGTGGCTATCAAGAAATCTAAAGTTTCCGCTGAGGGTGTCAGTGGCAAAGGTATTGACATTAGATGATTTGTTTTTTATTTTTTAACCTTTCAATGTTTTATTCCCATTCCTTATGAAATATGATTTGATGTTTTATTTTTTATATTTGTTGGTGTTAATAAGGGTAAAAACCCTGTTACAAAGAATGATGCTAGTGTGAAGAAGCAATAAAAAAAAAGATGATGTTGTTGGAGCTGAAGCTTCTAATCCTGCGAGTCTGCCTAAGAGGAGGATGTTGCGCTAAACTGCGGCTGTGAAAATCTAAGGTTGCAGCTGAGGGTGTCAGTGGCAAAGGTATTTCCATCAAATTATTTTATTTTATTTTTTTTTGACATTTTAATGTTTTATTCTCATTACTTTTAGTTTATGGTACCGTTTTAAATTTGTGATGCTATTTTTTTACATTTTTTTTATAATGTTTCATGTTTTATGGTTGATTATTTCATATTTCTATCATTTTGTTTTTCATGATGCTAAGGCCCAACTATCTGGTTTGATCTTTTCAAATCTCAGTTGATGATGGCAACAAGAAAGTTGCTGAGAAATAAAAATAAAAACCTAGTGTTTGTGACAAAGAAACTACTGGGAATGCTGATGTGGATAACATCCTTTTTTCTGGTAGGATTTGTTTTTTTCTTTTTTGGTTTCAGTTTTATATAGCTCTGCTTTTCAGTTTTAACTTTTTGATGCTTTACCATTATGATATAATGTTTTTATTTCTTGTAGACGATGGGGTGTTCAGTACTATTCATGAGACCCACTCTGTAAAACAAAATGTTCCTGCTGAGAATGTGGTCAATCCAGAAGAGAAGTATGGAAGTGAAGAAAATGAAGATGTTGATGATGATGATGATGGGAGCTCTGAATCTAAAAAGTCGGAATATGGATCTGAAGATTCTGAAAGTGGGAAGGAGGTTGATAAATCAGGTGATGAAGATGTTGATTCAAGTGGTTATCGATTCTGAATCAGAACATGAGGTGGTGGTCGTGAAAAAATCCGTGAGAAGGTTTACAAAGATGACAGTGAAGGGGAAACATGATGGGAAAACGGTTGTGTCTGGTGATGCTGATTCTGATGGCGATGCAATATTTGTAGATATTTTAAATTATGTGCATGGTGTTTTACAATTTAGGTGTTATTGATGTTCTTTTATGTGACTATGATGTTTTGCTTTCAGTTATTGATTTTTTAAGTTATGCCTATGTTTCTTGACTTATCCATTCTATTTTCAGTGCTGACAAGGGCTTCAATACCAAGTGTAGCCCTGGGAAGATTGAAAAGTTGTCTTGCACGATGACTTCTAATCAGATTAAAACTATGAGAGAGATTGATAGTTTGTTGAAAATAAATTTTACTGCCCTACCTAAAGATATAATTCCTTACCTTTTTCACAATTTTAATTCCATCAACCATGTCCAAAGAATTGGTTTTGATAGGTATTTTTAACTCGTGATGATGTTCACGATGTTTTAGGACTCTCTATCAGTGATAAGGAGGTGATTAAGGGTAGTAATGCCGGTAAGGGGGGAAAGAAGGGATTTAGATCTGAGGGAGAGTTGGAGAGATGAGTTTGGGATTGATAGCTTGAGAAACATTCCTTGCGATAGGCTGTATGAGAGGGTGATTAACTTAGGTGATGGTGGTGATGAATTTAAAAAAATTGTTTGTCATGTATGTTGTGTGCCCTTTCTTCAGTCCTATTGCTAGATGCTTTATGATTATAAGTTTCTTCATGTTGTGGAGGATGTAGGGGAGCTTAGGAATTATGATTGGTGTGGGGTTAGTAAGCTTTGTGAGGTAGTGTGTAGGTACAAGACTAGTTCCTACACAATAGTGAATGCTTGTGTGGTTGTTCCTTTGATCTGTTGCTTGTAACAGTTTCCTTTTCAAGTAAAACCACCCCCACTACAGTTTCACTCATTCAGCATTTGGACACTTCTATGTTGATCAAAATGTGCAAGCGGATTGTCATGGCTAGTTTTGATTCTTTACCCATGTCTACGGATCCATTTCCTTTGACTTTGATGGGGAATTATGTGGGGGGGTGGTGATACTACTACAAAATCCAAGAAAGGTAGTTGTACGAAAGTTGATGCAGCTGGTTCAAGCTCATAGGTTTTGACCTTTGTGGTTCCAGAAGACTTGCATATCAATGCTGCAATCATGAATGATGGAGGCTCCTTAAGTATTCATCTCTTTCAAATTTGATGTTTAAAATACCGTAGTTGATGTTTTAGTTTTTGCATGAGATGTTTTAAGTATAAACTTTAAGTGTTGTTGTTTTTGCTCATCTCTTTCAGCTTTGATGTTTTAAGTACAGTAGTTGATGTTTTAGTTTTTGCATGAGATGTTTTAAGTTTAATCTTTAGGTGTTATTTTTGCTCATCTCTTTCAGCTTTGATGTTTTAACTACAGTAGTTGATGTTTTAGTTTTTGCATGAGATGTTTTAAGTTTAAGCTTTAGTTTTTGTTATTTTTGTTGGTGTGATGTTTTCTAAAGTTAAAATGATGTCTTTCATCCTTGTTTGCTTTTCCTAATTCTTTTTTTACTAAACTGCTGATCAAGCTTTCTTTAGGTTCAAGAGGAATATCGAGGTTGTCACTAGGGCCTTGGCTTCCAAGTTGGATCAAGGTGTTAAGGATGTTGTTCCTACTGTTGATGCCCAACCTACTCCTTATTTTGACTCTGAGGAATATTTTTCTAACCCTGAAGTTTATGATGTTGTTGATGAGATCATAAAGAATCCATTTAGGAATCGTGCTCCTGTCACTGCTGCTCTTATGAATAGAGGACCTGAGCCATCATTTGATCTTAGTATTGAAGAACTTAGAGGGGCATCATCTTCCAAAGCACCACTAGAAGGCAAAGGGAGGGCAGTTGGAAAGGGAAACAAGAAGAATTAGAATTTGAATGTGATGAACCAGTATATGACTTTGATATTTTAAGAATATTGGTTGGTTTGAATATTTTAGTTCTTTAAGTTAGGGATTTGATAGGGCTTTTAACCCTTTATGTGATGAATGATGATTTGTTATGGTGTTTGACAGTTTATTGGCTGACGTAAAATGGTTTTTAGTTTTTTCTATGTTTTTGTTGGATGTGATCTTTTCGAATTTGATGTGATATTTCATTTTCAGTGTGTGATGTTTTATACTTTTGAGCAATCAGTGTTTGATGTTTTATGTCTTTAATTTTTTTTAAAAATACCTGGTTATCCGTAATATAGACAAAGATATACGAGCCAACTTATATCTGTAAATCATCATGTAAGAAAATAATAACATTAGTGGATAGAAGTGTAACATCCAAAAAGTCAATGCAATCAGAGTGGAATGTATAAGAACAATGGTAGCATATGAATATCCATTTTAAAATTAACATCCTTATCAGTACGTATTTCTAAAACATCAAACTGTAACATTGAAACATCAATCCATAATAGTGTAACATCACAGGATATCAGTAAACATATATTGACAAGCTGGTTTTTTAGATTAGTTGAGCTTTTGGTGTCTTGGATCCAAATTCCTTCCTTACTGGCTTATTTCTTTCAAACTTACGTTTCACTCTTGCACTTCTTCCTTTGGTTTTTATTTTTGGTGGATTGAGTACTTCGGGAGCTATCTTTGTTGTTGAACATCTTACACTATTAGTTGCTGAATGTTCTTGTGATACATTACTTTCATTTGATTGATTGTAGTTGAGTCTCTATTAAGCCCTTCTTCAAGGTTCTTCGAGTTTCTATTTTCTCTTCACACTTCAACAATAAATTGTAGTACTTGCGTAGCATATCATGACTCCATGGTATCTAGCCTTTGATCTCCTTGTTTTGTGGTGTTGTTTCTCCGAGTACGTTGTTCCTCATTTCTTGTTTTGCCATCTTTGTCCATTTGAGGATGTAATCTTCAGGAATGGAAGTGATGTTGTGCAAATAGCATATCCAAAGGGCATGGAAACCCAACAATCATACCTTTTCAAATACTTGCAAGAGCATTTGAATTTCCACCTTTTGATCATGTTTTTTGAAAGTAACATTCTCCATTTTTGCGTCATTTTTTGAGGCTGTACTTCATAAACATCTTTGAATCCAAGGTTGGATGTTTTTACAGCCTTACTCGACATGGCCAGCTTTCATTTTGGCTTGAAGTCCTTGTACAACTTATGTGTGTATATTTCAGCTGCATGTTTCAAAAGTCTAGGTCCTTGCTCCGGTGACCTTGGGTTTCCTATTGAGCCATTTTACTCCTTGCTAGTCTTTGTGCTTCTCCAGCTTTGTACAATTTTTTCAAATATTGAAAAAAGTTGTGTTAAGTTTGTTGTTTTGTCGGCACTAAAGTTGATTACCTTGTTTGTGCTTTCGTTCCTCTGTGATGATAATGTTCCAGCCGAGAAGAAGTTCTTTGCTTAATGCAATACACCATTTCTCTCCGAGTCCGTATAGTCGCTTGAACCAATGGTTGTCATGAAGCTGTTATTTATCCATCATAAAGTCCCAGCATCCCTGGAATTCCTCTTCATTTTCACAATTCTTCAAACAATGGTCAAATGTCATGCCAAATTCTTCACCGCTCTTCACTTTACCATAGTGACTGATTGTATTCTATTTCAGATCCCATAGACATAGCCTGTGCTTTGTGTTACTGAACACCTGGTACAAAAATTGGCTTCAGTATGAAACACCGGTCTGTTTTTAAGAAATGTTATGACCTGCTATTGAAACATCAACCATCTGGTATTCATGTTTAAATTTATTTTAGAAAGCATCAAACAAATTATCATGAAACTTCATTTCATAATATCCATTTGCCCCACATTTTCTTATCCATTTGCATTGCATGCCAAATACTTGACACTTGTAGATGGCTTTAAACCCGCCAATTCCGTAGCCTCAATTTCCCTTGCCTTTTCATACTCTATCTTCCTCTCACTACGTTGAAAGTATTGCCACTTCTTCCTTGTAAAATTATGGTTGTGCTCAGTGATGTGCTGCTTGATTTCATAGATGTTTTCATTGACAAGCTTGATCGTGATTACAACCTTACATCCTGTTCTTGTAATTGAAAATTCTTTGGTCTTTCCTCTCTTATTTTGTGGTTGTTGGGTTGGGGTGTTAAGAGTCCTTGAAATTGATTTCCCTTGACGCAAGAACTTGGAATATTTTTCCTTGGCCTTTCCTTCATTTGTTAGTCTCTATGTCAACTTCTGTACATAAATTCCAAGTGAAGTTGCATGTGCATGGTATAATGTTTTAAGCTCTTCCCGCGTAGTTGCTTGCACTCCTTGAAGGGATTCTGTTGATCTATTTTCAACAATTTTGGTAAAACTATAATTGAAAACTCCCAATAAATAAATTTAAAAAGCTATACATAATGTTGCAAAGTTAGAACATCATGTTATATATTTCAAACATCAAGCAGTACATGAGTAACAACACATCATGTTTTCTGTAAATTATTATTCTGATTATGTTCAGTTAATATGTAACATCATATCATATATTTAAAACATCTGCCATATTTCATGAACATCGTCTGCTGTAAATCAGAACATTGTCCACCAATTGTCATTTGAAAAATGTGAATAGATCCCCTACACAATGTTTAAAACTTTAAAATATGTTCTTATAACTTTAACTCTATAATTTGAAAGCTCTGACATTTTAAATGAAAGTTGCAGCAAATTTACAGCTAATTTACGGTTTTAAAAAATAGAGCAACAATAAAACAGGTACAATCAGACTTATGGATCAGACTTTTGCTACTACACATAGTCTTTGTGCTTCTCCAGCTTTGTACAATTTTTTCAAATATTGAAAAAAGTTGTGTTAAGTTTGTTGTTTTGTCGGCACTGAAGTTGATTACCTTGTTTGTGCTTTCGTTCCTCTGTGATGATAATGTTCCAGCCGAGAAGAAGTCCTTGCTTAATGCAATACACCATTTCTCTCCGAGTTCGTATAGTCGCTTGAACCAATGGTTGTCATGAAGCTGTTATTTATCCATCATAAAGTCCCAGCATCCCTGGAATTCCTCTTCATTTTCACAATTCTTCAAACAATGGTCAAATGTCATGCCAAATTCTTCACCGCTCTTCACTTTACCATAGTGACTGATTGTATTCTATTTCAGATCCCATAGACATAGCCTGTGCTTTGTGTTACTGAACACCTGGTACAAAAATTGGTTTCAGTATAAAACACCGGTCTGTTTTTAAGAAATGTTATGACCTGCTATTGAAACATCAACCATCTGGTATTCATGTTTAAATTTATTTTAGAAAGCATCAAACAAATTATCATGAAACTTCATTTCATAATATAGGAACATCATACAAGTATTTTGGAAATGAATTTATTGTGTTTGTATAATCATATATGTTGAGGTATGAAAACATCCACCATAAATACTTGAAACATCAAACGCAGTTTTTGAAACATCAGCACAAAAACTGAGTAGGTTGGGGTAAGTACCTTTTTTATGGCATATGACATAGCTGAGTCCTGGTCAGTAAATATTGTCACTGGTTCTTTTCTTGTCATTGAATATTTTAATGTCTCCAGCAGCCAAATGAAAGTCCCTTTCTTTTCATCGCCAATGAACGCACATCCAAACATCATATTGTTCCAATGATTGTTGATTCCGACAATGGGTGCACAAACAAGGTTGTACTTTTTGTCTGGTATGTGGTGTCAAATATCATCACATCTCCATAGAGAATTTGATCCTCTTTCATCATTGCATCCCTCCAAAAAAGCACAGTCAGTTTACCCTCCTCATCCAACTTGACCCCGAAGAAGAAACCCTCATCCCTTCCATCAATTTTATAGAGCTCTTCGATCACATTCTGCGCATCGTCTCATTCAATTGTTTTCATCCTCAACCCGTTGACATAACTAATGTGGTCTCTCATCGCGTGCCCCACATTTTCTTATCCATTTGCATTGCATGCCAAATACTTGACACTTGTAGATGGCTTTAAACCCGCCAATTCCGTAGCCTCAATTTCCCTTGCCTTTTCATACTCTATCTTCCTCTCACTACGTTGAAAGTATTGCCACTTCTTCCTTGTAAAATTATGGTTGTGCTCAGTGATGTGCTGCTTGATTTCATAGATGTTTTCATTGACAAGCTTGATCGTGATTACAACCTTACATCCTGTTCTTGTAATTGAAAATTCTTTGGTCTTTCCTCTCTTATTTTGTGGTTGTTGGGTTGGGGTGTTAAGAGTCCTTGAAATTGTTTTCCCGTGACGCAAGAACTTGGAATATTTTTCCTTGGCCTTTCCTTCATTTGTTAGTCTCTATGTCAACTTCTGTACATAAATTCCAAGTGAAGTTGCATGTGCATGGTATAATGTTTTAAGCTCTTCCCACGTAGTTGCTTGCACTCCTTGAAGGGATTCTGTTGATCTATTTTCAACAATTTTGGTAAAACTATCATTGAAAACTCCCAATAAATAAATTTAAAAAGCTATACATAATGTTGCAAAGTTAGAACATCATGTTATATATTTCAAACATCAAGCAGTACATGAGTAACAACACATCATGTTTTCTGCAAATTATTATTCTGATTATGTTCAGTTAATATGTAACATCATATCATATATTTAAAACATCTGCCATATTTCATGAACATCGTCTGCTGTAAATCAGAACATTGTCCACCAATTGTCATTTGAAAAATGTGAATAGATCCCCTACACAATGTTTAAAACTTTAAAATATGTTCTTATAACTTTAACTCTATAATTTGAAAGCTCTGACATTTTAAATGAAAGTTGCAGCAAATTTACAGCTACGGTTTTAAAAAATAGAGCAACAACAAAACAGGTACAATCAGACTTATGGATCAGACTTTTGCTACTACACATAGTTTGTTGCTGTTCAAATTATACAATCATATTGTTCACAACACAGTCTGATGCTCTTCAAATCAGAAAATGTAAAGATCAGATTCAAGGATAGAAAGTTCATGACCTTGCGAAACAGGTACGATCTGTACATCATTGATATTTGTTTAGTTTTCTTGTGTAGAATTCTGTGTTTGCATTATTTGTATGATGGCTAATTGATTTTCGATTTGTAAATCACCTTCTTCTGTCATGATTCAATTTTGAACCTGCAAAATTTTGAAATTCTATTTAATCACAGATTTGTGGCGATTGATGTTGAATTAAAACCTGAATGTAGTTGTACTTTATTTGATTGATGCTTTGTTGATGCCGATTGATGTTTTTCTTCAAAATCGGACCGGTTGATTTTTTACGAAGAACAACTTTTGAAGGATTTGAGAGCTCGTATGATTTTGATTTTTTTGTGATGTTTAATCCGTTTTTGTTGAGCGCGTTTGATGGAGACATGTTTTGGGCTTGGTTTTCTTTTCACGCTTTTGGGCTTGAAAGGTTGAGCTGGATCTATTTTTGTTTTATTACTCTTTGATCCCTCAAATTTTTTGCACCTTACAGTATGAATCCCAAGTCTAAAATATTCCATATTCTGTCCCCGAATTTAGTTTACCTTTTACTATTTTCCCTCTAGGGCCTAATCTCACCACGAGACAGCCTCAAATAATAATTGCATGAAGTTGAGCCTACATAAAACAAAGAGTTGGTGTTTTTAAATTGAGTCAAGTGCTCATATAGCCCTATGTTTTGGTAGTTTTTGCTAATATGTCCCTGTAAAGCTGGAAAGTGCTATTGTAACCCTATGATTTGCTTGAATGTGCTAATATGACCCTAGAGGCCTGAATTTGGCCAGAATTATTTGAATGGACTATTATACCCCTGATTAAAAATAAATAAAAAATTAGAAAATGTAAAATGACAGTTATACCCTCAGACTATCTTCCCTTCTTCTTCTCTCTGTAGACTATCTTCCCTCCTCCACTTTCTTCCTTCTTTCTTCCGCTTCTCCACTTTCTTCATCTTCTCTCCGCTCCGCCACATCCATTGCTCCGCTCAGATTTGAGCTGCCAAAATTCCTCCTCCACACCTCACCACCTCCAGTACCATCTCATCTTCGCCTCCGCCCTCCGCCGCCGTTGCTCTGCCACCGCTCTCTTCTGCTCGATTCACCGTGCCTCACCATCCGCCACCTCAAACACCATTCCTGCCCAGCTTTGCCACCACCACCCCGTCTCATCGACCACCACCACTAAACCCACCGAATCCCATCCGGCGCCACCACAACGCCCTAGCCCGCCGACTCCACCTCATCCGACGGAGATGGATCTTCCTCCGCCCCTAAACCCTAGCTCCTCCTCTGGTGACGGAGATGGCAGGAATCGAGAAGGAGAGAACGTGAACGGTAGGAATCAAGCAATGGCACCTGCAAAAGAGCTGCGAGAATTGAGCAGCGACGCAGCACCACCGGAGATGGTGCTACGGCAATGCGAAGCTGGTGCTACAACGTGGAAGATGGACTCGGCGGCGTCAATAGTGTTGGCGAATCCCATTCCAGTCACTCTCTCAATCGGAATTCATCAAAGGTCAGTACAAATCCTTTCTATTCATCGTATTTGGATGGATTTGGGATGGATTCGTTGTTCTAATTATGACGGTGGTACTAGGTCTAGAGAGGAAATGGTGGCGGTGGTGCTGCGCCGTCCTGTAATGGTGTTAGGGTTTAGAGAGGAGAGGAGATGGTGTTGGCTGTGGCTGTAATGGTGCTAGGGTTTAGAGAGGAGAGAAGATAGTGTTGGTTGTAATGGTGTTGGCTGTACTCTACTGGAGTCGCCATATCTATTGGTGGCCCGTTTCCAGATTCCGGAGGTAGAGGTGGCAGAGCAACGGCGGAGGTGGAGTTGTTGGCTGGTCTGCTGGCAGTGGTGTTGGTGGCTCGTTTTCAGATTTCGGCGGTGGAGCGGCGGTGGAGGTGGCAGAGCGGCGGCGGAGGTGGTTATGGAGAAGAAGAAGAAACTAGGGTATTTTAGTAAATAAATTTGTAATTTAAATGCTAGGGGTAGTTTAGTCTTTTTAATTTTGGTCAAGCGAAAATTACTAAGTCAATGCCGGAATAGTGCCACAGGGTTATATCGGCACTTTTGATGCAAAACATAGGGCTACAATAGCACTTTCCAACTTCACAGAATTATATTAGCACAAACCTCCAAAACATAGGGTCATGTCAGTATTTTGCCCTTTTAAATTTGGAACCGGAATTCACGGAGTGTATATTGCATGAAAAATTCACACATAGACTGAGGGTCAAATTGCAATTGACCCAAGACCTAAATTTTTCTCGAGACCTGAAATCATGGCGTTTGAGGGTTCAATGGCAGGTGGAGAAGAAAAACCATGGCGGGTCCTGGAATTCTGCAGTGGAATTGGCGGCATGGTATAAGTATCCTTAGTCCATCTTCTGTTACTTTTATTTACTCTGTTAAACACTGCTCGTTCACGGACTCGAAGAACTTGACCCTTTTGCTGCTCAATTTCTGCAGAGATATTCTTTGATCAAGGCAGGAATAAACGCAACAGTTGTGGAATCATTCGACATAAATGACGTCGCAAATGATGTTTATCAGCACAATTTCGGCCACCGCCCGTATCAAGTACAGGATTCTTCAACCATTCTTATGACCCTGAGCTCATTTAATGTTGCTGCTTTTTGTACGTTGCGCTCTCTTTATGCCGGACTAAACTGCACCTTTTGAGTGAAAAATGTTTTGATTATTAAGAATGATTATATATTAAGAAAAGTTGATATTTGAAAATATCTCACGCACAATAATCTTATCCATATATCAATTCAATTTACAGTTAAAGTTATGAAATTTTAACTAAATAGTCAAATTGCAGTTTAGTCTGGGACAAGGTATAGTGAATGATTTATGTTTTTTGGATGTTTTATTTTTTAGGGGAACATTCAGTCCTTGAGTGCTGCTGATCTCGACAGATATAAGGCTGATGTATGGCTTCTGTCTCCTCCTTGTCAACCTTATACTCGACAAGGTGGTGATCATGTTACAGCTGCTGACTATTTCTTTATCAGGTCCTCGAGATACATTTAAAATTATATTTATGGTTTAGGACTTCAGAAGGGTTCTAGTGATGCTCGGGCATCCTCATTTCTGAGAATTTTGGAATTGATACCTCAAACTTTACGTCCTCCAGTTATGCTTTTTGTTGAGAATGTTGTTGGATTTGAGGTATGTTTGATGATTGGAAATATAGACTAGTCATTTTACCATCTTCAAAATTGTTGACATTTGTTGCATCTGACTGCCTTGATTTTCTTTTGCAGACATCTGATACGCATGAGATAATGGTTGATATGTTGGAAGAAAACAACTTTGTTTTGCAAGAATTCATTTTGAGCCCGTTGCAGTTCGGCGTGCCTTATTCGCGTCCTCGATATTTCTGCCTGGTATCTCTCTTTCCTTACTTGTTAAGTACTCGGTCTATGCAACATATACATCTGTTTATAACCTCATACATGTATAGACATGTAATAGAGTTGATACTACGTCACACTACACAAGTCTATGTGAGAACATATTATTACTTTGCTCAGTAATGGAGTTTCTTCTATGGGATTAGCGAATCGCGGTGTTAGAAAGGCAAAATAAATACGAATTGTCAATTTTTCCATAAGGTTAAATTGAGCAGAGAATGAAACTGGTTGGAATTGGGTGGGGGTGAAGGGAGAGTTTCTTCATATGGGATCTATATCGTTTAGGGATGGGACACAGGGGAAGAGTACAGCTAGATGCTACTTTATCAAAGCATAAGTGACCCCCATGAGAGATCTCTAGTTTTCTGAGGAAAAAGAAAATCATTTTATGATTGCATCCTTTCTTAATCCCTTCATAGAGAATATAGTAACTGAAAGAAATGTCCGCTTCTGCTTTTGTTTTGCACCACTGTATAATTTTAAATTTGCATAATTGGGGCGCTCAATCAAGGTACCATTGTCTACAAGTTTTTACATTTTGCTTGAGGTTGTTGCTTCATATAATAGTCTTTCAACAAAGCTTAGTTGCTCCATGCCGCAGGCCAAGAGGAAACCTTTATCCTTCAGGCATCCAAAATTCAACAAGCAACTTCTCAGGGGACCTGGCCCTTTACAAGGAAACAACGATATAAGAAGCAACGGAGATGCTCGGTCACCAGAATGCTTGAGCGAGTTAATTCAACTTTGTCAGCCTGTCCATACTTTTCTTGAGTTTAAGGATCCAGCTAAAAGGTAAATTCTGATTCCTATTTTTTGCTTGTTATAATTTCTGAACTAACTGAGTAAATTGATAAAAGAAGCAGTTGCAGCTCTTTGGAACAGTATCTAGTCCCAATAAGCTTGGTCGAGAGATGGGGAAGTGCCATGGGTATCCATTCTACTATTATATGCTTTTAACTTTTTCCAGTTTGACTTCCTAGTTTGCCGAACATGTATACTTTTCCTTTCGATTGCAGATATCGTCTTCCCTGGTTCAAAGCGCTGTTGTTGCTTTACAAAAAGCTACTATCGCTTCGTAAAGGGCACAGGCTCCCTTTTGGCAACTGTCCAGGTATGATTTAGTATTCTGCCCTCTGTGAATGCTCTATTATGTGGGTCTGTTCTATTTTTTCTTTGTTATTGGCTGGGTTGGGGTTTATTTGTTGTTTCATATCTGGTGGTTACTGTAACCGTCTAAATGTAAATTTGGTATGTTGACTACGTGTGGTCACTCATTTTCTCCCACTCAACTCCTGTTCTCTTCTGCAGTTTGCCCTCTCCACTTTAATCTTTAGTTGGAAAACAGTATATACAGAATAATGTCTGCTTGATGATTATACGTCCTGCACCTGCTTCTGTTTCCTAAAATGTGCTTCTGAATGTTATGTCTGAAAAAATGGAGGGTGCTTTTTCCCCCCCTTCGTGTTATGTATACCAGACTTCTGTCATTCTGTGAATGGAGAACTTGTCGGTTATTTGTCAATCAAAAAATACCTGCAAAAGTGGAAGAATGATGGACAAGATTATCTCTAGATCTGGTTCTTCCTAACAATTCAATGATTGGTCAGTTGGAAGAGTAAAAAATAAAGCTTAAAAAACCCCTTTGTTGAGTGGCGAACTGATAAGAATGTATGAATATCTGATATGATAGGTGGCATATGAGCAGGGCAAAAGGGTGAATATATCTTTTTGCCACTGTAACATTGACAACAGATAATACTTCTTCAATATTGTAATTCATGATGCACATGACCCAATGAAGAAAATGGTTGATTGATTCCATTCGCTTAGCCATCCTTGTTTTGTTGTCTCCGACAAACTTTTCACTGTGATATTTAAGGATGGCTTCTCTTCCGTGCACCAGAGACCACCAGGTAGTGCTAGGGCTGACTCTTATTTGATTTTGGACATTGAAACAAAAATATTTACTTGCCAATAGGAATTTGTAAAACTTAGATGTACTTGATAGGAATTTCATGTACATGAGCGTATATGATATCTGCCAGATTAAAACCTCAGTTGTCAGTAATAGAGGAAACCTTGTACTTTGTTGTATATTGCTTGATAGAAATTCGGTTGCATCTTTTGTGCAAGAAGCAGGAGCCAAATGAAGATAAGACAGTTCCTCCTGAGGAACTTCAACTTAGATATTTTACCCCTCGAGAGGTTTGCTATTTACTTATCATGTTAAAATACTTCTGTATTTTCAATTCCAAGTACCAACTACCCTTCAATCACCATAACACAAACGACATCTATGGACTTGGTTGGAATATTACAGTATCATTCATATGGTGATTTGCTTCCTACGTCCTCAGGTTGCAAATTTGCATTCTTTTCCTGGAGAATTTGAGTTTCCACAGCATATCAGCCTTCGGCAATGGTATGTTTTCTGATATTCAGTCATTGTCATGAGCTAGGATTATGCATTAATCTACAGTCTTGGAGGTATCTGGTTACGTTTAATTAATGGAATTTTGCTTGAAATTCATCCCATCTTTTCCTTTTATCATCTAGGTGCTCATCTTGTCCTTGTCTTTTATGGTTCTGTCTGAAATGATTTGAATAGAAATTCATAATCCCAATCTATTGGCACCTTGGTAAATATATCCTGATCCCATTTCTGTGGCTAGAATGACACGGCTCTGAAAAGATAAACCCAGAGCATTAAGTTTTGTTTCTGTGGTCTAAATTGTGGTGGAGCTGTATATGCTTTATCTTCTAGCAATGACTTGCAGCTGTAGTTTACACCAGCTGTTATGAATTGGTAAATTATGGCTTTAATTGTTCATTTGGCAGTAATGGATAATCTTAATGTGAAGTAAATAATAAAAAATTTCTCTGGGTTTTCCCTTGTACATCTGTGAGAGCAAAGGTTTATAAGATTTTTAAATCTTCACGGTTCTTATTGTGAAGTAAATATTATCAGTTTCAAAATTAAGAGCTGTTTGATTTCAGTAACTGCATTATCTTATGAATAGTTTGGTGGGTAGTTCAAGAGGTGTCTTTGCTAATTTAAGTGCTGTTTATGGTCTGATTGTAGGCATCTCTGTTTAGGATATGTTTCCTGTGAAATTCCTCTTTGCTAGATGCTGGCATAGAGTGATACCGCCACTTCCATTCTGACATGCAAGTCTACTGGTTCCCGAACTAAATTGTTTCTCTTTACTGCAGTTATGCATTGCTCGGAAATAGCTTAAGCATTGGAGTGGTCGCTCCTCTACTCCACTATCTATTTTTACCCGAGCTGTATGACCTTTGAATATCGCCACTTGTCCGACACTTTCACTCTGTGACGGAGAGATTTTTGTACGCTTAATTAATATTTTAGAGAAAAGTGCATTTTAACCCTATGTTTTATTCGAAAGTGCAGATATGACCTTGTAAAATCTAAAAGTGCAAATATAACCTTGAACTTTGTTGACCAACATGTCAAAGGGTCAAATTGGTCGGAATTAGGTAAAATGACCATTATATCCCTTAATTTAAAAAATATGAAAAGACAATCTTAATCCACCTCTTTTTTCTCAGTCTTCAGCCCTACCCTCCCCTACCCCTTTCTTTTGCTGCCTGTCTCTGCCCGAAACACACACCCACCACCACCCCCCCCCCCCCCCCCCCCTCTTAAAATATTTTTGAGATGATCCCACCCCAACTTGAACTTGAACTGTTCATGAGGGCGCTTGCGGAGCTGCTCGGAAGAGGAATAATAGGGAGGCTGTAATCAAATTGTGGTTAGTGCTTCAAAGGCTCACTGGCCTTTGGAGTATCATCAAATCGACGACCTTGATCATCTCGCAAAACATTAAAACCAATGCCGATTCGATCTCCGATGCTGAATCAGATACATCGAAGAGACTCCAGAACGATTTGGGTGATGCTGCTGTGGTGTAGAGATTCCAATGATTTGGGTGGCACCTCGGCTGAGTGGATGAATTGGTGACGCGATTTGGGTGGACGAATAGTTGAGTGGATGATTTGGGTGATGCGATTGAGATGGCGCGAGTGTTGAGGTGGTGGCTGTGTATTCGCCGATTGAGGTGGCACGCCAGGCGTTGGTGTTGGAGTAGAGCTGGCTGGATCTTTGTGGCCATTCTTGGCGGAGCTAGGGTTGAGTGTTGGCAAAGGAGAACAGGGGTGCAACAGAGAGGTGTGGCGCTAGCTATGGTTGGGGGTGGGTTTTTGGCGGGCAGCAGAGGCACCGCTAGTGGCCATGGTTTGTTTGAAGAAGAAGAAGACTAGGAGGGGGGGGGGTTGTAGAATTGTCATTACAATTGTAGTTTTGAGTCTAGGGGCAATTTTGTCTTTTTATATTTGCTCAATAGGTGATTTCATTGAGCTAGCGTCAGAATTGAGCAAAATGGGTATAATTGCACTATTTTACAAAAACTTAGGGTTGATTTTGCACTTTCAAATTTTAAAAGGTTATATTTGCACTTTCTAAATTTAATATGGTCATTTTTACACATTTCCCTTAATATTAATTTCCAGACCTGTGGCGGATTTATCGATTTAGAAGTCTGCCATCTTACATTGCTTGCAACATCTAGTTTATAAATTGTAAGAAGCTTGCTAGTAACTACTTTGATTTCTACCGCAATGTAAACTATCACAGTTTTGTATGGTTTAGATCACTACAATGTAATGCTCTTATGACACTGTAAATGATTCCTCTAGCTGGAAGACTTCACCCCCGTTTGCTAGTTCAAATCTTCTACACTACTCTATTACGACACAAGTAGAACAACGTAGTTTTATAATCTTTGTATTTAAATTTTGGGTGAACGACTTGGGAGACCCTTGAGCTCCCTCTATCGCCCCCATTTAGTCCCTTATCTTTTTTTTGAACACTTTTGGCACTTTAGCTAACAAAACTGTAAAATCGTAGCCCTTTCGTCTAGTCAAAACGTTGACTTCAGTCAAAAGCATCAAATTTAAGGGCAAAGTAGTCATTTCCCATTTTCATTTTCCTTTTTCTTTTTTTCTTTCCTTTTTCCTTTTTCCCTTTCCCTTTGCCCTTCTGCCTTCTTGTCCTAACATCCTCACTCTCAAAGGACACCGTCCGCCGCTGCAAGAAGCGACGCCGCCACATGGAAGCCGTAGTCCATTCCCGCCACCACCGCAGACACACACTTCCTCCAGACATCCCCTCCCTTCCTTCCATCCGCAAAGTCTACCTCTAGCAAAACAACCTCTCAGGCGACATTCCTTCCAATCTCTTTCGCCGCCTCACCTTCCTCGATCCCTCTTTCAACTCCTTCACTGGCAACATCCCCAGTTCCATTCTGAACTTCAATCAACTCGCTACCTTAAACCTGCAAAACAACTCCCTCTCCGGCCCCATTCCTGATCTCAATTCTCTTTCCAGCCTCCGGCAGTTGAACCTCAGCTACAATAATTTCAACGCTCAATCCCAACTTCTCTCCAACACTTCCCCGCTTCCTCCTTTCAGGAAAACACACTACTCTGCGGAATCCCTCTTCAAAAATGCCGTTCCACTGTCTCACCATCGCCATCGCCATCGCCGTCGCCGTCGCCATCTCCATCGCCGTCGCCGTCGCCATCTCCGGCTCCAACACCGGCACTGTCCCTGCTCATGATTTTCCACCTTTCCTCATACAACCCCCTTCCTTCTCCCAAACCTAAAGCAACCCCGCCGCCACCCGCCCTCGTCACCACCCATCCAAGCCGGGCGCTGCTCGAATCGGCGGGAGAAAAGAAGAACAGGCCGATGCTGCTTGAATTAGAGAAAAGGAGAAGGAAGCAGGCGGCGGTGCTCGGAAAGGAGAAAAGGAGAAAAGGAAAGGAAAGAAAAGGAGAAAAGAAAAAAAAGAAAGAAAAGGAGAAAAAGGAAAAGGAAAAAGAGAAAGAAAAAAGGAAAATGAAAAAAGGAAAATGAAAAAAGGAAAATGAAAAATGAGAAATGAGAAAAGGAAAAATGGAAATTACTATTTTGCCCTAAAAATTGATATGTTTGACTGAAGTTAACATTTTGACCAGATGGAAGGGTCAAAATTTAACAGTTTTGTTAGTTGAGGGGACAAAAGTGTTAAAAAAAAGATAAGGGGCTAAAAGATGACGATGGAGGAAGTTCAGGTGCCTCCCAAGTCGTTTGCCCTTAAATTTTTTACTTTTATCTTTTTCAGTATAAGAGGTAAGCCTATTTAATTTTTTACATTTCCAACACTATTGATTTAGTGATTATGTTCATCCAGATTCTAATTTTTAAAAATAATTTTACCTAATTGTTACTAATACTAATATACATGAATATTACTTATTATAAATAAGTAATTAGGATATTTATATTTTATATATCTTATAGTTAAAATTTTATACTATAAATAAGTAATAGTAAAATTCATATTTTATCTATATATTATAAACAAGTAATAATATAAGAGATAGTCTTAGTAAAAAAAAAAAAAAATCAAAAAAACAGATCTACTGTGGGTGAAATTAGAGTGAGTTACTACGTGTACTTTTTCTCATCGCTAAATCCACTGATCGGCGTTCCACCATCGCCATGGACAGATCAGGGAACAAGCGCGGAAGGAAGAAGCTAATGGTTCAGCTTGCAAGGGAGGAAATCAAAGAAAGCGTGGGGAAAAAGAATGTTTTGTGGGAGAAAAGAAGGTGCATAATGGAGAAAAAATGAAGGAGATCAATGCAATGAAGAAAACTGAGGTGAAAGATAGAGTTCAACTCTCTACTCAATCTGAAACCCCAGGGGAGGAAAATAAAAAAGAGAAGGGGATGGAAACTACGGCTAGGAAAAGGCTATCATGGGGTGAACAAGCAGAGGCAGAAGAAGCTAAAAGTTGGTCATCTATTTTCGAAAACTAGAAAGAAATAAAAAAATATCAATGTAAACATTGATGGAATGGAGTTAGGGAAGATAACAGATGATGATGTGGAAGAAGGAGAGAAGCAATGGGAAAAATTGTGTAGCCTGCAAAACAATGGGATGTAATCCCCCATTCAAGGTACATAAGAGATTTCTATTTAGAATCCGGAGTAAAAAAGTAGTTAAAGTTTGGAAACTGAATAGAGACATATTTATGGTGAGATTAGCTTCTAAAATAGTCTGTGATGAAATTGTGGAATTGGGGATGGTTCTTTTTGATGGAAAACCAATGATTCTGAAAATCAGGGAAAAAGATTTGGATTTAAGTGAGCCAGAATCTGTGCCTGTGATCTGCACAATCACGCATGCTTTAACCAATGCATTTGACATAGTTTTTAGTCGGTTTTAGTTGGTGGATTACTAGTATTAGTTGAGTTTACTTGTCTAAATCCCGCCTTTTGTAAACTTAATTGGTATTAATGGACATCTTGTATCCTTGGGCTCCTTGATCTTCCTTGTGATCATCTTTAGTAGGTCGCCCGTGGGTACTTTTTGGTTACATTCTATGTGAAGGCTGTTTGCAAGGACGGTAGAAGAGGCAAAGGCCATTCACATTAGAATGGTGGAAGATGAAGGCCACAAACATCAATGCGTGGTAGAAAGAGATTGAAGCCAAAGATAGTGAATCGTGGTACAAGGAGTGTTGCCTTAGTCCGAGAACGCTCCAGGAATAATTAGCCTTCAAGGTTGGTTCCATTGGATTCGTCTTCTCGAGTACTACAAAATTTATTACTAGAACTCCCGATTCCGACTAACGGTTCATCCGTGGCAAGCAAACGAAGTTCAGCCAACGAAGCACCATCGTCTGGTCATGGTCTGCCCATGGTCAAGCACCAGTGACCCATAACAAAGCACATGACCCACACTACACAAGGGACACTAGAGGATCTGTGAAGACCTGCACGAGACCTTAACGAAGCAAAGTGCCAGGCCGTGACAAAGACCCCAGATCATGTAGCTTGGAGATGAAGAATTGAAGATTTGGCTAAGTATGGAGCCAGGGCGTGAAAACCTTCACGGACCGAGGGAAAACTCTGAGCAAAAACTGTGTACTATTCGCGGTCCGTGACAATCTTCACGGACCGTGGCATGAGACCTGCTTCACGGACCGCACCAGATCCCACAGATCGCGGCTATGAATGTTCACGGACCATTCAACATCTAGGGCCCCGGGCTTGCATGTTTTGCGGACTGTGACATCCGTGCCAGTCCGTGAACTTTGGCGGCTGACCTAGGGTTTTTCTATGTTGGGCCTATTTTTAGGCCTAATCTCCTACTACTATATATAGGAACCTTAGTCTTCTACTAAACTATTAGGAGGTAGATTAGTAAGTAGAATAGAAGTAGGCATAATGTAGGTTAGTTTTTCTCTCTAGTTTAGATAGAAGGAAGATGAGAGTTCTTCTTCTTCTCCTTCCTTTTTCTCTTTCTTATCTTTTTCTTTTCATCTTATTTTCTAGATCCATGGCATCTAACCTAATATTTTCCATGGATCTAACTTATGTAGGTTGATTTTTAGCTTGAGATTCGTTTTGGCACTTGGCATATTCTAAATGCTTATAGAGATTCATTAGATTCACCCTATCCTTGTGTTTATGATATTATTGTGATTGTTCTTTAATGTTATAAATGCATGAATACTACACCACATATAAGCACACACTTTGGGCTATATTCATGTATAGTGAAATTATTGATGCCCCCCTGGGAAGAGAAACCTGGATGTTGGAATGGGTATGGGAGAACACGTCCACGTGGGTGTGTGCACGGGGGATTCGAGAATGCTCTGACCTATTTGCCGTCACACCAGTCTTAGCTGACTTCGTAACTGTTGTCTGAGAGGTTGCAGGTAGAGATAACTAATAGTAGCAAGCTAGGTGTTGTGTTGAAATTCTAGTATCACAGATAAGGTGCCTACGAACCTTGGGCCTAGCGTATATAGGACCCAAGGGGAGTAGCTGCATTCGTGGTGGAAACCCGAGATGTAATAGTGCGGGGAGAAACAGACCTCCAACGATGGTCGGACCTCGTTGTACTCCCCTAATTACGATGGCAGTGTCGATGAAGGGTTGATAGTGCACCCACCGTGACAGGGTTGGGGAAGTGTATGCCATCGGCCACACCACGTGTTGTGAACACACTGATAAGTATTTTTTATGTCTATATATGAATGAATCGATGATTGAAGCATTAGAAAAACCATGTTGCTAAATGATTCCCAAGTGCCTAGTATAAATAGTTTACTTATTTGTTAATTTCATGCTTTGTAGTTGTTAGTTGAAAATACCAACACCCCCCTATTGCATGTTTACACTACTAGTTTTTCCTTTCACTCGTGCGAATTGACAACCCATAAGAGGTTGTGTTTCTAACTAGTACTTGAGCCCTAGCATCCTTGTGGAAAAATCCAGAGCTTGCCGCTTACTACCCTTGGTAACTTAGCAGTGAGAACGAGTGCAAAATTATAAATCTCTATCTTTGACCCATAAGCCCTTCACCTGGGTTAATTAGCTACCATTAACGACCCTGGGTGGAGGCAGGTCAAATTTTGGCACCCCTGCCGGGGATGCTTTTCAGTTCAAGTATTAGTTGAGAATAACGTGTTAGTGAGTAGTTAGTATTGCTTTTATCTTTTTCTTGTTTTTGTTTCCCGGAGTAGGTATTGCTTGAGTTCTTGGTGAAAACCGAGGACTCTTGCACTACGATTCCAAATTTTGTGTGTTTTCTTTGTTGGGGCATGATAGAAAAAAGATAAAAAAATGTGGGAAAACACTCAATGGAGGGCACTTTTTAGGGTGCATCATTGTGATCATCCTATAGAGTGTTTCCCAAGGTTGAGTGAGTATGGGAGAAGAATGGCTCAAAGAGCGAGATTTGTAGGATATGTCATTGCGACCACCCTACGGAGTCTTGCTCTTAGATGAGCGAAAATGAGAGAGAGGTAGGAGCTGTTGGGTTCCAAGGCCGATGGGATTCGAGATTGTTATCCATACCACGAATCTCTAAATTTGAGGTTTAGTGGTAACTCAAATTCGTGGTATGGAAATGCATTGGGAAACCAAAACGTTGGGTTAGATAGTTGGATTTCACCAACTTACCCAATGCCCCAAAACCAATCCCTAGGATTGGTTCCCAAATCGGATTGTGTGGAAATTTTGCAAGCTATAGCTAATGTGACTAAGAGTAGTGATTTACTCCAATCACAAATGCTTAGCGAGATTAGCGATTTGGGAACTCAACTATTCTCAAACATTGAGAAAGTTGAAGGGCAAGTGCTTAATTTGATGAATAGGGTGAGCCAACTTGAAACCCAATATTTCAAAAATGAACCATCCCTAGTTGAATGTGAAACTTTGGTAGATGAATCTTAAGGGGATGTCGAATGGTTGGTTGAGAGTGAAGAAGTCAAGGAAGGGGTGATTGTACTTAGTTTTCCATATTACCTATTTACTAAATTATTTTTTTAGTCCCCTACAAAGTATCTTATACCATGTTTTGGTCCCATTTGTAAATCAACCCTTACACGGTACCCAACAAATTCAAAATAATTTTTTGGTCCCCAAAGTTGGTTTTTAGGGAAAGTCAATGGTAAACTTGGTCAAAATATGTAAAATAACCATTATACCCCCAAGTTTAAAAATTTAAAAATAAAAAAACTTCTTCGGCTTCTTCGTCTTCTACACTTCGTCTTCCGCGCCTCTCCAAAAATAGAGAATTCTACAAATCATTTCCTCCCAATCTTTCCACTTTTTTCCTTCTCATCGCCCGTCGTTGTCGCTGGCCGGTTTCTTCGCCCACCGTCATCAGTTAACTCATCCAGTTTCAGAATCTTTTGGTTCCCATCTGGCTTAACCCGACCCGAAGACTTCGTGTTCTTCTGGGTCAACCCGCTTCGGATCATACCCGTACCCGCCTTCACCGGCGACATGGACCTCCTGCCTGAGCTTTCGCGAAACTGTAAAAAACCTGAGTTGGCTTCATGGAGCATCGATCGAGAATCTCTGTGAGACCATCACTCCCAGTTCGTCGACCAAGTCAGCTTCCATGGACTCGTCCGCCGTCACTCCTAGGAGGGAACTCGTGGAGAGCTCCAGTATTTCCTGGAGAAAGGTGTATTTCCATGGACCCGTCTGCCGCAAAAGGTGTATTTCCTTACAATCGTTAATTGTTAATATATTTTGAAGGACCCCTCTCAAAAAACTGCAAGAAGGGAGCATCAAACTCTAGAAGTGGTGTCGAACTTGAGGGATTAGAACTCCATGGAAACCGATGGCTAGTTCGTAAGCACCAGCGGTTAGCCACATCGGCGCCGGCGATGGTGAAAAATAAATCAAAAGAAAAAGAATTAAAATTAGGAATTTTTAATTGAAATATTTTTAAATTAGTAAAATTACTATTATACCCCTGGTTATACTGGAAAACCACTTAGTCTTGCCTGAAAATCACCTATGGGGACCAAAGCATATTGTTTTGAATTTTTTGGATACCGTCTAAGGGTTGATTTGCAAATGAGGGCCAAAACATGGTATAAGATACTTTGTAGGGGACTAAAAAAAAATAGTCTTACCTATTTTCACCCCTACCTCCACCTATATAACCAATTCCCACATTTTTGGAAACCTTAGAGGAAACTATAAGGAAGCCAATTGAATATTCTAAGCTTCCAAAGCACCTATTCTCTCTAAGGTTGACTCCTCCTCTACTATATCTTCCTCTTGGAAGATTCTTACCCTCTGCTCTTCATTTTTGGCTATCTAAGGTGATGGGGTACATACATGCACCCTATGGATAACATTAGGGTCGTGTCGACGACCTTAAATATACGGAGCTTCTAGGGAGGCAACCCGAGTTTTGAAAAATTAGATTAGTTTGATGTTTTTGGTATGTTTTCCTATTTGTAGCTTTTTGGTTTTTTGGGACACTATTACACTTGGTGTGCAGGTTTGTTTTTGTAGAAAGCTTATGGTTCATGGAGGAAGGTGAGCAAATGGGGAGTCCAACTCATGAACCATGTAGACGTACATGGTTTGTGACGCTCAAAATGGTGAACGAGGAGAACCAAACCCCAAGTTCATGGGCCGTGTAGATGTGCCTGACCCATGAAGCTCACATACTTTCCTACACCACCCAATCACCATTTCTTCCCTACCACCACCCAATCACCACCAAAATACCACCCAAAACCCACCTACCCTCAAAACCCTTGAGACATACACATCGATACCTAAGAGGTAACTCTCCATTATAATTCAATTCCTTACTCGATTTGTGATGCATGATAGTGGTTAGATTGAACTTTCTTGATTAGAGGTTTGGGGTAGTATATTGATGGTGATGGTAGTTTATTCTTTACATTCCATGATTGTGCCATCAAGGGTAGATTTTAGTTTTCTTTTTCATTATAAGTGCTCTTCTATTTCTTTCCCTTGTCATATGTTCTTTGATTTTGTATATGCATTGAGGACAATGCAAGCTTTAAGTGTGGGGAAGGGGATTAGATAGCACTTATGATTTTTAGTTGTTTCTATGTAGTTAATAGCTCTTCAAAGAGCATTTTGAAAAATTGATTTTTTTAAAATCTTGACAATTCGAAAACCCGAAAGGGCGACTTGCGTAACATTAGGAAAAGCCCGGATAGGTCAAAATATCTAGGTAAAAGTGAGAGGCTTAGCCCGGCTAGACTTACGAGTCTAGGCAAAAGTGAGAGGCCTTGTGGAAAAAGGTGAGTGATGAGCACGTTTTGTGAGATAAAGCTAGGATGCAAATCCAAAAGGGCTCTTAGGTAAAATGAGAGAAATTGAGAGAAAAAAGAAAAAATAGAAACAAGAAACTAGGTTGACGATACACTGGACTCCTTGGTTGTAACTAGATCGAGAATCTTAAGTTATCCCTATGTTGCAACTAAGTCGGCGGCTTTTGGATTTTCTTGGTGGATTGTTTTGCTTGAATATTACTCTTTGATTGCTTTTGGGACCACTTTGGGAAAAGTAAGCTTGGTTTATTCCGATCTTTTGTCACTTATCTTTTTCCATAATATTTTCTTTCTTTGGGTGGTTTGGTTGCTTTAGGAACTTTGGGGAGTGTGATAGTTGTGAGGATTTTCACCTTCTTGGGGGAACTAGGGTAGCTTGGGAATAAGTTGAATGCATTGGCTATTTTTGCATGCTTCATTCTGCTTGAACCTTTTTCTTTGATTTTATTTACTCGAGGACGAGTAAAGGTTTAAGTGTGGGGAGTATGATTGGCACCATTACACATTCTTTAACCAATGCATTTGAAATAGTTTTTAGTTGGTTTTAGTTGGTGGATTGCTAGTATTAGTTGAGTTTACGTGACAAGGGGTTTAGACTGCCATGTCTGGTTTTCCTATCTAAATCTCACATTTTGTAGACTTAATTGGTACTAATGGACATCTTGTATCTACGGGCTCCTTGATCTTCCTTGTGATCATCTTTAGTAGGTCGCATGTGGATACTTTTTGGTTACATTCTATGTGAATGCCGTTTGCAAGAGCGGTAGAAGATTGAGGGCCATTCGCAAGGACGGTAGAAAGGGGAAGGCCATTCACAATATAATGGTAGAAGATGAAGGCCACAGACATCAATGTATGGTAGAAGGAGATTGAAGCCAAAGATAGGTGGCATCGAAGCTCAAGACGGCCAAAGGAGAAAAATGGTGAATTGTGGTCCAAGGAGTGTTGCCTTAGTTCGAAAATGATCCAGGAAGAATTATCCTTCAAGGTTAGTTCCATTGGATTTTTCTTCTTGAGTACTATAAAATTGACTACTAGAACTCCCGATTTAGACTAACGGTTCACCCGTGGAAAGCAAACGAAGTTTAGCCGACGAAGCACCAGTGGCCCATGATAAAGCACACACCCTGAACTACACGTGGAACACCAGATGATCCGTGAAGACCTGCACTAGACCTTCACGAAGCAAAGTTCTGGGGCATGACAAAGACCCCAGAGCGTGGAGAATTAAAGATTTGGCTAAGTATTGAGCTGGACCATGAAAACCTTCATGGACCGTGGGAAAACTCTGAGCAAAAACCGTGTACTGTTCACGGTCCGTGACAATCTTCATGGACCGTGGCACGAGACCTACTTCACGGACCGCTCCAGATCCCACGGACCGCAGCTTTGAATGTTCATGGACCGTGCCAAATCTAGCGCCCTGGGCTTGCATGCTTCACGGACCATGACATCCGTGCCGGTCCGTGAACCTTGGCGGCTGACCTATGGTTTTGCTATTTTTGGCCTATTTTGGGCCTATTTTATACCCAATCTCCTAATAATATATATAGGAGCCTTAGTTTTCTACTAAACTATTAGGATGTAGATTAGAAAGTAGAATAGAAGTAGGCATAATGTAGATTAGTTTTTCTCTCTAGTTTAGATAGAAGGAAGAGGAGAGTTCTTCTCCTTCCTTCTTCTCTTTCTTATCCTTTTCTTTTCATCTTATTTTCTAGATCCATGGCATCTAACCTAATATTTTCCATGGATCTAACTTATGTAGGGTAGATTTTTAGCTTGGGATTCATTTTGGCACTTGGTATGTTCTAAATGCTTATTGAGATTCATTAGATTCACCCTATCCTTGTGTTTATGATATTATTGTGATTGTTCTTTAATGTTATAAATTCTTGAATACTACACCACACATAAGTACACACTTTGGGCTATATTCATGTATGGTGAAATTATTGATGCCCTATTGGGAATAGAAACCTGGATGTTGGAATGGGTAGGGGAGAACGCTTCCGCGTGGGTGTGTGCACGGGGCATTCGAAAATGCTCTGACCTATTTTCCTTTGCACCAGTCTTAGCTAAATTCGTAATTGTTGTCCGAGAGGTTGTGGGTAGAGGTAGCTAATAGTAGCAAGCTAGGTTTGTGTTGAAACCCTAGTATCACAGATAAGGTGCCTACGAACCTTGGGCCTAGCGTATATGGGACCCGGGGGAAGTGGTTACATTCGTGATGGAAGCCCAGGGCATAATAGCACGGGAGAGAAATAGACCTGCAATGATGGTCAGACCTCGTTGTACTCCCCTAATTACGATGGCAGTGCCGATTGAGGGTTGCGAGTGCACCCACCATGACAGGGTTGGGGAAGTGTATGCCATCGGCCACACCATGTGTTGTGAACACACTGATAGATATTTTGCATGTCTATATGTGAATGAATCGAGGATTGAAGCATTAGAACAACCATGTTGCTAAATGATTCCCAAGTGCCTAGTATAAATAGTTTACTTATTAATTTCATGCTTTTAGTTGTTAGTTGAAAATACCAACCCCCCCCAATTGCATGTGTACACTAGATGGCCTCCCGCAAGGGCAGTGGTAGACAAGAAGGCCACAACATAAAGCATGGTAGTAGATGGAAAGAAGCCGGAAAAAGAGTGGAGTCGAAATAAAGTTCTCAAGATGAATGATGACCACATCAGCTGATATGGCCATGCCAGAAGGTACTAGCACGAGGCACCTGATGCAGCACAGCCCGTGCCAGAAGGCACTAGCATGAGGCGCCCGGTGCAGCACGACCTGTGCTAGCATCCCTTGGCACAAGGCCATCGCTCAACATGGCCCGTGCCAGCAGCCCTTGGTACGAGGTCCTCACCCAGCATGGCTCATTCCAACCTCCCTTGGCACGAGCCGGCAGCCCAGCACGACCCGTGTCACCCAATGTCCCAAATTGGCTAAGTATGGATGTAGGCTGTTTACCTTAAAATGTCCCGTGTCGTTTCAACTCAAAATTCAAAGATCAGCTGATGGGGTTTGACGTTCTACATGGTCGCGCCATCGTTTTTCCTCAGAAATTGATTCCCAGCCAATGCCCCATGAAGTTCCACACGGCTCGTGCCACTTCCAGTTGACGGCCCGCACCAAACGATGTGGGCACGCATGATCAAAAGCCAAGGGCCAAGCCCTAGCTGATGGTCTGTGTCAGGCGCACAGTCTGTGCCAAGTCCATGCCAAGGGTTTCTAGCACGACCGTTCCAACCAGCACAACCCGTGCCAGAGCCACCCAGTACGACCTGCCAGCAGCGCCCAACACGACTGCGCCACACAAAGCGGCCTGTGCCGTTTGCAGCTGTTAGGGTTTTTGGCCTATTCTGGGCCTTTTCAAGGCCTATTAATCTCATACTATAAATATAAGCCTATGTATATTAGGGTTTAAGTTTTGGCTACATTTTAGATCACTTTATATTCTTGAAGAGCATTTTGGAGAGAGAGTGTGAATAACCCTTCTCTTTACTTTTATTTATTTTCTTCTTGATTTTGCCCAAGGGAATTGAATCCAATGAAATACTTGGGTTCAATGCTTAGGGATTAGTTAATTTACTTGGGGACTATATTTGTATTCATGATTTGGTGTATATTTTGGGAGATTCTTTAGATTTACCTATTTTCATGTGTTCATGATATTATATTGGTTTGTTCTTCATATTCTTATCAATTGCATGAATGTCACCGATCTGCACCATTATACATGCGTTAACTAATGCATTTGGCACACTTGTTATTATTTTTCGTTTGGTTGTTTGCTAGTTTTAGTTAGGTTTACGAGACAAAGGGTTTAGATGACCATTGATGGTTTTCTTATCTAAATCCCGAGTTTTGTACACTTAATTGGAATTAATGGACACTTTGTATTCATGAGCACCTAGATCTTCCTTTATAATCTTACTAGTAGGTGTCTTGTGAGTATTTTATCATCATTTTGTAGAAGGCCATTAGCAAAAATGGTAGTAGATAGTAGAAGGCCGCTTGCAAGAGCGGTAGAAGATAGTAGAAAGCCACAAGCAAAAAAGCATGGTAGTAGATGGAGAGAAGCTTAAAAAGAGTGGAGTCAAAGTTCAACTTATAAAGATGAAGGACGACCGCATTAACCGACACATTCCGTGCCATCCGACAAAGCAGTACCAGAAGGCACCAACACGAGCCGCGTGGAGTAGTATGACCTGTGCCAGAGGGCATCAACATGAGGCATCCGGTCCAGCACAGCCCGTGCCAATGCCCCTTGAAGCATTTGTTATTTAGTATCCATGTGTTCTTAATGCTATTTTTTGCTTCATTTATGCCATGGGAGGTTTGAGAATAGGAAGTGTTTGCATGATTGAAGTGTTAGGGTGTTAGGAAAGTGACAAATTCCTTAGCTCCTTTGCATGAAAGTCTAAGAACATGAACTTAGAACTTCTCGAGTATAATGTGTGGTGATTCTTGCTAGATAAGTTTGTTAATGTGGATTGTTCTCATACTTATCCTATAGATGCAATGCAAGATTGAACCTTGAATGTAGTTTGTTCTAGGTTTAGCCTAATGAATGCTATGTTTGGTTAAATGGCCATGTCTTTGGTAGAAGGCTTGTCGTTGTCAAATCTATGGTCCTTCGTTATAATGCCATTGATGAGATACCCCTATGTTCGTTGCTTGTCTAGGGTGATCATCAATGAGGTTTGCAAATGGTCGTTGTTTGTCTTTGCAAATTACTATTAAGAATGAATGAATGTTGATCTTCCATTGGCATTCCCCATAGGTAACAAATGTGATAGGATGAGTGAATGGTTCAATGATCTATATTAGGTTTGGAAGTGGATATCTATTGCCCCAAAGACTTTGTCTTTTGCAGTTTTAAAACCCTTTTTCTTAGTTTTGTTTGATGATTAGCATAGTTACTTGACCTTGCTAGTTATCTTGTCTTTTAACTTTCATAGCTTAGGACCACCACAACCCACCAAAACCCCCAATTTACATGCTTTTATATGTGTATATATATCTACTCCTAACATAATATCAACCATTTGTGCTTAAACGCTTGAGAAAATCCCCCTTCTTCATGGACGACCCCAACTTGCCGCTATCTACTTAGTTGTAGATAGTTCATGGTTTTTCAAAGGTTATTTATGGAAAAGGAGATTGTTCATTCTGGAATGCAAACTGGTCAGGAAAAGGTGCTCTGATTTATGAATGGCCCCAAGATGAGGAAGTTCCTTTCCCTGACATATCTCTCAATTATTTTATAATGAACAAAAACTTTTACCTGAATATCTTGGAGCCACACTTGGCTACCAGTACAATGCTAATCTTGCAGGATGCAAAAAGCACTCACTTACATGAGGATAGGCTAATCTGGACTGTTTCAGTTGATGGTGAATTTAATACTGCCTCTGCTTATAAGATTTGCAGACAGAAAGGAGCAACTGTAAGACAATTACATAAGGTATGGTCACACTTTATTCCTGCAAAAATGTCTGTTTTAGTTTGGAGAGCACTTAATGGAATCTTACTTTTTGACAATATCCTCTGTAAGATAGGCTTTTCTCTAGCTTCAATATGCCCTATGTGTAGGAAGCATTCAGATTCTCTAAATCATTGTTTTAACTCATGTCCTTTTGCTATTGCAATCTGGAACAAAGTGAACTTACTTTTGCATATTAATCAATCAGTTTTTGGGAGCTTTAAGAACAGAATTGACTTCTATTTGTCTATCAGAGCTGAATCTTTGATCTGGTCCAACTTGATAATAGCATTTATAATGGTCACATCTTGGTCAATATGGACATATAGGAACAAGAAACTGTTTGAAAATCTATCTTTCTCTGTGGAAACATGTTTTCTGAATGTTAAAGATCAGGTTTACCAAATTTTTAATGCTAATCCACAAAAAGGTAATCTTGATAAACATAAGTATTTAATACAAAATGGAATCATTCCTGTCCCCCATCAGAAAAATAAGAAGTTGATCACAGCAGTAAGATGGGAAAAACCAACTGTTGGGTACAAACTCAACACAGATGCAACATGGAAACCTGATTGTGAGTCAACATGTGCGGTTATAATTAGGGACTGGAGGGGAGATGTGATTAAGTTAAGAGTGAACCATTTTAATGCTGACTCACCTTTACATGCAGAACTTATTGGTATCCACTTTGCTTATCAATTAGGTTTAGAACTTGAACTATATTCTTTCACAATTGAGACAGATTGTCTTACTGCTATTAAAGGAATTCAAAATCCAAAAGGAAGTCCCTGGAAAATCTTCTCACTGTGCAGCACCCTGAATGAATGGAATGAAGGAGCTCTGATTCATTATATCCCTAGGGAGACTAACTTAGCAGCAGATTTTATGGCTAAACATGCTAAGGAAAAAAAACTATCTGGTGATCTAGATTTAGGAAATATACCTCCTTTTCTTAGAGGCCTGTTACTGTTGGATAAATCTGGGGTGCATGGAATCAGAATAGGAACCTAATAGTGCATAGCTAGTGGTTACAGTATTTATGGTAGGAGCTGATGTTTATACTATAAAATCTCTTTTCGACTGGATACTGCTCTCTATTGTTTGCTGTTTTTCAGATGAGGTGGCCATGAATATACACAGCTTAGGAAGGTTACAAACTGATCAGTGGAAATGGAAAAACAGCTTGTTAGGAAGGATTATATCTCAACTCAAAGAGAATCAAGCGAGGAAGATACATTGAGGCTTACTATCTGAGGCTTCTTCTCTAAGTTCTATGATATCATAGGAAATTTTACATTACAAAGACCCTTCTGTTTGGCAGGAACATTATCGACAAATAGGAGTCTCGTTTTTGTACGATTCTTCGACCTGTTTGTGATGTTTCTGCTTCAATTTTAGGGTACATTGGGGCTCTTTAAGCCATTTTTTGCTTTAGTGATGATATTCACATACCTATTAGATATAAGTGAACTTTACTTTGAATATACATTCCTTGGAATGACTGTTGGTTAATTATCGATGTAATGTAACAATTAGTGCCTATTTGGCTCATTTTATCGGTTTGGGGAGCCAATATATTCCCCCCATCTTAGGATGGTTTAAATTTTTTTTAAAAAAAGAAAAAAAAGTAGATAGTAAGCATAAAAGAGCTTACAAATATTAACTTTGAGAGGTATGGAAATGACCTCCCAGTAGCCTTTAAGAATGGGCAATGCCACTAGGTCTTTGTCTAAAATATATGCTTCTCTGGGTGAATGATCAAGAGGTTGGATGGAAGAAGTCCATGAATGAGTCACATGAGCATATTCGTGAGTTAAAAAGATTTTTTGCAGGACAAAATGACCTTATTCAACAGCAGCTGCTAAGTTTAGTTAAAATGATTGGTCAACAAGAAGAAGTAAAGAATTTTACTGTGAGTAAGACGCGTGAGGCTTATCAGATAACCGGTATCATATATACGAAGTGTTCTCGTATTGATAAATTATTAGATCTCCTGAAAAAGAAGCAGGATGATGCGACCATCTTTTCACATGTTCCGCAGGGTGGCAAAGCAGGTTTGATGAACAGTTCACTTTGAATACCCAAATGCGTAGTGATAATGATCACCTTCACGCCAAGTGCGAAAGCCTTGATTCATGTGTTCATCAACTTGAGCAAGCTTGTGCTGATTATAAAGATAAAATGAAGGCAATTTCTGCGGGGCCTCGTAGTTCCGTTGGTCATGGTGATTTGACTATTAATATTGGTGGTCAGAGGGTTAATTTTTCTGAGTCTGTTTGGTCTCATATTTTCCAGTTACAGGAGGAAATACGTAATTTGGAGAAGGCAAACAAATCTATAAAGAGACCGTTGACCTTATGAGTATGTAGCTTGATTGTGAATAATTTGGTCCTATAACTGATTTTAAGGCTTATTATGCTAAATATCTTGATCGTATGGAACAAAGTGGTCAAACTCGCCATCCTGCTTACTTGCATATGAAATGGCATTACGATCATATTATGTCTAAGGAACATCAGGCCGCGCAATCCCGTCGCTGTGGTGGCTCTTCAACTTTTGGGTCCTCTCGCGTATCAAGGCGTAGATGATTTATATTTTTATTTGATGTAATAATTTTCTCCTCCAAATGTTTAAAGTATTATTCTCATTTTTGTTCCAGTTTTTAGAAGTCGATGCATTTGCTTCTGACTAATATAAAACGTTGCGTTTTCACTTGTATTTTCGTGTGTTTGCTTGCAAGATCTACTAGTCCCTTTTGACACTGTTTCTGTGGGCATCTTCGCCCTATTGCAAGATCTGTAGCTTGAAAAATTATGAATTTGTATTGTGCGAAGCTGCAAGATCTATTGCTTGCATTTGTCGCTGTCCTTGTGGACATATTTGCCCTATTGCAAGATCTATAGCTTGCAAAATTGAAAATTTGTATTGTGCAAAGCTGCAACATCTATTGCTTGCTTTTTTCGTTGTCTCTGTGGACATATTTTCCCTATGTCAAGATCCATAGCTTTCAAAATTGAAAATTTGTATTGAGCAAAGCTGCAAGGTCGATCACTTGCTTTTGTTGTTGTTTTTGTAGGCATATCTGCCCTATTGCAAGATCTATAGCTTGCAAAAATGAAAATTTTTATTGTGCGAAATTGCAAGGTCTATCGCTTGCTTTTGTAGCTGTTTTTTGTTGGCATATTTGCTTTTTTTCAAAATCTATGGCTTGCGACTACACAACTGTATATGTTCATGATTATGATATATTGTATTTTGTTCTTTTTTGCTAGTATTTCCAAAGACCTTGCATAAAATGTATATGAACGATAGCATGAAAGATTTGGCTCATAAGACCTTTTTTTGATATTGATTATGTACGATCACGATGATATCGTGCGAAATTCCAAATAACGATACCAACAATGAGAATGCTGCCAATGATTATATCATGGCTCCTGTACAACTAAGTTTCTCCTATCGCTAACTAAGGTCCTAAACATAGAACTTCCTTAGGTTGATCACATGCCAAGTGTTCAGGATGCTACTGCCAACCAATCTTTCTAACTCATAGCAATTGGATTGGTGTGCTTTTGTTACCCTGTACGGGCCTTCCCATTTTGGGTATAACTTCCCTTCTTCTTTTGCCAAACTTGATTCATTCTTTCGTAGAACTAGATCGCCATTTTGAAACTATGTCTCCTTGACATTTTCAGTTAAGCTCTAGCCATCATCGCCTTGTACTTTGCCTCTTTGATTGTTGCGTGTTGCTTTTTCTCCTCGAGTTCATCCAAATCCAATCTTATTTTTTATGGATTATAGTCTTCATTGTATTTTTCCACTCTAAGGATTTAGTTCCCAATTTAAACTGGTATGAATGTCTCATGACTATAAACCAAGTTGTATGGTGTTTCCCCAATTGGTTCTCTTACTGTTGTTCTGTATGACCACAGTGTGTTGGGTATCTCATCTACTCAACCAGTTCGCTTTCCCTTTGGTCTTTTTTGGATTCCTTGGACTACTAATCTGTTAGTGACCTCCACTTGGCCGTTAGCTTGACGATGAGCTACAGGCGTAAACTTCTACACTAGCAAACTCTCCACATATATATATATTTTATCAACTGTTCCTCTCGTACATCATAATCTCCACACACTTGCTATACTACTATCTGGGAGTTACTAAAGCATTTAACGCATTTCACTTTCATCTTAATCGTGAGGTCCAACCCGCATACTTGTGCTTCATACTCGGCTTCTTTGTTGGTGAGTGGAAAATTGAATTGCAGCAAATATTTGCGCTCTCCCTCGTCTGTATCTACCAATATAATCCTGCACCATAGCCTTCTTTAATGGATGCCCATCAATGAATAGTTTCCACAAGATGGATTCTCACTTTGATTTCCCTTTGTCTACTCTAAGATTCTGTGGTGTACTTGCTTCTTGTGCATCTGCGCTTGTCATTTCTGCAATGAAATTTGCTAAAACTCGCGCCTTTGTTGCAGTCTGCTGCTGAAACTAAATGTTGTAATGTCTCAATTCAAGAGCCCATTTAATCAATCTACTAAATGATTTTGGCTTGCTCCAAATATTCTTGATTGGGTGGTTAGTATACACAACTATGCGATGACTTTGAAAATAACTTCACAATCTTCTCACTGAGTAGACTAATGCGAGAGTTAACCTTTCAATGGGTAAGTAAGATATTTATGCACTCTGTAGTATCCTACTAATGTAGTATACTGGCACTTGCCTCTGCCCTCCTTAACACACCTAGACCAAACTCACTGGTTTTGTTGAAACTGCCAAGTACAAGTATAGAGTTTCTTCTGGTATTGGTGGATTTAACGTTGGCAACTCCTTGAGCCGTTCCTTCAACGAATCATATGCTTTATATCTATCTTCATTCCATGCGAACTTCTTTGACTTTTTGAGAATATTGAACAGCAGGAAGTGTTAGTCATCAATTTTGGAGATGAACGTGCTAAGTGCCGCTAGTGATCCCATCAATACCTTTACTTCTTTGATTGTTCGCAGTTGGGGGAGATCAACTATTGCTTGCAAAATGCAGTGTCGATTACTCTTTGATATCTGCATTCTTTAGGCCAAATAGAATCTTCACATAGCAAAACACTCCAAAGCTTGTTTTGAAGGCTATCTTTTCTGCATCTTCTGTGTTCATCAGTATTTCGTGGTATCATTTAGATGCATCCAGGAATGCTAGGACTTCGTACCCTGATATAGCTTCTACTAACTGGTCAATATTAGGAAAATGATAGTAGTCTTTTGGGAATGGCTTGTTCAGATCAGTGAAGTCTATACATATCCTCCATACCATGTCCGCATTTTTTTACCATCACTGGGTTTGCTAACCAGTTTGGGTAAATTACCTCCTTTAGAATACCAACCTAAAGCAATTCTGTAACTTCTTATTCGATCGCCTTCTGTCTGTCACTAGAAAAGCTTTGTTGCTTTTGCTTGACTGGTTTTATCGAATCACTAATATTCAGAGAATGGGTAGCAATTCTTTGATCGACCCCTCCCATGTTCTGTACATTCCATGCAAATGTATCTCTGTGACTTCGTAAGATTTTCGTGACCTTATCTTTCACCTCATTTGGGAGATATTTTCTTATCCTGACACATTTAGAAGCGTCTTGTCATCCAAAACAACGACTTCAGTTTCTTCTCTGAGATCTACTTGAGGCTCAGATTGGCCGAGTAATCTATTATCCGAGATAGTGCTAACCATTTTTGTCTGTTCCGCATTTCTTCCTGCTTTCATCACAGTGACCATGCACTATCTGCCTGTTTGGTGGTTTCCCCTTATCATTGTGATTCCTGCTGGAGTTGGGAACTTCATCACTAAGTGATATGGGGGCCATATCACCTTTGCTGTATTCATCCAGGGCCTACCAATGATATCGTTAAATGGACTTGGTGTGTCTATGACAATGTCACATATGACGGTGAAATTTTTGTCATTCTTCCCTATGGTAACATGCGTCTCTGCTCGCCCTGTAAATCCCACAAGGGAGGATGTAGACTTCTTCAAATCAGTTTTTTTGAATCCTAACTTATCAAAGCAATCAACAAACATAATTTCAACTGCACTTCCATCATCCATAAATACTCTATGAACCATGGCATTTCCAATCTTAGCAATAATGACCATCGGTCATTTTGAGATGAAGCTTTGGGAACCGCATCCTCTTCACTAAATGTCATTGTTTCATTCGAGCGAAATCTATTATCAGAGGGATCTTGCGGTGGAGAGTATCTAGCTTTGTCTTTCCAAGCATTTTTGGACAGATACTCAGTTGATCCATGAAATGATAGTATTAGTTTTTCTGGGGTATTATTCGCTAGGCCTTCCTCGTAATCCACCACTGTTGTCATCTTCTGATGTTTGCTTTGTGTATTCACTATGCCTTGGTTTTTTTCCATAGAGCTTCCTGCTTTGTTAGCTTCCTATACCGGCTTCCTCCATCTTCCTTTTTATACTGGCTCAAATAACCATTCCTCAATTCTCCTCCATTTTCCTTCTCAAGTCTTTGTAATATTCAATGTCGTATACATGGTCCTTGTGGAAGGCACAGTAGTAGTATATAGTTAGCTTGTTTGGTGGTGATATCATTGACGCGGGTTTGCGGAACAACTCCCTGTTTGCTTGCCATATTTCCTTTCGTGACTTTGTCAAAGGAGTTTATTGAAATAGTGTGACTTGTACCCCTGATTCTCTTCCTTTGAAAGGGATATTCCCTTTCCCTTTCTTGACAACACCTTTATATAGATCCTCCATTATCCTCTTTTCACCTCTCTCACATTCTATCTTATGGTTGTTTTCCTCTTCAGTACGCTCACACTGTTCAATCATTTTTTAAAAATTCCCCTGGGTTTTCTGGCATGTATTTTGTGAGTTCCTTGTAGAATTTTCCTAATCGCATGTCCCCTGTGAATGTTCCTAACGAGGATTGGAATAACAGATTGCGAACTTGTACTTTCAGTGACAAACCTATTGTGGTACTCTGTGAGACTTTCGTCACTTTGTTGGGCTATGTTGTTTAGGTCTGCTATTGTTTTGGTAAATTTCTGCTTCTGATAGAAGCGCCCCAAAAACAAATATGAAAACTGTGCCCAAGACCTAATACTTCCATTTGGTAAGTCCTCGTACCATGTGATCATTGTCCCAGATAAGAAGATAGGAAAATTTTTTCAAACTAATTCAATTTCCACATCGCGAAATTGCATGTTGTTGATATAGGAATGTAGAAATACCTTGGGGGTCTGTTGTCCCATCATATATTTTAACATGCAGGGTAAGCTTGAAATCCTTTGACATCTTGAATTGCGAAGATGTGGTGCTAATGTTGACTAATTTGCATCATCATCTGCCACTATATCCCTTAACTCTTCTTAATAATTAAGGCTCTCATGCCTTTGAATGGATTTTTTATTTGTTTTCAGGGATTTTGGTTTGATTGTGACCAAGAACTAATTGTACAGATGTTCTCTATTGGTTCCTAAGAAAGCTGCGAAAATGCTCCTCTCCTTTTCTTGATTTGTGTTAGGAGATTTCGCTTCTTCTATATCACCCTCCGTATCTTCTTTGTGTGTTCCTTATCTTTACTAGGAATATATGCTTGATCTTGACTGAGATGCATGCTCTTATTGCGCTCAACTATTCGTTCTTATGCATGGTGATTCTGACTTCTTTCATTTCAGGTGAACACCATTGTTTACCTTGAAGGGAATGAAGGCCTCCAAAAAATGAAAAAATTCTTGTCCCCACAGACTGCGCTAATGATGTGGTACTCATGATCAGGTCATACAGCTGATGTTCAATGTATATTACTATCGTGTGTTCGCTTTCAAGATCTATTGCTTGCATTTGTCGATGTCTTTGTGGACATATTAGTCATATTACAAGATTTATAGCTTGAAAAATTGAAAATTTGTGTTGTGCAAAGCTGAAAGATATATTGCTTGCATTTTTCGCTGTCTTTACAGACATATTTTCCCTATTTCAAGATCCATAGCTTGCAAAAATTGAAAATTTGTATTGTGCAAAGCCGCAAGGTCTATTGCTTGCTTTTGTCGCTATTTTTGTGGGCATATCTGCCATATTGCAAGATCTATAGCTTGCAAAATTGAAAATTTGTATTGTACGACGCTACAAGGTTTATCGCTTGCTTTTGTCGTAGTTTTGTAAGCATATATACCCTATTGCAATATCTATGGCTTGCGAGTATACAAATGTATATCTTCATGATTATGATATAACATATTTTGTTCTTTTTGCTAGTATTTCCAAAGACTTTGAGAAAAATGTAAATTAATAATAGTATGAAACATTTGGCTGGGATGAATGTTTTTGATATTGATTATGTACTACCACGATGATATCATGCAGAAATCCAAATAACGATGCCAAGAACGAAAAGGACGCCAATGATTATAATATGGCTCCTATACAACTGAGTTTCTCCTATCACTTACTAAGGTCCTAAACATAGAACTTCCTTAGGTTGATCAAATGTCAAGTGTTCGAGATGCTGCTGCTATCCAATCTTTCCAACTCATAGCAGTTGGATCAGTGTGCTTTCGTTACCTTGTACGTGCCTTCCTATTTTGGGCATAGCTCCCCTTTTTCTGCCAGATTTGCTCCATTCTTTTGCAGAACTAGATCGCCACTTCAAAACCGTGTCTTCTTAACTATTTTATTATATGCTCTAGCCATATTTTCCTTGTACCTCGCCTCAGTGATCATTGCATGTTGCCTTTTCTCTTCGAGTTCATCTAAATCTAATCTTATTTTTTCTTGATTATCACCTTCATTGTATTTTTTCACTCTAAGGCTTGAGTTCCCTATGTCAACTGGTATGGCTACCTTATGACCATAAACTAAGCTGTACAGTGTTTACCCAGTTGGCTCTCTTACTTTTGTTTTGTACGACCACAGTGTGTTGGGTATCTCATCTACCGAACAAGTTCTCTTTCCCTCCATTTATTTCTATATTCCTTGGACTACTGTTCTATTAGTGACCTCCACTTGGCCGTTAGCTTGAGAATGAGCAACAAACGTGAACTTCTGGATGATCCCTAACTTTGAGCACCACTCGGTAAAGATCCCACTTGTGAACTGCGTGCCATTATTTGTGATGATGGTTTGGGGCACACCAAAACGGCAAACTATGTTCTACTAAATGAACTTTCTTTCAACTTCTACCATGACTCTACTTAATGGCTTCGCCTCTATCCACTTTGTGAAGTAATCGATTGCCACGATTAGAAAATTTTCATTACCAGCTCCTTTGGGGAAGGGTCCCACCAAGTTAATTCCCCATTTGTCAAATGGCCAAGCTCAGTATATCCCTGTTAAAGGGGCCTGCGGCTTATGCAAAACTGAAGCGTTAATTTGGCAGCTTCTGCATTTCAGCACGAAGTTGTGCCCATCGTTGAACATGGTTGGCCAATAATATTCTGCTCAAATGATCTTCTTAGGGATCGTTCTAGCCCCTTGATGTGTCCTACACACTTCTTAATGAACTTCTTTCATAATTTCACCTACTTGGGCTAGTTTCACACATTTAATCTATGGGGATAGAAAACCTCTTTTGTATAGGATTCCTCCTTTATACATATAATTGTGAGATCGTAGTTCCAACTTTCTGGCTTGTACCTTGTCTTCTGGAAACTTTCCCATCTCAAAATAATCCCTTAACGATGTCATGCAGTTCACTTACTCTGTTCGAACTGTTGATATAATTGTCGTGGCTGTACTATTGACCAGTATGACTTCTACATTCACGTAGTTTTGTTCTAACAATGAATCAAAACCAGCTGTTGCCAATTTACTTAGGGTGTCTGCCTTAGTATTTTCACTCCTTGGTACGTGTTGAATGTCAAAGTACTCCAGTTGACTTATGAGCTAGCAAACTATCCTTTAATATTTTATTAACTGCTCCTCTCGTACATCATAATCTCCACGCACTTGCTATACTACTATGTGGGAGTCACTAAAGCATTTTAATGCTTTTCACCTTTATATTTATCATGAGATCCAATCTGCATATCAGTGCTTCATACTCGGCTTCATTGTTGGTGAGTGGAAAATCGAATTGTAACAAATATCTATGCTCTCTCTCGTCTGGATTTACCAATAGCAAACCTGCACCACAACTTTCTTTACTGGACTCCCCATCGATGAATAGTTTCCATGCGATGGATTCCCACTTTGATTTTCCTTTGTTTACTCCAAGATTATGTTGTGTACTTGCTTCTTGTGCATCTACACTTGTTATTTTTTCAATGAAATCTGCTAAGACTTGCGCCTTTATTGCAGTCCATGGCTAAAATTGAATGTCCTAGTGGCCCAATTCAAGACCCCGCTTAGTCATTCTGCCCGATGATTCCTGACTGGGTGGTCTGTATACACAACTATCCAGTGACTTTGAAAATAGCTTCACAATCTTCTTACTGAGTAGACTAATGCGAGAGTTAACCTTTCAATGGGTAAGTAAGATGTTTTGGCACTTTCTAATATCCTACTGATGTAGTATACTAGCACTTGCCTCGGCCCCTCCCGACACACCAAAACCAAACTCACTACTTTTGTTGAGACTACCAAGTACAAGTATAGAGTTTCTCCTAGTATTGATGGTTTTAGTGTTGGCGACTACTTGAGTTGTTCCTTCAATGACTCGTATGCATTTCGACTCTCTTCATTCCATGTGAACTTCTTTGCCTTTTTGAGAATATTAAACAGCGGGAAGTGTTTGTCCAAAACTTTGGAGACTAACCTGCTGAGTGCCGCTAGCGATCTTATCAATACATGTACCTCTTTGATCGTTCACGGTTGGTGGAGATTAACTATTTCTTGCACCTTCTCCGGATTGGCCTCAATTCCATTGGGAGACACTTCCCCGTACCAACTCCGATTATGCATTTCTTGGGATTGAGTTTTACCAATTGTTCTCAGCATATCCAGGGTTTCCTTCAAATCTTGCGCAAAGTGGCATATCCTTTTGCTCTTGATAACCATGTCGTCAATATATGCTTCAACATTTTGTCCTATTTGGTAGCGAAATGCAGCATCGACTACTCTCTGATATGTTGCTCCTGCATTTTTTAGGCCAAACGACATTTTCACATAGCAAAACACTCCAAAGCTTGTTATGAAGGCCGTCTTTTCTGCATCTTCTGGGTTCATCAAAATTTGGTGGTATCCTTTATACGCGTCCAAGAATGATAGGACTTCGTACCTTGATATCGCCTCTACAAACTGGTCAATTTTAGGCAGAGGATAGCAGTCTTTTGGGTATACCTTGTTTAGATCAGGGAATTCTATACACATTCTCACACCCGTATCCATTTTTTTTACCATCACATGGTTTGCTAACCACTTTGGGTAGATTACCTCCTTTAGAATACCAGCCTGAAGCAATGCTGTAACTTCTTCTTCGATCGCCTTTTGTTTGTCACTAGCAAAGCTTCATTGCTTTTGCTTGACTGGTTTGATTGAATCTGTGATATTCAGAGAATGGGTAGCAATTTTTGGATCGACCCCTCCTATGTTTTGTACATTCCATGCGAATGTATCTCTGTGACTTTAAAAGATTTCTGTGACCTTTTCTTTCACCTCGTTTGGGAGATACTTTCCTATCTTGACACACTTAGAAGTGTCTTCATCATCTAAAACAACGACTTTAGTTTCTTCTCCCAGATCTACTTGCAGTTCCGATTGGCCGAGTAAACCATTATCTGATATAGTGCCAACCATTTTTGTCTGCTCTATTTTTCCTACTTTCATTGCTATAACCACGCACTGTCTAGCTATTTTCTAGTTTCCCTTATCATTGCGATTCCTACTGGAGTTAGGAACTTCATCGCTAACTGATATGGGGACTTTGATGTAGTTATCCAGGGCCTACCGATGATGGTGTTAAATGGACCTGATGCATCCATGACAACGAAGTTACACATGACGGTGTAATTTTTGTCATTCTCTCCTATGGTAACTGGCAGTTGTATGCTACTTAAAGGCATCTTTGCTTATCCTGTAAATTCCACAAGATAGGATGTATACTTCTTCAAATCAGTTCGTTTAAATCCCAACTTATTAAAGCAATCAACAAACATGATCTTGACTGTACTTTTGTCATCCACAAATACTCTATGAACCATGACATTTCCAATCTTAGCGATAAAGACCATCAGGTCATTATGAGGAAAATCATTTGGAATTGCATCCTCTTCACTATATGTAATTATTTTACTCGAGCGAAATTTCTTGTCAGCGGGTTCTTGCGGTTGAAAGTATCCAACTTTAGCTTTCCAAGAATTGTTAGATAGAAACTCGGTTGATCCATGAATTGATATGATTACTTTTTGTGGGGTATCATTCACATGGTCTTCCTCATAATCCACTGTTGTTGTCCTCTCCTAATGTTTTCTTTGTGTATTCGCTATGGTTTTTTTTCCATCGATTTTCCTGGTTTGTTAGCTTCGCTGTACCAGCTTCTTCCACCTTCCTTTTTGTACTGGCTTTGATAGCCATTCCTCAAATTTTCCTCTATTTACCTTCTCAAGTCTCTGCAATATTTGATGTCGTGTCCATGGTCCTTGTGGAAGGCACAGTAGTATTCTCTAGATAGCTTCTCTGGTGGTGCTATCATTGGTGTAGGTTTGCAAAACAACTCCCTGCTTGTCTGCCATATTTCCTTTCGCGACTTTGTCAAAGGAGTTTCTTGGAATGGTGTGACCTGCACTCCTAATTCTTTTCCTTTGAAAGGAATATTCCCTTTCTCTTTCTTGCCAAAACTTCTCCGTGGATCCTCCATTATCTCTTTTTCCACTCTCCCACGTTCTATTTTGCAGTTGTTTGCTTCTTTAGTTTGCACATATCATTCAATCATTTTTTTTCAATTCTCTTGGGTTTTTCCATCATATTTTTTGTGAGTTCCTTGTAGAATTCTCTTGATCGCATGCCCCCCCGTGAATGCTCCTAACGAGGATTGGAATAACAGATCGCAAACTTGCAAACTTTCAGTGATGAACCTATCATGGTAATATGCGAGACTTTCATCACTTCGCCACGCTATGTTGTTTAAGTCCTCTATTGTTTTGGTAAACTTCCAAAAAAAATCTGACAACTGTGCCCAAGACCTAATACTTACATTTGATAAGTTCGCATACCATGTTATCGCTATCCTAGATAAGAAGATAGGGAAAACTTTGCTAACTAACTCAATCTCCGCACCACAAAATTGCATGATGTTATGATAGGAATGTAGGAATTTCTTGGGGTATGTTGTCCCATCATATATTTTAACATGCATGGGTAGCTTGAAATCCTTTGGCATCTTGAAGTCATGAAGATGCACTGCTAACAATTACTTATCTGCATTATCATCTGCCACTATATACCTTAACTCTTCTTCGTACTTAAGGCTCTCATGCCTTTGACTTTCTTTTTCATTTGCTTTCGTGGAAATTGGTGTGGCCAAGAACTGATTGTACAGGTGTTCTCTATTGTTTTCTAAGAAAGTTGTGAAATGTCTCCTCTCTTTTTCTTGATTTGTGTTGGGAGATTCCGCTTCTTCCTCATCATCCTCCTTATCCTCCTTGTTGTGTTCCTTCTCTTTGGTAGGAACATGTGCTTGGTCTTGACTGAGATGCATGCTCCTATTTCACCCAACTGTTCGTTTTTGTGTATGGTGATTCTGGCTTCTTTCACTTCTGGTTAACACCATTGTTTACCTGAAGGTAATGAAGGACTAAAAAAAGACAAAAAATTATCACCTCTATAGATGGCGCCAATGATGTAGTATTTACGGTTAGGTCGGGTGGTTGATGTTCATTATGTATCACTATGAACTGGCTAAATAGATCCCAGAAGTGATTTCGGGGAAAAGGCTCCACGATCAAGTCAGTCTTCTCCTTTAGAGAGATGGTATTTCTCAGTTTAGTTGCCTTTACCTTAGCCAGTGCAACTGTTCTTATATTTATAGCCAACTATAGTCATGGCTACGCATTGTTAGGATTCAAGATTGTGGGCTACATCGTGGTTCCTATAAACTTGGTTCGTGTGTTGTTTCATGGCAAAGATCTGATCGTGCCTCCGCCTTTCTCGCTTTATAAGTTAGCCGTTTCCAACATGATCTCACTTTTCTCGATTCGCAGCTAAGAGCTCTTGGGTGTGATTCTGTTTATTAGTCTGCAACTAAGTCTTGAGCTGGGCCTGAAGGCCAACATTATGTGGTCCATGAGCTAGGTATACACCAATGTTTATTCCTGTAAAGTATCTACATATACCGAATAAACATAATAGTAAACCCTAACCCTAAGTCAATCTGGGCCTAGCCCAATTGTACTTCATGAGTTATAAAATCATTTCTCAAATTATTACTATCTGGGCTGTAAGCCCAATAGTTATCTCTTTTATCTAATTTCATGCTTTGTGTGTGATCCCATATGTTCAGTCATAATAAGTTGCAAGCCCAATATCATTGATGCTAGCAGATCGAAAGAAGTTTCCAACTAAATATCTCGATCAGTCAAAATAACTGAATTAATTATCTCCGTAATTAATCCTCAAACTATATTATAGAAAATACACATTAACTGAAGGACACTATTCCAACAATCTCCCACTTGTTCTTTAGACAAGTGTGCATTCATATTCCTTTGTATCTTTATGTCTTCATTTGAACATAAGGTAATATAACAAGCTATTCTTATCAAGTTTAAATTCATTTCTCGAATTCTCAAGTCAAACTGTTAAGACATATGATTAATCTATAATTCATCTGAGTACGACCATGCATTTTACACTCTCAACTCTCCAAGAGGCCCATAAGACAACAATCCCACTCTTGTACATTTAAGTTTTCTCCACTTAATTCATAGAAACCCAAGAACTGCCTTTATAGTATCCTTTTACAGTGCAATGGTTGATAGACTCAAGGTACACCAATCCACAAGCAAGCGAACACTAAATTACTTAGGTATGAGGAATACAATCCAATAGCCAATGAGAAATACTTATAACATTGTAAATATCTTAAAGTATTCTCAAAACAGGTTTGTCCAATACAAGTTCCCAACCTGCATCCATGCAATCGATTCATTACATCCAATGTTCTTCAACCCATGAAACAACACTGTGAATCAATTAGCAAACTAGTCTTATCAGTCATTATTGTCCATTCTCAATGACCTTGACTAGGGACATAATCAATCTTACACTCTAGTTTATTGAATAGGGTTTTCATCATCTAAGACATACTCTTGATAACCTATTTGGAGATATAAATTGATTTTGGACTTTAATTTAACACTAAACCAAATTATATGAATATGAAAATATAATTCCATAGAAATTATAAATGGTTTAATCTCAATGTATAAAATCATGAATAAAAAATCACAGAAATCACAGCCAATTTCCATTATGCTTGATTCCCATCGTAGATATATGAACTTGGTGCTTCGTCTGCGGAAGCCGTTTAGTTAGAGGATCGGCCACATTGTCATCCATTCCCACCTTGCATATCGTAACTTCACCTCTCTCGACAAACTCTCGAAGAATGTGAAATTTCCCGAGTACATGTTTGGACTTATGGCGTTCCCTTGGCTCCTTTGCTTGAGCAATGGCTCCAGTATTATCACAATACATAGCCATCGAGTCAGCTATGCTAGAGACTACACCGAGCTCTGTGATGAACTTCCTAATCCAAACAGCTTCTTTTGCAGCTCAGAAGCGGAAATGTACGCAGCTTCAGTTGTAGAATCCGCAATAGTGCTTTGCTTAGCACTTTTCCAGCACTACTCCTCCGTTGATACATAAGAACCATATTGAGATCTGAAATCATCTTTGTTGGTTTGGAAGCTCGCATCAGTAAACACCTCAACAATAAACTCATCTTTCCCACCATACACCAGGAATGTATATATAGTCATTTTCAGATACTTTTGAATATTCTTGGCTACACACCAGTGCAACTCACCTAGGTCTGATTGATATCTACTTTTCGCACTCAAAGTGTACGAGATATCAGGGCTAGAACATAGTATACATGATAAATCCTATTGCTGATGCATAAGGTATCATAATCATTCTCTCTCGCTCATCAGGTGTTTTTGGACATTGAGTCTTGCAAAGAGTCATGCCATGAGTCATGGGTAGAAATACTCTTTTATAGTCTTTCATATTGAACCTTTCTAGCACCTTATCAATATAAGTGCTTTGACTAAGCCCAATCATCCTCTTTGATTTATCTCTAGGGGTATTGAAGCCCAATATGTACTCCGCTTCTTCCAAGTCCTTTGTATTGAAACACTTTCCAAGCCAAGCCTTTATAGACTCCAGCATAGGAATGCCATTTTCAACAATCAAGATGTGATCGACATAAAGAACAAGGAACACTATATTTCTCCCACTGACCTTCTTGTATACACAAGATTCTTCAATATTTCCTTGAAAGCTAAATTTCTTAATTGCTTCATCGCATAGATTCCAACTCCTGGATGCTTACTTCAATCCATAAATGAACCTTTGAAGTTTCCATACCTTCCCAACATTTTCTTTGACTACAAAACCCTCAGGTTGTGTCATATACACATCCTCTTCCAAAATCCCGTTAAGGAAGGCGGTTTTGACATCCATTTGCCAAATCTCATAATCATAATAAGATGCAATTACTAGGAGAATCCGAACCTACTTAAGCATTGCAAATGGAGAAAATGTTTCATCATAATCCACCCCGTGGGCTTGTCTATACCCTTTAGCTACCATCCTAGACTTGAAAAAGTAAATGTTTCCATCCGCCCGTATTCTTTTTAAAGACCCATTTGTGTCCCATGTGTTTTACCCTATCTGATGATTCAACCAAGTTCCAAACTTAATTTTCATAAATAGAGTCCATTTCGGAATTCATGGCTTCAAGCCACTTTACGGAGCCAGGTGTCATCAAAGCTTGACTGTAAGTCGTAGGCTCATTACTTTCTAAAAGTATGATTTCATGGTTTTCTGTCAAAAGGACACCGGTGTACCTTTTTGTCTGAACCTTATACCTATATGACCTACATGGGGCATGAGAGACTTCAATGGTCTCTAAGACTTGTCCTAAATTTATCGTAGCCACTTCATTTGAAACAGGTGGCTTTGAAGGGATATATATATTTGGCTTTGATTATTGCTCGCCTCGAACCTCGTCGAGGCCTATTTTCCCCCCACTTGTCATTTTGGAAAGATAACCCTTCTCCAAAAAGACACCATCTCAAGCAACAAAAACTTTGTTCTTAAAATAGTTGTAGAAGTAATAGCCCTTTGTCTCTTTTGGATATCCCACAAAAAGACATTTGTCAGACATGGGTGCAAGCTTGTCGGAAACCAACCTTTTGACAAATGCTTTGCGACCCCAATTCTTGAGAAAAGACAGACGAGGAACCCTTCCTGTCCATAAATCATTTGGCATCTTTTCTACAACTTTAGATGGTGCCCGGTTCAGTGTGAAAGCTATTGTCAGAAGAGCATGTACCGAAAAGGAAACTGGAAGATCGGCTTACACATCATCGAACAAACCATATCCAATAAGGTTCCATTTCTCCATTTGGACACACCATTCCATTGTAGTGTTCGTGGAGGAGTCATATGTGACCACAATCTTTATGATGGTTACAAATTCTTGGCTCAAATATTGCTACCTCGATCTGATCGAAGTGCTTTGATTTTCTTGCCAAGTTGATTATGAACTTCATTTTAAAACTCCTTACAATTTTCAAAAGATTTCAACTTGTTTCTCATCAGATAGGCATAACCATATCTACTCAAATCATCAATGAATGTAATGAAGTAACTGAATAAACCTCTTGCATCTGAATCATTGGTCCACACACGTCAGTATGAATAAGAATCAATAGCTCATTTTCTCTCTCATACAACCCATTGAAGGGTTTTTTTGTCATTTGCCCATCAAACAAGATTCACACTTATCAATCGACTCCAAGTCAAATAATTCCAGATTGCGCTCCTTTTGGAGTCTCTGTATGTGTTTTATGTTGATGTGGCCTAATCGACAATGCTAGAGGTAATTTGGATTCAAATAATTTATTTTAGCCCTTTTAACATGTACGTTATAATCATGTCTATCCAAATAAAGCAAGTAAAGACCATTGCTTAGCTTTGCTAAACCATAACACATCTCTTTCAAATAAATTGAATAGCTAAAGTCCTTTATAGTAAAATGAAACCTTCCATGTCCAACATAGAAATAGAGATAATGTTTTTGGTAACACTCAGAAAAAAATAAAAATTATTCAAATCCAGTGAAAGCCCAAAGGGCAAAGATAAACGATAAGTACCTACGGCTAATGCAGCAACCCTTGCTCCATTTCTCACGTATAGGTCAACTTCTCCTTTTGCCAAACTCCTACTTTTTGTTGACCCCTGCACATTTGAACGAATGTGAGAACCACATCCGGTATCCAATACCCACGAAGTAGAGTCTGCAAAATGACAGTCTATAATGAAAATACCCACACTGCTAGTGACCTTTCCCTTTTTCTAGTCCTCTAAGAACTTGGACAGTCCTTTTTCCAATGTCTAGTGTCATTACAGTAGAAGTTTTGGGACTCATCAGAGCTTACACATGTCTGCTTCTTAGCAGAAGGCTTCACTTTAGGCGCATTCGCCGCTTTCTTGGCATTGCCCTTGCCCTTACCATTTACCACTTCTTTCTTCTTCTATGACTTCTTGAACCCATTTCCCTTTTGCACCATGAGAACCTCTTTCTTGATCTCATTCTTAACACTTGGCTCACTATAGTTCTTGATTTTATGGTGCATGATCCCATAATTTTGGATGTAATTATGCATCTTCTGAAATTCGGACACCATGAATGCATCCTCATGCACATTTTATTTTTTTTTGTAGAATTTTCAGGGGACGCATTCGTTGAATGCGTCCTCATCATCAATTTTTTTTGATTATTTTGAAGAATGCATGCTCAGTTTCTATTTTTTAAATTTCTATGAAGAGGACGCATTCTGTGAATGCGTCCTCAGTTTCTGATTTTTTTTAAAAAAATTGTGGTTTAAAAATTTTTCTTTCTCTTAATTTTATTAAATAAATTTTGACTGGTGTGTTATTAAAAATGCGTCCTGAATTTAACAAATAATATTTTTTATGCGGCATTTTATGAATGTGTCCTCAATATAAAATTAATATTTTAATCAGACTATTATATAGCGCATAAGTAGATTTGTGTTTGTTTTATGATATTTTAAAATTTTCGGTAAGGATAAATTTTGATCGTGGGATTTGCAATATTTAAATAGTCTTGAATATAGAGTAGGAATGAATTATTTTATAGAGTATGAATGAATTATTTTATAGAGTATGAATGAATTATTTGAATTGTAATTTGGGAGATTCTTATTTATTGTTTGTTTTAATTGTGCACTTTTTCCACTGTTAACGAATATAAAAAAATGGAAATTTACAATCTCCGAAGAAGACGTGTCAAACAGATAGGTACAAACGTGATGAAATGAGTGCTCAATGGCATGTAATGTACTAATGACACCCTCTGCAAAGTTTTCCACCCGTTTCACATAGGGGGGGATGTATGGTGTGGGATGTGCGTCATGGAACAGCCATCTCAGTAGATACATGTACGTCCTCATGCAGAGCTCCCTCTGTTAAATCCTCCTCCATATCGTCTCCTACGTCCTCATTCAAATCATACCGGACATGTGGAACACTACCTGTATCTAATGGAGCGGTAGGCGACATGTATGCATGACTAGCGGTGGGAGTGACATATGCAGTGAAATCAGCTGTAGTCGTGTCATACTAGGAGGGTTCCAAATGTGATGGTCTGACATGACTAGCAGTGGAAGTAAGATTTTCCATGAAATCAGCTGTAGTCGTGTCATACTGTGAGGGTCCACTATGTGATGGTCTGTGGATCGTTGGACTTGCAAATGAGGGCCTGGCTTGTGATAAACTAATGTGGTCTATATGGCCCCGAGCACGCGGTCTCCGACCGCCCTGTCGACCAGGTGGAGTTGGACGGTGGCTTCTGATGTCATTATATCTCACACCAGGGGGAGATTCCTCACAGTGCACATATGGCTGATAAAACTGCAGTCTGGAGGGCTCATGCGCATATTGTAGAGTACGTGTGGCAACACCATGCATTCCCCTGATAACGTCCGCGAAACATGGGGGAAATTCATCCAAATTAATATCTGACATGATGCGCAACTTGGTAATTTCCTGCAACTACATAAATCAGGTAAATCCATGCATGACCATGCCTGACCTCCCTCGATGGTCTCTAGTATGAAGCAGCTTATGTTCATCCCTAGTGACCAACTGGGTGGGGATTGGCTGGATAATTCCAAATTGCCTAAGAACACGATGAACTTGATGGTATTCCATGACATGCCAGCAAATGAGGTTAACACACAGTAGCCAGTTGTTGCTACCATATGTACAGTACTGTGGGAGTTGTTGAACGACATCCTTGGTGTATGGCTGCTAAATAAACTGATATAATAGGTAGGTGTTGCGGTTAGGACATGAAATTTTTTTCCCTAGAAGTCAAAGAAAGGAAATCCAAATTGCAATATACCTGACTGTCATGGAGAGATGTCAGCTGATCGCGGTACACTTTCAATACATGCATCGGTGATTACGATAAATCGTACCGGGCTCTCCACCTATGAGGAACAAAATGAATAATATTAGTCATTTCTTGGAATTGTCAATGGTTTAATAATTGTCTCTTGACTAATTCAATACATACCTGGACCCAAGAGCACTCATCGTGACAGTCACTGGTAGTTGTCCGACTGGTCGGATGGATGGTATTCGCTCCCATGCCCACAACTGACAATAAATAAAATAAAATGTAATATAATATTAGAGGTTATTATGGACAGTATGTACAATTGACAAGATTAACCAACAATGTTACCTATAGCAAGACAAGTGACCCAGATATTGATTTAACTTGTGGGATTGCAGCGTCACATAAGCACCTGTACAAGTGTGCCAAAATGGCACTCGCCCAACTATACTGATGAGCTGCACCTAGGTCCATCAGTATCGACAAGTAGAACAAAGGGATATGGTGCTCGGATGTGTCTGACATGAGCATTCTACCGATCACCAGTAGAATGAGAACACTTGTGGCCGGCTGAGTGCAATCGACGTGAACATACACACTTGGTTGGTTAGACTCACTAATGACAAAACCTTGGAAATGTATAGGGGGCTGTAAGGTTGGCAAAGGTGTACATTTCTGGATGTTGCTCAATAATGACATGAACATTCCCGAACTAAGATCACGCGCACGGTCAATGGTGCTTGACATCTTCTCCATAATAATGTACAAATCTGCTGAGGACAATGACATTCGATCAACAATGTCGAAGAAGGTCGCGGTAGACTCGTCATCTTCCACATTATAACACCGATAGTATATGGCCGAACCAATTAGCTCAAGACAACGATAATATATTTTCAACAGAAACCTCTCACTTGCAATACCGGACACCACATCTTGATCAGTTCGTTACTGCGGAGCGGGCAAAATCCTCTTTGAAATTCTGTCCTGGAGTTTGGATATTAGGTTGGTGATTCCGAGTTACCATATTTTAATCAACATTTCCAAGCCTTCTAAAAATTAAATCAACTAATCAGAGTGGCTTAACCTCCTTACAGGAGTCACGTTCCTCTCCGGTATGTGAGGATCATAATACACACCCACAGTCAAATAAAACTTAATCTGACCCCCCTTTGTACAGGCACACCATAAAAAATGTCGTACAACTGCGTTATACAAATACATAACATATAATTCAATATTCGGAAATAAGGTATTATTTAGCAACTTATATTCAACTCCTCTAACCCTAAACCGTTCAAGATTCCATTATAGTCGGTCAACCACATCATACACTGTTTTTTATTTTCAAACTATTACACTATCCTAAAATGTGAGCTCACTTACACCACACTAATTAAACCATTACTACAACTTCAATATAAAAATTAGTCAAAAAATCACACATAATCAATTCACACATAGTCACACATCCTCATTCAACACTTTCATAGAATCAGACCAAACGTAATCATTCAAACTACACACAATCATTCAACACATTCATATCAACAAGATTTTTTCAGGTAATTCACAAATTACACTGTTACACCAAATTGAATTAAAAATATTAGAGGACAAATCACACATTCGTATAATCATGAATTGTTCAAATAGCTTGAGGAAAATAAAAAATTATATTTTTTCAGGATAAATCACACATTCGTATAAATCACACATTCGTATAAATCACACATTAGATTTTTTTAGGTACTTCTTAATCATTCGACACATTCGTATAACCATGAATTTTTCAAATATTTTACGAAATTCAAAAATTCCCTCAAACTCACGAGGAGGGTGGTGGCGCGTACGGTCAACGGCGGTTAACGATGGTCAACGACGGTTAATGACGGTCAACGGCCGGTCAATAGCGGTTAAATTTCAGCCTCTTCTGAGTACAAACAAGCAGCTGGATGTTGGAACTACAAAGGGAAGATCAATTATATCCAAAACAAAAACAAACATAGCAGATCAAAACAAAACCAAAAAAAAACAAGAACTTCGCGGAGAACCAATCGAGGGAGAAGGACGACGGTAAGCTGAGTGGCGGCCTGAGCAATGGAGGAGATGGTGGTCGGCATAAGAAAATGGCAGAGGAAAGAAGAAACCAAGAATGGTTGCAAAACAATGAAAATGGTGGAGGGAGTGAGGAAGAGGGTGATAAAAACAAGAAGACGAATGCGTCCTTTGAAAATCTGATTTAAAAAACAAATTCGGCCCCGTGAGGATGTATTCACGAAATGCGTCCTCCATAATCCTGTTAAAAAATATTAAATCATGAGGACGCATTTCATAAATGCATCCTCCAATTCTCATGGAACAAAAACTAAAAACACAGAGAACGCATTCGACGAATGCGTTCTCCACCTTTGCATCGAACGCCGGCTACTGTAGCCGTACTAATAGAATTTTCTGGCAGTTTTAAGTATCCCATATAGCTTAGTCAAAGTCTTCCATATTTCATTCATATTATAATTCAACTTGAAAGCATTGTAGCCCTCGGGAAGTGAATGGAGAATGATGTCAATGGCCAACTCTCTGCCATAGGGAAAACCAAGTCTCTTTATGTTATCAAATAATCCAATCATTTGCAAAACTTGAGGTCCCACTAGTTTCCATTTCTCGAGCTTACAATCAAGCATAGCTTTATTGGTCTCAAACCTTTCACCCCTGGTCTGTTTCTGAAACATATTAAGGAGCTCCAGGTTGATATTGTAAGCATCAGAGTTCAGAAACTGCTTTTGCGACTCATGCTAGCCAGCATAAAGCACTTGACATCAGTGGCGGTATCAACAAGACGCTTGTGTGAATTTCTCTCAGTTAGGGTTGCCCCAACCTTGAGTTCAGGGATTGGTTCATCAATCACATAATCCTTATTTTCTTGCATCAGAACTATTCTCAAGTTCCTCTGTCAGTCAATAAAGTTGCTGTGGTTCAACTTATCCTTCTCAAGGATTGAACGCAGATCAAACGTGTTGTTGTTGGTGTTTCCAGCCACAATTCTACAATTGAAAAAAAATGCAATACATAAACCATTGAAAATAAATCACAAGTAAAAAAACATACATGCAATAATACAAGTTATCTAAACATTTTATTCAGTCTAAGTTGATCCCATGAATAAAATGATCCCATGAATAAAATGATTCCAAGACCCTCCAAATCACAAGGTTTTGAGCATGCTTTGGCTTGTCTCAATTGCTTTGGTTTTAGGTAAGCAATCCCATTTCTAATAGTATCCAATACTACTCTTGGTCGACAGGATATATCCAATGTATTACCTTTCTCCTTTGCCTCAACATCGGAGAACCCCTCACTGATATTGACGAGAAAATAAAAACCATGTAAACCCTTTTCAATAGATCTACCCACATTTGTCCTAAGATTAGAAATGGTACTATACTACACTTTGGCGAAGTCTGTCACTAGGGATCGAGAGCTTAATGGGTGTTCTTATTTTGGAAAGATAAATTTTTGCTCATTATTGCTTTTGAGATCTAGGTTCATTATGTTTGTTTGATTATTAGTGAACTAGTTCTATAATTCAACACATATAAACCAACCACATGCATTTATCATATAAAGCAATAAATAAATGCAATTAAAGTGATCCTAGTATGACCCCCCTAATATTAAAAAAACTTCATCTTGTTTGTTGGATCCCATCATTCGATGTTCACATCGAACTTACAATTAATCTCAACTTAAAGTATAAAATTGAAAATGAATTTACACATAGAAATAAACGGTTGGCAAACCGTATTTAAATTACAATTCTCAATAAACGGTGCGCAAACCGTATTTCAATATCTAGTTGGGCCATACTAGTTACTTATAACCCTGCACTGAATTCAATTCATACATGCATCCATTCACTTCTAAAGTGAATGACTCAATTACATACAAAAGCAAATTGGAATAAAATAAAATAAAAATTATGCAATTAACCACATAAAAATAATTAATTTTTGGCAAAGTCTTGGGAAAGACGGTCTTTCCATAACCTTATGGAATGACCGGGTTTAATTAGAATAATAAAAGGTAAAATATTTTAGTTGTAATATTAAAAATTTATTATACAATGTGTAGTAGTTATAAATTTTATAACCTAATTCATACAACCCAAAAATTTTATCTTCATTTCTTCTAATTTGTGCTTTAAACCTTGGTTTTTCCATGGCTTATGGAAAGACCGTCTTTCAAGAGACAAGCTCTTAATTGTTTTCTATAATTATTAACCTTAATTATCTTTACCATATTTAATAATTTTAAATTACTAAATAAGTTAGATTATTAGGTAATCCATAAAGAAAAAATAATTAAGTTAACTAATTTCTTAAATTATTAACCTTAATATCATCACCTAATATTTTATTATTTTATATTAATATAATAATAATTTATTAATCAAGTACATCCAATAACTTAATTAATAAAAAATTATTCAGATTTAACTTTAATTTTGAAAATTAAAATTACTAAAACTTTGTTCATGTTATGAATAATGAAATGCTCATTAGCAATAAGCTAGATTTGTGATAATTAATTATATCACTATGTATTTACCATAGGGGAATACTATGCCATTACCCCAAAGTTCTCCTGTAAATACCCCTAAGAGGATGAAGAAAAATGCACCTCTCATTCTCTCATTCTCATCTATTTTTCTTCTCAATTCTCTCATTCTTACTTCCCACATCAAGTCTTTTGCTAATTTCTTAATAAATTAGTACAAAGTTAGTAAAATCACAACACGTTATCAGCACGATCACTCTCCATCTTCATTAAGTTCTTTTCTAAAAGTTGTGAGAATTTTGTGATATGAATCAAAATGTTTGGACTTTAGCTTGTCTCTTGCAACAGAATATGGTTAAGCTTTGAGTTTCTATTCATTTGGTTTAACTTGAAGATCTATGAATGGTTAGAGTAATTGACTAAAGATCCATTAGTATATCATAATGATGAGTAATGAACCTAAGGATGTGAACCATACCAGCGACTTGAATGTTTGAAGATGTTACAACATATAAAACTAGAAACAAACAAACATGTCTCCTTTCTCTGTTAAAGCTAGTGTTGTTGTGCTATTGCAAATGAGATTCCTTATAATTAATCACAAAATTCTGGACCAAACCCATCTCAATGTATTCCCAAATGTGATTTATAATAATTAACTTCATAACTTCATAACATCATTAACCTTCTAACTACATAACACTACTAACTTTCTAACCACATAACACCATATTACTATACACAGGAGGCTTTGTTGCCTTATGGTAATGTGATGTGATTTATTAACTTTCTAACTACATGACACCATATTACTATACACAGGGGGCTTTGCCGCCTTATGGTAATGTGATGTGATTTATTAACTTTCTAAATGCATAGCACCATATTTCTATACACAGGAGACTCTGCCATCATATAGTAAACTGCTGTGATCTGCATCTAACTAATCTTTAACTTCTTTATTTTAATATTTCCATGATTAATTATGTCTCTTATATATTTGTCTATTTATTTGATGACGCTATATTGCTAATCTACTCTTAACATTTTAACTATAATTAATTAATATAATGGTTATAAACAACTATATTTCCAGCGGTAATATAACATCTATAAACGGCTATATTTTACACTATAAATACAAAAATATCAAATGATACAAAACCACGTCCTCTCTTCTACCTCATATTTTTGCTAAATTTGCCAATCAAATGTCTAGACTAATATTTGTCTTTGTTGTTGTAATTATTTTAGTATTACATGTTACTATTCTCACCGTAGAAGTTTCACCGGAAGATTTTTATTTTTCTTCATTGATGATCTGAATCATGTATTACTCTTTATTTTTTGCAATCATTGTAGACTTCTGTATTTTGAATTAAATCTAATGAACTATTTTACTTTCCCTATTAGTTATCATCATGTCAAACCTTGTGAAGCTTGAATTCAGTCCACTTGACATCTGTAGAAACAACTATATGCCGTGGACGATAGACGTTGAGATGCACTTGGAATCAATTAATCTCCTTGAGACAATCCAAGAGGGGAACAACTCATCAAGGATGGACAAGACAATATCTTTAATCTTCCTTCGTCGACACCTTGATGGGAGTATTAAAAATGAATATCTCACTATGAAAGATCCACTTGAGCTGTGGAAAAATTTGAAAGAAAGGTACAATCACACTAGAGATGTAATGCTCCCCATATACCTCGATGACTGGAAAAATCTATGGTTCCAAGACTATAAGAAAGTCTGCGACTATAATTCTGTAATGTACAGTGCAGTAACCCACTTGGCATACTATGGGGTTACAATAACTAACAATGAAATGCTGGAAAAGACTCTTTCTACTTTCCACACATCAAATGTGACCTTGCAACAACAATATCTTGTGCGGGGTTTTAAAAGATATTATGAACTAATTGCTTGTCTCCTCATTGCGGAAAAGAATAATGAGTCACTGATGAAGAATCATCAATCTCGCCCAACTGGCTCAAAAGCATTTCCTGAAGCAAACACTGTTAACTCCGACAAACCTGAACACAAGAATTATTTTTAGGGTCGAGAGAGAGGTCGAGGTCATGGTCGTGCTTACGAACGCGGTCGAGGTGGTTATAATTTATCCTAGGGGAAGGAGGTCAACTTCAATGAATCCACTCATCTCGAAGCATCTGATTTCAATGATGATTTCATGGACATAGTTGTTGATTTTGCTGAACCAACAAATGGTGGAAACTAAAAGAAGGAGAATTGTATAACTATTATTGAGAATAAAGCTAGATGGTCCGATGTGTATTATATATATATGGTTTTATTTAAAAGTCTGCTACTTTCAAAATTTATTATCTTTCTTATCAAAATTTATTTTATTTTTACTTAAAGTGGTGAAATGGAAAAAGCTAATCGTGAAACCAACCAAAGGATTAAAAATAAATAAATTTGCATTCTCAATTGCGGAACAACGCATACTATATTAAAGGATAAAAGGTTTTTCTCAAAGGTAAAACCAACACAAACCATTGTGAATACAATATGGGTCCTGTAGACCTTATTGAAGGAGTTGGAAAGAAAAACTTTACACTGCCAAATGGCACAATTTTTACAATAAATAATGCCTTATTTTTACCAAAGTCCAAAAGGAACTTATTAAATTTTAATGATATATATTCTCATGGATTGGATACTCATTCTGTAACTGAAGGTACCATGAAATATATGCTTCTCATTGTGTATAAATCTGGAAGGAAATACATACTTGAAAAACTACCAATACTCCATACTAGATTGCATTACACACATATAAATGCAATCAAATCAAATATGGTAGTGATCAAACCTTCAATATTTACCATATGGCATGATCGGTTGGGCCATCCTGGTTCAACTATGATGCGAAGAATTATTGAAAATACACATGGGCATCCATTGAAGGACCAAAAGATCCCTCATGGAAAATCCTTTCAATGTAAGACTTGTTTCCTTGGAAAGCTAATCATAAGGCCTTCACCAGGAAAGGTTGAAATAGAATCACCAACGTTTCTTGAATGTATTCAAGGTGATATATGTGGACCTATCCATCCACCACGTGGACCATTTTTATACTTTATAGTATTGATAGATATTTCTAACAAATGATTACAAGTATGCCTGTTATTAACTCGAAATATGGCATTTGCTAAATTACTCGCTGAGATAATCAAATTGCGAGCTCAATTTCCTGATCATACGATCAAGAAAATTAGACTTGATAATGCCGGTGAATTCACATCCCATACTTTCGATGATTATTGTATGTCAGCTGGGATTGTTGTTGAGCATCCCGTTGCTCATGTGTAAGCACAAAATGGTCTGGCTGAATCGCTGATCAAACGTCTCCAACTCATTGCTAGATCAATAATAATAAGAACAATGCTCCCTACTTCAGTATGGGGTTATGCAATATTACATGCTGCAACATTGATTCGCATCAGACCAAGTGCATATTATAAATATTCCCCATCGCATCAGACCAAGTGCATATCATAAATATTCCCCACTAGAATTTGCATCAGGCCAAGAACTAAATACATCCCATCTAAGGATTTTTGTTTGTGCCGTTTATGTGTCTATTGCATCACCGCAAAGAACAAAGATGTGACCATAGAAAATTCTTGGCATTTATGTATGATTTGAAAGCTCATCTATTGTTAGATACCTTGAACCCCTAACTGGGAATAGTTGTATAGATCTTTTTGCTGATTGCCATTTTGATGAAAATTTTCCAACATTAGGGGGAGAAAGAAAACAGCTGAAAAGGAATATTACTTGGTCTGCACCAACATTATTGCATCTTGATCCTTATACAAAAGAGTGTGATGGAAAAGTCCAAAGGATTTTGAATATGCAAGATATAACAAATTAACTTCCTGGTGCATTTACAGACACAAAGAGAGTGACTATATCTCACATCCCAGCTAAGAATGCTCCTACTCAAATTGAAATTCCGAAAGAAAAATTGAAAACAAAGTCACTCATGAAATCACAACATGCCCGAAGCGTGGAAGACCACTCGATTCCAAAGATAAAAATCCTCATAAAAGAAATGGATGAGAGAAATAAGATGACCCCAAAATGGAGGAACATATTCCTATAGAAATACAAAACGAGGAAAATCAAGAAATTTTGATTAATTATTCCAATACAGGTATAAGGTGGAACCGAAATGAGAAAATTGATGATGCATTCTCTTACAATTTGGCATGCGATATTATGGACGAAAATAATGGAGATCCCGAACCACGGTCTATTACTAAGTGTAAAAATAGACACGATTGGACTGAATGGAAAAAGGTCATTGAAGCTGAATTAGAATCGTTTAGCCGGCACAAAGTTTTTGGGCCTACAGTACTCACCCCTGAAGATGTGAGACCCATTGGATACAAATGGGTATTTGTGCGAAAAAGAAATGAGAAAAACGAAACTGTGAGATACAAGGTTAGACTCGTTGCACAAGGTTTTTCTGAAAGGCCCAAAATTGATTTTGAGGAAACATATTCCCCAGTCATGGATGGAATTACATTTTGATTCTTTATTAGTCTAGCAGTTCATGAGAAACTTAATATGCACCTTATGGATGTTGTTACCACATATTTATACGGATAGCCTGATATTGAAATTTACATGAGGATCCCTGAAGGATTCAAAATGCATGAAGCATTAAGTTCAAAGCCCAAAGAAAGATATTCAATCAAATTACAAAGATGTTTATATGGGTTGAAACAATCTGAATGCATGTGGTACAACTGACTAAGCGAATATATGTTACAAAATAGGTATGTCAACAACCCTCTTTGTCCCAGTGTTTTCATCAAGAAGACAACATCTAAGGTGTGTGATTATCACTGTCTATGTTGATGATTTGAATATCATAGGGACCAATGAAGAGATTCTGGAAGTAATCTCTTACTTAAAGAAGAAGTTCGAAATGAAAGACCTTGGGAAAACAAAATATTGTCTTGATTTGCAGTTTGGGCACTTGCAAAGTGGGGTACTTGTGCATCAATAGAATTACACAAAAAAGGTATTAAAGAGATTCAATATAGATAAATAAAATCCATTGAGTACCCCACTGGTCGTAAGATCCCTTAATTTGGAAAAGGATCCATTTCGTCCATGTGAGGAATCTAAATAGGTTCTTGGTCCAGAAGTACCATATTCTAGTGCAATTGGTGCACTTATGTATCTTGCTAAATGTACTCAACCTGATATAGTTTTTGCTGTTAATTTATTAGCGAGGTTCAGTTCGTCTCCTGCAAAAAGGCACTGGAACGGAATCAAGCATGTGTTTCGTTACCTTCAAGGGATAATTTATTTGAGATTATTTTATTCCAACACTACGGAACCAGTTTTGGTTGGCTATGCAGATGCAGGTTACGAGTCAGATCCTCACAAAGGGAGATCTCAAACTAGGTATGTGTTTACTTGCGGAGGGACTGCAATTTCTTGGCGTTCCCAAAAACAAACACTTACCATAACATCATCAAATCATGCTGAGGTTATCGCATTGTATGAAGCAAGTCGAGAGTGTGTGTGGTTGAGATCCATGACACGACATATCAGAACCACAAGTGGTCTCCTATCAAATGATAATTCCATCACACTTTATGAAGATAATGCCGCGTGTTTTAATCAAATAAAGGAAGGGTACATCAAAAGCGACAGAACAAAGCACATTCCCCCAAAGTTCTTTTCATTTACTCAAGAGCCGGAGGAGATTAATATTATCAACATTCAATATATCTGTTCCTGTGAAAACTCAACAGATCTCCTCTCAAAGGCTCCCCCACTTCAGCGTTCAGAAAATATGTTCATGACATCGGAATGCGAAGACTACGAAGTTTATGAAGAAATCACCAATGCCAACATGGGGGGAGCTATACGTGGCTGTACTCTTTTTCCCTTACTGTGGTTTTTATCCCATTGGATTTTTCCAAGTAAGGTTTTTAATGAGGCAGTATGAACATGTAATTATTGTAATGAGCATTCCAGGGGGAGTGTTATGAATAATAAAATGCTCATTAGCAGTAAGCTAGATTTGTGATAATTAATTATATCACTATGTATTTACTATAGGGGAATACTATGCCATTACCCCAAAGTTCTCCTATAAATACACCCTAAGAGGATGAAGAAAAATGCACCTCTCATTCTCTCATTTCTCACTTCTTTTCATCTTATCTTCTTCTCCATTCTCTCCTCCTTACTTCCCATATCAAGTCTTTTGCTAATTTCTTAATAAATTAGTACAAAGTTAGTAAAATCACAACAGTTCATTTTTAATTTTAACTTTTAAAATTAAAATTACTCCCACTCAAAAATTAAATTAATAGGAAACTGGCCCACTGAGCCCAGCCTAGCCCAGTTCAGATTTAAAAAATTAATTTTAAAATCTTTTAAAAAATATTTGGACCTACCCGGCCCGGTTCAACCCAGACCAGACCAGAAATTCTAGCCTGGTCAGACCGACCAGGCATAAACCATATGATGGGCCTCATATTGCCCAACGGCCAGCAGTAAATAGAAATTGACCCATCCAAATTAATTTTATGCCCAGCCATCACAAACCAGCAGCTAGGGTTTAATGCTAGGGTTTAGCAGTCACCAGCGCCAGCACTAGTGCCTCCACTGCTTTTCCGCCACTGACTTGGCGACAGTTCTACCATACCCGTTGGTGAATAGTAATTTTGGCTAGTGAACAATGCCATTTTAAAAAAATTCTGAGTAGGTTTAAATCAAATTAAATCATTCAATAATTAATTTGATTTAAAACACGAGCACGAATATAAATACCATATTATGTAAATATAATTCACATATTGTCTAGATCAAACTAAAACATGCAAAAGGCTCTAATACCACTGTGGAAGTTAATTAAATCTTATTTAGTGAAATATCAATAACCATAATCAAAATCTCAAGCATGTATTTAATCTGAATCTATGTAAGGGTTTAGATTACCTTTGAAGCGTGTGGAGAAAGTTCCATCACAGAGATGATAATCTCATGTACGATCCCTCTATATGTATCCACACAGCACGATCAGACCGCCTACGCCATTGTCAGCTTAGAACAGACCATCAAACAAAGATGGTCGCATCTTCCTTCTTTTCTTTTACAGCGAGGCTGGTTTTATGAGAACAATAGGGTTATTCTGTTTCTACAGTCTAGAATGGCCAGGGTTCAAAATGTTTGTCGTAATATTTATTCCTGTAAAGTATCTACTTATACCGAATAAACATAACAGTAAAACCTAATCCTAAGTCAATCTAGGCCTAGCCCAATTGGACTTAATGAGTTCTAAATTCATTTCTCAAATTATTACTATTTGGGCTCTAAGCTCAATAGTTATCTCTTTTATCTAATTTCATGCTTTGTGTGTGACCCCATATGTTCAGTTATCATAAGCTGCAAGCCTAATATAATTGCTGCTAGCTGACCGAAAGCAGATTCCAACTAAACATTTTGATCAATTAAAATAACTAAATTAATTATCTCTGTAATTAATCCTCAAACTATATTATGGAAAATGTACATTGACTTAAGGACACTACCAACATACACATCTTACTGTTTGCGAACAATCTTTTATTATTTTGTAGAGCAAATGAAAAGTCTATGAATGGAGTGAATGATGCTATGAGGAGGTTCAATGGAACAATAGGTCTAACCATGAATGAAAAGAAATCCAAAATCTATTTCTCGAAGATGGAAGAATCGGACAAAGTAATATTGGCTTCAAATCTGGGAGTGACAAAAGGAGTGTTTCTAATCAAGTATCTAGGGTTTCCCTTATCATCAGTCAAATGGAGTAAAGAAGACTGTGAGATTCTCATCGAAAAAATTAGGAAGAGGATACAAGGATGGAATTCAAAACACATGTCTCATGCAGTTAAGCTTGAATTGATAAATGGAGTTCTGTTCAGTATTGCAGGTTATTGGAGTAATGCGTTAAGCATTCCTGAAAGCATTTATAAAAGAATAACTCAGCTTTGTACGATTTATTTATGTGGAAGAGATGAAGAAGCAAGAGGTTTTTCAGCTTCGGCATGGAGTTCACTATGCAATAGTAAGAAAACAGGTGGAATGGGTATAAAAGACTCGAGTATAACTCGAATATATGGAACAAAGCAGTGTTGTGCATGCATCTTTGGAATGTGAGTTAGAAAAATGACATTCTATGGGTGAAGTGGATTCAAGAATATTATATGAGAGGTGCGGAACTAGAAGAATGTAAGCACTCATATACACATAGTTGGCCTTGGAGGATCCTTATGAAGGTGAAGGAGGAAATTTGTCCCAGGCTTGAAAGATGCGTCAACAGTGATGGAAAGCTAAGGATATCTAAAGTTTATGATATAATGAAGAGTGGAACTCATAGAAGATTTATTGAAATGGTGGTATGGCACAAGAGTATTCAACATAAGCATAGACTCTTCTTATGGATACTGCTTAATAAAAAATTAGACACTAAGGACAGATTGCCCATTTTTGGGATTTTGAGAGATGACCAAAATTATTGAATATTCTGTAGCAAAAAAGAAATATTCCAGCACCTGTTTGTTGAATGTAGTTTTGGGAATGAAGTACTGAATCTCTTACAATTGCCATTGATCAAGAACTTGAGGAATTTGAAGAAAGTATTATTTGTGTTGGTATGGAGGGAGGACAAAAGGAAGACGAGGATGCTTTTGGCAGGTTGTATGGAATATGGATGGAAACAAATAGCAGAATATTCAAAGGGGCAAATTGAGGGTAGCAACAATTGTATACCAGATCAAAATGGAAGAAGAATGGAGGGTGATTGGGTTGATTTTACCATGTGTTTTGGGTTGTTATTAAGATGAAATATTGAGTAAATCCTTGGAAATTTACGTTATTTGGAATTTTATTGCAGTTTAGAGATTTAGAGGTTGAATTGTCAAGTTGCTACAGTTTGTGGTCGGTATGCCCATACCGACCAATATTCCGGAAATATTAGAGAAGTGACCATTTGTACTTGGAGATGAAAGAGGAGAAAAATATGGAAATGCTGGAAGAATCGATGGAGATTATTTTGCTGAATTAGGCCAAGTCAAAATGTAGTTGTAAAAGAATCTAAATTGATTTGAATACTTCCAAATTTTAGGAGAAGATAATTTATTATCTTTTTGAATTTTAAATATATAAGGAAAGACATATTTTATTCATTATCTATCTTTTGGTTGTAGTAATTTTTCATACACCGATTTCATTCATACGCAGCAGATATACACACGAGACAGCATTTTTCTGCGCAAAAAAATATTAACGATTTGTGCTCTTTCATCATTCTATTCAGCATTTTTCATCATTTATTTTTATACTTTTTATTATTAATTCAATTTGTATTCTAGCTAAATTCATATTTTTTGGTAAAGATCAAGGAAGTACTGGCCTCGATTCTCGTGAGATTCAATTAGTCTTTATACATTAATTGCATGCTTGCATCTATTGTTCTTGATTATTTTCGTGTTATTGAGTATTGCACAGTATTTGAGAGCATGTTAGTTAATTTACTACCAATTGAACCAATTGTCAGCAATTGTGATTTAAGTTCAATCAGTGGTAGAGAACATCAGTATTAATTTAACAATCCTGCATCAGAGTTTGTTGGTTATGAATTGAGTCTTTCTCATTTCTAATGCTTCTAGGATGTGAAATCTATAGAGCATCTCTTAGATTATATGTTAGTTAGAGAAATAGTTAGTGAAGCGTCATCTGGATTATCGATAAGGTAATGAAAGATAGGTTGGTTGCAACTATAACCAATTTGTTTTGTATGCGTTTAGAGTCATCTTTGCATCAAGAATCAGGACATAAAGCCAGTACGGAATTGATCGGAATCAAAATTTTCTCATCATAGTTGAATATTTTTTGCAATGTAACAATTTCCCATTCTCATTTTTACTCAATTTATAGTTTTTATTATTCACTACCCTCGTCTGGTTGTTTTGGTCACAAATTCATAGATTAAAGATTAAGGAAAAAGTCTTGCCAATCTCTTGGGAAATGAACTTGCTCACTGCTATACTGGTATGTATGCCCATACCGATCGCAGAATCCTGAGTTGAAATATTCGGCTTAGAGCCCAATTTAATTTTGGTGTAAAATAAAACACCAAATTTTGACGCCGTTGCCGGGGATTGGTTATAAGCAGCATTTTTTCTTTTATTTCTTTATTTTTTTTTCACAATTTTTAGGTTTTGCCTCGTTCTTCTCGTACAGGAGAATTAATCTTTACTCCAGATATTGAGAAACTTGCACAAAATCTAACAAAGCAAAGAAAAGCATTGAAAGGATTTTTTTCGTCTGATTCAACTACCAACGAAAATCAATTCAACATGTTTGATGAACAAGGGCATGAGGAGGAACCACCAGTTCAACGAATAAGAGACATGGTATGTTACAGACACAGTCTCCCTTTGTGCATTGTCCTTCCCATCAACCGCAATTCCGAGATTAAACCAAGTTTCATACAAGTATTACCTAAATTTGGTGATATGCCTGGTGAGAGTGCCCATAATCATCTTGATGATTTTTTTACCTCGTATGTGCAACTGTTCGACCACAAGGTTTTCCAGAAGATTATTAGAATACTCACCTTTACACACACTTTGCAGGGAAAATCTTGTTAATGGATATTTGAACTCCCACCTTGTTCAATTCAAACTTGGGAAGACTTGGATGACAAATTTTTACAAAGGTTTTTTCCCGAGTCTAGAGCAGCTAATTTGAGATCTGCAATAAGTGTTATTAGACAAAAGAGAGGCGAGAGTCTTGCAAGTTATTAGGATAAGTTTAATCAATTGTGTCGCAAGTGTCCTAACTGTGGTTTTACATAATATCTGCTCATCACTAATTATTTTTATGATGGTATGTGTTCTATTCACAGGAAGATTTTTTATGCATCTTGTGGAGGAAATGTGCTGAATAAAACCATGGATGAGGCAAAGGAGATCATCCTTGATATGGTCACTCATGAATATGATGAAGACGATGATGGATCTAGACTAGTCAAGGCAGCCGGAACTTCACATTTGGATGAAAAGTTAGATGCCCCACATCATTAGTACGGGAGCTAGCTGTGAAGACTTCACGAGGACTTAAGTGCAATTTTTTCTCACAAATGGGACACTACACTGATGCTTGCCCCATTCTTCAAGTTCCTCAAACTGAACAAGCTTGCTATGAATTAGAAGTTGGCCCACCAAGACCATGGAGGTATGATCTGTATTCAAATACACATAATTCAAGATGGAGGAACCACCCAAACTTCAGCTAGAGCTTGAAAGCTCCAGGAATGTATGCCCAGAGACAGTTGCGGGCAGGTTGAGATAATCATCCCGCCCAGGATGATGAGAATACTTCCATGAATGATTTTCTTAAGAGTATTTCTCAAGGCAGTGAAGTGGTGCAAATATTTTCCAAAAACACGAATGCTTTTTAACAATAGACAAGGGCTTCTATAGGAAATATTGAGTAGTAGATAACCCAAATGGGTGCGTAAATAAATAAATAAAAATTCACCGCTAGAAGGCTACCCTCCCAAATTGAACCAAATCCCAGAGAGAATGTAAGTACAGTTACTTTAAGAAATGGGGAGAAATTGGATGATCATGAGCCTAAGGAAGCAAACAAGGAGAATAGTCAACATGAAGAAGATAAAAAGAGTAAAAATGAGTCCTTAAAGGTAAACACTGAACCCATGACATCTATTTATAACTCAAAAGTCTCTCCACCTTTCTCTTCTAGGTTATCTCAAAACAAGAAGGAAGAGGATGAGAATGAGATCTTCGAGGTCTTCAAGAAGGTAGAAATAAATTTGCCCTTGATTGAAGCTATAAAGCAGGTTCCCAGGTATGCAAAATTTATTAAGGAACTTTGTTCGAAAAGATGAAACATGGGAAAGATGAAAAAATTAGGGTGGGAAAAATGTTTATGTTGTTATTCAACGTAAATTGCCACAAAAATGTAAGGAACGAGAAGTTTTTCTATTCCATGCATGATTGACACAAAAACTATTGAAAATGCCATGTTAGATCTAGGTACATAAATTAATGTCATGCCCCTCTCTGTGTATAATGACTTGCAATTAGGACAATTGAAGCAAACTCGCGTCATAATCCAGTTGGCTGACATGTATAATCCATACCTCGAGGGTATAATTAAGGATGTACTTGTGAAAGTAAATGATATGATGCTTCCCATGGATTTTTACATTGTTGATATGGATGATCCATTCTCTGCTAATAAGTCCCTAATTCTTCTAGGAATACCACTTATGAAGACAACTAAAACCAAGATTGATGTTGATAAGGGAATACTTAGCCTTGAATTTGATGGAGACATAGTTTCTTTCAATATTTTTGATACCATGAAACATGTAGATGATCCCGAGTCTATGTTTAGTCTTGATGTGATTGGCCCATTGGTTGATGATTTTGTAGAAAAGTATTATAGGGATGACAAGCTTGAACAAGTACTCTTCAATGGATGGGAGGATAAATACACGATGTTTGAGACAGATGAAACTATTCCTGAAAGCATTATGGAACTGTACTCCACCAAGGAAATCAACTCCCAGCCACTTTTGATCGGTATGACCATACCGCCCATTTTCGGATCAGAAACTCCAAAAATTAGTTCCCAGCCACTTTTGGTCGGTATGCCCATACCGCTCGATTCTGGATCAGAAACTCCAAAAATTAACTCCAAGCCACTTTTGGTCGGTATGCCCATATCGCCCAGATCCAGATCAGGAATTTTAGAAATTAGCTCCTAGCCACTTTTGGTCGGTATGCCCATACCGCTCAGATCTAGGTCAGAAGTGCAACATATCTCTCAGCTGACATCAGTCGGGATGGTCATCCTGCTTATCCCTGAACACACTTTACCTCTGATTGAGAAAGAACCAAATGTGTTGTTGAATAATTAGCCAAGCATCTCAACTATGCATTCTTAGGGGAGAATCGGACCTTACATGTCATGTATCCCAAGGGAATGGAGCTCTCCAATGTTGAGGGAATGACACTTTCATTGCCTCCATATGGCTGATCTGAACAATCCAACTGAGTCTAGTTTAAGACAACCCAAGATTTTTATTTTTGTTCTCTTCATTAATTCTCTTTAAAAAAGAAAAATTCAAAAATAATAATATTGTTATTCATCTAATTGACTTTGATTTGTTTTGACTTATAAGGTTCCAAGAAAATCTCCAAAAGATGAAGGAGAGTTTTAAAGCAAACCACATATGAACCATGGCATTCAACTTTCAGCCCAAAGTTGCCAGGATGCCCATTACGAACGAGGATGCACTGGTTACCCCAAGGCTAATTAGCCGCCCAGGGAGCATTTTTTTCCTTTGTTTTTTTAGTTGCATTTTAGTACATTTGTAGAGTAAACACACAACATCATATTTTCTAATTCATTTGCATATGTTATCTCTCTTTTACACAATTAGGATGTTGTGTTGTCTAAGTGTAGGGTAGAGGTGTAACATCATTAGTTTTTTTTTCATTATTGAAAATAATTTTTTTTTAAAAATCAGTTTTTTTTATCATTTGAGTCAAAAAGGAAGCCTTGAATTGAAAATTAGAGTGGTTAGAATTAAAATTTGGTTTGTGGTAAGATTAAATGATTGTTTCCTTTTGTGAAAGAAATCATGGATTCCTTATATGTGTTCTAGGATGACGAATGTGCAATAAGTAGTTTTGATTTAAAACTAGATATATTGTGAGGATTTGAGCCTTAAAAAGAAAAGGCCAAAAAAAAATACAGGCATATAAAAAAATCATAAGTAGCTCTTTATCTCTTTGTTGAGTTATCATATTTTGGTATTCATTGCTTAGTTTGTGCCATGATTTCGAAACTATTTTTGATATTTGAGTATGAAAATGATAGAGACATTTAAAAATGAGCCCTAGTTAGCTTCTACTATATATTTTCATCCCTAAATTGATCCCCTAGTTTGCCCCATTGAAGCCAGAAAATTCTTTCTTTGGTATTTTCAGTCACTAAATATTTAGCCAAGAGCCTTAACCTTTTCTTAACCCTCTGAGAATGTGTAAGTAATTTATTATTGCTTGGAAAAGTTGGGATATGAAATGGAATTGCTTGATGGGTTATATATGATTGAGTTATTGTGCTAATACATGTTGGAAGCTTAAAGTATTTTAGATTTACATTAATTGAGGAAGTGTAAATATAGTTTTGGCATTATATTGTTGTACTTGTATGGCCAAAAAATATTTTAAATGCGGATGCCCAAAAAAAAGGAAGAAAAATGGTTTTTTTTAAAGAAAAAAATGAAAAGATCTGGTAAGTAGTATATTGGGCTGTAAATTTTTGGGAGTAATATGGGCATGATTTGGTTCTTGGTAGTGATGTTTATACTTCATTGCATAGCAATGTTGCATTTTCATTCGAAATATGTACATAGAGGAGTATGAGGGTGATAATGGATTACTTGCATATTCTCAGATTTTTAGTCTCGTATTTCCTTTATCCTACCTCTTTGATCCTAGCCCCATTACAACCTTGGAAAAGACCACATTCATTTGTACTCAAGTGTTCAACTTCTGTTGTGGAGATAGTGGTATATACAAACATGTTGTGATGAGTATTGAATATGATTTGTGTGATGGGCCTAATTATGATTTTGAGAGATGTTGAGTGATCTTGATGGGGTTGAACTTTATAACATATTTTTGACAAGAATACGAGGATGATGTTGTTTTATAGCATAGGGGAATGATTTGTGGTATGATGGTGGCTTGTGTTTTGATTCTAACTGTGAAGATTTTTTTATTATTTTAGGGCTGCCATAGTTTTTTTGAGTCTCACGTTTACATTTATATTTTGCATTTGCATATGCTCGAGGGCTAGCATAACCTAAGTGTGGGGTAGTTTGATTGGGTTGATTTTACCATGTGTTTTGGGTTGTTATTGAGTTGAAATGTTGAATGAATCCTTGAAAATTTATGTTATTTGGAACTTTGTTGCAGTTTAGAGATCTAAAGGATAAACCGTCAAATTGCTGTAGTTTGTGGTCGGTATGCCCATACCGACCAATATTCCAGAAACATTATAGAAGTGACCATTTGTACTTGGAGATGAAAGAGGAGAAAAATATGAAAATGCAGGAAGAACTGATGGAGATTATTCTGTTGAATTAGGCCAAGTCAAAATGCAGTTGGAAAAGAATTTGAACTAATTTGAAGACTCCATATATTAGGAGAACATATTTTATTATCTCTTTAAATTTTAAATTGAAAGGGAAAGACATATTTTATTCCTTATCTATCTTTTGGTTGGAGTAATTATTTCATACACTGATTTCATTCGTACGCAACAGACATACGCACGTGTAGCAAAGTGAAGTGCATTGCAATGGAGGAGATGAAGGAACGATATCAACGAACAAGGAAAGAAAGCTTGGACAGTTGGTAAGAAAACGAAAAAAATTTTAAGCCTGGGATACCCTGCCGTCGCGAGTCGCGATGAACTCGTCGCGAGTCGCGATGAACAGGGGAGAAAAATCCACTCCCAGCACCAACTTTCCGCGAGTCGCGACAGCCTCGTGATGGGCCATCGCGAGTCGCGACATAGAGGTTGCGAGTCGCGACAAGATCAGAAAATTTTTGCTAAAGATCAGCTCCCGGCCTCGACTTTTCGCGAGTCGCGATGAAAAATCCAAGTTTCCAACTGATCTTAAACATTGCATGATCCTTCCTTCTTCTCCACCCAACACTCCCAAGAACCACCACATACCCACTCATTCCTCCACCATCCTACATATATTGACATATGAACATTCTTGCATCTTTATAGTACCTTTGTTGATTGTAGTATGCCGACTACATCATTGTGACCGTGAGTGCATATCCTATAGTGATGCTTGTATATATGTCAATATATGTTGGATATTTTTAATGCATAATCTTATAGCGGTGGTTGTGGGTGGATTGGTTGTTCTTTGAGAATACTATGGATATTAATTCTCTATGCTAAACCTAGTATTCCAAATCCTTATGTACTTGTGAGTTTAATGTTGTTCTTTGTAGTGTTAGTCTTGATCAAACGGCGCCACGGAGACAATGTTTTTTTTCGAGGGGTGAGTTCTTCTATGGCATCTTTGCTCCCCCTTCCGGTTCCGAAACCGATTTTGGGACCATACAATTACATTGGATTGCGCCATATCACCGGCGATTATGAGGAAAAATGGGTGTCACTCTACCCCCTGGCCTTGATTTTTATTGTTCTTGCCTTACATGTTTACATTGAGGGCAATGTAATGTTTTAAGTGTGGGGAGGGGTTAGAGGAATCACATGCATGCTAGATTGTTTTGGAATACTTTTTGCTACTTTTCATTGGAAAAACATGAGAAAAAGAAAAATAAATAAATAAACAAAAAAATAAAAAAAAGAAAGAAAAGAAAACCCGCTAAGTTGAAAACCCGAGAGGGCAACTTAGGCAACATTGGGGGCCCGGATAGGTCGAAAACCCGAAAGGGCGGCCTAGGCAAAAATGAGAGGCTAAAATGTGCGGAAAAAGGTGAGATGTGAGCTAAAGAAACATGATGTGTGGCTAGGATGAAAACTTGAAAGAGCTCCTAGGCAAAATGAGAGAAAATGAGAGAAATTGAAAAATGCTATGATTTCACTCATTTGCCGGCGTTGGAGTCATAAGGTTGCGGTTGTCACATGGATGAATCGGGTAGCTCAACATCTATAGACCTCTTGGGATTGGGTAGCTTAGTGGGTTAGGAAAACGAAGTATGGTTATGAAATTCTTGATCCTTTTCTACTTCGTTTTTTGTTGATATATTGGCATTAGGTGAAGCATGTGTTTGAACCTCTTATACGGCTTTAGCTTCATTTTATGTCATTGGATTTTGGTGGATATATTGGCATTAGATGAAGTATGTGCTTAAACCTCTTAAATGGTTTTAACTTCATCTTGTGTCATTGGACTTTGGGAATATCAATTCGGGGCTTTGAAATATTTTTATGGGTAGTGAATTGATAAGTGGTAGGTTTGGTTAGATTTAGGATTGGGGATGTGTGTGTGAAAAATTCTCATGTGAGCTTTTATTTTGGGATTTATGATATTGAGAGTTTTTGTGAGGCTTTGATTGGGGGATTAGTAGTTAGGATATGGATATATCATTTCCTTCATGTGCTTGGATCTTTCTTACTCGAGGGCGAGTAAGGTTTAAGTGCGGGGAGGTTTGATGTGTCCATTTTATATGCATTACTTAGTAGTATTTAGGATCACTTTTGTGCTCTTTTATTATCGAGAGCTTGTGTTTTACCTTGAAATTCTCTTAGGAGAGGTAAGAGCAACTTTATGCTCTTTTACCTCTTCTAAGTGGATTTTGTGTGACGAGGGAAGAACACGGAAGCAACGAAGACCGGAAGACATTGAAGACTACACTTTCGAAGACTTTTGAATACTCCCTTCGAAGACATGAAGACCGGAGGCTGTTGAAGACCATTTTTGGAGCCGTTGAAGACTTGAAGATTGAGAGGGATAACTATGAAGAAGAAGAAAACATGCAAAATTCTGGCACCCGTCGCGAGTCGCGACGGACTCGTCGCGACCAACATGTTCGTCGCGAGTCGCGAAGAACTTTGTCGCGAGTCGCGACGGCCAATGACCAGAAATCCACTTTATCTTCTTTGCACTATAAATACCACTCTCTTTCCTCCTCTTCTCCAGCTTTGCCCAGCCCGTTTTTCTCTGGTTTTAGGGCTTGAAAACCCTTGGTTTTCTTCTCTTTCTTTTCTTAGTTTTTATAGTTTAATTATGTCTTTTGTTGTTCTAGCTTAGTTTTTACCTTGGGAGCAAAGGATTGAAGCTTCCATATCTATGTATTGAGAACCATTTATATCTATCTATTTGGTATTTTTGCTATTGTGCATTTATTGTGCTTTGAATGTTAATTGTTGATTTCATTGATGTTGTTGAGAGCTTGAGCATATGAAATACTTGTATGAATTTCTAGCTAGGGTTTGGGGGATTTGAGTTGATTTCCCCCCTGTTCTTGTTAGGAATGTATGAGTATGATTTAGAGCTTTTGATTGTGTTGATGGATTGATAATGTGCTAGATGAATGTGATTGATGTTGAACTCTTCGTCATGTTCGTTTGTGTAGCAAACGAGAGAGTTATATGCTCTTGGATGAATGTGCGTTGCACGTTCATCCAATCTCGTGTAATTGCGTGAATTGGTTAAATGCTTAGTCACAGTGTAGTGGTCATAAGCATTGCCAAGCTTGTTGGTTCTTCGTGCTAAATGCCATCAATGGGATACCTTGAGTCGTGGTCTCGACAACGGGAGTCATTGGTGAGGTTTGACAAGAGATGTCGAATTCACTCTTGCAAACTACGAACTAAGAAGGATGGAAGATTTATCTTCACAACAAGTAGTTGAAGTATTGAATAGATGATTTTAATTCATCCTTGAAGCATTTGTTATTTAGCATTTATGTATTCTTGATGGTGTGTTTCACTTCATTTGTGCCATGAGTTGTTTGAGAATAGGGAGTGTTTGTATGATTGAATTGGTTAGGTGTTAGGAACGTGACGAATTCCATAGCTCCTTTGCATGAAAATCTATGAATGTGAACTTAGAACTTCTTGTGCATAATGTGGTGATTCTCGCTAGAGAGGTATGTTAATGTTAAGCCGAGTAACGAATGCGATAGGATGAGTGAATGGTTCAATGATCTACATTAGGTTTGGAAGTGGATATCCATTGCCCCCAAGGCTTTATCTTTGTAGTTTTAAAACCCCTTTTCTTAGTTTTGTTTGATGATTAGCATAGTCACTTGACCTTGCAAGTTATCTTGTCTTTTTTACTTTCGTAACTTAGGAACAACCAACCAACCAACCCCCCCCCCCCCATTTTACTTGCTTTTATGTGTGTGTATATATATCTACTCCTAGCATAATATCAACCATTTGTGCTTAAGCGCTTAGGAAGATCCCTCTTCTCCTTGGACGACCCCGATTTGCCGCTATCTACCTAGTTGTAGAAAGTAAGCAAAAAGGGCTTATAAATTATCTTTGCATAGGGGTGCAACGACCGCCCGCTATCAATTGCATGCTTGCATCTGTTGTTCTTGATTATAATGTTTATGATTATAATGTTTATGATTATTTTCACGTTGTTCTTGATTATAATGTTCATGATTATTTTCATGTTATTGAGTAGAGTGCAATATTTGATAGCATGTTAGTTAATTTACTATTAATTGAATCAATCATCCGTAATTGTGGTTTAGGTTCAATCAATGGTAGGAACAAAAATCTTAACTTACAATCTCGCGTCAGAGTTTGTTGGTTATAAATTGGGTCTTTCACATTTCTAATGCTGGCATATTAAATCTGTAGAGTGTCTCTTAGGTTATATGTTAGTTAGAGAAATATTTAGTGAGGCATCCTCCTGATTATCAACAAGGCAAGGAAAGATTGGTTGCTTGCAACTATAACCGATTTGTGTGCATGCATTTAAAGTCATCTTTACATCAAGGATCAAGATAGAAAGCAAGTATGGAATTGATCGGAATCGAAATTTTCTCATGTTGAATATTTTTGCAATCTGTAACAACTTCTCATTCTCCTTTTTTACTCAATTTATAGTTTTTATTATTCACTACCCTCATTTGGTTGTTTTGATAAAAAAATTGCAGATTAAAGATTAAGGAAACGGTCTCGCCAATCTCTCGTGAAACGAACTTGCTTGCAGGTATACTGAACTGAAATATTTGATTTAGAGCTCAATTATTTTTTGCTGTAAAATGACACACTAGAGGGAACCCTAACTGAAGCTCTAATGCGAAGGGAATGATCAGTACTGATGCAGTTTTCTAAAAATTGTTTTTTTTGGAAGTGTTCTGAAAATTTTTGAAGCAATATTTTCCAATTTCTTGGGTTGTAATGGGTTCTTAAACGGGCTAAGAGAGATGGCCCAAAGTCTGATTTAATACAATACACTTCATTAAAAAAAGGGACGGTCTCAAATAAGGTAGATTAAACTTTAGACAGGGATGGATTTGCAAAAATCAACTCAAAATTTCATCTTCCACAAATTTATTTATAGCTATTAAAAAGAACCCAATCCAAATAAAATGTTTAATAATTGTATAACAATACATGTATAAATTTTAGACAGTTTAAAAGAAGACTTGGTGATAATATAAAGCATATCTATATGAAAAAAATTAAATATTAATATAATTATTTTATTAATTTTCTAAGAGATAAAAAAATTTACCCGAGCAAATTTAAAATTTTAATATAATTATATTCATTAAGAGATAAAAAGAAAATTTATCCGACAATAATGTTGCTCCACGTCTATAAATAAAATATGAATTTTGGGAGAGATGTCTTTTTGTGGATTATCAAGAACCAAACGGAGACACCTGTTTATGAGATTCAACCCCTTGAGAAAATATCAGATTCAAATCAAGATCAGTATCTTTGGTATGAAGGTGACATGCGCCATGATTGAGTGTATTTTATACACACATTTTATATACGTTTATGAGCTTCTCTTGTTATTTGATGTGAATATAGGTGTTTTTTTTTTCTTCAGGAAATCGTTAAATTGTGTGCTAAGATGAGTAGCGATACACTATACTTTTTTCACTTAACCGTGGTTTTTTTTTCACATGATTTTCCCGGTAAGTTCTTTATCTTTAATGAGGTATTGTGTTCCAATAAAAAATATTTTTATTTTAACTTACGAGGAGAGATATGACACATAATTATAGGATGGAAGCTCAGGAGCAATTCAATCATACTTCGAACAATTTGGGGTGAATTGGGAAAGACCAACGTTTAAAATGTAAATTCGAAGAAATGAAGATAAAATTTTTAGGTTGCATGAACTGAGTTATAAAATTTATAACTACTACATGTTTCATACTAAAATTTTAATATTGCAACTAAGACTCTTTACCTTTTATTATTCTAATTAAACCCCATCTTTCCATAAGCCTATGGAAAGACCGTCTTTCCCAAGATTTTACCTTTCTAATTAGGGCTATAGTAAAATAACTACTAAAAACACTCGGATGCGCTGAGTCTTGATATACTCAAACGGCCATAGCTTTGTTTACCGAGGAGTAGCCGATTTGGTTCAAATTTCCGCAGATGCATTGGTTTTGAAGTTGAATGATTATGCATCATTCAAACTTTATTCATTCTCTCGAATTGATGCCTTCTTCTTATTAGTTTAATTTTGTTTTCGTTTTAATTTTATTTATTATGTTTCATTATTATTTGAGTCCGTCTCTTGAAAGACGGTCTTTCCATAAGTTATGGAAAGACCAAGATTTAAAGTGTAAATTAGAATAAATTAAGATAAAATTTTCGGGTTGCATGAACCGGGTTATAAATTTTATAACTACTACATGTTTCATACTAAAACTTTAATATTGCAACTAAGACCTTTTATCTTTTATTATTCTAATCAAACACCGTCTTTCCATAAGCCTATGGAAAGACCGTCTTTCCCAAGACTTTGCCTTATTATTTTTAATTATTATTAATATGTAAAGTAGATAGGCAAAGTTTTGGAAAAAGTTGTCCTTCCATGGGCTTATGGAAAGACGGGATTTAATTTTAATAATAAAATGTAAAATGTCTTAGTTGAAATATTAAAAAATTAATTATGCAACGTATAGGAGTTATAAAGTTTATAACTCAATTCATGCAACCCGGAAGTTTTTATCTTCATTTCTTCTAATTTGCACTCTAAACCTTGGTCTTTCCATAGCTTATGGAAATACCATCTTTAAAGAGACGGACTCTAGTAAATAAATCTCTTTTCTGACTTATGGTAATGAAGCATTAACTATGATTTACATGTGAGACCTAATTGTAATAATTGATTTGTATGTATTCCTAATTATTCTCTGTGTATATTTTATTTATGAATTTCCTGAGATCTGATTAACCTTGAATTATTTGGAATAGTGTCAATTAAATTCCGCTATTTATCTTTATTTAGTGGGTAGATGTAATTAGTGGTGAAACTAAAAGTTGATGGTGGTAATAATGGGTGGATAATTTGTGACAGCAGATCAGATTATGAATTATCTGAATTGGGTTTCTTTAATTTTTAATGCCGTTGAGATATTAAATCTAGTTTATACCTGATTCTTGCTAGATTATATCTTAATTAGAGAAGTAGTCGGTTTATAGCTGATTCTTGCTGGCTATCGATAAAGTAAGAAGAAATTGGACCGTGTCTTGTAGCTAATTCTCGGCAGTCTATAACTGGTTGGTTCATGCGAATTGATTTATTATTACGCCTATGATCATTAAATTATTAGTTTATGTGGATTTACCTGTTAACAGAATTCATTCTCATATTGATATTTGTGTTTATATGCATTCATAGTTTAGTTATATTGTTTAGCAAGTTAATAGACTATATTCTCATCAAATTAAGGTGTGGTAGCTAACCAACAATTGAATCTTTTGAAATAAGAATTTGTTGACACTGTTCTCTGTGGGATCGACCTTGCTTACTCTATACTTGAATTTAAATTTAATAATTTTGCAGGCTTATTTGGTGGAAAAATGACCTATCTCTGAGCTAAAATTTTGGTCAAGCTTTTGACCATTAAGATGGAGCGCTTATTCGGAGGCAACCCAATGTTTTTATTTTTTTCTTCTTTCTTGCACCTTTATTTTGTTTGAATTCAGTTTTAAAAAACAAAAAAAAGTAAAAAGTAAAAAAAAATCCAAAAATGAAGATAATTGGAAAAAATATTTGTTTTTATATTTTTAACTATTTTTTTTATAGTTGTGATTGCAGGTGTTGCATGAATTGAGAGAAATAAAGCACGACTGGGTGTCCTGTTCGGTCGTACGGGAGGGGTGCAATATGTCTGAAATTGCTGAAATTGAAGAGTTTATTGCTCTCGTACTCGGTTCTTTCTAAACCCAGTTTATTGCTTTACTATGTTATGGTGTGCTCGCATGTTTTGATTTGTTTGGAGATTTTTATAGATAATTTTATTCTTTTTGCACTTTTATTTTTGTTTGAGAACAAACAAGAGTTTAAGTGCGGGGAGAGTAATTGAGTGGATGATTGTTCTGAATTTTCCTTGATGCTGAAATTTGTGAAGATTTTTTAAAAAAAAAATTAAAAATCAAGGGAAAATGATTTTTTTTGGCAAATAAAATGTTCATATGAATTGAATTGAGCTGATTTTACTGTGGAACATGAGTCTGTGGCAAGATGGTGAATTCAAGAATTATATGCATAAGTTAATGTCTTTAAATAATTCTTTGGATGACGAAAAAGGGAAAAATTTCATATTACCCAAGTAAAGTGAGATTTTGAGCTAGAGTAGAGCATTCTTCACATCCCCTTCTTTGTTGAGTGTACGAGTTATAGCATGTTATGTGGATTATATTTGAAATTTTGTACAAGGATGAAGGGGCACTAGGATTAGCCCCTTTTTGGCCTTCATAAATATTTCATACCTACATTATGACCGCTAGTGAGTCAATTTGAGCTTTGACCCTTTTTTGAATTTGAGCTCCAGATATATTTAGCCAAAAACCTTTTGAGCCATTTTTATTTCATCTAACCCCATGTGTATAAAATTCTATATATGATGATGGTGGTTTATGCATTGTACTTTAATTATGATTCTATGGTATGCATGGATGGAAAATATGGTTTTATGAAGAATTTTGTTGAGAAAAAATGTTTTGAGCTTGAATATGATGAAGTACTTTTTTATTGGTTATTGGAAGATTGAACGGTGATTCTGGAGGCAGTTTACTTATTTTAATGGTCCCGTTCGGCGGAATGGGAGAGGTCCTGAAATAATTTATTTATTCCAGAAAGTTTCACATGATCTTGTAGAGAATTTTGGTGGACGGGTGTGAAGGGTAGCTTGATGGAAGGATTCTTTCTGTTAGAGTTCATGAGTTACATGCACATGATTTTGTTATTTTAAAACTTAGGATTCCTTTACATCTCTCCTTGATTTTATGTCCTACAGCCATGTTACAACCTTTTGAGAAGTCCATCCTGACTTGTGGAAAGTTTTGAATTGTATTTCACTTATTAATATCATGTTATATACTTGTGTTTTTTATTGTGGGTTGTCATATGGAGTAGAGTAGGGAGTGTTTGTGAATGCATCACGTTAGGAATAAAATGATTGTTAGCCCGATTTTGACAAAGATGAAAAAACATTTCTTGAATTGAAATTCTTGGATTTAGCTTGTGGTAAGACATTTGGTTCTATAGTGAATGTTGCTTGATTTGATTTTGTGAGAATATTTTTGTTTTGCTAGTGATTAGTGATTTTTGTCTTTTTACATGCTTGAGGGCAAGCACGATTTAAGTGTGGAGATGTTTGATTGTGTGTATTTTACACATATTTTATATACATTTATGAGCTTCTTTTTGCCATTTGATGTGCACGTAGGTAGGTAGGTGTGTTTTTGTGTAGGAAATCATTAGATTGTGTGCTAAAGATGAGAAGCTATATACTATACTCTTTTTCCCTTAACCATGGTTTTTTTTCCACAGAGTTTACTGCAAGGTTTTTGATGATGTAGTGTGCTCTAATAGAAAATGTTCTTATTTTACCTTGAATGGGGGATATGAGATATAATTCCAGAATGGAAGCTCATAAGCAATTCGATGGTGCTCCAAAAAATTTGGGCTCAATTGAATTCATGTGAAGAAATTTCAAATAAAGAATAGAAGCCCAATATGAATACCAAATTAATTAGCCCATAATATTTCCTTTTTCTTAGTTGGATATCTAATTAGGGCTATAGTAAAAAATAACTATAAAAACCCCCGGATGCGCCGTGGTTTGATATACTCAAAACGGCCGTAGCTTTGTTCACCGAGGAGTAGCCGATTTGGTTCAAATGTCCGCAGATGCATTGGTTTTGATGATTATGCATTATTCAAGCATTATTCATCCTCTCGAATTGATTCCTTCTTCTTATTAGTTTAATTTTGTTTTCGTTTTAATTTTATTTATTATGTTTTATTATTTGTTTAATTACTATTAATATTTTTAGTAGCTAAATCTCTTTTCCGGCTTAGGTTAATGAATCGTTAATCTGTATGGATTCCTAATTGTTCTATGTATATATTTTACTTCAGAATTTTTTGAGATATGATCAACCTTGAGTTATTTGGATAGTGCCAATTAAATTTTGCTATTTATCTTTATCTAGTAGGTAGATTTAATTAGTGGCGAAACTACCGGCATATAGTGGGAACAATAGGTGGATAATTTGTGACAGCTGATCTGATTATGAATTATCTGAATTGGGTTTCTTTGGTTCTTAATGTTGTTGAGATATTAAATCTAGTTTATAGCTGAGTCTTGCTAGATTTTATCTTAATTAGAGAAGTAGTCAGTTTATAGCTGATTTGCTGGCTATCGATAAAGTAAGAAGAAATTGGACTGTGTCTTGTAGCTGATTCTCGAGACTCTATAACTAGTTGGTTCGTGCAAATTAATTTATTGTTGCACCTCTGATCATATAAATTATTAGTTGATGTGGATTTACCGGTTGATGGAATTCATTCTCATATTGATATTTGTGTTTATTTGCTTTAATAGTTTAGTTATATTGTTTTCTTAGTTAATAGATTATATTCTCATGCATTGTACCTAAACAACAATGGAATGTTTAGAAATAAGAAATTGTTTACACTGTTCCCTGTGAGATTGAGCTTGCTCACTCTATACTTGATTTTAAATCTAATAAGTTTGCAGTTTTATTTAATAGAAAAAGGACCTATCACGCCATCTCTTTCCAAACTGCATAAGGCCTACAAACTCACCTCACCTCCTCGTTTATAAATGGTGTTAATGCATAAATAACCTAGGAAGTGTATGAGAGACGAGTGAAGGGCAGTGTGTTGTGATGTTGCAAACAAAATTTGAGAAATATTTTAACAAGATTGATCTGACCATGCCGAACAGGCTTCTCTGTTTGGTTCTTGATCACAAAAATTATTCTATTAATTTTCTAAGAGATAAAAAGAAAATTTATTCGAGCAAATTTAAAACTTTAATATAATTATTTAATTAATTTTTGAAGAGATAAAAAGAAAATTGATCTGACAATAAAGTTGATCGACGTCTATAAATAAAAATATGAATTTCAATCCAATTCTTACTAATACTAATATACATTAATATTATGTATTAAAAATAAGTAACAATAAAATTCATATTTTATATATCTTATAGTTAATATTTTATCGTAAAACATCATATAATAAGGATTGTTTGCATCCTGCTATCAACCGAGGCTATTTGAGTAATTTTTTCACTTTCTACCTTGCGAAAGCGACACCGTTTTGCCAACTTCTAATTTACTGTTTGTTCTCTGTTCATCTTCTTCATCACAATTCTTTCCTCCTCTTCTTTCGCAGTTGTTTTCTTAAGCACCACCGTGCCTCACTGTTTCAACCTCTCCACCACAATCCATCTTGCCCGACCACTCCATAGGTAGCATTATTCTACTCCAACGGCAAGGGTAAGATGCAAATGGTGTTGCGTGGTTCCAATTCGTTATCATTCCTGGTGAATACGTACGACATGGTGGAGAATCGAAGCACATATAAGATTGTTTCGTGGAGCGCTAATGAGAACAACTTCATTGTGTGTGACTCGCCAGAGTTCGCCTGCAGCCTTCTCCCCAAGCTCTTAAGCACAAAAGCTTCTCCAGCTTCGTCCGTCAATTGAATTGTATGTACGTGTTTGTCTTCCATTTCATTCTTTTTGTGCTAATTATCAATTGAAAAGGTAGGGCTATTTTGTTGAAATTGTTAGTGTGTGCTGGATAAATTAACTAATCTGGTATTTGATTAAGCACAAATTGGATTTGCTTTAATGGATATGGCTGACTTTAAATTTTGATTTAATTGTGGTCTTTCTTGTTAATTATTTCAATGAAGTTGTTTCAAATATGTATGACACTATATGAGTTTAGAATGTTTTGAGTCTTCTTCCTGCATCAGGGCACACCTGTTGAGATAAAGAAACTTAGTTTCTATCAAACGTTTCTAGTTTGAATCTAAGCGAAAGCTTCTCATTTATTAGCATGTCCCGTATGGATCATTAGATAAGTGGTTGTTTGGAGGTGAAAAAAATGTAAGGAAATGCAGTTATAACTTTTTATTAGCTTTGTGTATGATAATGTGTAAAACCGTATGAGCTTAAAGGCATGTACGTCTGACCATCAGTCCAAGGCTTTACCCTTTAGGTAAATGGTAAAGCCTCCTTTTTGGGCCGACCCAAGGTGGAGTACTTGTTCCACAAGCAAACATAACAGTAGCCCTACTTTTCTACCTATATAAAGGCTAAAGGTAATCCTACACACTCAACTATTCATTCATAATTACACTCTCATACATTGTTTTCTTAGTTGGCCGTCGGAGCCTCTTCCCCCCAGACACCTCTGGGGGCTTTTCTTGCACATTCAGGCACGGCAGACGGCTGCGTAGTAGCAGCGGCAAATTGAGGTGCATCAAATTGGCACGCCTAGTGGGACCGTCGGAGTCATATCTACGCCGCTTTATGGTTTATGTCTGCCCCTACGGAAAGTTCATTGTGTAGGAGCGAACGGTTGAAGGATAAAGGAGTTTCAGCAGTCGAAGAAGAAGTACAGTCCCCTTACCAGAGAAGAAAAGGGCGTCGGACCAATCAGATGGATCCTACCCCCTCAGGCGCTAGTAACCAACGCACAGAGAGCGTTCAGGATTAGATCCTGGAAACAAGAGGACTGGAGGGCCATCAGACAGAAGCCCTCGAGCAGTCGAACACTCTGGGAAGGACAAACGTCAGCGTCAAGCCCCGGTTAGGGGCTGTTACAGCCCCTACCACACAAAACCAGGTGTGGCGGCCCAGAGAGGATGGGAAATAATTCATAGAGGCTACAACTGATTCACAAGTGAAGCCTAGGTGGGGGCCTTTCAAAGGACGAGGGGCACAAATAGTGCAATCCCCCCATCGCGGCAGGACCTGGCGCAACTGGCCCAAACTCTTAGATCTGCGGGGTACCAGGTATAACCCTCAATGCTCTTGCTACAGATGGCCAAACAACAGGTGAGGGTCCCGCCTTCAATGCCTGTGGCATTAAGCTAAAGGATCCAGATGCAAGCTCCTCTAGGACCAATCTACCCATTGAATATGGGGGGTCAAGACCAGCCTCAACCAACGTTTCCAGTTTTAACTCAAAACGTGGCTAATTCAGTACCAGCTTTGATCCCTAGTTTTGAAAGGCCGACAATCCCTTATTCGATGCCTTGGTAAACAGGTGGATTTCATGGTTCAAAGCCTAAATGCACTCATGGTTTTGTTCGAAGATGCCCCTATACGATTCCTATCATCTGGGGCATCAGCATATACCATATAGTTTGGCTATTAGAGGATCATGGCTGGGGTACATGGCTTCGAACCAGGGACCCACCAATGATGCCTCCTGGCTAAATCGGTGGGGAGATGCATAAATGGGGGGGGTGGAGTCAAGTGACTCTCTCACGAGAGAGCTTGATAGACTAATCGGTCCTTCGGGCCAAGCTGCAGCATCTCCCTTCAGGCCTGCTATAATGGCTATCCGATGGTCCGACAATGTTAAACCACCTGACGGGCTCTCCATATGGAGATTCGTACCCCTGGGAATTCATCCAGACCTTCCTCGTTCTGATGAACTCAAGAGACTTCGATGAACAGCTAACGTGTAAGCTGGTCGGAAGCTACCTTCGGGGGAAGGCCCGGGAATGGTTCAACAAGCTGGCCAAAGGATCATTGCATTCTTATGGGGGCTTCATAAGGGCCTTGCTAGGTCAGTTCTTTTAGAATATGAGGTTTACCAAAAAATTGGTAGAACTTTACCCGGTCAAGAAAAAGCAGGGGGAATCAACCCATGCATACTATCATAGATATGCGGATGAGAGCCTCAGTGTGATCAACCATATTAAGGATGGATTAATCTTGGGGTATATGAATGGGATGTCTGATATCAACCTGTACAAGAAGCTGGTCTCGAAAAGGCCGGAGACCTTACAGCAGCTACTCCAAGATTGAAGAGGCCGTAAAAAGGAAAAGAGAGGGGGCAGAGGTGACGAAAAAGGCCCCAAGCACCCTGATAATTCTAGGAGACCCGAGGCTTAAAAAAGATCTTTGGAAGCTACGTCCCCCAGACTAAATCTATGATGGAAATATATTCTATCAATAAGGGCTTGTTCCGAAGGCCACCCCAAGAAAAGGATTTCCCCGGAAAAAAGGACTCGCCTAAGTACCGTGACTTCCACCAAGAACGGAGTCACGACTTAAATGAGTGATGTCATTTGAAGGCATAAATTGAGAGGTACACCAAAGAAGGGTTGCTCTCGGATTGTGTTGAGGGATCAAAGGGAGGAACCTCTTCAAAATTCAAGAAAATCCATTGGAAGGGTGGAAGAAAGGGAGGAAATCAAGGGGCTAAAGAACAACAAGGAAATGAGGTTAAACAAGCAGGAAATAGGGCGAGGGTGAACGACGGACCCGAGGTCGAAGCCAGGGCGGATCGAAACTGAACAGATGAGCTGAACTGGGTAATTAATTTCACCAATGGTATAGTAGGTAACCATTCATCTAACACCATCATTAAGGTGCAGTCTCGGTACATTTCCCCCGGAGAGCCTAGTCAGAAGTGATTTCGACCAGAAGAAGCGATCACTTTCTCAGAAGCAGACCCAGTGCCTAGCCGAACCCCCATTTGAATCCAATGATCATGCATGTGATAATTTGGGATTTTTTTGTTAAAAGGGTGCTCGTAGATGACGGTAGCGCGATATAAGTGATGTTTTCCAATTTCTTTGATCAGTTAGGGCTCGACCGCGAAAGTTTGAAAAGAACAACCTCCCCAAGAGAGGTTATCCGGCTTTACTGGGAAAATAGTTATGCCCTTAGGGGTTATAAACCTTCCAGTCAGAGTGGCAGGTGGAGGGAAATAGTTCACGATTGATTGCAGTTTTGCAGTGATCGATGTTATATCCCCCTACAATGTGATATTGGGAAGACCTTGGATGTGCTAAGTGTGAGTCGTATGGTCCCCCTACCATTTGATAATGAAATTCCCCACAAAGAAAGGAAAAGCAGTCATAAGGGGGGGGGGGGGCAATCAGCCAGAGGCCAAAAGTTGTTTAGCCATTGCGCTAAAAGAGGCTAAGAGGGAGGAAAGGGTGTCTTTGGTCAATGGAGAGATTAAACCCACATACACGGAGCTAATAATTGTTCGGGAAAAAGGAACAGTGCCTGTGGGAAAAATGATACCCTCCTCGCTTAAAAGAAAGCTGAAGAACCTGTTGGATAACTGTGTCAATGTGTTTTCTTGGGACACCCTCGACCTAACAAGTGTTCCAGAGCAGGTGATGGTTCACAGAATAAATGTGAATCCCTCTCAAAAAGCTAATAAAATAGAAGAGAAGATCATATGCCCCCGAAATGGCGGAGGCCATAAAAGAAGAGGTTCAAAAGCTGCTTAAGGCTGAAGTGATCGAAGAAGAGTTCTATCCTGAATGGATAGAAAATCTAGTGATGGTTCCCAAGCACGATGGGGCTTGAAGAATGTGCATTGATTTTACAGACCTTAACAAATGTTTTCCAAAGGACAACTATCTCTTACCCTCCATTGGCGTACTGGTAGAAGCCATTGCGGGATATGGGGTTTCGACTATTTTGATGTCCACAAAGGCTATCATCATATACTCATGGCCGAAGAGGAAAAGTAGAAAACGTCTTTCATAATAGACGTAGACACATTTTGCTATAAAAAGATGCCATTCGGCCTGAAAAATGATGGAGCCACCTATCAGAGATTAGTTGATAAGCTGTTCCAAAAGAAAATCAGAAGAAATGCTGAAATATACGTAGATGATATGGTGGTGAAAAGTAGGAGCATAAATCATTTCCTTCTAGACCTTTTATGAAGATAAATCCCCCTCAGTCGGTGAAGGACTTCCAAAGACTAACAAAGTTCCTTACGGCCCTTAGTCGATTCCTTTCGAAGGGGGCGGAAAAAAACTTGCCATTCTTTGATGTCCTTCGATAAGCCAAGAAATTCGAATGGAAGGCAGAATGTGACAAAGCCTTCTGGGAGGCCATCGCCGTACCTCTCAAAGTTAATATTTATAAGCCCTAAATGCTTACTATCTACAACTAAGTAGATAGCGGCAAGTCAGGATCGTCCACGAAGAAGAGGGATCTTCCTAAGCGTTTAGGCACAAAAGGTTGATATTAGGCTAGGAGTAGACATATATACATACATATAAAAACATGTAAAAAAGGGGGGTTTGGTTGGTTGGTTGTCCTAAGTTACGAAAGTAAAAAGACAAGATAACTAGCAAAGTCAAGTGACTATGCTAATCATCAAACAAAACTAAGAAAAAGGGGTTTAAAACTATAAAGATAAAAAAGCCTTGGGGGCAAGGGATATCCACTTCCAAAACTAATGTAGATCATTGAACCATTCACTCATTCTATCACATTCATTACATGACTTAACATTAACATACCCATCTAGCAAGAATCACAACACATTATGCACAAGAAGTTCTAAGTTCATGCTCATAGATTTTCATGCAAAGGAGCTACGGAATTCGTCACGTTCCTAACACCTAACCAATTCAATCATACAAACACTTCCTATTCTCAAACAACTCATGGCATAAATGAAGTGAAACACACCATCAAGAATACACAAATGCTAAATAACAAATGCTTCAAGGATGAGTAAAGCCATCTATTCATTACTTCAACTACTTGTTGTGAAGATAAATCTTCTATCCTTCTTAGGTAGTAGTTTGCAAGAGTGAATTCGACATCTCTTGTCAAACCTCACCAATGACTCCCTTATTGCTAAGAGTATCCCATTGATGGCATTTAGCACGAAGAATCAACAAGCTTAGCAACACTTATGAACACTACACCGTGCCTAAGCATTTAACCAATTCATGCATTTACACAAGATTAGTTAAGAACGATCGACGCTCATAGACCTCTCTCGTTTGCTACCTAAAACAAACATGACGAAGAGTTTGACATCATCACATTCATCTAGCAATCATCAATCCATCAACACAATCAAAAGTTCTAAATCATACTCATAGATTCCTAACAAGAAAAAGGGGGAAATTAACCCAAATCCCCCAAACCCTAGCAAGCAATTCATACAAGTATTTCATATGCTCAAACTTTCAACAACATTAATGATATCAACAAACACATTCAATACCCATAAATGCATAATAGAAAAAGCACCAAATAGATAGATAAAAATGGTTCTTACTACATAGAAATGGAAGCTTCAATCCTTTGCTACCAAGTAAAAAACTAAGCTAGATAATCAAAACCCATAACATAGAACAAAAATCTACAAAGGAAGAAGAAGAAATGGAAGAAAATGGTGAAAAACTAGGGCTTTGGAGCCCCTAAGTCGGTATTAGAGCTTTGGGGAAGAAGGGGTGAAGAGGTATTTATAGTGGAAGAAAAAGGGGAGAAAAAACGCTGCTGCAGGGCTGAATTTGTACTGACGTCGCGACTCACGACCAACCATCGCGACTCGCGACAAAATCAGTAAAATCCAGCCCTATTTTGTTTTGCTTCCTCCGGGTGAACCGTTGATCCGTTTTGGGAGTTTTTGTAGTCGATTTCATAGTGCTCAAGAAGAGGCATCCAATGGTACCACTATTGAAGGCTAATTCTTCGAAAAATTATGAAAACCCTGGACCATCCTTCAACCGTTGCTTTGCTCTCCTTTCTTCACTTTATCTTCTACCACTTTGTGAGTGGCCTTCAATCTTCTACCATCCTTTCGAATGGCCTTCACTAAACCACTTCTAAATGCTCATGAGCAATCTACAAATTAAGCTCACAAAAATAAATCTAGATGCTCATGAGGACCAAAAATCCCTTAGACTCAACATAGGTTACAAAAATGAAGGATTTAGATATAAAAACCGAAAATGGTCATCTAAACCCCTTATTATGTAAACCTACATAAATCTAGCAATCTTACACCAAAAATATAACAAAAGTGATCCTAAATACTACTAAATAATGCCTATAAAATGGACACATCACCTTCCGAGAGTTTAAGGAGCACTACCAAAGTCTGCCCACTCTAATGAAGCCAGACAAGGGGAAGGATCTGTGTTCATACATCTCAGTGTTCCCCTGGGCAATCTGTGCAGTTATGATAAAAGAAAAGGATAGAGCCCAACACCCTGTCTACTTTGTAAGTAGAGCTTTGCATGGTCTGGAAACTAGATACACTACCCTCAAAAAGCTTATGTCGGCCCTTGTCCATGCTGCGAGGCACCTTCGGCCATACTTCCAGGGTCATAGGATCATCTTACTAACGAGTCATCCGATCACGCAAGTACTTCTCAAGTCGGAAGCCTCGGGATGAATGATGAAGTGGGTTATCAAACTGGGTGAGCATGACATCCAGTTCCACCCAAGGACAGCATAAAGGGCCAAGATTTAGTGGACTTCATTGTAGAAACTACTGAACCAATCGTAGTACATGAAGAGAAACCGAAGAGGCCTGGCAGTTGTATGTGGAAGATTCGTCACATTCCAGAGGCAATGGGGCTGGAATCTTGCTAACAAGCCCCGAGAAGAAAGACTACCCCTATGCCTTACACTTTGACTTCAAGGCTCGAAGGGGCAAGAGGAAGTTGGGTTGATGAGCTGTCAAATGTGCTTTGGCTGTTTTGGACAACATAGTAGTCTTCCACAGACGAAACCCCTTACGGTCTAGTGTACGGTTTAGAGGCGGTTATCCCCATAGAGGTGATACTTCCAACCTTCCGAAGGACCGCCATAAACAATGAGCACCAAGAAGTTAATGATGAACAACGTCGATTGGATCTGGACCTCCTCGAAGGGAAAAGAGAGAGAGCATCCCTTCATGAAACCAAGATCAAAGAAAGGGTTAAGCGGTACCATGACCAGAGGGTCCGGATGGTCCACTTCTCCCCGGGATACCTCGTAATGAGAAAAAAATGAGAAAATTTGAAAGGAGCTAGAGGGGAAGCTATCAGCTAACTAGGAATGACCATATCGGATTGTGGAAGTTGGCCCTGGAGGCAGCTATGTGCTTGAAACCCCCCAAGGTGAGGCGATTCTGCACAGATGGAATGTCTCAAACCTTAGAAGATATTATGCTAAAAAATCGTAGATGACTTGGTGAGGTTGACAAATAGCCCACCCCGAATTAGCTATGGGTCGGATGGTATCCTTGATCAGTTAGCGCTTTAAGTCTCTAGGATTCTTTGTATCTTTGGGCTCCATTTTTATATCAAAGTGCGTTCCTTATAATGGTTCCTTCTAGAAAATTATAATGCATTTCCAAAAGACGGAGTTAGGGGTATTCGTAGGGTCCGAACGGCCCACCGAAGACCTTAGGGACACAAATCCCTTAAACATATTTAAAACAGGTCTCCTCGAATGTCCTTCGGGCACGTTTCCCTTGGATGTTCGGAGACCGCCTTAGGGGCACTAATCCCCCAGGCTAAAGATTTGGAAGGGTCAGAACTACCCACCGAAGGCCTTAGGGACACTGATACCCTAGGCTGACATCTCGGAGGGTCCGAACTACCCACAGAAGACCTTAGAGGCACATATCCCTTAAACATATTTGAAATAGGTCTTCTCGAATGTCCTTTGGGCACGTTCCCCTTGAACGTTCGAAGACCACCTTAGGGTCACTAATCCCTCATGTTAACGATTTGGAAGGGTCCAAACTGCCCACCAAAGGCTTTAGGGACATTGACCCCGTAGGCCAATGTCTCAGAGGGTCCAAACTGCCCACCAAAGACCTTAGGGGCACTGATTCCCTAGGCTAACATCTCGGGGGATCCGAACTGCCCACCGAAGACATTAGGGACACAGACCCCTTTGCCATATTTGAAATAGGTCTCCTCGAATGTCCTTTGGGCATGTTTCCCTTGGACGTTCGGAGACCGCCTTAGGGGCACTAATCCCCTAGGCCAAAGTCTTGGAGGGTCCGAACTACCCACCGAAGACCTTAGGGACGCTGACCCCCTAGCCCAACATCTCGGAGGGTCCAAACTGCCCACCGAAGACCTTAGGGACACAGATCCCGTAGACATATTTGAAATAGGTCTCCTTGAATGTCCTTCGGGCATGTCCCTAGGGCATGTCCCCCTTGGATGTTCGGAGACCACCTTAGGGGCACATATCACCTTAGGGACACAGATCCCAAAGATGACATTCGAATGCGCAACAAGCACTTAAGGCTTAGACCTTGTAAAATATACGAAGGGTCAGCAAAGCCCTGTTCGATTGTGTAAACCACACAAGGCTGAGACCTCGTAAATCGCTTGAAAAAAAAAATCAGAGAAACAAGTTAAAGAAATTTAGCTTGGGGGCAATGACCCTACCTAAAAATAGAAAAACAAATGCTCTGCAACGGCAAAGGGAAGAACGTATTATTATTAGGCCAACATGGCTATTTTAAATTACACATAAATAAATTACAACTATTTTACAAAGTAGGAACCTTAAGACTTAGTGTCGAGGTCTCCTAACTAAAGGTTCTTCTTTGTCGTCAAAGGACTATGGTTGACTTCGGCCAGCGGAGGAGTGGTTTCGAGTCATGTTAGTTCTTTGAGCTGAAGTCATAGAGGAGGGGCTTTACCTGACCCAGAAGCCTCAATTCTCCTAGAGGCAGTACGAGAACTTGAAGCTCCCACTTTCACTTCATGCACTCTGTCCAGCCACCTGTGAGTATCTTCATATGCTTCACGATAATTGGGGTTCTGAGTAATATGTTTTTGCTCTATGATATTGATAGTGTCTCAAAGAAAGCCTTTGAAATCTTCAATCAGTGGAGAAGTAAGTATGCTCGAAGGCTGTTGGTCTTTGCTTCGTAGGTTGAATGCAGTTTTGAAAGCTCTTTATCAACCTTCTTTTTGTCCCTACAAATGGCAGCAATAAAGGCCTGATTCTCCTTAATGGTTCGTTCCAATGCTGGAACCAGGTCTCGCTGATATGTCTAGACTTCTTCTTTCCACTGCTTAAGTTTTTAGGTGGCAGTTATTAAGGCCGTTTGAGTCACCTCTACGTTTTCTCGGACCACCTAAGCATGATGATGGTAGTTTTTGACGGACTCGTTCGGCCAAGAAGTTGATGCTCCCCCACTGGCTTTGTAGGATTTATCAGTCGAAAGACATTCATTCATCGAAGAAAACCCAGCCTTGGTAGTTATCTCTTTGAATACTTCATTATGTTGGGTTTCAAGAGATAAAAAATCTCCCAAAGTTTCATCCTTAGCAGCAGCTAAGGAATCCCTTTCCTCTGTTGAATGGCTCAGCACTTCGAGGAGTTCCCGTTGCCTTTCATGAAGACCACTGTGCCATAAGCCTAGTTCCTCGTATACTGCTTAAAGCTTCACTTCGAGCTAGACAGACTTGTACCAAAACCGGGATGCCTCAATCCAATGCTCCTAAGCCCATTCTTCGATCTGGTGATACCACTCCTTCATGATTTGAAACAACAATTAAAGGAGGTACCCCTTTGAAAATTGGGGGGGGGGGAAATGGTAGCAAGTCTAAAGTCACAAAAGATAAAAGAAAAAACAGATAAGTATGAGAAAATAAGATTCTTCATTAATAGAAAGAAAGAAGTACATTATTAGCCCCCAAAGGGAGAAATATTCATACATTTTTTCCTACGCTAGATGCCTCCTGAGAAGAACTCGAAGGGGTAGGCCTGCGCTGAGATCTTGGAGCGATAAGGGGATCTGCCTCTTTCCACTTGGTGTCTTCATCCACCTCTAGGCCATGGATCTCCTCCGCCAAGAAATACTTGCCAGAGGCCTTCAAATGGTCGAGCAAGGGGAGTTTGATCCCCCCATTCTGGATAAACTTCCACCAGAAATGGCTCAGCTATTTGGACTCCGAATTGTTTTTGTAAACATCCAGCATAGTAGCGTACTCAGCCAGAAGGTCCTTGGAGACGGAGCGAGCCAAGCTGTTCCGGGTAATCCCAACCAAGATCGCGGAGAAAAAAATCTCGGAACCCCTGGGTGTTGACATAGGCCTCAAAAGTCGAAGCTTGTTGCTCGAGAGAGCAAAGGCCAGACAATTTTGAAATTTCTTCCTGGGCCTTCGAGAGGTTCAGCTCGAGCCCTTTCAAAAGGTTGTCTTTCTCAGCGGCTTGTATCTCAAGCTCATCTTTATGAACAATGGCCTGTTTCTCGAGCTCGCCTTTGTGAACAAGAGCTCCTTTCTCCAGCTCCGCCTGATGGGCAATGGCAGCGATTGCACGCTTGGCCTCGTAATTGGAGGCCACCTTCTTCAGGTCTTCCTTGTAATGGGAGGCAGCCTCGTTCAACTCCCCTTCAAGCTCTTTAGACTTAGCAAGATCCTGCTCAATCTCCTAAACCTTCATTAAATAGGCCTGGACAATAGAGTCTAAGGCAACTGAGAAGGGTGCCTTCGGGGCAAGAGTCAGGTGACTCTCCACAAGTAGAGGAGGCAAGTTGCTCTTCCCCGAGGAGGGGCCGGCCTTCGAGGAGTTGTTCCCGGGGGGACCCATTTTAGCAGTGAGGGGGGAGGGGTTGAACACTTAGGGTGACATATCATTTCTTGGCCTTTAAGGGGAAGACTGGGGCATCGAGGCACCATCGTGACCCTGTTTCCTCCCACCGTCTTCACCTTAGAGCTCCGAATGAACCTCAGAGTGATCCTCTGGTCGAACAGGGCTAGAAGTGGGATAACTGTGAGGGGATTTCATAGAGGCCTCTTTGAAAGATTCCTCGGCCTCTATCTCATTGCCGAAGCCAAGAGTTACAGAAAAATCCACTGAACAAAAGGAAAAAGGGGAAAACATGAATTAGCCAGCAGAAAGAAAGCGAAAAAACTAGATAAAAGCAAGGGCATGAAAAAACTATGGATGCCACAAACACCTTCAGAAGATGAAGAAATCTCGATGGGATCCTCTTCGGTGTTCTTTGTTAGGGCAGTCTCCTGCACGGCCCTAGCAATTTTGAAGGCGCACCTAGAAGGTTTAAGGCTTCTACCCTTAGTCTTTCACTTCTTGGCATCCTGTGAAGTCCCTCCATCAACAGCCGAAGAGGGTTTCCTTTTTACTTTCGTTATGAGGGGCGGATCGCCTGCATCTTTCTTCTTGATTACACTGGCATCCTCCTTAGTGATAGGAGTCCTCTTCTTGGAAAGCTTCTATTTCTTGGAAAGCTTCTCCTTTTGTTTCCCTTTTATGGAAATAGATTCCACAGCTTCCGCTGGAGGTTTAATCTGAACTGCCCCTTGATTATAAATATATTCATATACTTCCTTCGGTCATATGAGGTCAAAATTCCTTGAGATATCGAGGGGATCGCTCAGCAACATATCCCCATCCCTCACGACACTCTCTAGAGCGACATATGCGGCAGGATTCTCAAACTTAGACTTTGGATTCGAATCCGGAACAAAGTAATCCTCGGCCTCCTTCTCAAAATTGAAAATAGGAGCTTTGTGCCACCCTTTGCAGCTTGTAGTGATCTTTATGAGGTGATCTGAGAATTTGTTGCACAGAGTCACGATCCCCCCAAGAGTTATACCCTGACCTCCAATTGAATGCACGACTGATCTTCTACTGGAGAGGTAGTATAATGACCTAAACAACTTGTACCAAGAAGTGATACCTAAGTTGTTACACTGATTTATAAATCCCATAACCAGCAGGATGGCGTTCGAATGCACTTGGGCCAAGCTCACTTGATGCTCCTCCAGAAGATGAGAGAGGATGGGGGGTAGAGAGAAACTTATTACGAACTTGAAGTGACGCTAGTAGATAGTGCACCGACCGGGCCTTGTATCCCTCCAATTTTTGTCTTCTTGGAGGACCTCGAACTTCAAGTCCTCTAGAATTCTCACCAATGAAGGGATAGTTTTCAACAGCTTAGCTATCTATGGAGCCAATGTTTCTGGGCTTTTGGGAACAGGAGTTAATTATTCTAAAAAAAGTAAGGCCTTCTTGCCTCATCTTCCCAAATCTCGGCCCAACTTGGGACCCGAGACCTTGACAGTACCCATTTTCAGTGGAAACCAGCGGGCGGTAAGAAGCTGCTACTAGAAATCCCCCAGCATCTGAACCCATAGCAGAATAATCGGTCGCCAAAGATTAAAGGGCGCCAGAATCTTGGAGCTGGGAATCATCAACTCCAGCGGCCAAAGCAATCGGAAAATAATCCAGTATAGAACCCTTTCCGGATGAAGGCATTAGCTACATCCTTAAGAAAAACAAAGGATAAAAGGTCAAGGGACTTACTAGGTAGTGGTAGGAAAAGGTAGCCGGAGCTCTCGAAAAGCATGAATGGAGAAAGGGAACCAGCGAAGTGCTCTGAGAGAGAGAGAGAGAGAGAGAGAGAAGTTTGGAAGTTATGAGAATTTTTAGTGAACTAAAATTGAGAAACAATGAAAGTCTTTGCATATATATGAAGTGGAAAAGGGAGCAATTATTACCTGAGGCCGCCAAGAGAAAAAGCTGCTGCATGGGTAAGTAGGCCGCATAGATCAAGGTAATCATGGGGAAGTTGTGCATGTGGAGCCTTAAAGGGGCTCCACACACTTGGAGAAGAAAGGGTAAGCATCACGCATGCTTTTTTCCACTCTGCGTTTTGAATTCAAATTCTAGTCCCAAGTGACTTTTCCACTTCTCAATTTTAATTTTCGAATGCTTAGGTCTCTGAACGAGGGTAGGAAGGCCAATGGCCAAACCCATCATGACTTTGCATACGAACACTCTTAAAACTCAAGAGCATCGGGTCCGCTACGCCGGGACCCCTACTTCTCAATGGAGGGATTTGAGAGCCTTGCTTTCTGGCGAAGATCAGAAGGTTAAAAGCCGAATAATTTTACACTAAGTAATAGTTTTGAAACCCCTATGCCTTAGTGGAAGGATTCAAACGCCTCGCTTTCTGATAAAGATTAGAAGGCTAGAAGTCAAATCCCTTTACACTAAGTAATAGTTTCGAAACCCCTATCCCTTATCAGAAGGATTCGAACGCCTCGCTTACTGGAAAAGATCAGAAGGCTAGAGGTTGAATCCCTTTACACTAAGTAATAGTTTCAAAACCTCTATCCCTTAGTGGAAGGATTGGAATGCCTTGCATTCTAATAGAGATCAGAAGACTAGAAGCCGAATCCCTTTACATAAGAAGGCTAGAGGTCGAATCCCTTTACACTAAGTAATAGTTTCAAAACCCCTATCCCTTAGTGGAAGGATTCGAACGCCTCGCTTTCTAACAAAGATCAGAAGGTTAGAAGCTGAATCCCTTTACACTAAGTAATAGTTTCGATACCCTTATCCCTTAGTGGAAGGATTCAAATACCTTACTTACTGTAAAATATCAGAAGGCTAGAGGTCGAATCCCTTTACACTAAGTAACCCTTAGTGGAAGGATTCGAACGCCTCACTTTTTGACAAAGATCAGAATGCTAGAATCCAAATCCACCTCCACTAAGTAATAGTGGAGGGATTCGAACACATCACTTACCGGCAAAAATTGGAAGGCTAGAGGTCGAATCCCCTTACACTAAGCAGCAGTTTTGAAACCTCCAATCTTTAGTAGAAAGATTTGAACACTTCACTTTTTAGCACAGATTGAAAACACAAGTTTCAAATCCAATACCTTTAAGATATTAGGGATAATGGATCTTAGACCCTGACACAGATCACTAAGCTAAAGATCGAACCCCCCTTGTCTGCCCAATAAGGACCGGAGACCCCCGGTTCCTAACACAGACTAGAAGAACAGGGCCCAAACCCTTACCCTGGGCTATTGGGGCCCGAAGGCCACCAGGGAATATAAAAGGCCCTTAGGCCCTAGCACATACTAGAAAGCCGAGGGCTGAACCCCCAACACATCTTATCTGCTCGAGCAAAAAGTTTGATGCCCACCTAAAATGGACCCTCAACTTGCCACAGGGATGCCAAAATCATACCCCTCAGGCGTTGTGCAGTTTTGGATGCGAGTACGGATTCGAACCCACAATCTGGGGATAAAATTTGAAGGCCGAAACCTCAATTTTCTAGGGGCTTATTGATATTTTGTAAAACCGTACGGGCTTAATGACTTATACGTTCGACCATCGGCCCAAGGCTTTACCCTTTAGGTAAAGCCTCCTTTTTGGGCTGACCCAAGGTGAAGTACTTGTTCCACAAGCAAAAAAAATAGTAGCCCTACTTTCCTACCTATATAAAGGCTAAACGTAATACTACACACTCAACTATTCATTCCTACTTACACTCTCATACACTGTTTGCTTACTTGGTCATCAGAGGCTCTTCCCTCCCGGACACCTCCGGGGGCTTTTTCTTGCAAATTCAAGCACGGCGGAAGGCGGCGTAGTAGTGGTGGAAAATTGGGGCTCATCAGTGTACATATTCAAAGTTCTAAAGTTGAAAATTCAAGCTTAGAATAAGGTCAGGTTCTCAGGTTCAAAGTGCTCAGGTTCTCATTTTATCCTCCAGATCATTGATTGTAAAATAAACTCCTCCTCTGTATTCTTGCTGGGTTAGTGAAAGCATTCTAATTATCTTTACTAATATTATGGTGAGAGGAGTTTTAGTAGGATCTTAATGAATTTTATTATATACTTTTCACATGAAGCTTTATGTTATACTCTTTAGTGTATGAAAGCGATATTAGTTATAATTGAATTTGGAGACCTCTTTTCAGCAACACTTCTTAAGCTATATAGTAAGGCGTTCAGATCAAGACATATTTTAACTCCCTGTGCTTATTAGATTAATAATGGAATCATTTTGGTGTTTCAGTGCTTATTAAATTAATTTCCGTCTCTCGTTGTCTTCAGAATGCCTCTCTCATTGTCAATTGTTAGATTTAAGTGCTTATTAGACTAATTTCTTAACGAAATTTTTGATTCGTTATTTAATTCGATCCATTTCCGTTAACCCATTCCTCCAAATGGATTGATTCATTTTATCTGAATTTAATTTTGTCTGAGTCGTTCAGTGTTTACTAAATTCCGAACGAATCATTTTGAGTTTAAATTTGACCATATTTTAATGTTCTTTTCTGGAAATGGATATGTACAACTCGTGACTGGATGGAAATATTTATGACTATAATGTAAGCAGTGTAAGCATTACTTAGGCATTTGTTTCTGTCAATCTCTACATTGTACATCCAGATTCCAGAAATTCACGCTTCGTCCATATAACACATCTGCAGATATGTTTCTTATTTTGTCCCTTCACTTCTTTTTGAGTTAGAAGGCACAGCTGGTTGCAAGTTTAATATGTAACTCGCGATCATATTTTGTAAATATTGGATTTCAAATATTTAGTTAGTCTGCAACTGTTGCTAGCTCAGTTTTTTCTTGTTGTTGCCTGTGCCCTTGTTCTTAAGGAGTCACAACAGTTTTGAATTCAAAGCTTATGCATAATGCGTAAAAAGTACATTCATAGTTTTGAAGTAGACTTGTTTAGCATACTATGGTTCTCAATGACATGGTTGTCACTGTCTGTCAAATGTATTGGCATATAGAAGTGTATGACTTGTCTCAGTAAGATTCATGCTGATGGACTTTTGTTCATAATTGAAGGTTTCACAAATTGGGATAATTTGATGAGAAAAAGAGAAGTTTTCATAGAAGGCTAGTTGATCACAATTCTAGGCGACGTAAGCCTCAACAGGAGACTATCCAGCTTAATTCAGCAAAGCTCTCATCGTCAATTTATGGTATTGGTATCCGGACGAAAAATTATATTTTTTATGAAAACTATACTCTCTATACTTGACCACATTTTCCATCAACCTGGATCGTTCAGCTAATGCTTCATAAGACATTTTGGAATAGTCTAAACTTACTGTCTGTTGCATCTAGCATATTTTTTATGAATCCCTTTGTTCCACAATTACTTGTTGAGCTTTTGCTGTTCTTTTATGGCTTGGAGCAAATATTTTATATCTTTTACTGTACTTGCAACAATGATTACCATGGCCTTATTTATTTTTCTGCAATTTGCTTACAGGTTTCAAGGATCAAATTTGGTCTTCTCTCGTCTGAACTAGACTGCATTTCATTTGACTAGCCATTGCAAAAATATTTAAGATGAAGACTTGAAAGATGCAGAAAGAAAATTTTCTCAGTCCGTAAAAAACGTGGAATACATGGACATATATACATCTAACCTTGTACAAGTTGTTTGGAAAGCCACTGGAAATATTGGTAACTTTTTTGTTCATTTAGACTTAGAAGATCAGTGAAGTAAAGTCTACTTTTAAAAGGATAGTGAAACACTAGGTGATTCCAATAGTACTGCATTACCAAAACTTTTTCTTACAAAAGTGTGAAGATATTGATGTTGTATAATGAGAGGTGAGAACGAAACAGATATGACATTTAACATCACTTCTGGAATTATAATTGACACTGATGATGAGTATCGAATCCTTTTATAAATAATTGGGATGATGATTATGAATAATTTGTATTTTTATTTTTGTTATAAACTCGAGACTAGCCTACTAGATTGCACCGAGTAATACAATGCATCTACCGAAATACATGTATTTGTATTAAAAACAGGGTGAAGAGATGATGAGCTTGTGCAAGACATTTATAGATGAGGCAGGATGAAGAGATGCTGAGTTCTCATTTCTCAAGCTAGGGACATGGTTCGGCCAAGACATTGATAGATGAGTTTGACATAGAGCAGATCAACGGCGAAAAAGGATTTGAAGCAATTGAGAGCAGTGAAACTTTCTATCCTTCTGACATTTGATATAAACACCAATACCTTGTGTTGTCAAAAGTCATGGCTAATATTGGGTTGAACATGGTGGATAAGTCGACGTTCGTGCTAGGCCAGCTGATGTCGGTGGTTCGCTGGATAATCAGCTGAATGCAATCTATTCATCATAATGAGTGTTTTAATTTAGTATTTATTTTTATAAAGCCTAATGCAATCTATTTATCAGAGAAAATGGCTATTTCTGATGTAATTGTTTGATTCCGATATTACAAATGTCATATTATGGTGCCTCCTTGAGCTAAATAGGATGGAATTCGAAAAGGATTCATACAATCAAAGATATTCATTGTGCTAGTTTTTTTGTCAAAAGTCTTAGGAAATACCGTCTTTCCATAGACATATGGAAAGACATGGTTGATCTAGAATTATAGAAAGGTAAACGTTTTAGTTGCAATATTAAAAATTTATTATGCAACATGCAATAGTTATAAGTTTATGACCCGATTAATGCAACCTGAAAATTTTATCTTAATTTCTTCTAATTTGCAGTTTAAACCTTGGATCTCAACGCAAAACAAGCAATGAACGTAATTACAAAGGTTTGATAAATTCATGACATAATTTAGTACACTACATATATAATATTTCTACATCTATTTACCAACTGTATCTACATTTTTTATTTATTAATAGAATTATATTGAGGACCGCAATAACGAAATTGTAAGTACTAAATATATAATTCAAGGTGATGTTGCTATGACAGAAGGTGAAATTGCAGCAAAGTACTCCATCGTATCTTTCAGAAAAAAGAGTGAAATTGAAGAAGAATACGACATGACGAGTTTAGAAGATGAAGTTCCGATTAATCAACTTTATAATAGAGTGAAACATTCAAAAGGTAAAATTAAACCAACTTATTAATACTTATATGAGTGAAGCGAACCCTACATAATTCACAAAAATGCACATATAACCCTGTGATAATTGAGAGTGCAAATATAACCCTAGATAGTTAGTTTATGTGCAAATATAACCTTTTTTCGACAGTTTGAGGCCAGATTACGATGAAAAGACCAATTTAACCCTAGCTGTTTTTATTAGAAAAACTCCAATTAGGTAATGACCATATTGCCCCCACCCATCTTCTTCTTCTTCTTCTTCTTCTCCTGCTAATCGCCATTGCTCACCCTTATAATCATATTTTTTTCTCACAATTTTCATGACCGATACTTTAGCGATGCCGATTTTCATGCAAAAAATAGTTTTTGATCTCGCAGAGGTCACCAATCGACAGCGTCGCCGCACTGAGCTCGAGAATGTCGGTGTTCGCAGTGAAGAACCAGCCTCACTGCGCCTGCATCAGGGGGGTGACCAACATTGCCACAAGGGTGGTGAACATCATTGGCGTGAAACCCTAATTAATCGAAACCCGCATCCATATCCCCAAACATTTCCCCCTAATTGCCCCTTTGTCTCCTTCTGTTTCATGTCATTGTCTTTCATGGGAATATCCATCTAGATCTGGCCCCGCTCGATCTTCTGGCGATGTCCGTGACAGGCAGTAGTGGCGGGGAGGGCATGCTTTTGCTCACCGCCGCAGAGTAACGGGTGGGACTTCGGCCGGGAGGCGAAGTGGCGACGGGAAGGTTGTTGGATGGTGGTGGTGGTGATTGGTGGGGTGAGGTTGGTTGCTGGCGGAGGGAGGTGGGTGGCTAGGGGTTATGGTGGCGGAGGATGGTGGTAATGGTGGCGCTAGAGGGGTGAGGGTGGTGGCCATGAGAGGGTGGACTGGTGGCTGGCGGCGAGAGGAGGATGGCTGGAGGTGGCGCTGGATTTATGAAACGCTTGGCATAATTTTTGAAAACAAAAGGGAGATTTAATTAAGTTTTTTTGTGGTGCCCATAGTCATAAGGGCAAAATTGTCCATCAGATTTCAAGGTTTAAGTAAAAAGGCATTTTGGTCTTTGCAAGTCAGCCAACGGCCAGAAATACTGAGTCAGCATCGGGATTTGTATCATAGGGTTATATTTGCACTTTCATTTAGTTGTTAGGGTTGTTTTTGCACTAAAAATTATCTCAGGGTTATATGTGCACTTTCTCAAGTATATAGAGTTATATTTGTGTATTTCCCTACTTATATCTTTTTCCTAAACTAATATTTTGTGTGTTTATTACAATAGTAAAAAATTCAAGAGGAAGAAATAAAGGGGTGCAACTTAATTTGATGTCAATGCTTGAAAGTGAAGACGAAGGGCAACTGAAATCAAAGATAAAAATGATGGCTTCATGATTATTGATTATCATTTGGGTGATTCATAATTCATTTTATTTTTCTATTTATTATCTTAAACAATACAGGGAGACAACTTATTACACAAGTTCATTTCGTTTTCTATTGATTTTTTAGGTAATTGTGAAAATATGTTTTCCGTAGTAGTGATTAGTGAAAATGTCTTTACTTTTTTTCTTTTTTTTGCGTTAATTACTTTTATTTTCAAGGTTGAGTTTCATTTTCTACAAGTTGAATGTTTCTTTTATATTTTACTTTTTAATCTTGCTATATATTAATTCTTCAAAGTTCATAAACATAAATATATTTATTTCTTTCATTATTTAATAAATTTTAACTAAAATGATTATTTCACTTTGTAATTCATCTTAAATGACAAAATTTATAATATAATTTTAATTTTCAATTTATATGTGAAATGAAAATATTAATGCTATTTAAATTAATTCTTTAATCAAAATACCGCGTAACGCGCAGTTAGACTCCTACTAGGAATATAAATAAGTAATAGTAAAATTCATATTTTATCTACATATTATAAAACAAGTAATAATAGAATTCATATCTATATAAAAAAAACTTAAATGTAATATAATTATTTTATTAATTTTGAAGAGATAAAAAGAAATTTTATTTAATAACAAAAGTTATTCGACTTCTATAAATAATGAGTTATACTATTACTTATCTATAGTATAAAATATTACAATGACTTGAGTGGTCTTTCTTTTTGTGGTGTACTCTAGATTTCTAGCTCCTTCCTCTCATCGCTTCTCCTTCTCCTCTATGAAATTGCAAAGTTATGACATGCACGCATTGAGTTTTGAACTTGACACTTCAAGTAGAAATTAAACACATTAAACCAAGAAAACCTTCAGCTTCTTTTGACATTCTTACCTACCGAATTATTTTAATAATTGTTCTTATTTCTATTTATTTAATAAAATATTTATTTATTTATACTTTATATTTTTGCAAGATAGCAATGGAACTTACAATTGGATAAGATATAAATTAGTTTATATGTTTAAAATTTTGTTAATTTATTTAGAGTCTTCATTAAAATTTTTATTTTACAAAATAATCATAATTATTACACCTAATCTAGCATAATGTAAATTAGTTTATATGTTTAGAATGTTCATTAATCATTTTTTAACTATTTTGTTTAGGCCAAACTTTTATTTTCTATGAAACTTATAGCTAGCATTGGTACACTAATTACTTCATATGTTTGTTAACTGTTTCATGAATTAAGTTCAATTTTTTTCCTTTTCTAAAAATTTACGACTATTGAACATATATTACTTCACGTGTCTATATTTATTAATCATTTTAAGTTCTTAGTTTAAACTTTCCCTTTTTTTTCAAAATTTATAACCAGTAAAAGTATATTAGTCCACATGTTTTGAATACTTGTTAATAGCTTTAAATACATAGTTTATACTTTCATTTTATAAAAGTCTTAAAGCTTGCATCAGCATACTAATTAGTTCATGTTTCTTGATAGTTTGTTAGTAGTTTTAAAATCTTAGTTCAAACTTTCATTTTTCTGCAAAATTTACAACTATTAAAAGATAAATTAGTTCGTGCATTTAGAATGTTCCTTAATATTTTACAAGATAAATTAGTTCGCTTTTTTAGAATGTTCGTTAATTTATTAAATATTATTTTTAAAGTTTTATTTTCTACAAGACTTGTAGTTAGCATCGGTATACTAATTGGTTCATGTGTCTAAATAGCTTTTTAATCGTTTTAAAGGCTTAGTTCAAACTTTCATTTTTATGCAAAACTTACAACTAGTAAAGATACATTAGTTCACGTGTTTAGAATATTTGATAATAGTTTTTAAAGACTTAGTTTTAAATTTTTTTTGTTCTGCAAGTCTTGTAGCTAGCAACGGTGTACTAATTAGTTCATATTTCTAGATAGTTTGCTAATCGTTTTAAGGACATAGTTCTAACTTACATTGTTCTGCAAAATTTACAACTATGAAAGATATATTAGTTTGTTTGTTTAGTATGTTTGTTAATAGTTAAAAAAGATTTAGTTTAAACTTTCATTTTCTACAAGACTTATAGTTAGCACCAGTATACTAATTAGTTCACGTGTTTAGAATGTTTGTTAGTCGTTTTAAAGATTTAGTTCAAATTTTTATTTTTCAACAAACTTGCAATTTTTTAAACAACTAGTATATATATATATATATATATATATATATATATATATATATATATATAAGTTCACGTGCTTAATGTTAGTTAATGTAATGACAAGGATCAAGCCCAACACCATCCCTAAATCATACATTTCCCAATAGTAAGTCTATTACTATCTTGTAAGAAATTAAAGTTTAAATAAAGTCATTAAATAAATTAACAAACATTCTAAACATAAAAATTATATATATAAATTAATTTATATATTTCCTAATAGCAAGTCTATTATTATCTTGAGTGAAATAAAAGTTCGGACAAAGTCATTAAAAAATTAACAAACATTCTAAACACATGAAGTATATATGTATGATGTTTAAGTCAAATGAAAAATTTTAAAGGTAAAAAAAAGATATTTCAAATGGAAAATAAAATTTTATATATATATATATATATATATATATATATATATATATACTTCCTCCGTCCCACTAGTAATGGCATATTCGTATTTTCAAAGTTAAATTTGAAAATTTTTGACCATAAATATAAATTTATATATATATATATATATATAATAAATGTATAATGTGAGATATTGTTGAATTCATCTTAACATATATTTTCTAAATATCAATTTTTTATGCCGAATTGGTATATGTAGCTCGAGATATTGACGGTCATTGAAGACCGTGAAAAAATAAATATGCCATTACTGGTGGGACAGAGGGAGTATATGTCCGTCTTTTGAAAGACGGTATTTCCATAGCCATGGAAAGACCAAGGTTTAAAGTGTAAGTTAAAAGAAATAAAGATAAAAATTTTGGGCTGCATGAATCGGGTTATAAACTTTATATCTACTACACGTTGTATATTAAAATTTTAATATTGCAACTAAGACCTTTTATCTTTCTATTATTCTAATAAAACCTCTTCTTTCCATAAACCTATGGAAAGACAGTTTTTCCCAAAACTTTGCCTATATATAATTGAAATTACGCCGTTAAAACATTTAACTAACACATTAAAATGTGAGCTAATAATTAAAAATAATTAGATCAAATTAAAATAATTTAATTTTATATATTTGTTTAAGTTTTGATATAATAGTTATGAGTCCGTCTCTTGAAAGACGGTCTTTCCATAAGACATGGAAAGACCAAGGTTTAAAGTGTAAATTAAAAGAAATGAAGATAAAATTTTTGGGTGGCATTAATCGGGTTATAAAGATTATAACCACTACATGTTGCATGATAAATTTTTAATGTTGCAACTAAGACCTTTTATCTTTCATTATTAAAATTAAACCCCGTCTTTTCATAAGTTTGTGGAAAGACCGTCTTTCCCAAGACTTTGTCAATTGTTATAGTGTATTTAAATTAAAACGTTGATTTGTTAAATATATTATCAATGTACACATAAAAAATTAAAGATATATTCAATCTTATTAATAAAAAAAGGTACAAGTAACATAATATTTGTTTGGCGTACAAGAGTTTGATAGTTTAATGGTTGGATGATGTTTGTAACATCAGAGGTCTCTAGTTCAAATCTCAAGGAAGCATTATTTTTTATTTTAGGCCCAGCGCCCGCCAAGAATAAAAAGTGGCATGAACACTATCACTAAAACAATAGTATTGAAAATGTAAGAAAATTAAATTGACTTTACTTTTACACTTGAAAAGATAAAAGTACAAAAAACTTAAATCCAAAGATTATACATAAAACTACGTCGTTTATTTATGGCATAACAATGGAACCGTCTCACACTTTTGCATCTCGCACTTTTGGGCACTTTTCAGCTTTCTGTAATCTCATTATATTTCATGAGTACAATGATGACATTTATATATGATCTGAATCGTTTCATTCAGTTTGTTCACTGAAAAAAAATATATTTTTGAATCTTTTGCAAAAAAACCTTATGGGTCTCCATATTGAGAAACCAAACTTATATGTCCGATCAATGTGCTTTAAGTCGGACTGTTTGGGGTTGGTTCAAATGATCAATGGGGTTCAGAAAGCAGGCTCGGAAATGGAAGCAATAGTTGGTAGAATGTAGGAGCTTTTGTTGTTTTTTCATCAGGTTAATGTAATCAAGGTCAGTCGAGACATGTTGCAGCTGCGTTGCATTTCTCATATGCTTGTATAATGTAGCTACATTTTCTGGTTTAAATAAGGTTTTGTTTTTTTAAGAAAATGTGATTCACATACTAAAGGCAGAAGAGAACTTTTTTTTTTATAAACAAAGCTTATGCTATCTTGATAAAAGGAGAGAAGATTATGCTACTACCTCCATTCCACTAATATTGGCACACTTTTCATACAGTATTGACTTCTAAATATAGTAAGATTAAAATTATTCTTTCCGTGCATTTTACTTTATTTATCTAACATTCAATTTACTCCACTCAACTAGAACATTCTAAATTCTCGTGTCAAAATTTGAAGTGCCAATGGTATCAGCATTGTGGCCGGACTCGAGAAGTAGAAACATGCAACAAATCCATACATACCAAGGGCTTTCAATCACTCCCCAAAATATTGAAACTAGTACCTCGAGCAGCATGTGACATTATAATGGTGGGCTGAGTTTTCAATCGCCTCTAGTACTTCCGCCAATATACCAGTGCACATAAAACTGCACAATGGTTGTCTACTGGAGAAGGACTCAGTAAATATAATCCCTTGATTATAGCTATTGTCCTTAAGTCTGCCAAATGCTGGAATGTGGTAGCTCACTTAATCCCCAAATTTCCAAATTTCAACTGCAAATGCGCACAAGGACAACACTCGTGAATCTGAATTAAAAGTGCTTAGCTGCCAACAACTGTGATACAGGGGGGGGCGAGCTTTTGCAAAGATTGCATCCTGCCAGGAATTCTGGGACCCTGAAGCTTACAGAATACACAGTGTGCAATGCTAAAAGGAAGATTTTGTGCAGAGTAGGAAAACTTTTAGACGAGATCCAAGGCCGCTTCAAAGGTTCTTAGCTCTGAAGTTTCGCGACCATTACAGCTGACAACTCCCGAGAAAACGATGAAGATAGGGAAATAAATTCCTTCTGAACCAATTATTTTTAATTTCTGCTGACGAAAGAAACCCAACAAATCGTCCTCTCAAACAAAGCTTTCAGAAAGTGGAAGACCATTCAGCATTTTATTATCTTCAGTCCCTTGCAACTACTAGTCAAGTTTATTTACTTCGACCATGCTCCAACCTGGAGTTTTCCTTGTCTTCAACTGCACCATTGATTCTCGAAGCGAGACAACGTCTTTTCGCTTCCCTGCAAGAGCATAGATATTCGACAACAGAACACAATCACCAGAATTAGTAGGATCCATTTCAACAAGCCTTTTGTTCGCATACTCAGCTTTCTCAATATCTCCAAAAAGGGAGCAAGCGCCTAGAAGGGTCCTCCATATAATAGCAGTCGGAGGAGTAGGCATTTGAACTATAAAATCATATGCTTTTTGCAACTGACCAGCTCTTCCATATAAATCCACCATACAACCGTAATGTTCAATAGTTGGATTAATACCAAATTCAGTTGTCATTTCAAAGAAGATTTTCTCCCCATGCTCAACGAGGCCACCATGACTGCATGCATCAAGGATGGAGACAAAAGTGATCTCATCAGGTTTAACACCAGATTCCTTCATCTCATAAAAAAGTCTAATCGCTTCCTCACCAGAACCTTGAACTGCAAGCCCAGTAATCATTGAAGTCCAACATACAATGTTCTTCTTTCCAGGTATTGTCTCAAAAACCAATTTAGCCATATCCAAATTACCGCACTTAGAATAAGTGTCCAAAAGCGCATTGTTCACTGAAGGAATCCAAGATAGCCCACATTTCTCCATGAATCCATGCAGAACTTTCCCAAATTCCAAAGCACCAGTTTGTGCACAAGCAGAAAGAATCCCAGATAAGCTTACCTCATTAGGTGTCAACCCCAGCCTCAGCAATTCCCTAAAGTAGCTAAATGACTTCTCATAATGACCACCATGAGCTAATCCAAGAATCATTGTACTCCAAGAAACATCATCTTTGAGTTGCATCCCTGAGAATAATTTCTTGGCAAGACCAAGCTTACCATCCTTGGTAAACCCTGCAAGCATCAAATTCATCGTAGTCGAGTCCCTGAAGGGCATCAAATAAAATACTTTTTCTGCACGCATTATATCATTACACCTAAAATAAGCTGTCAACATAGCATTCCATGCCACTACATTTGGTTCGGGAATTTCATCAAACATATCTTTTGACGACTGTACTAATCCACATTCTGCATACATACTTATCAATGTAGTGCCAACATAGACGTGGGAATTAAGACCACGCACCAATGCTTGACAGTGCAGCTGAGACCCACTTGTTAGACACCTCAAACTGGCAGCCCCTTTAAGTGCAAAAGCAAAAGAAAAACTATCAGGGAAAGAGTTTGAGCACCGGAGCATGTGAATGAACATGAAGAGTGATTCTTCAGGTGAATCTGACTCAGCAAAGCCACGAACAAGTGTGTTATACATGAAAGCATCTGGGTTTGGAGTATATCTCAAAATGCGGAAAGCGTAATTAAAGGCCTCAGAAAGGTTTACAGTGCAGTGAAGGATGAGTTTCCCGACCACAAAATAATTGGTACGTAGGCCACTTGTTAAAACTTGGGCATGAATTTGTTTGAAGGAAGTAAGAGTTTTGCATTTGGCCAGTAATGAGATGTAGAGTTGTTGTGATATGCTCATTTAACCTTGATATTGGTTCGATGTTTTATTCTTTCAAGGTCAGAAACAGTCTTTTGGAGTTTCGTTCCTTTGCAATCTGTCTGCCAAAAAAGTTCTTCCATAATGCATCTTTTTGTTCATTACCCTGAAATAAACAAACTCATTACTCCATATCAATTCCATACTGCTTACTTACAGCATTAACAGTCGGACCGAACTGTTTTGTATGACAGAAAACCATTTCCTCACAATGATGACCTGAAACATGATAAGTCCCCACATGTTAAAACCCAAATAATATTACCTCCTTCATGACTGTTTCTCAGTTATTAATGACTAAAAGTATCCATGGTAGCATTAATAACAAAGATACGTTTCCTGCAAATATAGTAAAGGAGCTGACCAATCCTTTTGCTAACATTATATTGCAACAAGAACGTTCAAGGCTTTACCTCCCAAGGTTTTATGTAAATAAATCATATTTCACTATGGTCTTTGATCAAGATGCATACTCATTTTTACTTAAACACAATGCATTAATGCTTCATTGTATATCTTTCTAGGTGTTCCCCTGCCATTTTGGAACGAGTTAATGCTTCTCTATTTTTCAAAATATTGTCTTGGGACATTTTGGAGTTTCTTACTCACATATATTGAAACAAATAATTTTTCATACACTAAGGGTTTATGTAATCACTGTCTAATGCATTCAGTGCTCTCTCTATGTAATTTTGTTTACCACACATCCATCACAATATTCACATTGGTGCAACTCTTATATTACTCTATCTATTCAAATTTTATATTTAGTAGCCCAACACTGTGAGCCACAGAGAACCACTGGCCTATTAAATTATTTTATTTTATTTTAGTTTTAGTTGAACGTTACTACATAATATGCTGGCCTTAGAGGATAGATGCTATCACACAAGCACAGAAAAAGCAGGCTACAGGTTCCATGCTCTGTAAGTGGCTCATTATCGAGTCCTAAAATGCCACCAATATTTAAAAGAACTCACAGTTGTGGAACACTTATATCACACCCTATGCTGCAATGCATATCGAAGTAACAGGACTAACTCATGAATACACAAAATGTTAACTCAGCACAACAGGGCTACAGGCTGTACATAGGTGGCAATTGCAGCTTATCATATTGTACCCACAATATAAATCAACAAAACTTGCAATGTAAGCACATAAAAGGGAAATCAAGATGTCATAATAGCCAATCGCATAAACTGCAAAACAAAAATAGGGCGAACTAAGGAAGGAAAAATAAAAGTGCATCCCAATCATTGAAACATTACAACAAACATGATAGCGTCAATGGATTGATTAAAAGCTCACATTATCGTGTAGTATTGGCCCTTTATCAGCCATAGATGGGTTCAAAAATACGTTCAGGGCCAACTATAAAGGGAATCCCTCTCTTGAAACAACAGTGAGAGTGAAGACACCGGTAAAAGTCTGCTCAGGATGGACCATCGAGGTTTGTTCAAATACTTTTGGAGCCGAATGCGCCCGGACACAACCTTGGTCTTCGAGGGATTTCCTTTTCAATTTTATTTTATCAAAAATTAAAATTTTGGGAAATATGCAAGTATAACCTTATATAATTGATAAAGTGTAAATATGACTTTGATAATTTTTAGTGCAAATATAACTATAACTATTATATATAAGTGCATATACAACCCTAAAGCTTATATTTCGGCATCAACTTGTCATTTTCGACCATTGACCAACCGAAAATTACTAAAATGCACTTTAAACATGATCCAAAAATTTGAAAGACAAAAATGCCCCTTAACCCACCGCTATACTTCCACCACCGCCACTACTGCGCCACCTTCACCGCGCCACCACTGCTCCGGCCCCTCAGCCCTAGCCCTCCACCACCTCCTCCACTCCACCACACCCTAGCCCTCCACCACCTCCTCAGCCCTAGCCCGCCACCACCACCGCCACTTCACCACCTCTATGACCAAATGGACAAGTTTGCCCTTAAATCTTGTCACCACCTCCGCTGCTCCACTACCACCTCCATCGCCACACCACCACCTCCGGCCCAACCATCACCTCTACCGCTCCACCAACGCCTCCTTCACCTTCGCCACCCCACCACTACCACCACCACCCCAACCTTTATCACCAGAAATTCACCACCACCATCACCACCACCACTGCCACCAATTCACCACACACTCACCACCACATCCCCGTTAAAACCCACCACCACCATCCCACCCTTCCCATTAAAACCCCCACATCCAGCCCATCAAATTGGCACCATCGCCGATGCAAGCAGCAACAACCCACCACCATCCGGGCACTACCCTGCCACCACCGCAACGCCACCCATCCCGACACTCGTACCAGAAACCCATACCCCCACCCGCGGCCCCAAAACCCTTGCGCCATTAACCGCAGCCCCCAACCTGCCAACCACTGCACACTACCACCACTCACCTTTCATCACCCCTTCCCATGCTACCCTGCCTCCACCATGACACCTCCCTACCACACCCCCACAACAACCCAAAAACCCTAGCACTACCACCGCAGCCCCCACCCAAGCTTCTCGTCATGCCACCTACCACAACCAAACCAGCGCCATGACTCGTCCCTCCACCCACCAAAGCTTCGCCGGATCCAGACTCACCTGACCTATGTTCCATCGACCCGTCCTCTCTCAGCTTTGAGTCAGCCAAGTCAAGCCTTTGAAATGAGGATGAGGAAATCGACGAGGGAAATGGCAGTCGCATAGTGGGGTTGAGAAACGGAAATGAGGGTTTTATTTCAAAAGGGCAAAATAGTCCTTTTATTTGAATCCAACAATGACTATAGTTGATCAGTTTTTCAGATGACACCAGGGGTATAAATGCACTTTCAAAAAGTTGGGGGTATATGTGCACAAACTAAAGAACCGAGGGGCATAAATGCACTTTTTTCATTAAAGAAAGAGGACAAAAGTTGCTTCAATTCTTGAGCCTCAAAGAAAACTGAAGCAGGAGGCTTATGATTATGCATTAATATGTTCACTGCCAATCGAGAGTCTATGTGGAGAATATCTTCCCTTATATTACTTCTCTTCAGATGTTCAAGACCGATAATTGCCAAAAGCTCTGCTTGAAGAGGAGAGGAAAAAGTCGCAATCTCATAAGACGAGCTTATATGAATGTTATTCTTCGAAACCCATGCTCCTACTGAGATATTCCTTTCTTTATTAAAAGCTGCATCCGTAGTGATAATTGGAAAACTCCCTTGGTTAGTCTGTATATGATTGCTTGAGTTTACCTGAGCTGAAGAATCAGGATTATGACATTGATTAGACCAGTTGGAAGCCATCTCATGTATGATCGAATCTTCCCCAAATCCTTGATAGAAATTGAAAAGTGCTTTCGCTTGTTGCCAGATATTGAAGGAGTCCACAAAAGCATTCGACTCTATTTGGGGGAGGGTGTGTGTGTGTGGTGCTTGGGTCACATTATTTTATTATTATTTTTGTATTAACTATTTAGATAGTTATCACAATTAAATTATTATAATGTACAATTTAAAGAGAATGTACATCTTTATAATTTAAAACACATAAATATCTGTGGGATTACGATGCTCATGGTACCCCACGATACCATATAATTTGCCATATAACTCTTAGTTGGCATTGGCTTGGAAACTCATTACTCCGACTCTTGGTCGGTGTTAACTTAGAAACTCATAACTTTGACGTAGAAGACTAGCATTAACTAGTCAAATTTCAGTGTTGACCAAATTAAAATTGACCAAAATACCCCTTTTCTAGTTTTAGTGTTATTTTGGACAATTTTAGCCCTAAAAGATGAGCCACACCGTTAGAAAATAAACAAGAATCTTAGGATTATATCAGCATTTATTTAGAAATTGGTTTCAGATAAAAAATATATATGCTTTCGCAAACAATCCTAATAATTTGGATCGTAGAATTTTTTATTTTCTAAAAGATTAATTTCACCACAAAGAAATTTAAAATCAATACTTACAAAAAGATTGGGTCCTATATTCCAAAAAAAAAAACAAATCTCAAAAAATTACAGCTACATCTCTCAGTAAGAAACCATCAAACATTAATTTAAGAACTAGAAAGAATTGACTAATACTTAACTACACATTCTGATGAACTAAAAGGCAACCATTATGTAAAATATGAACAATTGAGTTTATTCATCATAAAAGACCCCTATATATAGGGTGTTGTACAAGAGACCAAATGTCGAAAAGAAAAAGATTATAATCAAATCCTGTTATCATAAGAGTTTTAATCTATACCTTAATATACAAGAAACAGAATTTACATAATATTTACAAAATATCCTAATATATTTTAATACCTCCCCTCAAGTTGGAGTGTGAAAGGTCCAATGCGGCCAACTTGTGAAGAAGTAAATGAAATTGATGATGACCCTCGATTTTGTCCCAAATTGTCTTGCGCCACTAACTGTATCCTCAAACAATGCCACTGCATTCTTTAGGCTCTTGTTTGCAATCGACCTGTTACAAGCTACATTCACCATCCTTACGCTTTCATCAGTCAATCCTTTGAAGAAGTAATAGACCGAGGTCCATCTTTTGAATGTGTGGTATGGACAACTTGCCAACAAGCACTTGAAACACTCTCAATACTCATATATGGTTTCATCCGGTCGTTGGGAGATATTTCCAAGTTTCTTCTTAAGACCCACCGACTTTGATGCCAAAAAAACTTCTCCATGAATTTTTGTTTCGTACACATCCATGTTGTGATGCATCCTAGTAGAACGTAATACAATCAATCCTTGGTTGCATTTTTCAAGGAGAAGAAAAATGCCCTAAGTTTTAGTCTTCTTTCGATACCTCGTTTGGCTTCATATTTGTGCACACAAAGTGGGATTTTTCCCGCTTATCTCATGGAATGTTGGTGGGGAATGTATCATTGCAGATTTCAACTCACAATTGACATTCACGAGAAGCAGTGGGAAGATTATGCAAAAAATATTGGCTCTCCAAGTTGGGAGCCATGATCTCTCTCAAGGTTCTATTGTCTTTCATCATTGTTGACTCAAATACTTTCGTTTGTGGTTGCGGAACTTAGATGCTGGAACATGCTCTTCTCCTTTCTCTTCATGTACCTGTAAGATTATGAGTGTAGTGCAAAGATTCTAGGTTATTGGCATGGTTGTGTACAATAAACTAAGAACCAAAGAAATATGATCCATCAACAAACACAAGGATGGAAGTGTTAGCCTAGTTATCACACTTCCTAATGATCTTACTATAAAGGAGTATATTTCAACATTTGGTGGTACTTTTCATTGTTTTGTCTTTATCGTGTGTGTGTCCTGGTTGAATGTGTGTAAAGCTTTGCTCAGTTTGTAGGTTGTGAATGGTTTGGCGATCCTAGGTTCTATATTGCGAGTGCCGAAGGAGCTAGAGCCTAAAGCAAGAGAGGCTGATGGCCTGAGGGGGTGAGATTGAAGCTACTTGGGAGCATCTTCTGCTATCTGCAAAGAAGTTTGTGCGTCTTCGGCAAAGAGAACTCATGTTGGCAAAGTGTGGGGTTAACACTCTGCAGTATATGAGGTAGTTACTCCATAAGATTTTGAAGACCCAAGGTTTTTTGAAAATGATTTCAAAGATCATTGACGCCTCCCAGGATGCCGGTAGATATCTTGGGTATGAATGTTTGTGGGGTTCGAATCCTTGGTTTGTAAAGAAGTGGCCTCTTATGTCAGAGATACAAAAGAATCTTAGTTGGTGTCAGAGGGAGATGGATAAGATTTTCTTGGAAAAAGTGATTGATAATGGTCACCAATTTCCTTTGATGGACTACTTGGAGGGATTGAGTCAGCCCCTCAATTAGGTTGAGCTTTATATGTGTCCAGAGGATTGTCAACCTTATCGTCCTTTTGATGATGTGGTTGATGAGGGTGAGGTTGGCGATACGATGCAGGATGACGGTGGCATCCCGTCTCAGAATGAGATAGATGATAAAGTTTATAGCTAATCCCTTTCCTTTGTGAGGATGATGTATTTAGCTAAATAGTGTTATATATATGAAATATGTTTTCGATTCTAATGTGCTTCTACTGTTAGCGCTATCTTTTGTCACTGCACTTATTTTTCTTTTGTTTTTAATGTCTCTGTGTTGGTAGCTAGTTGGTTGTGATTGTCGTGTGAAGGTGATTCCCATGCTCCTATGGGCAACATGTCCAGTGATGAACCTTTATTTGTGTTTTCATTTTTCTAAAGTGTCGGGCTTGTGTGCGAGTTGGCTAATAGATTTAGAGTGTCCTCTCATTCTTAACGATAGTTTTGTAGGCAGCTATTAGATCCTCTCGCCCAAATGTATCCAGGGGAAAGCCTAATTCGGACAATCTTGGTGATGGCTCAAGTGTTCCTTCTAGAGGTGGTGTATGTTCTCCCAGCGATGTACAACTTGGTGGAACTCAATCCAACGAGGCTCTTCAGAGCCGCACAAGGCACCCAGCTTCATTGGGGCTATCCAAGATTACCTCGATGATTTGGGCAAAGTTTTAGGGTATGTAGAGACTTTTCACTTAGCACCTCACATGGAAAGGTGGAAAGGAGGAAAGGTGGAAAGGGCAGCATGGGTAGATGTGTGAGGGATGTGCTAGTGCAATCTATGGGATTGTCCTTCTCTTGGGGTGAGAAGAAGAAGGCTTACGAAGTGTGTATAAACATTCTGGAAGATGTGTACCGACAACAAGAGTATGCTAACCTACAATAAGGAATGAGATTGGCTAGGTTGCAAGAAGGGACTGGAGGAAGAATCTGGCTGCCAAGATTGTTGAGTTGGAGTACAAATCTAGGATTTTAGAGAAGAATCCAGCTCACATGGATAGGGTATATGAGAAACTGGTTGCTACCCAAAAAGATATGGAATTGTCACAAGTTTCTGCTTATGGGTGGCATTGTAAGTACGATTCTCAGGCTGCTCTAAACTTGAGGCCAAAAGAGATCAATAAGAAGTTTGCGGAGAAGTGTCGCAGCCTGGATGTTACCCACCAAGATTTAGCTCAACGTGGTAGTTGTGGCCGCGACCCAATCGATCCGAGTTTTTCATGAATTGCTTCTCTTGGGCTATAAGCCATATAATTATAGCACCTCCTATCAATATTCGGCCTAATATACGGGCATATGTGAAGAGGATCGAGGACGAGAATGCTGCATTATGCCACTCTATATATTTGTATCAGATGATGCTTGAGCTGATGAGCTGTCAACTTGGTTGTGCCGAATTTGGTCCGATTAAGGATTGGAAAACTTATTACTATGTGCATCAGTTGGAGAGAATGCAGCGAAAGGGTCGGCGTGGCCATCCACCTATGGTTAACTGGGGTACTTGTTGGAATGTATATTAGAAGAGGAGAAGGAGGATGGTGCGGGTAGCAGTAGGACTGCTATCCCTTAGGATGGGACAAGTTCATCTGCTTGAACTAGGCCTTGTAAAGATTTTGGATGTTCACTAGGAGTCGTACGTTCTCTACAGGCATTTATGGTTCTCCTACGAATTCGAATATAGATGATGTTTCTTTCTTTAAGTGTGATCTCTTGAATATGAGTTTGTCAAAGCAATCAGTGAAAAACGTCTCCACTATGCTTCCATCATTTATAAAGACTCTGTGCACTTTGGAGTTTCATATTTTTTCCGTTATGACTAGAGGATCATTGTGTGTTGACGTATTTAGGACTGCATCTTGTTCACTAAGTGTGATTGTCTGATTAATGTGCATCCTTTTTTTGTGGGCTCCTATGATGACAAATACCTTGTTTCACCTTCTATGCATTATTGGAAGTAAATTCGGTTAACCTATAGATATATAATATTACTTTGTGTAGGGTGCTATAAACCACGTCTTATCCTTGATTGATTGTCGTTGCTATCTTCCATTTTGGCTTCGCTTGAGGTTGGGATACGCTTATGTTCTTCTATGCACCATAATTTCCGGATCTCACTGGTGAGCTTTCCTCTTTCTTAAACTTAGTTAGTTGTTCTTGGCAGAGCAATTCTTCTACTTACCTTAGAAGATCGTTGTAATTATCTGTGTCAGTGACCATGGTCTCTGTGGAGGTCACAATAGTAGTATTTAGACCTTTGTCTCCTAGAGCTCTCATCGACTTTGGTTCTTGGAATAATTCCTTATGGTTATGCCAAATCTCCCTTCTTAACTTGGTCAAGGGTGTTTGAGGGAATAGTGAGTTGTTGATCATTGTTTCCATTTCTTTTATGATCATGGTGCTTTTCCCTTCTTGATCGCTCCCCTTCCTTAGGCACATTCTCTTGATCTTTTCTTGCCTCACCCGTTTTCCAACTTTTTGTTATTTTCTTTCTCCACGCAGATAAACTTCTCCACCATATTCTGGAGGTCTCTCCAAATTTCTAGCATTTCTGTTGTATTCTTGTAGAACTCCTATGATCTCATACCATTCATGAATACCCCCAACGACATTTGGTACGTGAGATCTTTAATCTCCAGGCTTTCTAAGATGAACCGATCATGGTAATTTGTGATGCTTTCCCCACTTTATTGTGCAATGTTAATTAGGTCCACATATGTCTTGGTGAATTTCCAATTTTGATAGAATCTTCCCATGAACCGACCTGCCAGTTGGGACAAGGCTCACAGGCTTTGCTTGGGCGCTTTGTCGTCCCAAACTATAGTGGTCCCTGCTTGGAAAATGGGGAAGGCTTTGCATACTAGTTTAATGGGTGTGTCACAAAATATTACGTTGGTTATACAAGAGTACATGAATTCCTTTGGGTCTGTCATTCCATCGTAGGCTTTGAGCTGGGTGGGCTGTTTGAAGCTTTTCAGCATTGCAAAATTTTGCAGCACTTTAACTGAGGAAGGAAGGGGGGGAGAGTGTTCTGCCAAGTCCTCAACGTTGTACTTCCAGGCTTCGTCTTGGTTTTTGAGTTATTCTCTAGACGGACTATTTTCTATTTTCTAGCTCCTTCTAAGGTTCCTGGGTGGTCATGCGGTTATTCTCCAGTCCCCTCGTGTTTTTGATGAATTGCTTATAGAGTTGGTCCCTGTTTTCTTCGAGAAAATCCGCAAAGGCAAACTTTTCCTTATCTGCTTGAGGGCATTGTGCTTCCATATCATCTCTAGATTCCCGAACCTCTTCGATTGCGATAGGTCCTAGCCAACTTAGAGGTGGGTTGCCAATGGTGATATTCATTCTTTCATATTCTCAAGTTGGCTTATCTGCTTCCTGGTCCTTGACACCATAACTTAAAAGGAACATTTGAGACTACCTCCCGATAGACGGCATCATTGATGCGATTATTCCCTTTAAACGGTAGTGGCCATTCCAGTATGTGACTAGTCAAGTATGCCTTGATCCTGTAATGAATTTCTCTGATTAGGTCCGGGGTAAAAGATTTGATGCTGAAGTCAGTACCGGGTACTTACGTATAATATTTCTGACTGCTGTTTGTCACTTACCTTGATTCCTTAATCTCTTTACCATTTATAGGACTTATCACACTACATTATCGGGGTGCCGTCTGATGAGTTGGTCTGTTGATCGTGGCCATGGTGGTGGCTTTATGAGAGTGCATATGCCATGGGCCACATTCTTTTGAGCGTTGGCTGAGTGGTGGCCACTTGCGTGGCCATGGCCAAATATCTCCCTGCATGGATAACGTCTAGTGTGCGGAGCGATGCTGTTAATTGTTGTTTGTTTTTTGCCTATAAAAACACCTCACGAGCCTTGCTAAGTTACCCTTTGTGTGGTTTTGGCTTACCATCGGGCAACATATATACCAGTTACCTTTTCATCTTTCCATTGGTTATTTTTTTCTCTTTTGGCTTCTCTCTTCTCACGTTTCCTCTCCATCACCATTCTCTCCTCTTTCTTCCTCTCTTCACTTTTCTTCTTCTTCTAGTTCTAATTCGTCACCAGTTTCAAGCTCAGAGGTTGGTGTACTTTGTTTTGCGGTATGTTTTGGTACTATGTTGTTTTTTTGCTTGATTTTGCTTTTATATTTATTGGATTTTGTTTGATTTTGATTTTTCACTTAAGGATTTTTTATGCTTTTAGAAATGAAAATTTTTATTTAATTATGTGTATTTTGTGTATGTTTATTCAATATTTTTATATTTTTGTAGGTTAATGGAGTTTAAGAAACACAAGTGCATGAATGACATGTCTATGGTGGTTAAAGTGGCAGTAGGACGACGTTTATGACACACATTCTCTAGCACCCTATTGTTCGGCGTACCACAATGTATGAAACTGTACAACTGTCATGTTATAGTGAATACCACGACGTTGTTTTGCACCGTGGTACCCTTTTTTTAACGCCGTTCAATGTTACGGTACCTAAAATCCCATCATTTATGCTTCGATACAAAATATTGTTACAGAACATGGTAAGTTGTTGCAACTACTTTACATTTCGGCAGGAGGGGAATAGAGCTCAGAAGAGTAACCAATTTGTTAGGTGTGGTTCTAGTAGTTGTAGATTGCGAAATCAAAACTTAAGTCAGTGTCCTTTCAAAACACACACATGTGAAATGTCGACTCGAGGTTACGAAATCAGATCAAATATTGGAAATTGTGGTCATTTTAACAATTTACAAATTAGAAGTGGTGTTCGTCTACAATACGTGGCTATAAACACATGTTCGTCTTGAAACTAAAATAATTTCCATTAACCCTCGTGCATTACAACCAAATAAAATCAAGAAAAATATCTATAGTAAGTGCTAGTGACAAGAATTTATTTTAAAAACTCTTAGTATTGAATATGGAATTAACTACATAACATGTATAGAAAATGAATGGAAGCAAATGGTATCAAAGTATATTGTAATGGGCATGGTGAGAAAGTTATCCTCAAACCTATTTTGGAAAAAAATATCATGTTCCCTAAACTTAGAATAAGGCTTGGAGCGTCCGATTGATGCCACCATCATCTTCTAACCTAGATTTTCAAGCAGACTTAAAATACGATAAAAATAAGGGGATTCTTTAAGTTAGAATTTTATGTCAATATCACTAGGTTGCAAAGAGATGGGCGTTTTACAGCTGCCCGAATGAAAACATACTTCACATTTCATTTATAGTTCTCATGATTCCGTTGTGCCCAATGACAACTTGGGTTGGAGCTATTTTGTATCCCAACATTATTTTTTTGTAATTTAATCCTTGTATGGAATGAATTCCATCCACATAAACCCGAGAAAATGTATTTAATATTTTAAACAATGGATTGAGTAAGAACGATGGTCGAGGGTTTCCCGCAAAAACCTAAAATTTCATATTAGAGGTAACAATGAAATGCCATGGAAAAGTAGGTTAATGACATTTACATCTCTAACATAGGTTGCTCTATTCAATTAACGTTTATAGTGTTAAATAAAAACTTACCCGAATGAACCTCTTCTTCGGATCCGAAACCTAAAGAGATGACAAAATACCTTCAAAATGACTTTGACTGTCCTCCCTTTGTGATGAATTCATGTAATCAAATTTGTGGTTTGATGTGGGGAAGGACAATTGTAATAGGGGAAAACATAGGGTGCGATTGAGTGAGCGGGTTAGGTTTATGGGGTTCGCTTAGGGGGGGTGTTAAATAGATTTGCAATTTTGGTTGGGAGGTTGCACACGGATTAAAGTATAATTTTGTTTTGAATTTGGAACAAATTAATTTAATTATTCTGATACCGGGATTTGTGTTCGAATGTAGGTGTTGTGGAAGTAATTGTTATTTTAATTGCTCAATAAAATTAATCTATTGTAATTCTGATTTTGGAACGTATCTTGAAAGAGTGTAATGATTTGAGGGGACATCTCATTTATCAATTATGGAATATTAGCACCCACTTTTTCAATAAATTATGTTTTCAAATACTGAAATCATATCGGTTATGTTGAGTTCCAAGTCCAACGCTTGTTTTGAGATAGGGGCTGGAAACATGATTATATTATTTAACTTGAATATATATCAAGCGATCAAGATTCCCATATTGGAAATGTGTTTGAATCCCCTAAAACAGGGTTTTAAAAAACTTAATGAAATCAAAATTGGGTCTCTATAGATAACCCAAACAAATCACTTGTTCAAATCTTCTACAAATTACCCGCGCATTCAGCAAAATTCGATTTGAAGCTGTGAGATATTGATTTGTAAAGCTAATTCAAAAAATCAAACGTCATATGGTTTCGACACCACAAAGGCCATCAAAATAGAACTTATTAGAAACCTCCGATGCAGCCCAATCTTTTGCTTTGGAATCTGTGAAGAATGGGATAATTAATTCATTGAAAAAGGAATTTGTGAGTGCTTCCAAATCAGAAGATTTTTCGGACATGACCAAACGAGTTAGAATATTATTCTTCAAATATTGAAACCCTTACCATCAATTTTGTACACTTAATCATATCATCTTTTCAGCATCCAAATTTGATTATGTAAAGAAACATAATCAGAAACAAACTAATGTTAACATATTTGTTTCCACAATGTACACTATTACAATATTACGAAGATGTTACTACTTGTTATGATTCTAATGTTTGCGGATAGGAGCCATTTCTGTTTCTTAGGAATAGGCGGCACAATCAGTTTCCTCATATTCGTTATCCCAGCCGAATCTTCTGATTGTGTGATTTGTAGTACAAAAGGTTGGACAATGACAATTTCCGACCGTCCCATTTCAAATCCAAATTGTCCTCAAAATCTTGACCAGCTGTTGTCGAAAATCATTGAGCTTCATGGGATTAATTGCTGAATTCTTCGAAACCATCAAACTTTTGAATCTTGTCTGCACACATTCACCTTCCAAAAATAGTTGAAATATCACTGATGAGACATAGATTTGCTATTTTATTAACATAGCTAATGCCCCTTTTAACCTTATTTTGTTGGTGGTTAGTTAGATTATTTGGTCTTTTACCAAATAGAGGTTTAGAATCACCTTGTGTGAATATTTATTGTTGAAGAAATCCAAGGGTTACATACCTACGAATACAAAATATACTAGCAAAAGAATAATAGGCTATAGAAATAAAGATGAGATTGAGACAAGGATTTTTACCCAGGTTCGGATATATTGTCCTACGTCCTGCTTGGAGAATGCTTCACTAAGATCAATTCAACATTTCAAAGATTTGAAGCATCTAATGCTTACCCTTTTCTCTCAAGAATTCACCCTCAAAGTGTTTGTTCAGAGTTGTTCAATATAACCCCTGCTTTTTCCCTAAATGCCCACAGCCAAAATCCCTCCAGCTACTATTCCTGTAACCACACTATTTACCTAGTCATTAGAATAAATAATCACTTAGTACATAAAGCTAATGCACCGTGCCTTTCATAAGGCCCAAGAATTAAAACAGAGAAATGTGGGCCCAACAAAATAAAGCCACACAATCATAAATCTCCACCTTGGCTTCATGAAGGACTGGGATCGAACAACAACTAAGAACACCAAGAACCTATGTCAAAACATTCTCCACATCCTTCTCTAGTTGCTCAACTCTATGATGTTGATCAAGTCGCAACAATCCCAAACTTGATCCCGTCACCACCTTTGTAGCCATATCCACTAGATTCTCGTCCGATTGCACTTTCTCAACAACAACGGACCTCTCAGCTACCACATCTTGAATGAAGTGTAGCTTTATGTTGATGTTCTTCATCCTCTCATGATACATTTGGTTCTTGGTCAAGTGTATCACACTTTGATTATCACAAAACACCTTAACCTCATTTTGCGCAATCCTGAGCTCACCAATCAACCCCTTTAACCAAAGAGATTCCTTCACACCTTCTATGAGAGCGATGTACTCAACCTTTGTCATAGAAAGTGCAACCACCGATTTAAATTGCACCTTCCAACTCATCGCACAACCAAATAAGGTGAAGACATACCCGGTCAATGACGCCTCTTGTTGAAGTCACCTGCAAATTCCGCTTCAACATATCCTCTCAACTTAGCCTCACCTTTATTCACCTGTTTGTAGTGTAAGCCAACAATTGAAGTTCCCTTCACAAAGTGAAGAACCCACTTCGTTGCCTCCTAGTGTTCTTCTCCTGGATTGGACATAAATCGGCTCACAAGGCTAGTTGTGTATGCTAAATTCGGCTGTGTGCACACCATGGCATACATGATACTCCCAACGACACTTGCACAAGAAAACTGCTCCATACTCACTTGACCCTCCTTGGTCTTTGGCACCATCTTAGTAGAGGGTTTGAAATGAGCCTCCAAAGGTGTTTGAACCGCCTTTGCCTCTGACATCATGAAATTAGCCACCACATTCCGAAGATAATCACATTAAGACATAAATAGTTCAACGCATCTCCTATCCTGTGTGATTTCCATCCCCAAATTTTTTTGGTCGGTCCCATGTCTTTCATTTCGAACTCACTTCCTAAAAGATGTTTCAAGTTATGGACTTCATTCTTGTTCTTTGACGCTATCAACATGTCATCAACATATAGCAATAAGAATATTCCACTACCATCAACTCACTTGACATACAAACAACTATCAAAGTTACTCTGTGAGTACACATTTCGCACCATGAACTTATCAAATCTTAAGTACCATTGTTTAGGGGATTGCTTCAAACCATAGAGATATTTTCTAAGAAGACATACCTTTCCCTCATCTCAAACCTTGATGAACCCTTTCGGTTGAGCTATGTAGATCTGCTCCTTAAGTTTACCATGAAGAAAAATCATCTTCACATCCATTTGCTCAAGCTCTAAATCATATTGATTTACCATAGCAAGCAAAACCCAAATGAATGTGTGCTTCACTATGTGGGGAGTAGATCTCATTGAATTCGACCCCTTCTCTTTGTGTGAAGCCCTTAGCCACCAATCTCGCTTTACACTTGGCTTCTCAAACCCAACAATGCATTCCTTTTGTTTGAACACCCATTTACAACCAACCACCCATTGATTTTTAGGCTTGTCCACAAGTACCCAAGTCTTGTTCTTGTCAAGTGATGCCATTTCCTCTTACATTGCACACTTCCATAGCTCTTTGTCTTTTCCCATCACCGCTTCCCAATATAATTTTGATTCCGAGTCTTCTAACTCTTTTGTGGTAACCAATGCAAAAGCTACTAATTTGGAGTAACCATACCTTAGTATCCATGGCCATGTAGTACTTGGATTCTCTAAACACAACATCCCGACTAGTAACACATTGGGATGCTTCACTTTATTTATCCCAAAGCTTCCAACCCTTCACGCCCTCGAATAACCAACAAACATATATATCTTTGCTCTTGGATCCATATATTCCTCTCTTTGATGAATGTAAGCCACACAACCAAATACCTTTATGTTGCCGAGCTTCGGTGGGGAACCATTCCACACTTCTTTCGGTGTCTTGCAATTTAAGGCCATCGAAGGACACCAGTTAATCAAGTAAAACATCATGTTCATGGATTCTCCCCAAAACCTCTTTGGCAAACCAGCCTCAAATAACATGCATCTCACCCTCTCAAGTAGTGTGTGGTTCATTCAGTCCGCAAATCCATTTTATTGTGTCTGAATCCATTTTGTTGTTTCATTCAGTCCGTAAGTTCATTCAGTCCTCAAGAACTCCAAACCATTGTCTGTATGAATCTTCTTAATCTTCCTCCCCATTTGGACCTCAACCATCTTCTTCCAATCCTTGAACTTTCCAAAAACCTCATCCTTGGCTTTCAAGATGTACACCCAAACCGTATGAGAACAATCATCAATGAAAGTGATGAAGTACCTACCTCCGCCTAGAGTTGGCATCCTTGACGGCCCCCACGAGTCTGAGTGCACATAGCTCAATGTGTCCCTTATCACCTCCACAGATTGTGGAAACTTTACTCCTATGGCTTTGGCGTAGATACAATTTTTGCAAAATTCTAAGTCACCAAGCTTATCACCCCCAAAGAAACCTTGATTGCTCAAATCCTCCAAACCTCTATCACTCACATGACCCAACCTCTTGTGCCATAGGCTCACCAAATACGTCTCTTGCGGTTCTATAACCGCCGCCACATCACCAATCAAGGTGCTACCTTGAAAGACGTAGAGACCATTCTCTCTAACACCCCTCATGACAAATAGTGATGTGTCCATTTTAGATGGTTATTTTAGGCTTTTTAGGATTAGGTTTTGTGCAATTTTGTGCTCTACATGTGGCATTTTGCCTTGAAATCATCTAAGGAGGGATAAAGGCGGCTTTGACGTTTTTATCACTTTTTAGATGATTTTGTGTGACAAGGTGATTTGTTTGAAGACTTTGAAGATTTGAAGACTTTGAAGATTTATCTTTGAAGATTTGAAGATTTTAAGACCTTTACATTTGAGCTTTGTGAAGATTTGAAGAAGTGAAGAGATGAAGAAAGGAGAGCAAAGCAACGGATGAATGATGATCCGGGGTTCTCAGAATTTTCGAGAAGAATAAGCCTTCAAGAGTGGTACCATTGGATTCTTCTTCTCGAGCACTATAAAATCGACTACAAGAACTCCCGAAACGGATCAACGGTTCACCCGGAGGAAGCAAAACAAAACAGGGCTGCAGTTTACTGATTTGGTCGCGACTCGCGACAAAGCTCGTCGCGACTCGCGACGACAACTTAAAATCAGCCCTGCAGCAGCGTTTTCTCCCCTTTTTCTTCCCCCTATAAATACCTCTTCACCCCTTCTTCTCCACAGCTTTTGGCCCTTGTTTTGGGCCAAAACCCTAGCTTTTCTCTTCTTGTTTTCTTAGTTTCTATGTCTTTTGTTGTTCTAGAGTAGTTTTTGTACTTGGGAGCAAGGATTGAAGCTTCCATTTCTATGTAGTAAGGAGCATTTATATCTATCTATTTGGTGTTTTTGCTATTGTGCTTTTATTGTGCTTTGAATGTTAATTGTTGATGCCATTGATATTGTTGAAAGCTTGAATGAAATACTTGTATGAATTGCTAGCTAGGGTTTGGGGGATTTGGGTTAATTTCCCCCTTTTCTTGTTAGGAATGTATGAGTATGATTTAGGGCTTTTGATTGTGTTAATGGATTGATAATGTGCTAGATGAATGTGATTGATGTTGAACTCTTCGTCATGTTCGTTTGTGTAGCAAACGAGAGAGTTATATGCTCTTGGATGAATGTGCGTTGCACGTTCATCCAATCTCATGTAATTGCATGAATTGGTTAAATGCTTAGTCACGGTGTAGTGGTCATAAGCATTGCCGAGCTTGTTGGTTCTTCGTGATTAAATGCAACCAATAATACCTTGAGTCGTGGTCGCGACAACGGGAGTCATTGGTGAGGTTTGACGAGAGATGTCGAACTCACTCTTGCAAACTACGAACTAAGAAGGATAGGAGTTTAGTCTCCACAACAAGTAGTTGAAGTATTGAATAGATGATTTTAACTCATCCTTGAAGCATTTGTTATTTAGCATTTGTGTATTCTTGATGGTGTGTTTCACTTCACTTGTGCCATGAGTTGTTTGAGCATAGGGAGTGCTTGTATGATTGAATTGGTTAGGTGTTAGGAACGTGACGAATTCCGTAGCTCCTTTGCATGAAAATCTATGAGCGTGAACTTAGAACTTCTTGTGCATAACGTGTTGTGATTCTTGCTAGATGGGTATGTTGATGTTGAGTCATGTAATGCTATATGATAGAATGAGTGAATGATTCAATGACCTACATTAGATTTGGAAGTGGATATCCCTTGCCCCCAAGGCTTTTTATCTTTGTAGTTTAAAACCCCTTTTCTTAGTTTTGTTTGATGATTAGCATAGTCACTTGACCTTGCTAGTTATCTTGTCTTTTTACTTTCGTAACTTAGGAAAACCAACCAACCAACCCCCCCCCCCCATTTTACTTGCTTTTATGTGTGTGTATATATTTTATCCTAGCCTAATATTAACCATTTTGTGCTTAAGCGCTTAGGAAGATCCCTCTTCTCCTTGGACGACCCCGATTTGCCGCTATCTACCTAGTTGTAGAAAGTAAGCAAAAAGGGCTTATAAATTATCTTTTGCACGGAGGGCGCGACGACCGCCCACCTGTCAAATAGCTACCCCTTAGTGACCTTCAAGACATTATTTTCACCTTCCCAACAAAAGCCAAGGCTGTAGAAAGTTCCAAGTGAAATAAGGTTCCCCCAATGTTGCGGTACATGTCGTACCTCCATCAAAATGTGCTCGATCCCATCATGCGACTTAATTTGCACCATACTAATTCCGGCCACTTTACATGAATTATTGTTCCCAAGGAACACTTCGCCCATATCTACTTTCTTGTAGCTCTCAAACCAACTTTCATTCGGTGTCACATGGAATGAGCATCCGGAGTCCATGATCTAACATTTGTCAGATTGAGTGGTAGAGACTACGAGATCCTCGAAGCTCTCGTAACTATCAACAACTTCTTGAATAATCACCGCCTCTCCATCTCGTCTCTTGGTCGCTCCATCTCCTTGATTTAGACAATTATTTTTCATGTGTCCTTCTTCATGGCACTTGTAACACTTGATGATGAATTTCTTTGAGTTTCGAGACTTCGATCGTGACTTTTTATTTCCCTTGGGGTCCCTCTTATCAGATCTACCTTGAGCCATAATGAAACTATCTCGACTAGTACCTTCCATTTCTATCCCCCATTTGTGTTCCTTTAACTTCAATTCCCCAAAAACTTCTTCAAGAGTAATCTCCTATCTACCATGTTGAAGGATGTCAACCATGTGTTCGTACGACCTTGGCAATGAATAAAGCAAAACCAATGCTTGATCTTCATCGTCATACTTCACATCAATATTCTCCAAATCAATAATCAACCTTTTGAACTCGTCAAGATGCTCTATCAAATCATTTCCTTCTACAATCATGAATGTGAAAAATTTTACCTTGAGAAATAACCAACTAGAAAATGTCTTCGTCATGTAATATGACTCTAACTTCGACCAAATCTCAGCCGCCGTGTACTATCACCTCCCATAACACCTTTTCACCGATACTAAGAATAAAGCGTTGAAACCTCTTTCTAACACCTCCTCATTCTTTGCCTCATTCCATGTTTCCGGAAGCTTATCCGACCCGTTTAGAGCCATCCCGAGACCCATGTTCCCGAGGTGAGCTAGCATCTTCACTTTCCACAACCCAAAGTCATTTGAGCCATCAAACGTCTCAGTATATTCACTTTCGAGGTCAACACCATCACAAAACTACCCAAATCTTCAAGAAGGCAGTTTGTCGAACACTTGCTGTGCACAAGAAACAACACAAAACCAACCAAAATTTGTAGCTTAACCTTTCTCTGATACCAATTTGTTGAAGAAATCCAAGGGGTGTATACCTACGAATACGAAATATACTAGAACACGAATAATAGACAAGAAATAAAGAAGAGATTGAGACAAGGATTTTTACCCAAGTTCGGACAAATTGTCCTACATTTTTCTTAGAGAATGTTTCACTAAGGTCAATTCGAGATTACAAAGATTTCAATCATCTAATGCTTCCTCTTTTCTCTCAGGAGTGTTTGTTCATAATTGTTCAATATAACCCATGTTTTTGCCCTCACTGGCCACGACCAAAATCCCCCAAGCTACTATTCCCGTAACAACACTATTTTCCTATCCACTAGGATAAATAATCACTTGGTACATAAAGCTATTGAACCGTGCCTTTCAAAAGGCCCAAGAATTAAAAGAGAGAAATGTGGGCCCAACAAAATAAAGCCACAGAATCAAATTTACCTTAACTTCCCTATTTTGTAAACATTTAGAGTCTAGCGTGTTTTACCTCTATTATTTGGTTGATTTTTAACTTGTTTTGTGTGCTTAATTTGGAGACCATCGTTGGAGAAGGTCATTGGCAAGAATGGTAGTATATTCAGGCCATCCAAGAGGTTGGTAGTAGATTCAATACCACTTTGCAATGTGGTAGAAGAGTGTTTTCGTTAGAAGGAAGAAGGAAGAGAAAAGACCAAGTTTTGAAACAAGGAGGAAAAATGTTCATACAGCACAGACCGTGCCACTCAGAAAGTCCTTCAAGCTTAGAAGAACAACCCTGGGAAATAGACCATGTAAAATCACATGGTATGCAATTAGAAGTGCAAGAGCAAGGCTCTAGGAAATGGATCATGTAAAATTACACGGTACGTGCACTTAGAAGCGTTCAAGATTAAGGCCCGGGAAACAGCTTGTGTAAAATTTCACGGCCCGTGCCAGACTCTTAGACACGGTCCGTACCTACCTATAGACTAGGGTTTTTATTGCCAACCTTTTCTTCTCTCTCCCCCACCTATACAAATGCCGCCCTCGATGACGACCCTTCAAGAAGCTCTTCTGCATCAAAAGCTTCACCCTCAATAAAGATCTTTCAAGAAGATCTCTCGCATAAAAAATGTTAGCCTTAATGATGATATTTTGAGAGCCTTTGCCTTTTTGGGGGACATTGATGATACCTCGGCCCAAAGCCCAGTCAATCATTAATACTTGAGCATAAATGGGCCTGCAAAACCCATGCTTAGAGAGTGCTAGAAGGTTACTCAAACAAGGAGATTACCGTTAGAATGCATACTGATGCTGAAAGTGTTGAATGAGGATGCTTGATTATGTGTGATTTGTTCACTAATTTTTGTATTGAAGTTGTAGTAATGATTTAATTTGCGTGGCGTAATTGAGGACAAATTTTATAATAGTGTAATAGTTAGAAAATCAATAATAGTGTATGATTTGGTTGCCCAATGATAATGGAACACTGTATGGTTTAGGATTTGAGGAGATGAATAAAGTTGTTGAATACTACCGTGTTTCCGAATATTGAATTATATGTTCTATATTTGTATAATGCAGTTGTACGAGGTTTTTGATGGTGTACTTGTACAAAGGGGGTCAGATTAAGTTTGATTTGTCTGTGAGTGTGTATTATGATCCTCCCATACCGGAGAAAAATGTGACTCTCGAACGAAGGTTAAACCACTCAGAGTTAGTTAATTTAATTTTCAAAATGATTGGCATTGCAAGTGAGGGATTTCTCTTAAAAATACATTATCGTTGTCCTAAGCTGATTGGTTCATCTATAAACTATCGATGTTATAATGTGGAAGATGACGAGTCTATCGTTGACCTTCTTCAACATTGTTGATCAAATATCCTTGTCCTTAGCTGATCTGACATTAATATCGAGAAGATGTCAAACACTATTGATTGTGCAGGTGATGTTAGTTTGGGCACATTCATGTCGTTGTTGAGCAATATTCAGAACTATAAACCTTTGCCAACCTTACCACCCCTTGTAAATTTCCATGGCTTTGGAAAACCTTTTGTCATTGAAGAGTCGAGCACTCAGCCATCATGAGTGCACTCAGCCATCCATAAGTGCTGGTATATGTGGTGTGCATCATGAGGAGCTAAATGTGTTCGATGATGATTATGTGGGTGACATTGTTGAGCATGTTGTTGGTCATGGTAAACATGTTGGTAGCGATGATGAAGGTGAGGAAAGGGAACTTGGAGAAGAAAGTGAAGATGATCATTCTGTATCAGCTGATTCGAATCCAGGGGACGATGATGAACAAGTGGTGTGCCCGAACAATGCAACCACATCATTCCATCTTATGGCGAATCCTAATACGGAGGCCCACTTTAGGGATTATGGGGGGCCTGATGAGAATGGCTATGACCCAACTAATTGTGGTGAAAGACTACCTAGTTATGTTAAAGTGACTGGTGAAGTTGCATTGGTTATGCGATTCCATAGTAAGTTAGAATTGGTAGAGGCGATTTCCAGGTGGAGTTCGATGATGAACAAGGAATATCGGGTCATGGAGAGCAGGTCACATACATGGTATGCAAAATGTAAGGACATTGTTGAAGGTAGTGGCCGTTGTCATTGGATTGTTAGAGCCAGCAAAAAGGCTTCCCATGGGATGTGGGAGATCACCAAATGGGCAAGTAGTTATGGTTATATTGGTGCTGGTCAATCAAATGGTAACACTAACCTAACATCGTTGATGATCGCTCGTTCCATACGCCATCAGATTGATGCGAACCCTTCTTACACGGTGAAAGATGTCCAAGCGTATGTGAAAGAGGAGTTAAATGTGATCCTTTCCTACAAGAAGTCGTCATATGCTCGCTAGAATGCTATTGATTTGGTATTCAGAACTTGGGAGGAATCATTTGAAATGTTGCCAACATTTATGGATGAGCTAATCAGGGCCAATCCGAGTACCGTTGTTGATTGGGCAGACGTACCTGATAGAATACACGGTCATAGGTGTAGGAAATTTAACTTTTTGTTCTGGGCATTTGGTCTGGCCATCGATGCATTTTTCCACTGCAGGTCGGTGATTAGTGTGGATGGGACTCATTTGAGAAGCGCATACAAGGCCACAATGCTAGTTGTGGTGACACATAATGCGAACGATTACATACTGCACATTGCTTATGCAATAGTTTATGTCGAGACTAATGAGAGTTGGAACTGGTTCATGCTAAAACTGCGACTCTGTGTGGTAGGTGGTGATAGTAAGCCAATCTATATTATATCGGATTATATTATGGGATTTTGAATGCAATGAGACATATTGATGAATGGATGGAGCCAGCAGGATACCACCGATTTTGCTTGAGGCATTTTCAGTCCAACTTCCTTAGTGCTGAGCGTGGGAAGTTCAAGAATATGCATCTGAAGACTCTGGTTTAGCAGCTTGGTCATGCTAGACAAGAGAGTAGGTGGAGGGAGTACAAGGGGGAGTTGGAGAGTCTTGAACCATCTGCTTGGGATTGGCTGAGACAACATGATAACAGTAATTAGTGTCTTACCTTTGATGAGGGTGATCGTCGTTGGGGAATTCTTACAACTAATTTGTCCGAGAGTTACAATAACTGTTTAAGGCATGCACGACATCTCCTGATAACAGCATGTGTCAAAGACTCTTTTGAACGAATAGTTAAAATGTTTGCACGAAGGCTAATGGATGCCACAAATTGGAGGTACTTTCATGCTTCATTATATTTCATTATGTGTCTGTGGACTAGTTTTTGTATTCTAATTAGATGTAGAATAGTGTAGGTCCGAGTTCCATAGCAGGATTTGGAAAAAGTTTCAGAAGCAAGACACTTGGGGACAGGGACATACTGTCACCTGTATGGTCAGGCATCACAGACTTATAAGATACAAGGACCATTGATGGTAGCATTGGTGAGAGTCAATACATTGTGAAATATCGGAGAAAGGAGTGTAGTTGTCGCGAATGGCAAATTTCCTGTTTCCCTTGTTCCCATGCATTGGCCGTCTGTAGGTATAGGCGTGACGATCCATCTACTCTATGTGATAGGGTATATCACATGACCACCTATGTGTAGCAATATAGTGAGGGTTTCGTACCTGTACGAGATCCATCACTATGACAACATGTCAATTGGAGGTTGATTCCTGATGTTGAAAAGTTTCATAATAGGAGGCGTGGTCAGTTTGCAGAGAGAAGGATAAGGAATCGAATAAATGAGAGAGTGCCAGGTGATTACAGAGGCATCCGTAGGCGAGCGCATGCTTAGGGTCATGTTTGTAATATGGAGTTTGTAGAGATCCTTATGTTTTGTTTAAACAATTTTTATTACATGATATTATGTAGCCATACAGCTTGTTATGATAAATTCTCTCATTTTTTAGTGTAATTGATTGTGTGGATTTGTATTATGTGTATTTTTTTAAAAATTGAAGCTAATGTACGATTTGGTTTGAATATGTATTACATGTAATAGTATTCATTTTTTTGGAAATATGGATTGGTCATTTCTCCTCGTGATTATGATTTTCACCAGGGATATGCCATTTATCATCCAGGACCCATTGATGAGGATTTACTTTACCTTTATCGGGAGCATCATGCACGTGCTCCATACAATGGTAATTTGGAGGATGAGGCATTGCAGGTGAGGCGGTGCGTTGGGGCTTGTTGGATTGGTAGGATCCTTAATCGAGTGATACACTATGTGCGTGAGGCTGGATTCCAAGGACTATTGGATTCTGTACCAATTCACATCGATAATTTCCTTATCACTGTGTTAGTCGAGCGTTGGAGACCAGAGACGCACACATTTCACCTGTCGATTGGGGAGGCTACCGTTACTTTATAGGATGTGGGCATCCTATGGGGTTTACCAATCGATGGCATGGCAATCACTGGTGTAGACTCTAGCAGGCGCACAGATGGCTGGCAGAGATTGTGCACTGACTACCTTGGGGCTACACCAAACACGAGTGCTATCCAAGGGGGTCGCATAAGGGCCAGCTGGTTGGGAAACTTGTTGCGCAGTTTGTTGCCTCTTGATACTACTGAGGTAGATTATCAACAGTGGGCTAGAGTTTTCATTGTACTACTGGTCAATGGAATGCTCATGTCAGACACATCTAGGCACCTGATCCTTCTACTCTATTTGTCGGTACTGATGGACTTTGATGCAGCACATCAGTACAGTTAGGGGAGTGCAATTTTGGCACACTTGTACAAGTGCTTATGTGACACTGCTATCCCACAAGTCAAATCCATATCTGGGCCACTGGTCTTACTACAGGTAACATTGTTGGTTAAACTTGTTAGTTGTACATACTTTCCATAATGACCTTCTTACATTATATTATATTTTTATTTATTTATTGTCAGTTGTGGGCATGGGAGCAAATACCAACCATCCATCCTGCCGGACGACTTCCAGTGACCATCACCATGAGGGCTCTTGGGTCCATGTTCATATTCAATTAGTAAGGACACAAATTAAAAACCTTTGAAATTACTAGGAATAGCTAATATTATTCATTCTGTTCCTCACAGGTGGAGAGCCTGGTACGATTTATCATAATCACCCATGCCTGTACTAAAAGTATACCGCGATCAACTGATATCTCTCCATGATAGTTAGGTATTCAGATTACCTTTTTTGAACTATTGGAAAAAAAGGGTGTTTCTTTCCTAACCACAACACTTGTCTGTTATGTCAGTTTATTTGGCAAACATACACTGAGGATGTCATGCAACAACTCCCACAATACTGTACACCTGGTAGCAACAATTGGCTATTGTGTGTTGACCTCATTTTCTGGCATGTCGTGGAGTATAATCATGTTCATTGTGTTCTCAGGCGGTTTGGCCTTATCCAGCCAATACCCATGCAGTTGGTCACTAAGGATGAAAACAAACTACTTTATACTAAAGACCGTCGGGGGAGGTCAGGCATGGATTGGCGTGTTGAACTGAGAAGATATCTTGATGTGTAGGAACATCAAGCAGAGCTACAAATTAATGCACTTGGGTCAGCAGATCATATACACCCGATTGAGAATACATAGAGTGGTATTTTTGCAAGATATTTACCCTAATTAATCAGCCAGGAAAGTGCCAAACGGTTACAGAGGGTTTTCATGGACATTTACCCTAATATGAAGGAGGATTTTACAAAGGGAGCACCGCATGACGACGTACATGTTTCTACTCAGATAGCTGTTCCACGGCGCACATCCCGCACCATACGTCATTCCCATGTGGAACGGGTGTAAAGTTTTGCAGAGAGTGTCATTAGTACATTACATGTCGTTGGGCATTCATTTCCTTATGTTTGTACCTATCTATTTGACACATGCTCTTCGAATATTGTATCTCTGAATCAATTCATGTTTATTTTGTTTTCATTATCATCTCTTATTTCATAAACATTTAATGCATCTACTCTTATATTTTTGTTTATTTATATTAGTTAATAGTGGAAAAAGTGTAAAATTTAAACAAGGAAACGAATTTTCCAAATTACGATTCAAATACTGTAGTAACTTCCAATTTTTTTAATAATTCATTCCTATTCTATATTCATGATTATTTTAAAAAATGCAATACCCACGATCAAAAGTTTCCATTATCTTTAATCAGGTAAGTGGGATGTTCATGTTTTGTTATCATAATTTTCAAATCGGACTTCCAAATTCTTCCGATGCATTTAACATTACCAAATACTTTTTATAATAAAAAAAAAATACATGTCTACTGATGCAGCATTGGGGACAATGAAAATATAAAAAACAAAAATTGGACTATCAGTTAGATGACTAATTAAAAAATTATTTTTAAATTGAGGTTTTAAAAAAATTCAAATGACATAGAGGACGCATTCAAGAATGTGTCCTCCTCATGCGTCTGACAAGAAAAAATTGAGGACGCATTCAGAGAATACGTTCTCTAAATCCCGATAAAAAAAATCAGTGAATGCGGAGGACACATTCAGAGAATGCGTCCTCCACAAAAGTGGCCATTTTTCAAAACCAGCATAGTTGCATCCGAAATTATGTAATCTAGCATACTAAAAGAAAGAACTTGATCTTTTACCGGTGCTTGATTGTGAAAAACATATTTAACACTGGTATTAGTAGATCAAACCGGTTCTATTGGTGCATCAAATTCTCACCTACCACTTTTTCTAGCGGGTAAAAAGAGCATTGAAGTTGCTTTTTAAGTTCATTAATGGAAATTTTTAGATGAGGAAGACATTGAATTTCATTAATGAACTCCCTTGAAGATACTTTATTTTTTAATTTTTTTTAATCATTTATGGTGGAATATGTGTGAAATGATATGTTGGTATATATTTTTTGAAAGATTGATTATTGTAATGTTGCTTCACACTCTTGATTAATAGTGTTTGTAAGCTAGTATTTTTGATATATTTAATGGCTTTTGCATGCATGTGATTTGATATATAGGGCATGGTAGGAATGTAGTAGTGTGGTGTTGCATGTTGCATGTTCATAGGGTGTGGTATGAATAAAATTTATGTTTAGGGTGTAAGTGTATATTTGTTGGGAATTTTAATTGTTGTACATTGACTAAATTGTAGAGATTTACTATGCCATCGAGAGGCATAAGCATATGTATCACAACGTTAGTTTGGTGAGTGATGAATTTATTGTTTTTGTTGGGGAGTTTATGGAGCATGCTTTTAGTCGTGAAAAACACATCTTATGTTCATGTCGTGATTGTAAGAATCGTAAGCGTATAATGATCAGGACTTGTTGCAACTCCATTTGTACAAGAGAGGGTTTTCAAAGGATTATTTGGTTTGGACCTTTCATGGTAAGAAACCACTGCTGAAGGTGGTTGTAAGTAGCAAGGGAAAATATTTTGGGGATGTAAAATTGGATGACATGTGTGAAGAGGTGGTCGATGAATTCAGGGGGATTTACGAGGTTCTGTCAAAATTTCTAGATGATAAGGACAGACCGTTGTTTCCCGGTTGCAAGAAAAAAGACACTGTAATGTCATGTTTGATGGAGTTGTTTAACATGAAATGTGTTGATTTGTGGAGTGATACTAGCATGGATAAGTTGCTCAAGATTTTGAATGAGAAGTCCGCCCCCCGGCCCCCGGTTATGGTTTACCGAACAACATGTATGATGCGAAGAGAATTTTTTGCCCAATGGGAATGGAGTATTAAAAAAAATACGTGCATGCTCCAATGATTGTGTTTTTTATAGGATGATTTGGAAAAAGATGGAGCTTGCCCCATATGCCACGTTTCTCGTTATAAGGAAAGGAGAAATGAGGTTGTGGATGAAGAGGTTGTTGTAAAGGTAAGGAAACGGGTCCCTGTAAATGTGTGTGGTACCTTCCTATTGTCCCGACGCTGAAGAGGTTATTTAAGAACACCGAGGATGCGAAGAGCATGACATTGTATAGGGATAGGGGTTATCCATATGATGTTATCATCAGTCATCCTGTAGATGCTGATCAGTGGAAGATTTTGACAAGATGTATCCTTAGTTTGCAGCTCAACCCAGGAATTTAAGGATGCCTTTGTGTACTTATGGTATGAATCCCTTTGGTACATGTCATTGAAACATAGTTCATGGCTAGTTATGCTTTCCATTTACAATCTACCTCTGTATTTCTACATGAAGAGGAAATATGTTTTGATGCCATTGATGTCTCGGGTCTGAGACAAATTGGAAATGACATTGAGACCTATCTAGCCCCACTCATTGGAGATTTGAAGGTTTTGTAGTCCGATGGTGTTGATGTGTTTGATGGTAATTATGGGACCAAGTTCAATCAGAAGGCCATGCTTTTCTTCACAGTACATGGTTAAGGGTCACAAGGCATGTCCTCTATGTGAGGAACCAACTGATTTCCTATAGTTGTAAAATTATTGGAAGATCGTGTATCTTAGTAATAAGAAATTTCTCCCGGAAAAGCACAAGTTACGAGATGACACCATTCACTTTGTTGGAGGGAGGGAGAGGAGGAAGGCGCCAAGAATATTGAGTGAGTTTTCCATCTACAAAAAGGTTAGAAAATTAAATGTTGTTCTTGGAAAAAAAAGATATATAAAGTGCTTGCCACAAATGATGGACCTTGAAAAAAAGATTGATTTTCTTTTATTTGCCGTATTGTGAGAATTTGGAGGTTCGCCATTGTCTGGATGTGATGCATATAGAGAAGAATGTGTGGGAGAATTTAATTGGTACTCTACTTAACATTCCCAGTAAGATGAAGAACAACTTGAATGCACGAAAGAACTTGGTTGAACTCGACATACGAGTTAATTTAGCTCCGAAGGTGAAAGGTAAGCAGACGTACCTACCACCATCCCCTTACAATCTTTCTATCACTGAGAGGAGGTCGGTTTGTGAGTGTATTCAGGGAATCAAGGTATCGTCTGGCTACTCTTCCAATGTTAATTGGTTTGTGAGATGAATTGCACCTTAATGCATGGAAATCCCATGATTGTCACGTCTTCATGCAACAACTCTTGCCTGTGGCTATCTGTGGTGTCACAGAGGAAGAGGTGGGATTTTTCATCATGCGCATGTGTTTCTTCTTCAACTCCATTTTCAGTAAGAATATTAGCAGGACACATCTTGATGAGTTGGAGTGTGAGGGAATTATAGTGTTCTGTTTGTTTGAGAAGTACTTTCCCTCGACATTCTTTGACATTATGGTCCATCTCATCATCCATGTAGTCAGGGAAATTAGAATATGCAATCCCGTTGGGATGCATTGGATGTACCCATTCGAGCGGCACATGAGGATCTTTAAGGGTTATGTACACAAACAAAGCTGATCCGATATAAGCACTGTGTAAAGGTATGCCACAGAGGAGATCATTGAGTATTACACTTCAAATTTGACTGGGAAGACAACACTTGGAGTTCCTCATCATGTGCAAAATGGCAGGAATAATGGGATCCCAAGTACCAAAGGTACCCTTTACACACCATTCAATGCCGAGCTCATGAAAGTTCATTTTTATGTTTTGCATAATAGTAGTGAGACTGCAATATATGTTGAGGAGCACATGTCACTGTTGAAAGAATTCTATCCCAAATGGTCGTCGAACAAGTTGCAACTGGAGCATTCTACAACATTTGTTAATTGGTTTTATAATCGTTGCAATATGGATAGGATGCCCTTTAAACTTTGTGCGTTTGTAAGGACACCCAGTTGCACTGTGAAGAGATACCATGGCTATAATATATATGGGTATAGTTTCTCAACAGTGTCATAGGACAGCAAGATCACAACTCAGAATAGCGGGGTTTGCGTGGACTCTGAATCCATGTGGCAGTCGAGCAAGAAAGATAAAACACCTATCGTTCCAGCTATGGAATTTTATGTGGTCATCGAGGAGATTTGGGAGTAGGATTATGTTGACTTTAAAGTGGTTGTTTTCAAGTGCAGATGGGTAGAAAAAGGTATAGGGGTTCGTTCCAAGATGCCCATAGGTTTTACGCTGGTGGACTTGAATCGAGTGGGCTACAAGAATGACAAGTTCATCTTAGCTACTCAAGCTTACCAGGTATTTTAAATCCAAGACCCAACCAATGAGAAGTGGCATGTTTGTACTCCACAGGAAGAAGTACTTTTTTGAAGATGACATTGATATGCACGTCAAATCTGTTACTGCCAAGTTTCCCTCTGCATTCGTGAGTTTGGAGGACATCGGTGGACCACCAATATGTAGACGATCATATGGGGATGGATTGTGGGTGGACGAGAATGGCCATAGTATGGGCGGTGATGTAATCTTGAAAAGGAAAAGATAGGGTAATGTGTTTGGTTTATCGTTCCCTTTTGTACCCCTTTGTACCCTTTTTTAGACCCCAAATTAAATGAAAATGGTCATTAATATTATGCTTTTCAACTTCTAGTTATTTGTATAATTTTTTGTTCAGTTTCTTTCTTTTTAAATTTGACGTAGCACCGGCAAATTCCTTATATACCGATGCAAAAGAACATCGTGTTTTCTCTATTCCATGTAAAAAAAACTCAGTATAAAGAGTATTGAAACTGGTATGATACCGGTGCTAGAAATTGAAATGCATTACAGCAGCTGCGTCAGGCTGCCTTCAACATTTTGGCATCGGTTCAGATGGATAAGGGCACCGATTTTGTTATCTGTGTTTGGTACTTTGAAAATAAAATACTGACTTGCTCTCTGGTCCCCTCAAAAATATTAAAAATGCATTAAAGTAGCTTGCGTCAGGCTGCTTATAAAACTTTGGCACTGGTTCAGATGGATAAGGGCACTGGTTTTGGTATCGGTGCTTGTACTTAGAAACTAAAATTCTGACTTACTCTCTAGCCGCCTCAAAAATATTTAAAATTCATAATGGCAGCCGCGTCAGGCTGCCTTTCAATATACATGCACCGATTTTGGTAACGGTGCTTGATACTTAGAAACTAAAATACTGACTTGCTCTCTGATCCCCTCAAAAAATTTTAAAATGCATAAAAGCAGCTGCGTCAGGCTGCCTTATAATATCTAGACACTCGTTCAGATGGATAAGGGCATAGGTTTTGTTACCGTTGCTTGGTACTTAGAAACTAAAATGCTGACTTGATCTTGGGTCCCCTCAAAAATATTTAAAATGCATTAAAGTAGCTGCATCATGCTGCGTTAACGACATATGCACCGGTATTATACCAGTGCTATTTGTTCGTATTGGTGCCTATATATTCTAAAAGGTCATTTAAAACATAAATTTTGTCAACATTTTATCATACAAACACAACCAGTTCTTCACGTCAACGAACATCAAAGCCTATTTTCCACAACAATTTAATTGTGCTTTAAAAGGTAATATCATGCTCTTCCATTAATCTTGTAATTATCTCATACAATTTGGTCATGTTTTGTTTTTACAATGAAAACCTAAATTTCTAAGCTCATATCACAATCCGTAGTTTGCCATTCAATTGTGACTGTAATTGGAATAAGTTGATATAGTTTTAAGATCCCTTGTGTGGTAGATATAAATTAAATTCATGTTGTTCTTATAATCGGTTGTTTCATATTGTTTTAATTTGTTTGAAGTTTGAGTAAATTCCCCTTTCACACAAGTATGATAAAATGTTTCTATGTGAATATAGAGGATGGCCCCAAAAATCCTTAGTAAGAGGTCTGGTGATAAGACGTCAAATGCATGTATTTTCCAATGCATTTAACATTTCTTTTGTCATCTTTTTGTTATAAGATTGCTAGATTTAGGTAGTTTACATCATAAGGGGTTTAGATGACCGTTTTTGGTTTTCATATCTAAATCCTTCGTTTTGTAACCTATGTTTAGTCTAATAGATTTTTGGTCCTTATGAGCATCTAGATCCCTTTTTGTAAGCTTAATTTGTAGATTGCTCGAAAGCACTTTGAATGGTTTGATGAAGGCCATTCATAAGAATAGTAGAATATCGAAGGCCACAGATCAAAATGTGGTAGAAGAAAGTCCATATTTGAAGAATGAAGGCTAGCCAACCGTCGCGAAGACCAGCCGGTCGATTGGCCGGGTGATAAAGACCAGGCACACAGGCAGAACCCTTAACCGCATGCCCACGCAGTAAAAACTGGTCTTGGCACAGTCCCTCAGCCCAGCAATGTGTGTCCAGCATGAACATGCGTGCACCTGTGTGCCAAGCCTCACAGGAATAGAAACCACACCTCTTGTGCATCCATCCATGCGCTAGCACGCATGGAAGGCAACCGCAGCACAAGGCTTTAGTTCGCTCTTGCACGCCCTGTGCGCTATCTTGCGTAGCTGTGCACTACCTCTCGTGTCAGCGCCACATGCCCGTATCAGCCAGTGCGCCAGACGTGCTACCCGAACACTCTGTTACACTCTTTGACTTTTCTTGACCTACTTGGGCTATAAATAGCCCCCCTTTCATCCCCATTTTCTAAGCTGGACTTGGGTCTCCAAAATCCTATTTTTTCACCCTTTCTTTCCATTTTCTTCTTCTTTCTTTGTAGATTTTTGTTCTATGTTATGGGTTTTGATTATCTAGGTTAGTTTTTATACTTGGGAGAAATTGATTAAAGCTTCCACATCTATGTAGTAAGAACCTCTATTTCACTCTTTCTTGAAGCTTTGTTATTTAGCATTCATGTGTTCTTAATGTTGTGTTTTACTTCATTTATACCATGGGTTGTTTGAGAATATGAAATATTTGTATGATAGAAGTGTTAGGGTATTAGGAAAGTAGCAAATTTCTTAGCCCATTTGACATGAAAATCCAAGAACATGGAATTAGAACTTCTTGTGTATAATGTGTTGTGATTCTTGCTAGATTAGTATGTTAATGTGGATTATTCTCATATTTATCCTATAGAAGCAATGAAAGGTTGAATCTTGAATGTGGTTTGTTCTAGGTTTAATCTAATGAATGCTTTATTTGGTTAAATGGCTACACGTTTAGTCGAATGCTAGTTGTTATCAAATTTATAGTTATTCATGTATAATGCCATTAAGAAAAAATGAATGTTGATCTTCAAAATGGAAGTGATAGCATTTTCCATAAGTAATGAATGTGATAGAATGAGTGAATGGTTCTATGATCTACATTAGGTTTTGAAGTGGATATCAATTGGCCCCAAAGCTTTATCTTTTGTAGTTTTTATCTCTTTTTATTAGTTGTTGCATGATTAGCATATTTATTTAACTTTGCTAGTTAGCTTTTCTTTAAATTCATAACTTAGGAAAAACCAACCACCCCCCTTTACTTGCTTATATATATATATATATATATATATATATATACATCTAGTCTAGTATCCACCTTATTAGTTTAAACCTTTAAGAAAATCCCTCTTAAAGGTGGATGACCCTAATTTGCCACTATCTACTTAATTGTATTTAGTAATCATTTAGGACTTATCAATATTAACTTTGAGAGGTACATCGATGACCTCCCAAATTTTGGCACAGCTGCAGGGGATCAAACTCGGGCCACCTGTGTGACAGGTGTTCCCTCAGCCTAGCAACGGTGCCCAGTGCAGACGTGTGTGTACTCGGGCACCAAGCCTCCCAGCACCAGAAATAAGGCCTCCTATTCATCCATCCACGCGCCAGCGCGTAAGGAAGGCAACTTTGGTGCAGGGCTCTACTTCGCTCTGGAGTGCCCCGTGCACCATCCCGCGCAGCCTAGCGCCACCTTATGCACCAGTGCCTTAGCGCCGTGGCGCTAGCGACTCATGCCCGCATGCTACCTGCATGCCAGATGCGTTGCCCACACGCTCTGTTACACTCTTTGACTTTTCTTGACCCACTCGGGCTATAAATAGTCCCTCTTTCTTCCCCATTTTCTAAGCTGTACTTGGGGCTCCAAAACCCTAATTTTTCACCCTTTCCTTCCATTTTCTTCTTCTTTCTTTGTAGATTTTTGTTTTATGTTATGGGTTTTTGATTATATAGGTTAGTTTTGTACTTGGGAGCAATTGATTGAAGCTTCCACATCCATGTAGTAAGAAACTCTATTTCACTCTTTCTTGAAGCTTTGTTATTTAGCATTCATGTGTTCTTAATGTTGTATTTTACTTCATTTAATATCATGGGTTTTTTGAGAATACGGAATGTTTGTATGATAGAAGTGTTAGGGTGTTAGTAAAGTTGCAAATTTCTTAGCTCATTTGACATGAAAATCCAAGGTCATGGAATTAGAACTTCTTGTGTATAATGTGTTGTGATTCTTGCTAGATAAGTATGTTAATATGGATTTTTCTCATATTTATACTATAGAGGCAATGAAAGGTTGAATCTTGAATGTAGTTTGTTCTAGGTTCAATCTAATGAATGCTTTGTCTGGTTAAATGGCTATGTGTTTGGTCATATGCTTGTTGTTATCAAATATATGGTTATTCGTGTATAACGGCATTAATGAAATACCTTTATGCATTGTTTGTCTCAAGTGATTATCAATGAGGTTTGCAAAATGCCGTTGTTTGCATTTGCAAATTATTCTTAAGAAGAAATGAATGTTGATCTTCATAATGGAAGTGATAGAATTCCTCATAAGTAATGAATGTGATAGAATGAGTGAATGGTTCTATGATCTACATTAGGTTGGAAGTGGATATTAATTACCCCCAAGACTCTATCTTTTGTAGTTTTTATCTCTTTTTCTTAGTTGTTGCATGATTAGCATATTTACTTGACTTTGCTAGTTAGCTTGTCTTTAAACTCGTAACTTAGGGAAAACCAACCCACCCCCCTCTTTACTTGCTTTTATATCTACACATATCTATATCTAGTCTAATATCCGCCTTATTAGTTTAAACCCTTAAGAAAATCCCCCTTCTTCGAGGAAGACCACGATTTACCATTATCTACTTAATTATATTTAGTAAGTATTTAGGGCTTATAAATATTAACTTTGAGAGGTGCGCCTACGACCTCCCAAATTTTAGTGCCACTGCCGGTGATCGAACTCGGGGCTCCTGGTGATGGTGACAAGCAGTTCCTCAGCCCAGCAACGCACGTCCAGTGCAGATGTGCACGTGCCCATGCACCAAGCCTTGCAGCACCAAAAACCACACCTCCTACACTTCCATCTGTGCGCTAGAGCGTAAGGAATGCAATCGCGATGCATGGCTTTAGTTTGCTCTTGCGCACCCTGGGCGCTATCCCAAGCGGCAAGTGTTACCTCTCGCGCCAGCGCCCCTGTGCCATGCCTCACGCCAGTGCTCTATGCCCACATAAGCCTGCGCGAGGCTGACGTGCGGTCTACGTGCTCTGTTACACTCTTTGAATTTTCTTGGGCTATAAATAGTCCCCCCTTCCTTTCCCATTTTCTAAGCCCGACTTGGGGCTCCAAAGTTTTTCACCCTCTCCTTCCATTTTCTTATTCTTTCTTTGTAGATTTTTGTTCTAAGTTATGAGTTTTGATTATCCAAGTTAGTTTTGTACTTGGGAGAAATTGATTGAAGCTTCCACATCTATGTAAGTAAGAACCTCTATTTCACTCCTTTATGAAGCTTTTGTTATTTAGTATTCATGTGTTCTCAGTTGTGTTTTACTTCATTTATACCATGGGTTATTTGAGAATATGAAATGTTTGTATAATTGAAGTGTTAGGGTGTTAGGAAAGTTGCAAATGTCTTAGCTCATTTGACATGAAAATCCAAGAACTTGGAATTGAACTTCTTGTATATAATGTGTTGTGATTCTTGCTAGATAAGTATGTTATTGTGGATTGGTCTCATATTTATCCTATAGAAGCAATGAAAGGTGGAATCTTGAATGTGGTTTGTTCTAGGTTTAATCTAATGAATGCTTTGTTTGGTTAAATGGCTATGTGTTTGGTCGAATGCTTGTTGTTATCAAGTCAATGGTTCTTCATGTATAATGCCATTGATGAAATACCTTTAGGCGTTGTTTGTCTAAAGTGATTATCAATGAGGTTTAAAAAATGTCGTTGTTTACATTTGCAAATTACTCTTAAGAAGAAATAAATGTTGATCTTCAAAATGGAAGTGATAGCATTCCCTATAGGTAATGAATATGAGATAATAAGTGAATGGTTCTATGATATACATTACGTTTGGAAGTGGATATCAATTGCCCCCGAGGATTTATCTTTTGTTTTTCCCCCCTCTTTTTCTTAGTTGTTGTATGATTAGCAAAGTTACTTGACTTTGCTAGTTAGCTTGTTTTTAAATTTGTAACTTTGGAAAAACCAACCCCCCTCCCCCCCGTTACTTGTTTTTATATATGTATCTCTCTCTCTCTCTCTCTCTATATGTAGTATCCACCTTATATGTTTAAACCCTTACAAAAATCTCTCTTCTTCGTGGACGATCCCGATTTGCCTCTATATACTTAATTGTATTTAGTAAGAATTTAGGGCTTATAAATATTTATTTTGAGAGGTTTAGTGGCGACCTCCCACCTAGGAAAGAAATGTATTCATCACCATTAAAAGGTGCTCACTCGAGGCAGGTGGAGGAGAGATTTGTGTCTTAGGAGGCAAGGTTGTTGGCCCAAAGTTGCAGAATGAGGAAGCATTATCTGGAATGGGGAATCGAAGCAAATCCACATTTTCAAGGAACTATTTGTCAATTGGGATGGGAAAAAGCTTTGGGCTACACCTCCCGCTTTCAACTTGACTATCATTGGCGAGTTCTATGAGAATTTTAGGTGTGGATTGAGCATGGACAAGGTTTTATGCAGGGGGAAAATCTATCCCTCTAACTCCTGAAGCTATCAATGAATTGTACAGATTTCCCAATGTAGAAGAAGAGGATGAAGAGATGTTGGCATTGATCAATGAGGGTGATGATTTGGATGACGAAGTATCGAGGAGAATGGTTCAGTGCATCACAAGTGAAGGTACCAATGTAGATGCTCTTGTGTTTCCCAGGTGGACAAAAATTCAGAAGAAATCACTAACACCAGATATGAACGCGTGGTATCACTTCATGGCCTCCCGCATCGACTCTGTCATGGTGAACAATGAAGTGCACAAGAGTTGGATAATCAAGTTATATGAAATTAAAAAGGAAACTTTGTTGGAATGTTAGGGAGGGAATTCATCAGGCGCTGACAGATGACAATGAGAAAACAAGATCCTATGGTTTTTGCAGTCTTATTTCTTCACTTTGTGCCATTACAAGTGTACCTAACTATGAGAATGACACATTTGGTCATCCGATGATGCAAATTGTTGTTAAATCATTCTTCAAGATAGGACCATCGCAATCTTCCGCGTCCATTGAATGTAGGGTCTCCGCACTTAAGACATGAGTTAAAGGTTTGCAAATGGATTGCTAATTTCAAAGGAGATGGTGTGACCACATGGGGAAAGTGATATGCTACCAATTTCCAAAAGCAGTCAAGGAAATCAGTCCTTTCCCAGGACAGATGGATGGACATTCATGTCGCAGAGGAAATTTATTTGGGATCAACATCACAGAAAGGAGATGACGCAACTTACGACAAAGAAGTGGAACCATTTTCCCGTTATTATTCATACATTAAACTGATGGACGTTGTTGTATTTGGATAATTACTATTCTTGCACACTTAACTATGTATCTGATGTATTTGGATAATTAACAATCCCTTACAACTTACTTTTAATTTTTTCCATTGGTAGCTATTCCGACGCCGCCACTTCCTGGTCATTATTTTGTGCATGGTGTAGTTATTGTAAGCTCTTACATAACTACGACATGCTCATAATGATGATCAATAAAGATGGGAATAGGAATAGCTACCAACGAAATGTTTTAGAGAAAATTGAATCGTGAATGTGAAGGTAAAGGTAAAAATATTAGTGAAAAATTATGATGATTTTCACTTTGTCCAAAATCAGAAACAGAGAATAACCTAAAAGTAGCCTGGAGCAGTTGCTTTCAAATATGAAGGCACCGGTATTTTTTAGCAAGCATCGGTTCTTTTACCGGTGCTCAACAATTGGACGAATTTTTTGAAGACATGCTTTTTGTCAAAATCTAGAATTAAAAATGCAAATTAAACCAGTCTGGTGCAACTGTGATGTTCACTTTCAGCACCAATATGGTTATTCGTAGGCACCAGTGTGCAAATTACTGGCACCATATAACCACTAATTGCACTATAACTGAAATTTTTTGAAACCCAAAAATAGAGTTAAAATTATATTTATCACAAGATCATTGAAAAAAATAAGAATAAAAAAAATCAAGTGCTTTAAAGCTATGGATGTCATTGAAACAAAAATGGGGGCCATAGCGTAATTTTTCAATACTATGTTATAGAGGTCAAAGTTCCCAAAAGATGTCCTTCCTTTGAACCAAACAAGTCCAGAAGGCAAAGTTGCCATTCCCAAACATTGAATTTCATTTATACCTAACAAATTTTGGATTTTGACAATTCCAACTTTCTTGGAGGGACTAAAATGCAAAAATTTAAAACTTTGCTCGTAGCTCCGAATTGGAATCCGCTTGAAGTTTATTGAACAATTCACCTCACAGATGTATTATTCAATTTATACGGTACTGTAATGTCATTATTAGGCTACAAAAAAGTCTTCATTAAACTTCCTGAAATCTCATACTTACTACTAGGTAAGCATCTATTATTAACTCTAGACGTATACTAGTGCTTTTGTTCATATGTCTATAAATGAATAATTATTTTTTATTTATCAAAATTATCCAAGGAAACTAAAATACATGGGTGGGGTGCTTGGGGAAGTTAATGTATAGGGAATGTTCAGAATAAGGGCCTTTTTGAAAAAATAAAATAAAATTGACCTCAAGAAGACAATCTTTGTAAATTAATTCTTCATACATGTACCCATGCATTTTGGATACCTAGTTAATACTCTTGATGTGGTAATTCATGGTCATAAAATTTATAAAATATTATTGGGCCGTAATGTAATTTTTTATGTACATATTACGACATATTTTGAATAAACAATTAACCCAAACACCGTGATATATACATTGTACAAATGTGAATTAATTAATTTTTAAGTCAAGTTTGTGATCCAATAAATATCAAATATTAAGGGGGTCAAAATCATATAATTTCAAAGTTGGAAACATTATTAGAACCGACATTTAGATCAAGCTACCGGTGCTATAATTCTTGAGGGAACTGAAATTGTTTAAAACATTTTGATCTAGAAAGGCGGGAAAAAGAAAATTTTATGGCACAGGTATGGGATTTTCTGGCATTGGAGTTTAGACTAGTGCTCAACACTTAGGCAAATATTTGGAACAATTGCTCTCTGTCCAAACACAGAAATTAAAAATGTGATCAAAGCAGCCTGGCGCAGCTGCTTTCGTATGTCAATGCACATGTATTTTTAGATTGAGCACCATTTTTCCTACCGGTGCTCAATACTTAGACAAACTTTTGGAACACCAACTCTCTGTCCAACTCCAGCTTATAAAATGGATATAAAAGTAGCCTGGCACAACTACTTTTATAAGTAAAGGCACCAGTATCTTCAGATTGAGCACCAAATGTTTTGAACAATTGGTCTCTGTCCAACTCCAGATTATTAAATGTGCACCAAAGCAACCTAGCGCATCTACGACTGTAAATAAACAGTACCATTAAGTTTATTCATTGCACCGGTATTATACCAGTTCTAGGTTCATCTATAAAATATAAATTAATTATTCAAAGGCATCGGTATCAAATCACTTATACCGGTGCAATTTGTTTAACTATAAAAGCTCCAAAGTTAGGAACCGCCGTCAGTTCATCTTCCTCGATGATGGTTCTCACTTCAACAAACATGACCTTTTACCTCGGTTCTACTGGACCTTTTACCTCGGTTTTTCATCCTAAAATAAACGAGGTAAAAACTACCGGAGTAAAAAGTGCATTTTTACCGCAATTTGGAACCGAGGTAAAAAGAACCTTTTACTTCGCTTTCTAACCGACATCGGTAGTTTTACGTGCGAGGTCGATTAAGGCAATTAGCCCCCGTAAAGATTATATCTGCGACGTTGTTTTGGACGAAGTCTGCATCAATATTCATGCGACATTGGTTTCTGCAGGATAGCAGTCGACTGGAGATCGAGTGTTGCGACATCGCTGTAGTCGATGTTGGTATGCTAATCGGCAATGCCCCTTACCATTTAATGCGACATCGCTAGTTGTGGTGGACCCACATCATTTTCCTGCTAACATGGAACATGGATGAGTACGATGTTGCTTGAGTAACAGATATCGGTAACAACGAACGAGGTCGGTTTGTGCGACGCCGGTTAGGTTCCAATTTGGCACCGGTTCATGCGACATCGCGGTTGCATTGGTAAGACATTACATATTATCAAAATATTTATTATTTAATGACATAACTTAGCGTTCATCGGTAGCCATTACATATTATTAAAAAAGTGATATATCATAAAATGGCTAAACGTTATACAACAGTATAATTGTGCTCATTTAATGTGTGATGTGAATGACATGTTTAAAACAACAAAACTATATCAACTAATACAATAACTTGTTACAACTTATTGAAATGTTAATATGAATTTGAAAAATAAATTGTACTGAATCACCATTTTCCACGTTGTACGACATTGTGAATGTGAAGGCGACTAGCGAATTGACTAGTCTGTCAAACTAGATGTTGGAAGTCCATCGATGACTCTCTTTGGTCCTATTACAACAAATACATAGTAAACAAAGTATATGTTACAATAGGGCTATCCCCAAAATAATTTCAATGAATGGAGTGAAATGTAGACAACATTAATCCCAATTTGAATAAAGTATCTAATCTGGTCCCCACCGACGTCGTATATTAGAGAAAATGACATCGAAAACACCGATTCAACATCTGCATTGGTTTGATAATAATAGAAACGTTAACAAGTCATTGACATGTGCGACCTCGGCCTTTGTTCGGTAACATTTTGTATGGATCGATGCAATGTGACCGACGTCGCACATTCATACTATATAGTCATACAAATCTTAGCATAATGTCTCACTCTTTACAAACATGGCATTATCTTGTAATAAAAAAACAACATACAGTATATAACATGCAAAAAAAAATCATCATTTGCTAATGAAATTTCAGAATCATTAATCAATGAAGAAAAAAAACATGTTCAAGATTATCAAAAAATTTGTAAATTAACATGGGATGGGTAGAAAAATACCTCAAGGGATTTGAACCTTTGGATGCTCCACCCTTGGATCTTGTTGATGTTTCAGAGATGCAATTTGATTGAGCTATCTTTAATTATTATAAGGTGTGAATGGAATAGATGGTGTGTTAGTTTAAGGTGTTGGGTTTGTGTTTTTTTATGGGAAATGCATGTGTAAGAATTTTTTGTTCAAATCTTCGCCTTAAATTTTCATTTCCCGCTGAAATTTTAAGACTAACTGACATCGGCCTCTGTTCGGTTTTTGTTTCGTTGTATGTAGAAGCCTGCGACGTCGTACATATTGTCCATAGTCGATTTCCAAAAAAGGTGTGGTATTATCCTTGATGTTAACCTTGTGGCCCTTCTTTCAAACAATTAATTGGAAAAGCGAAACAGAATTGTCGTCAATATTAAAAGAAACAATTGTCAACCATCGATTTCCCCCACTTTCTAAAAGGGACCTATGTGAAATTTTTTTAAAATTACACTGTTTGTCCCAAACCCGATTACGATCGGTCCAAAAAGAAAGTTTATATCCGAAGTTGAACTTATACTATCCGAGTGTAATAAAGAAATTGGTACTAATCAACATATACTTCCACAAGTTTGTCCTGATGACACCTTGTATACTTGCAAGTTATGTGCTACAATTTACTCTAGATCATGTGCTATCGCTTAAACAATCTTCATGGACATAATTCTATTACATTTTTTTCCTAAAAAACCACAAATATGAAATTTCATGCTATTCTTTGTAGTGGAAATTATTGTTCTCATAACTCTTATCATAGGGGTATAAATGTAATACTAAGAAAAATGAAGGACGAATACCCCGGTGTATCCTTCCATGACCATAGCAGGACATTGTGGTCGTCAATTAATGATTCGGTTGAGTGTATCTCCAGTTTTACATTTCATGTTCTCCCAATTTGTAGGAGGGACCTATGTGCAAAGTTTTAAAAAAATACACTGTCAATCCTAAACCCATATACGATCGGTCTGAAAAAGAAAGTTTCAAATCCAAAGTTGAACTTATACTATCCGAGTCTAATAAAGAAACTAGTACTAATCAACATATACTTCCACATGTTTTTCTTGAATGACACCTTGTATACTTGTAAGTGATGTATCACAATTTACTCTAGGTCATGTGCTATCGCTTCAAAAATATTCATAGACAATATTCTATTACATTTTTATTTCCTAAAAAACCACGAATATGAAATTTCATGCGATTCTTTGTGGTGTAAATTATCATTCTCATAACTCTTATCGTAGGGGTATAAATTGAATACTAAGAAAATGATGGACGAATACCCCGGTGTATCTATCCATGACCATATAGGAAAATTTTGGTCATCAATTAATGATTCGGTTGAGTGTATCTCCAGTTTTACATTACAAGTTCTCCCAATTTGTCGGAGGGACCTATGTACAAAATTTTAAAAATACATTGTTAGTCCCAAACCCGATTACGATCAGTCCGAAAAGAAAGTTTCAGATTTGAAGTTGAACTTATACTATCTGAGGGAAATAAAGAAATTGGTACTAATAAACATATACTTCCACGAGTTTGCCCTGAATGACACCTTGTTTACTTGTAGAGAATGTGCTACAATTTACTCTAGGTCATGTGCTATCGCTTTAAAATATTCTTGAACAGAATTCTATTACATTTTTATTTCCTAAAAACTATGGATATGAAATTTCATGCGATTCTCTGTGGTGGTTCCCATCAAACTAGCTAGACATCAATAAAGTTAGCCGGTTGTGTTAAAATTGATTCCCATCGAACTACACATATATAAAGTTCATGGAAATTTGTAGACTTCAATTAGTAGTATATAATATACCATTAACCGTTATTAAGATCAGCCATGCTTGTTTAGATCAAATGCAAGCCCAGTTGTTCTGCTAGTGGGCTGAAATGTTGAGGCCTACATTAGTAGGAGTCTACATTGGTCTTATATCGATCATGAATCAATAGTCCCGATGCACTTGCAAAGTCGCATGTGCAGTTGGACTATCATAGGCCTTAACCTATGCTAATGGGCTGAAATGCCGAGGCTCACAAGTAGATTACACGATGTCGCTCCTAGTACCATGGTGATATTATCGACTTTGTGCAACCTCGCAGTACAGTAGGCAGAGTACACAATGATCTGTAATGAATATATACGGAGCCCGCCTCATACATTACTTCAAACATTCAACTTCTTGACAAATTTTTACACTCTCCGACCCTTTATTCTCAAAGGTATGCTCTCTAGATTCCCTACATTACTTTCTTTTATGTATTTGTTATTAAATTTGATATGCATATGGTGGAAATTCCATAGGGTTGTTTGTTTTTTGTATTCAAATTTCCAGGGATGTTTGTTGGGAGGTCGTCACCGTACTTCTCAAAGTTAATATTTATAAGCCCTAAATGCTTACAATCTACAACTAAGTAGATAGCGGCAAGTCGGGGTCGTCCACGAAGAAGAGGGATTTTCTCAAGCGTTTAAACATAAAATGTTGATATTATGCTAGAAGTAAATATATCTATACATATAAAAGCGAGTAAATGGGGGGGGGGGTTGGTTGGTGGTCCTAAGTTATGAAATTAAAAAGACAAGATAACTAGCAAAGCAAGTAACTATGCTAACCATCAAACTGACTAAGAAAAAGGGGTTTAAGACTACAAACAGCAAAGCCTTGGGGGCAATTGATATCCACTTCCAAACCTAGTGTAGACCATTGAACCATTCACACATCCTATCACATTTGTTACCTATGGGGAATGCCAATGGAAGATCAACATTCATTCCTTCTTAATAGAAATTTGCAAAGACAAACAACGACCATTTGCAAACCTCGTTGACAATCACTCCAGGCAAACCACACCATAGGGGTATTTCATCAACGTCATAATACACGAAGGACCATAGATTTGACAACGACAAGCCTTCTACCAAAGACATAGCTATCTAACCAAACATATCATTCATTAGGCTAAATCTAGAACAAACCACATTCAAGGTTCAACCTTTCATTGCGTATATAGGATAACTATGAGAACAATCCACATTAACATACTTATCTAGCAAGAGTCACAACACATTATGCACAAGAAGTTCTAAGTTCATGTTCTTAGATTTTCATGCAAAGGAGCTAAGGAATTCGTCACTTTCCTAACACCCTAACACTTCAATCATGCAAACACTTCGTATTGTCAAACAACACATGGCATAAATGAAGTAAAAATAGCATTAAGAACGCATGAATGCTAAATAACAAAGGCTTCAAGAACGAGTGAAACAATCTATTCACTACTTCCACTACTTGTTGTGAAGATAAATCTTCTATCCTTCTTAGTTAGTAGTTTGCAAGAGTGAATTCATCTCTTGTCAAACCTCACCAATGACTCCCTTAGTCAAAACACGACTAAGAGTATCCCATTGGTGGCATTGAGCACAGAGAATCAACAAGCTTGGCAACACTTAAAAACACTACACCGTGTCTAAGAATTTAACCAATTCATGTATTTACACAAGATTATCCAAGAACGATCAACATTCATTGACTTCTCTCATTTTCTACCTAAAACAAACATGACAAAGAATTCAACATCATCACATTCATCTAGCAATTATCAACACATCAACATCATTAAGAAGCTCTAACTCATGCTCTTGGATTCCACATTAAAAGAGGGGAGAATTAGCTACTTTCTCCCAACCCTAACAAGTAATCATACAAGCAATTCATATACTCAAGCTTCCAACAACATCAATGCCATTAACAATTCACATTCAAAGCTCAATAAATGCACAATAGCAAAAACACTAAATAGATAGATATGATTCTTACTACATAGATATGGAAGCTTCAATCCATTGCTCCCAAGATTAAACTAAGCTAGATAATTAAAAGACATGATTAACCTACAAAAACTAAGAAAAGAAAGAAAGAAAAACTAGGGTTTTAACCCAGAAAAATCATAGGAAGAAGAAGGGTCTTTTAGAGGAGAGGATAAGGTGAGTATTTATAGTACAAAAAAGTAAGAAAGTTTCTGGCCATACGTATGTCACGAGTTGCGACAGAGCCCAGTTCCAGCATCTTGATTTCTTTCTTCTTTTTATTTCATTTCCTCCTCTTTATTTCACTTTTCTTCAATTCTCAAAGTCTTCAAAAGCTCAAATACAAGTCTTCAAATCTTTAAATCTTTAAAGATATTTTTCAAAATCTTAAAACAAATTGTCTTGCCACACAAAATCCTCTAGAAAAGTAGTAAAAATGTAAAAGTCACTTTTAACTTTCCTTAGAGAATTTCAAGGAAAAATTCCACATTTAGAGCACAAAAGTGTAAAAAATTTAATCCCAAAAGTCCTAATATAACCATATAAAATGGGCACATCATTTGCTCTAGGTGGTAGGAATTTGGGTTTGAAGTTTTAATATGTCAGCTAGCCATAATTTGTCATTTTAATTATTTTGTGCTTTAGTTTTTGTCTATTGAGAATGCATCTGTAAGGCTTAAATGTGATGTCGCCAGTGCATAGATTATACTTCTTCTGGGACGAATTGTTAGCGACGTCGGTGAAACTTTTCTCTCTCAACCCTAGTAGTTTGTGATGTCACCTTCTCTTTGTTTAACATATCAATTTTAATGACTGGTAGCCGACGTAGCTGTGGCATGTTGACTTTAATATTGTATAGACATGACGTGTCAACGACGTCGCTTAGGAATAATTTTTGTGGGCCCCACAATAGATTATATTCACCAATTTATATCAAATTTTAGGAATCATGTCTAACAGTGCTTGTTAGAGTAGACGTACCGTGATTGAGGTAGGTCATTTGTTGTTCATATTTAAATTCCATTTCATTTTCTCATTTTTCCTAAGAATAATATTAACAGTTTCAATGATCAAAATGAAGATCCCAAGCAATTCAGATGAGGATCGTCGTCCTAGGACCATATTCAGGGTAACCATTACACGCTTTGTCCACACGCTTACCTGGATGAACTTCGGTTCAATTCCAATTTTGTTAAGTCCTCCCTAGTTACACATGATGTATTATATTTTCAATTCACTTTCTCTACAAGTTACTATCATATTTACTAAATTTTGTTCTTTGTTTATAAATCAGTACGTCCCATACCACATTCAGAGCTCCTATAGCCGTACAAGACCCTCGCTGTGCTGCGGTGTAATGGAAAGGTGTATGTGATGCACTACTCAGGGGACAATAAGTACAAGACCCTCAATCCAAAGGGGTTTGGAAACTTTCTTTATGAGGAGGAACTCGTGATTGGGGACGCACTACATTCTGAGGTGGTAAATGGTGGTGGGCCCGTAGTTTTTAATGTAATCGTTCTTCCTCACATATTTGACTGATTATTGACTTTGAAACATTTGTTTAAAAAAATTGGTGTAGGTGTGGCCTAGCAATCAAAGGGCTGAGAGTTGCTAAGCCCAGCCAAGCATTATCCCGCCAAACTTTGGTCCAACACAACGAATAGGTAGGTGTAGCAAACACAGGAATCATAAGTCGTGGCACAGAACATGGGCCGTGGAAAATGGGACACACAAATAATGCAAAGGCCACGATAGAGGAACGTGGGAGAAGTGGCGTGACTACAATCTCAAAGTCCTAAGAACAGGGAACAGAAAAGAGAATGAGCCTATAAATAGAACATGCTTTGTAGGAGCTAAGGTAAGTGGTATAATAGAGAGAAATTCCATTTCTTGAAGAGAGGACTGACTTGATCGTCAGAGTCGCTCTCCCAGAATCACTTATAGGACCGCATTTGCAGGTAAAGGAATCGAAGCAAGTGAACCAAGAGGAGGCTACCTAGACAGGCTACCACATCATTGGCGCCGTCTGTGGGGAACATAATTTTTTCCCCTTTCATTATTAAGCTGCTCAGGTAAGCAATGGTGTTCACTAGAAGCGTAAAAAGCCACAACCATCAGTCACAAGAACAAATGTTGGGACAAGATGAAGAAACACACCACCAGCAACATCACACACCCAATAGAGAGAAATGATTTAGTAAAGAAGAAACTAAAGAAGAGGAAGAGGAGGCAGAATCTCCAAATGGTGATAAGGAAAAGCGAGCATTTGCAGCATTCTTAGAGGTGAACATGGAGGATCTGTATGATCAATTCTTGAAGACTCTGAGGTAAAAAACCCCTGAGGCCAGAGAAAAGGACAAATCAAGAATGTGAACGTCTTTTCTACTAGGAAGAGCTGCGTGACATTGTCGCAAAAGATGACATTGATAAGTCATATCTCGCACCACATTTACGAGATTTCTAAATGCCTAAAGATTTCAAACTTCCTCTACACGTTAAAGTTTATGATGGTACAACAAATCTAAAAGAATTCTTACATTCATATAGAAACAGTATGAGATTCCGAGATGTAGAAGTATAACTAGCTTGCAAAGCGTTTCCCATCTTTCTATTAGGCGCTGTGCTTACATAGTACGAAGACCTTCCACATGGAAGTATCAAGTCTTGGGCACAGTTGTCAGATTTATTTTTAGGAAGTTTCTATCAAAAGCAAAAGTTCACTAAAACTATCGTAGATCTCAACAATATAGCACAACGAAGTGATGAAAGCCTCATAGAGTACCATAGCCGGTTCATCACAGAGAGCCTGCTAGTTTGAGATTTGTCCTTTCAATCATCATTAGGTGCTTTTATGGGAGGCATGAGACCTGGAGATTTTTACAAGAAATTGACGAAGGATATGCCGAAAAACCCAAGGGATTTGCAAAAAATGATCGAGCGGCATGTGCGAACAAAGGAAGCAAACAATCAAAAGATAGAGAATGAGCAGGGTGAAAAGTGAACAATGGATGATTCACAAAAATCCAAGCCTGAAAAAGGAAAAGTAAACACTACTTTCAAAAGAGGAGAACATGGGATACGTTGAAATCTTGCAAAGGTAATCCAAATCTTACAAGGCTACAGGAATACGTTTGCATGGGATGTACAGAACATGGGAGGGGTAAGCTCAGACATTGCTACCCATTTCTTTGAATGTCAGTAGCTCAGCTAAACCGATCAAGCAGAAACAATGTTACTTTGCCAGCGACAGGCATAAGGCAATCAAGGAAGAGGTTACATCGATGTTACAAGCTGGCATAATAAGGGAAATGATATACCCAACATGGTTGGTGAACCCCGTCATGGTGAATAAGTTAGACGTTGCTTAGAGGATGTGTATTGACTTCACGAACGTTAACAAAGCATGTCCAAAGGATTCTTATCCTCTTCCAAAGATCGATCAACTAATGGAAGCAATCTCAGGACACGAAGTCTTAGCTTTCCTGGATGCATACAAAGGATATCATCAAATACTGATGAACCCAAACGATGAAGAGAAAAAAGCCTCCATAACGAGCTTTGTAATGTTATGTGAAGATGCCTTTTGGGCTTAAGAATGTTGGAGCAACGTACTAGAGGGTGATTGACAGGGCATTCAGAAACCAAATAGGCAGAAATGTTGAAGTATATGTTAATGATATGGTGATCAAGGTAGGAAATTTCGCTAACGACTTGAAAGAAACGTTGGACACTTTGAAGGACATAGGGATGAAACTCAACCCTAAAAATCGTATAATCGAAGTGGGGGCAAGGAAGTTCTTGGGGTATGAGGTTTCCTCAAAGGGTATAGAGGCTAACCCAGATAAGATACAAGCCATAATGAATCTTCTCCAACCACAAACAATTAAAGAAGTACAAATCCTAATGGGATCATTGGCAGCGCTCAGTCATTTTGTATCAAAGGCTACAGAAAAGCACTTTTCACTCTTTGAAGTACTACAAAAAGCAAGAAAATTTAGTTGGAGCGAAGACTGTCAGAGAGCATATGAGGGGTTAAAAGACCAGCTTCGAATGTTGCCAGTGCTGAAGTCGCCCACACCAGGAGAAACAATGTACTTGTACTTAGAAGCCTCACAAAATGCTATTAGCTCTGTTACACCGGCCCTAAAAAATCTTAACCATAGAACAAGTAATGTTCAAACCATTACTCTAGTAACATGGTTGACTATTTGTAAGTTTAACGGGAAAACCCTATGTAATTGACAGAACAAATATCTTTTGGCCTTGAATAGCATCGGCTATTACTAGCCATCAACAATCTTAAACATCGAACGGGTACTGTACGAACCATTACTCTAGTAATAGTGTTGACTGTTCATGGGCTTAACGGGAAAACCCTATGTAATTGCTAGAACTGATATCTTGTGGCCTTGAAATAGCTGACCCTCAACAATCATAACCATTGAACACGTAATATTCAAACCATTAATCTTGTAATAGAGTTGACTGTCTGTGGGCATAGTTCTCTTGGAAGGGCAGAGATAGGTTGCAGTTTATTACATCAGCAGAATCTTGTAAAAGGTGGAGACAACTTACATGCCTGTGGAAAAGCTATCCTTGGATCTGATCTATTCGGCACAAAGATTGAGAACTTACATTCATAGCCACAATATAGTAGTTTACACATGGCTCCCAATCAAAATCCTCTCTAAACCAGAGTCTTCAGGTAGATTGTCGAAATGGGCTCCGGAACTAGGTCAATTTGAAATACAATTTCAACCTAGAACAACAATTAAAGCTCAAGCATTGGCAGACTTCATTTTTGAAATGTCAAGTGAAGAAGCACAGAAATTGAGCATCCATCAGAGCTTCACAATTGACAAAGATAAGACAAAATGAGAGCAAGTGGCTTGGACATTTTTCGTTGATGGCGCATCAAGCAAGGAAGGTTGTGGAGCAGGGCTGCATTTAGTGGACCCAAATGGGGACGAGCATAAATACTCACTGCAATTCAATTTCTTGCTGACCAACAGTGAAACAGAATATGAAGCTCTAATTTGTGGATTGACCTTGCAATCAGAATGAAAGTGGGAAGTGTCCGAGTATCCAGGGATTCTCTAATTGTAGTCCAGCAAGTGTGAGGTAACTATAAGGTATGAGAAGAACATTTGATGAAATATTTGGTGAAGGTGTGACAGCTCATAGACCAGCTTGAATATTTTGATATAAAACACGTCCCACGATGCGAAAACACACAGGCGGACGCATTAAGCAAGCTTGCGACTATAGGGTTCGATTCCTTTGCTAAACAAGGAGATGTCATCATAGAGGTTATCCCAGTTAGAAGCACCATATCAACCATATTTCTGACAATACAAGAAGGTGAGGCAAGTTGGATGAACCCGCTAATGGATTTCTTTGCAAAAGAGACGTTGCCACAAGATAAGGTAGAGGCTAGAAATTTGAAATTGCATTCCTCTAATTACGCTTATGAAAATGGAACATTGCACAAAATAGGTTTCTTGTCCCCATGGATAAAATGTATAGGGCCAACAAAGGTGACTATGATCTTAAAAGCGATTCATGAAGGCTTATGTGGAACACACCAAGGAGCCAGAACAATAGCTAGAAAGATAATCAAAGCAGGGTACTACTTGCTGACTATGTTCAATGATGCACACAACTTTGTTCTCAAATGTAGGAGCTGGTAAATAAACACTTTGCTGTTATATACACCACAATCAACTTTGACAGGAATCTACAGAGCCTGGCTATTCGAGAAGTGGGGGATAGACTTAGTGGGACCATTCCCAAGAGGAGAAAACAACGCTAAGTATCTCATTGTTGTGGTTGATTACTTCACAAAACAGGTTGAAGCTAAGCCATTAGGATGTGTTACAGTCGAAGCCACTAGAAAATTTGTATGGAAAAACATCGTGTGCCACTTCGGGGTACTACCGAATATTGTCACGGATAACGGCACACAATTCACAAGTGTGGAGTTTACTGACTGGTGTTCGAGGCTCGGGATTACTTAGAATTTTACATCCGTGGCACATTCTCAAGCTAATGGCCAAGTGGAAGTGACAAACAAGACCATAGTTCAGGGGATACATAATCAATTGGAAGGAAAGCGAACATGATGGGTAGATTAGCTATCGAACACACTATGGTCATATAGAACAACCGTCCGAAAACCAATAAAGAAGATGGCATACACTTTGGTGTATGGTCACAAAGCAGTTATACCATGGAAATTGGAAATTCAAGTCTCAGGATAAGAAATTATTAGGAGATAGACAATCAAGATGTACTGAAGTTGGAGCTAGACGAACTGGGGGAGCAAAGGAACTTGGCAAGTATCACGGAAGCTAAACACAAAGAAAGAGTGGCAAGAGCGTACAATCAAAAAGTGAAGGAAATGAAATTTTAGGTTGGGGATCTAGTGCTAAGGAAAAATGAGGCTAGCCTTGCTGAAGAGCGAGGACAACTATATCCAAAGTGGGAAGGACCATACAAAGTCATAAAGGCTCATAAATCCAATAGTTATGAGTTAGAAAAAACGGATGGCACAATAGTTCCGAACACGTGGCATGTGACTATGTTTAAATGAAAAATAGCGAGCAACTACATGTATAGACACAAGGACTTATCCTTGTTTTTGCTTTAGTATCACTCTTTCACCGCGATATCATCGCCATCATACATATTTAATATAAAAACCCACTTCGCTGGACCATGACTACGCTTCCTTTTTTTTTACTAAGACTTGACAAACAAAGTTTAACAATGGGCTATGGATCCTGCATTCCCCTCAACATTCGTAAGCTTTAGATCTTGAAAGTCAAAAAACCGCAAGCTATGGATCTTGAAAAATTGGCGACGCTTACGAGCTATAGTCTTGCAACTTCGCGAATCAAATGAATGCAAGCTATAGATCTAGCTCAAATATTGATACTGGAAAGCTTTAGATCTTACGGTTTCATGAATCTCACAAATTGCTGGCCATAGATCTTGAACAAATCATGATGCTTGGAAACTCTTGATTTTGCAACTTTGCAAATCAAACAAATGAAAGCTATAGATATTGCTCAATTAGCGATGTCAGCAAGCTTTTTATCTTGCAGCTTCGTAAACTAAATAAGTTGCAAGTAATAAATCTTGCAACAAGAAATGTATTTAGGCAGATACGCCTACAAAGCGTAGGATCACAAAAGATTGAGAACCGTGGCAGCATAACAGATAGGACAAAATCCTTAGCAATACAAAGACAAGTTTTAAACTCCAAAGGCAACAAAACATACAAACGATCATAACATCTATAACAACAAACAAGAAACACTATCTACGTCTGGAAGAGCATGATGGTCTAGAAGTAGAAGAACCATCGTGACGATGATTTGGTTCAGCCTCATAAGAAGGCCCCTTGGTTTCGTGAGAAGATGGTTCACCACCGTACGAACGTTGATCAGCTCGGCGGTGATTTTGCTCTGCCTCACACTCCTCGCTAACTAAGTGATCATATTTCCACTGTATATGTAAGTAGGCAGGGTGACAGGTCATACCTCTTCATCCCATACGATCAAGATGTTTGGCATAATAGGCTTTGAAGTCAGTTATAGGACCAAACTCTTTGCAATCCAATTGCATACTCATAACGTTCACTGTTTCCTCGTACTATTTTATCCTCATCCTTAGATTCCGAGCTTTCTCTTCAAGACAACGAATATGAGATCAGACAGCATATGGCAATCTAATTCTTTGGCTGCCGCCACCAACAGTTAAATCACCATGGCTTGAGGTACATCGTGACGACGAAGGAGAAACTTGAGGTTGATTCTTGTAGATCGCACAAGTTTGCTCCAACAGATGAATATACGAATCAAGACAATTACATTCAACACAAAGATATTCATTTTCTCCTCGAAGCTACATGTTTATGGAAATTTGTTTGTCAAACGTATTTTTCCATCCAATGACGGAAGACGACAGGTGCTCATTTTCATCTTGTTTCTTCTTAAGCTTTTCGAGCAGGTAATCAAAACGACCACATTACTTATCAATAATTAGTGTTTTCTGATTGGCTTCGCTAGCCTTGCTCGTGATACACTCCTTAGCTTCTATTTATTGTCAGAGCATCTTTGCAAGGTTCAATTGTTCACGGTAATCATTTTGTTTGCTCAGGATCCTGCGTAGAACTAGCTAAGCAACTTGAGTTTCCTTCACGGCCATACCCTATTTATTTTCAAGATCATCAATACCCAAGAGCATATACTTCAAGCGGATGGCTAAACAGAGAGCCCACTCTTGAACACGAATAGGAAGGTTAAGCGATCGGATATATGTGCCAGCAGACTCAAGATCGACTAACCCACAAACAATGTTCTTCACAAGTGATTCAACATTGTATCCATTAGGAATAAGCTTACCTTAAGGGCAGTTTGCAGACGAATATGGAGGGATAGAAGGAAAAGGAAGTTTTCACCAAATACATAGGAGAAGTGACTCCACTCGTGTAAAAAGGTCAGCAAAAATGGCCACTGCACATTCCTCAATAAAATGATCGAGTAGCAAGAAGCAAACTGATGGGTTCAGAGAGAGGGTCATTACGTCCCAAAAAATCAAAGATTTTTAGAAATTTACTATCAATCAAAATTTTAAAACATTGCACACGAGTAAGGTTGATAAGAAAATACGGAACAACAAGCATTTCAACTCTTATAAATAAAGCTGTGCGAATAGTGAATACAAACACTAACATATTGTTTTAATAGTACAACCTAAAAACCCAATGTATATGAGTAAATACTAAAAATTAACAAAATTCGGAGTTAGGGGTAGGAGGAACTGGACCGGCAATTGCAGAGGCATCTTCGTTAGGCCATTGAGTGGAATCACCATCGCTGGCTTGAAGGAGAGAAGCTTCGGTACTTGCATTACCCACGTTAGCATCTGGATCAACAGTTGCAACATCAGCACGTGGCTTAAAGAGAAATTCTTCATAATAATCCACCTCACACGTTTTCAGCTCAGCTAATGACGGGAGACTAGAGAGACTAGCAAGATGTGAAAGCAAGGCGAACGGATGACCCTCGTCAGTGACCTTATCAATGAAGGCTCAATTTAGCTCGACCCTTTTGCTTTCCAGAGTCTCAATGCACTTCACCATCATGGGCAAGCTTTTACAGTCAAACAGGGGGTTTCACTGTCATACATTCTTCACGGCCTCAAAATACCTGACAATTTGCGCAGCCTTGGAGATATCCTCAAAAATTTAATAAAAGGACTTTGTCTTGCATAGCAGATCCACCAGAACTCGAGGATATTCAGTGGAAGCAGGTTCATTGGCAGGCATATCATCCAACTTAAAATGAAGCTCAGAGGATTCCACCCCCTCAAGCCTCGCACTCTCCCTAGCAGTGCTTGCCTCTTCTTCGCAATCTTTCACCTTCTCCTCAGCAGCTTTCGATGAGCTCTCCAACAAAAAAATCTTAGTCTCTATAGATTTGTATTCCTCCACCATTGAATCATCAGCGAGAGAATGCTTAGATAATCGCTCGCTCACAATTTTTAGGCCCTCATCAACCGTACAAGTGTACAACATAGGGAACGAAGTTACTCGCTACGTTATAAAAAATGGAGTAATATATCAGACAAGTTGCTCAATGAAAATTACAGCATTACCACAACTAGTGTGTCAGGTAGTGAAAGGAAAAAAATAGAAATTACCCCCTGGCCCAGGGAGTCTTCAGTCCACTCTGTAATTGCCAAAGTAGTCTGGTTGCCACGCCCCTTTTTAAGAGTAGGAACAGGATGACCTGAGGAACCACTGCTCCGATCCCTCTTGTTCTTCTTTTCTTTCTGTGGGTTCAGAGTTTGACGATGGCTAGTTTGCACATTTGATGTCTCTTTATCCTTAGAGCAGGTGATGACCGACTGCAGAGAAGTGGTGTTGGCACCACTCTTATTCACTTCATCGTTATTGAAGATTTCATGAGATCTATGTCTGCCACAATAAGAAACAACATAGGTCAAAATGAGCTCATGCAAAAAATAAAAATAGCGATACAACCCGCTATAAAATACATAGCGTAATATAGGTAAACAAGACACCTTCAACATCAGAGTCGGCATAAAAAAGCGTTGGGTATGTACACCAAGCATAGCCACGATCAGCATCTCCTTTGTGTGCCGAACACTCAAGCAAGAAAGCTTAGATTTAGGAACTTTGTTGTTCCATGAAGGTACAACAGACTCAAAAGTTTGTTTAGCTTTAGTAAAAATATCGCCTACGCCAATCACCAACATTACTTCGTCCACAATATTCTTCACTTTTTGAAGGTGGTAGAAATTGCGAAATAAGTCAATCATGAAAGGTATGTTTGCATTTTCACACACGTGAAGAAAACCCATCATAATAGCAATGCTCTTAGGATGAAATTGGCCAAAGCAATCTTATATGAACGAACCAGTGCAGTCACATGTTCGGGAAGTGAAAAATAGAGACTGAAGTTCAAACATGCTAGGTAGCAAGATATATAGCTAGGAGCAGGGTTGCGAACGCACTCAGATTTAGAAGGTGAACGATGATTATAAGCATACAGAAAAGGAAAGAAGTTCTTTAAGTCATTCATATAGGATATGGTCAAAATACTAGAAATGATGGATCCAAAAACATGGTTGGAATCCCCGTCGGAAGCAACATCTTCTACCGGGGACTTACCTTGATTAAAAGAATACATGGAGGTCTTAAAATGAGGAAGTGATAATCTCAGTTAAAATACAATAAAAACAAATCTACTACAAAAGGGATTTGAAGAAAATAGGCCGGAGAAGCTGATCGGAAGTAACTCACATAGACAACCAGAACAGAGAAAAAGAACACAGTAGAGGTAGGAGAAATAATTCAAACAATGGAACTTACCCTTGAAAGATCCAAGACTGGATTACGCGCGGAAGGTTTGGGAATTAGTACAAAAAAAGAAAAACTATGGGCGATGGAGATGAGAGGTTGAAGCGAGAAGGAAGAAGGAAGAAGGAACCTTAAATATAGACAACAAAAGAAACAAATAAAGAGGGAAAACAGAGTAATGATGAGTATCTGACAAAAAGCAAAGTATCTTTTTGCTTATATCGAGACGATAGCGGTATGTGAAGAAACACCACACTGAGTAAGGGTTACATTCAATTCTTCGTTTCACATTCCTTATTTAAGAGATATATCGATAACAAACGTCATAGAATTTAGACATGGACTACCAAATAACAGGGAGAAAATTGCGGAGTTCAAAAACAAAATCACTAAAAATACTACCTTAGCATGAGGAGCCCATAAATTCAAAAAATTAAATTCGAAGAGCAATAGAAGAGAAAATTATAGCCAACAAGACTACATCACTTTGCTAGGCTGAAAGTAGCTTCTTCATCACGAACATCCTTTACAAATAGTAACATCATTTTGCACTCAGACTACAAACAACATCATCACTTCGTTTCTTGTAATCTTCATGGCTAGGGGGGCTTATGGTGTAGGTGTGGCTAGCAATCAAAGGACTGAGAGTCGCTAAGCCCAACCTAACATTATCCCGCCAAACTTTGGTCCAACACAACGAACAGGCAAGTGCAGCGAACACAGGAATCACAAGTTGTGATAGGGAATGTGGGCCAGGGAAAATGGAACACGCATCGAACGCAGAGGCCACGACGGAGGAACGTGGGAGAAGTGGCGTGACCGCAATAATTGCATGAAATTGTTAAGGCTTATGAAATTGTATCTTACAAGATGAGTTTTATATGATATAACTTTGAATTTTATATCAAGACTATCATAGATTGTGCAAAATAATGAATTTTATTTGAATTTAAAATTTTTATTTGAAGATCAGCGAGTTGATTTTGTCAAAATAAATTAGTTATAAATCCTGCACAACTAAAAATTAATTAGTGGGAGCGATAATATTTGGTTACTGCATTAAATACGATAAATGCATGTAGAAAATGAATTCAAGAAGAAAATTCTAAAATGTTAGAATTCACAACATTGACATTTTGCGGTCAATGTCTATTAAATAGACGATGTTGTTTGTGTGTATTCAAGAGGGTGATACATATTAAAACAGTTAAAGAATATTTTAGATACATTGAGGCATATTAGAAGCTATTCTCAATAGAAATTGGGCTGATAATAGTATTGTAGAATTTTGAAGATTTAGATCTCATGAAAACTTACTCTTGATTATTTTATGTTACATGTCTAGCACAATAGAGTGTTCAAATATATATTGGAGTCATTGATGCGAAATATTATCAATTGATTTTGATAAATGATAAGATACTAAGACTGAAAAGTAATGTCCACTAGATTCCTGTTGATGATGAAGTTGTTCAATAGTTGACTAAAACAATTAGAGGGAATTAGTTTAGTATAAGTGGGAGTTTAGTATGTAGACAAGATAGAATCCAACTTGAGTTTATCTAAAACTTGTGATGATATGGAGCTATTTATTATTTTATTCTATGTTTAATTACAATAGATAAATAATAAGGTCTCTTGAATAATATTTGAAAGAAATCATATAGTGTTACGATGATGAGATTCTTTATATACTTACATATTATTCTTAAATTATCCCTAGTCATAGTATTAATAAGATGGGACCTTGTTAATATAGATAGACTAGTACATGTTTTGTTCCTTCCTATTGTAGGGAGTAGTTGATCTCATCAACTATTGTGCAGAGACGCAAGAACAAATGTGTGGATGCTTGTTTGAGAACAAGTTCATTGGATTGACCCGTCTTGAGATTTTCCATAAGGTAAACTATTTAAATGCTAATGGAATTAATCTCTAGACATAAAGTGAAAAATGATCCTCAGACTTGAGATCATAAGAGTGTCTAGAGTGTGGAACATTATACTCCCTCCATCCCACCATATTCTATACAAAATCTTTTTTTAGTCAAAGATGTCAAATTTTGACCACATATTTAAATAAGTATATGAACAATAATTTTATCGTATGAGATATGGTTAGATTCGTCATAACATTTAGTTTCTAAATATCAATTTTTATGTGTGCCGTTATTGTCCGTAGCTACACATATTTACAGTCAAACATGTTTATTGGAGATTGTGAAAAGATTCTGTGCATAATAGGTTGGGACGGAGGGAGTAATTGTTTCTCTTATTGTACTTTAACCTTAGTTGGTTATTGTGCGTTAGATATGGGTGTAGTACAAAGCATGATGGATAGTTTATGGTCAATAAAGAATTCACCACTTCTAATAGTAATAAGAACATATCCCCTATGGCCCCTTGTTGGAATATGACTTTAAAATGTTTCCGCAAACTAGAAGTGATTAGAAAGTGTTCTAAATTCAACTTCACATAAGTCATATTTTGAGAACAAGAAAATACTCCCTCCGTCCCAGAGAAATTGGAACATTTTGACTTTTAAAAGTCAACTGAATCATTTTTCAACAATTAATGTCTTTATTTATGTGTATAATTTTTTAAAATATCAATTTTAAAATACGTGTTATGGTGAATCCAACAACATACAACATGGTGATAGTTTTACATATATAATAATAGAATTAATTGGTCAAAGTTGGCTTAGTTTGACTTTCAAAAGTTAAAATGTGCTAATTTCTATGGGACGGAGGGAGTATATGATTAGTTCATTAAGAGTTAGCACTTATCCTTACTCTTGAACTAGTTGGGATATAGTATGGTGAAAGGATATTAACTGCACGACATCCTGTTATTTGGAGAAGTGAAGGGACCACAATCAATTCCATTCACTTGGGTGGTCATGATGCATGGCTAGAGGTCAATCTTGATCTATAAATGCAGATTTTATAATTCATAAATCACATGCCTAATTGTCTTTAGGCCAAGGAGGAGTTTGTTGGTTTTATGTCCTAAAGCATATAAATAACTAATTATAAAATAGTTTTATCAACGTGAATTGGAACCCAAAGGGTCACACACAATAGGACTGTTTATCAGATTAAATAGATTGTTAAGATCATTAAATGATTAAAGTAAAATTCAAGGATTGGAGTATAAATAAGCAAGAAACCTAGGATTTTTCCATATTGGGCCAAGCCCATATATGATAGCTTATTTATATCCATCCATGTATTCAGAACAAAAATACAACTCATTTTGACCTGATCGTCAAACATAGAATACAGAAAATCTATCCATTTCAGGTTTCTCATATGATTCGTGTGGATAGCTTGGAGGCTGGACAATTGTGCGGTTACGAGGGATCAACAACTACCGTAGCAAGATTGAATTCGCAACTAGGTATGGATTCTTCTTTATCATTACCATATTAATATTAATCTATTATTTTTTCGATGTGATCTTGGATTAATCAATCTAATATTTCCGCAATATATATATATGTATGTCTATATATATGCATATATATGATTGATTTCCTTACACTAATAACTAACATCTAATCTAATCACAGGTTTTTTCAGAGAACCAAGGATCATTAAACGCATATGAAATTCAAGAGGTGGCAAAACAAATGGTGCGTGACATGGGTTAATATTTTTTGTGAAAGAGGCTAAGACAAATGTTGAAAACTTCAATAATTGATAGGAGTACTTAACGAAAAATGGTGTTTTTTTCTGTCTTTATTTTCAATTAGGAATACTTTTTTTCCAATAGAAAATTTACTATATTTCAATAGGTTCTGTGGGATTTATTATATCCACTTTCCCTGTGGTTGTTCATGGATGGTGTCGGAAATTTTAAAATAACCTAACCAAATATTATTAAAACTAGCACCAGTATTGTAATTACAATCATACCGGTAATTCGTGCACATTAAGAACCGATGCTCTAATTTTTAACCGGTGCTAATTCAAGATACCATACTGTTGCAAATTAACAATGATCAAACCATTTGATTCTGGTGCTAATGAATGCAATGCCAGTTCTATAACAAAATTTGATTCTAAAAAAGTTCGGCATTGGTACCCAATTACTCTCTGGTGCTGAAACAAATGAGCACCGGTAGTATATTTTTACATAGCAGTTCAAATTTTGTAAGTGGTCTTTGGTTCTAGGGCACCGGCATAGAAATAAACAAGCACGGGTACGAATAGATTAGGGGCTTAAAATAATGAGCGCCGTTAAGATTTTCAAGTTACCGATGCTCAATATTTGTATCTGCTCATTGTTTTGTGAACACCGGTATGAAAATAATAAAGCATTGGTACAGAATGATCCGGTTCTCATTTTTATAGCATCGATACAACTTACCGGTGTTCAACACTGGTCAAATTTGCACCAGGTCACTTAGGCATTGTTTGGCCATGGGTAGATTTTACCGGTGCCTTTGTAATGATTCTATCGGTGCCTATGGGAGATTTGTCATTAATAACACTACTACTTGTTCTATAAAGAAAGAGAATAGTGACCCTAATTTATCACAGAAGATCACACATTATCTCTGCCGTATAAATACAACATGTGTAACTTACTTTGAAGATTATCCACTATTCATTACATACGCATGCTTGCTAAATTAGACATCAGAAAGTTTACCACTTGAGACCTCCCTAAAACTTGGTTTTAGTGATCAAAGGGTAAGGATATAGGCGGTGCGCTTCAACGATGTCTCAGTCGTATCAATTTTATTTCAGTAATTGTTATTTTTGGAGGCAGAATAGCTGTTTTGAAAGCAATCCTGTTAGAATCAAAGGTCCAAGATAGTTTTTTACCTAAAACTTTATAATTTGGGCTTACATTTGAGATTTTCTTCGTGTTAGGAGATGCTACATAGATCCCACCCATCATCTGATGAGAATATAATTACAAAGAAAAAAAGAGATACGTAGAAAAAAAGAGATACGTACTCCATATATGCATGGAAGCGATTCCAGATGAATGAGAATCTCAGCGTACGCAAAATATATGTTTGTAAGTGTAGAGACAGTAACCTTTCAGCTACCACTGATTGTAAAGTCTAGATTTATCTAGTTGGAAATTTGTGGAAATTATGCAAATATGGTATTATTGAGTTGCAACATCAAAGAAGGAATTTTGGTGCAATAAGGAAAGGTTGAAGACTGAATTTGAGAAGGATACATCTAGTCCAAGTTGTATTTGAGTTGGATGAGATAATCTAGTTCCTTACTTAAAGGGATTAGATTTGGTAATTCTTATCTCCAATAGATTTGATTGTAATAAGAGTATTATGTGGAGAAGGAATTACATTTGTACAGGACTTCATGCGTATCAGAATTGGAGATGAATTATTCATGTGTGCAATATTCGTATGTTGGAATATACAGATAATCATATTTACGCCAAGGTGTTTACGAAAAAAGAAGACAGAATATTATGATATTTGTGATTTATGGAAATCTGAATATTCTTCTATATATTATGCGTATGGAAGCATAGTTGATTTATGGAAAATCTTTATAAATATGGAGTTGTTATTATCGAATATATGGAGATATTGAGATAAGGAAAATCCCTTTATTTATGGGATTTGGATATGCTTCAAGAAGCAGATTTGGAATAGGAATATTATGGAGATAGTCATGGAGAATTCAGATCTGTTCATGAACTATATATAGAGGACAAACACGGCTGCATTATTTACGAATTTAGTAGAAAAAATCTGCACACAGATTTTTTATCTTTCGAGAATTGCAAAGAGCCAGATTCTATGTTCTAACACACGAACATGATGTACAAAGTTCAAAATCATATGTCTTAATTCCTCGGGAGAAGGAGATCCAGCGTCGACGAGTTTCGAGGTCAGAGGGAGTCTGATCAAGGCGGATCGGTAGCAAGGGGAGCTTGCAGGATTCACGTTATAGTTAGATAAGATAAGTATAATTGTATGATGTACTTTGTACTATATCTTTCTGATTAGTAGATTCATTCTGAACTGGGCCAGGCCCCGCAGATGTAGGTGGATTTCACCGAACTGCGTAACCAAGTCATGTGTCTTTTATGCTTTACTTTATTACATACTTGGTTAGAAAGGTTATGTTGGAACACAGTAGTGATAATTGAATTAAATAGGTAAAACCAAATTTCAATTGGTATCAAAGATTGGTCACTTATTATTCCCTTGGTTGTGTCAAGGAAAGTGAGATCCGGTTTTACCAATGGCGACCAAAGAAGGAGCTTCTGTGTCTCGGCCACCACTGCTGGAAGGAACAAATTACAACTACTGGAAGGCTCGTATGCGGGTGTTCATAAATTCACTGGATGAATTGGCTTGGTACTATGTTGAAACAAAATGGAAACCCCCTGTTGTTGGAAATTCTGAAGGAGGAGAATCTAAGCCTAAAGAGTCGTAGACACCAGGTGAAAGAATGGGAAGCTTGGCGAACTCTAGAGCATTAAATGCCATATTTACAGCAGTAGATGAAGATCAGTTCATCTACTGCCAAAAAGCAAAGAAAGCATGGGATATCCTACAAACTGTACATGAGGGGACAAGTCGTGTACTTGAATCCAAACTGCAGATGTTGGCTACAAAGTTTGAGAAACTGAAGATGGAGGAGGATGATACTATTTCTATATTCAATGGGAAACTCAGAGACATCTCCAATATGGCGTATCAACTTGGGAAAGTTTACAAGGAAACAAAATTGGTGAAAAAGGCCTTGAGATCTCTTCCTAAAAGATTTGTTATGAAAGTAGCAGCAATAGAAGAAGCAAAAGATATAGCCACCATGACCTTGGATGAACTAATGGGATCACAACAGACCTATGACATGACAATACAACAGCCTGCAAAGAAAGCCCAGAAGGAGTTGGCTTTCAAATCCTCTTCATCAAGGGTCATCCATGAATCTGATAGAGATGATGGAATTGAAGAACTTGCTCATATCACCAAGAATTTCTCAAGAATGCTGAAGAAGGTGGTAAACAAGAATTCACATGAAAGATCTGGTGGAAACAAAACTCGTCCTCAAGATTTTGGTAATCGTGGAACTCGGACGGAACAAGGAAGTCAACAATTCTCTAGAAACCAAAGTCGTGAAGGAAGGCAGTTTGAAAGAATTCAATGTTGAGAATGTGGAGGATACGACCACATCCAGGATGAATGTGCTAATACCCTAAAGAAGCAAGGAAAATCATACAACACCTCATGGAGTGAAAAAAATGGAGAAGATGAAGAGGAACTTATAAGCAATTATGTGGCATTTGGAGCAAAATTTCACGGTGGATCATATGAGGTATGTTCCAACATGTCAGAGAAAGGCGAAGTTGTATGTTCCAACATAGGTTCTGATGGCACGTCCAGTGATGATGACGGACTAGTTGTGAGTGATGAAGATATCTACAGTACATATGAGTAGATGTATGCCATGTGGCTTCAAGTTGTTGATACAAATAGAGTGTTGAGGAAGAGAAAAATAATCTGGGCGAGAAGGAGAAGGAGTTGCGAGTTTTAGTTGGTGAACTCAGAAGAGAGATTGAAGAGTTAAATTTGAATCTAAGCTTAACAACTGAGAGAGCTGAGATAGCTGAAGCAGCTATTACCAAGTTAAACACTGGAACGGCAAAACTTGATGACATTCTGATCATGGGAAAAAACTTTGGAGATCGACATGGAATCGGGTTTAACAATTCATCAGGTAGCAATGTCAATCTCAAGTCAAAGATTCAAGAGGTAAAAAGAAAGTTTATCAAGACCCATCAAAGGAAACCTCTCATCCGTAGCTACTGCAGGCATCAAGGTCATACAGAGGAACAATGCCAAAAACTGCTCAGAGATATCATGACAGGATGACAACTCTCAGTATGTTCCAACATAGACGATGTCCAGCGATAAAAAAAGGTCAAAAAGGTATGGGTTGTTAAATGCACAAGTACTTTCCTTTTTGCTCATACGTCTCCTATTGCACATTCTAGAGACTCGTGGTACTTTGATAGTGGTTGCTCTGGCCACATGACTGGAACTCAGGAATTACTAACAAACATACAGCCATATGATGGTGGTTTTGTTACGTTTGGTGATGGAAAGAAGAGTCGAGTGGTTGGAAAAGGTGAACTATATATTGAAGGATTCCCCGTATTCACTAGTGTTTTGTTGGTGGAAGACCTAATGTCTAATCTCCTAAGTATCAGCCAGCTATATGATGATAATATGACCGTGGAATTCCATAAAGAAAAGTGCATAGTGAAACATGGCAACAACAAAGTGCTTACTGGTATTCGGTCATCAGACAAATGTTACTTACTGGAACAAGAACTGAACTGCTACAATGTCAAATGTGCTGCAGTAGATCGTACGGCTGACCATGTTCCAACATCGGTTGATTTCTCAGATCAGGGACGTAATGATGTTGGAACATCAGATGAGATGGATCTTAAAGATGAAGCTGGTGACGCTTATATCTTTAACAATGTTGGAACATCGTCCTCTCCAGAACTCTCCCATGTTTCAACATCAGTTGCCAGGTTAGAATCTATTCGCATTCTCCTTGTTATGGCATGCACTATGAATTTTATTATGCTCCAAAATGTTGTCAAGAGTGCTCCCCTACATGGTGTGGTTAATGAGAAAGTATATCATCGACTTAAGAAGGCTTTGTATGGATCAAAACAAGCACCACGGGAGTGGTATAAGTGACTCACTACCTTTCCTATTCAGAAAGGTTCTCGTCGAGGGGGAGAATATCGCACCTTGCTTGTTTTTCGAGAATCATCAAATACACTGATTGATCAAATCTATATTGATGATATGATCTTTGGGTCTACTTCACCATCCTTGGTACAAGATTTTGTGACTTTGATGCAAGCTGAATTGAAGATGAGTATGGTGGTAGCATTTGTAAGATTTCAGGATGATCTTAAGGAATCTCACTTGAATGAAGGAAAATGATAATTCGGGTTGAGAGGAAAGTTGTGGTAGTCTATGTTCCAACATTTGCAGATATTTTCACAAAGCCGTTGGACACTGCTACGGTTGAGCTCCTCAGACAACACTTAGGTGTTTGTCAGATTTGAGGTATTTCTTTAAAGATTTTATTTAGCTATAAAAGTTTTTTTTATTTATTTTGTGTACAGAAAATTAGAAAAACACAAAAAAATAGAAAGAAGAAAAAGGTGAAAAAATTATGGTCGAATATATTAGAAAGGTGGTTCTTCCTGGTATTCTGGTTTATGATAATGAGGAGTTGGAAGACGGTGATACTGGTCATGTTCCAACATAGAGTATGGAGACAGGTTGAGAAGATGTGGACATGGATTAGAGATTCAGATGTTCAAACATCAGTAACTGTGGTTGGAGAAGATTATGATCTGGATGGTGAACAAGTCTATGCTCCAACACCAGATAGGGGGAGAAAGTACTGATGAAGTGAAGGAAGCTGAGTAGGTGATGTGTTGATTCTGAAGCAATGAAAGGATCTTATGTTCCAACATAGAGAAAGCGGGTGAAGCTGAGAGCTGTTATGTTCCAACATCGATGAATGATGTTCTAACACAAGGTGAGCAGATTATTGAAAGCACTTCTAATCAAACTGCCATGAGAGATATAATTTTAGCCGAAAGGACAACTGATCTGGGTGTGTATGAGGAGTGTGAATTTGCAGCTTACCTGGACTATTTGGGTCTCAAGAATGCTACCTCAATCTACAAGGAGTACAACCGAGAGATTGTAGAAGAATTCTATGGGAGGCAACATTGATCCAGATTTTGAGTGGTACAATGGTGTGAAGTTGAGAGCTCAATCCATTTAGATGGTAGATTTGGAGGTAGAAAATGCCAGATTATATGAGGCACAAATAGCTGCTCCTGAAGAGGGTTAAAGGTTCTGTTATGGCTATGTTCCAACATAGGCCAGATATTTGCTTCAGGGGGAGCTGCATTTAATGGAGATTTTGGTTTTCTGTGTCTATTTCGTTTGACATGTTTATGGTCCCAAGGGGAGATGTTTTGGATTTCTTGGATGACTTTATTGGCTCCGTTGGGTTGATGTTCCAACATGCTTATTATTCTTGGATGTTGAAGGAATGCAGAATTTAGGGGGAGACGTTATGTTTCTATGTTTCAACATCCAGAGTGGTTTTCAAGGTTGATGTCTTTATTTGCATAAGCTCTTGTGATGAAATGACAAAAGGTGATTGGTCCACAAAATGCCAAAGGGGGAGATTGTAAAGTCTAGATTTATCTAGTTGGCAATTTGTGGAAATTATGCAAATATGGTATTATTGAGTTACAACATCAAAGAAGGAATTTTGGTGCAATAATGAAAGGATGAAGACTGAATTCGAGAAGGATACATCTAGTCCAAGTTGTATTTGAGTTGGATGAGATATTCTAGTTCCTTACTTAAAGGGATTAGATTTGGTAATTCTTATCTCCAATAGATTTGATTGTAATCAGAGTATTATGTGGAGAAGGAATTACATTTGTACAGGACTTCATGCATATCAGAATTGGAGATGCAATATTCATGTGTGCAATATTCGTATGTTGGAATATACGGATAATCATATTTACGCCAAGATGTTTACGAAAAAAGAAGACAGAATATTATGATATTTGTGATTTATGGAAATCTGAATATTCTTATATATATTAGGCATATGGAAGCATAGTTGATTTATGGAAAATCTCTATAAATATGGAGTTGTTATTATCGAATATATGGAGATATTGAGATAAGGAAAATCCCTTCATTTATGGGATTTGGATATGTTTCAAGAAGCAGATTTGGAATAGGAATATTATGGAAATAGTCATGGAGAATTTAGATATGCTCATGGACTATGTATAGAGGACAAACACGGCTGCATTATTTACGGATTTAATAGAAAAATCTGCACATAGATTTTTTATCTTTCGAGAATTGCAAAGAGCCAGAATTCTATGTTCCAACACACGAACCTGCTGCACAAAGTTCAGAATCATATGTCTTAATTCCTCGGGAGGAGGAGATCCAGCGTCGACGAGTTTCTAGGTCAGGGGGAGTCTGATCAAGGCGGATCGGTAGCAAGGGGAGCTTGCAGGATTCACGTTATAGTTAGATAAGATAAGTATAATTGTATGGTGTACTTTGTACTGTATCTTTCTGATTAGTTGATTCATTCTGAACTGGGCCAGGCCCCACAGATGTAGGTGGATTTCACCGAACTGCGTAACCAAGTCTTGTGTCTTTTATGCTTTACTTTATTGCATACTTGGTTAGATAGGTTATGTTTGAGCACATTAGTGATAATTGAATTAATCAGGTAAAACCAAATTTCACTAATAATTCATTTTCTATAAATAAATAAATAAATAAATAAATAAATATATATATATATATATATATATATATATATATATATATATATATATATATATATATATATGCTTTCGAGTAAAGCAATTTATTTAAGCGACGCAATCTTTCATAGCTTCAAGTTAGGTTAGTATATACTCCCAGAAATGGAACAGTAACTAGGATTAAGACTATTCAAAAACTTATGAACTTATATTTATAATGTAGATTAACTACTAGCTCTCACACTTCACGTTTTTCTTCACCTATCTTTTAATTTAGTTGCATGCTAAAGAAAAAAAAAATTGCAACTCAATAAAATAATTTGAACAAATCATATACCTTAAAACTCAACGAAGCAATTTTAACAGAGAAGTCACCAATCTTTTAACAAATGTTGTTCTTGCTTATCACGACTCTACCATGGAGAAGGTGTATTCCTCAACACTATCTTTTTAAGGTTAATTCGGGGCCGTCATGACAATTTGGAGACTATGTGCAAAATAAAAATTACATACTGAAAAATAGGTACATATGCACCGGTATAAATTCCTGAGCATAATAAACCGGTACAAATGTACACAATTGCACTGGTAAAAATCATGTAAACATCAGTACCGGTGCCTTTGAATACAAATGCACCGGTAAACTGTCAACCAATGTAGATGAACCTGACTTTGCACCGGTAGTCAATGTGTAGGTTGTTATGACCGGTGCAGTTGCTCTTTATTATACCGGCATTGGATTACCAGTGTATACCAATTGTATTTTTTTAGTACTTTGGCGCCAAAAGTAAAATGTTTACACCGGTAATATGAACATACCGGTGCATATATCCAAAAAAATCCGCCAAAAGGCTAAATATCTACACCGGTAACTGTGTGTACCGATGTATGAATTACAAATGCACCAGTATAATATCAATACCGGTGTATAAGCTCACATTAAATGCTTACCTGCCACTTTTTTTGGCGGGTTAAAAATTAGATTTTTGGGAGAGTGAGTTAATTAATGGTATTTTTTGGTTGATAAAGGCATTGAATGATCCTAAATGAAGACCCTTGAAGGTACCATTTTTTTACTTAAATTTATGGATATTAATGATTTCATATATGATTTTGGTTGGTAGAGATATATTTGTTGTGTGTTTGATCATTTGATGGTGATTGAGGTAGAATTGTTGATATTAGTCTCAAGGTTGATGTAGTTACAATGCTATGGCTATTAATTTTTATGATGTTGGACTTGTTAAGAATGTTGTAATTGTAATGCGAAATATTGGTGTATGTTGTGCATTTATGCTGTTGCATGATTAGGATGTTGTCATGAAATTCTATTGTATTAAATGTGTTGAAGTTTGATTATTGGACATTAACTGATATGTAGAGTTGTATCGTGCCATCGAGAGGCGTAATCATGTGTATGCCAACGTTAGTAGGGTGAGCGATGAATATATTATGTTCCTGTATGCGTTCTTGGAGCATGCATTTAGTTGTGAGAAGCGAATATTATGTCCCTGTCGTGATTGTAGAAATCGAACTCGTACTGACAAGAAGGACATGCTGAAACTCCATTTGTAAAGCTGGGGGTTTGCGAAAGATTATGTTGTATGGACCTTTCATGGGGAAAAATCACCACCGAAAGTGAGAGTTAGTAGTGAGGGACAGTGTTTTGGGGATGCTATGTTGGATGACAGGTGTGAGGAGGTTGTTAATGAATTTAGAGGGAGGCCCAAGGTTTTGGCTAACTTCCTCAGTGGGAAGGATAGACCATTGTATCCCGGTTGCAAGACGGAAGACACAACCATGTTGTGTTTGAAGGAGTTATTTAATTTGAAATGTGTTGGGTCATGGAGTGATACTAGCATGAATAAATTTCTTAAGTTTTGGAATGATAAGCTTCCATCCGGAAACGAGGTTCCAGATAACCTTTATGAAGCTAAGAGAATTTTGTGTCCGATGGGATTGGAGTATGAAAAGATACAATCTTGTCCGAACGATCGTGTTTTATATAGTGGTGACCTAAAGGATAAGATCGTTTGTCCGGTATGTAATGTGTTGCCTTATAAGAAGAAGAGAAATGTGGGTGTTGGTGGAGAGCATGTTGTGTCGGCGAGGAGGAGGGTGCCCGCCATATGTATGTGGTACCTTCCGATTATTCCGAGGCTAAAAATGTTGTTTAAGAATGATAAGGATGGAAAGAACTTAACATGGTATGTAGATAGGGGAGGTTGTAAAGATGATGATATGATTTGACACCCGGCTGATGCTGACCGGTGGAAGAAATTTGATATGATGTATCCAAAGTTCTCATCAAAACCTAGGAATTTTAGATTTGCTTTGTGTACTGATGGTATGAACCCATTTTGTAATATGTCATTGAAACACAGTTCATGGCCAGTTATGCTTACAATTTAGAATCGCCATTTAGAATCTCCCCTCGTACTTGTGCATGAAGATAAAATATGTGCTGATGCCGATAATGATTTCAGGCCCGAAACAACCTGGAAATGACATAGACACTTATCTTGTTCCAATGATAGGAGATTTGAAGGTGCTATGGTCTATTGGCGCCTTAATGTTTAATAGTTTTAGTGGTGAAGAGTTTACAGTGAAGGCAATACTTTTTTGTACCATAAATGATAATGGCATAAGGTAACCTTTCCGGGTATGCAGTCAAGGGTCACAAGGCTTGCCCAGCTTGTGAAGATGAGACAGATTACCATCAGTTGAAAAATTGGCGTAAGACTGTTTATTTGGGTCACCGTAAATTCCTGCCGTTGAAGCACAAGTTGTAGGGTAACACTGTTGCATTCATTGGTGGAGGAGAGGAGAAAGGCACCCAAACCATTGACTGGTGTAGCAATTCACAAAAAGGTGAAGAAATTGATTGTTGTTCTTGGTAAGAAGTCATCCAAAGGTGGTGGGATCATAGATAGACTGTGGAGGAAAAGGTCAATTTTCTTTGATTTTCCGTACCGGGAGAATTTATAGGTTTGCCATTGTTTGGATGTGATGCATATCGAAAAGAACATTTGTAAGAGTCTGATTAGCATGCTTCTAAACATTCCCGGGAAGACTAAGAATAGCTTGAATGCGAGGAAAGATTTAGTAGACCTTGGTATTTGGTTGGATCTGGCACCGAAGGTAAAAGGTAAGCAAATGTACCTGCCTCCTGCTCCTTACAATCTGTCAGTTGCTCAGAGGAGATTAGTGTGTGAGAGCATCCAAGGAATGAAGGTACCGTTCGGTTACTCCTCTAATGTTAGTAGGTTAGTGAATGATGAATTGCATCTTAATGCTTTGAAATCACACGATTGTTATGTCCTTATGCAACAAATTTTTGCCGGTTGCGATATGAGGGTGTTTGGAAGAGGAAGTTAGATTTTCAATTATGCACTTATGTTTCTTCTTCAACTCGATATGCAGGAAAAATATTAGTCGGCAACAACTGGATAAACTGGAGCGAGAGGTTGTAGTTATTTTATGCCTTTTGGAGAAGTATTTTCCCTCGCCATTCTTTGACATCATGGTGCACCTAGGGGTACAATTGGTTAGGGAGATACATATATGTGGGCCTATTGGAATGCATTGGATGTACTCCTTTGAGTGTCATGCACCTAGGGGTACAATTGGTTAGGGAGATACATATATGTGGGCCTATTGGAATGCATTGGATGTACTCCTTTGAGTGTCATATGGCTGTTTTCAAGGGTTATATTCATAATCGTAGTCGGCCTGATAGCTCCATTGTTCATAAGTATGTCACTGAGGAGATAATCGAGTACTGTACATCGAACTTGATTTGAAAAAAAATAGTTGGTGTTCCAGGTGGATCCCACTGCAGAAGGCGAAATGGGACTCTACCGGTCTAAGGGTATGCTTCATACACCCTTTCATGTTGAGTTGATGACAATTCACCTGTATGTATTAGGTAACAGTAGCAAGACCGCAAAATATGTTGAAGAGCATGTTTCCCTATTGGAAGAGATTCATCTAGACTAGTCTTAGAATAAAATATAGGTAGAGCATTCTTCAAGGTTTGTTAACTGGTTTTACAATCGTTGCAATGTAGAAGGGATGCCCAGTAACCTAAGGGCGTTTGGAAGGAAGCCAAATTGCACCGTAAGATGGTACCTTGGTTATGACAATAATGGTTTCAGTTTCTCCACTTTAGAGAAGAATGAGAAAAGCACGACACGAAACAGTGGTGTATATATTGAATCTGAATCCATGTGGCAGGCAAGCAAGAGAGTTTAACACCCGGTTGTTGCTATGATGCCTTTCTATGGGGTGATTGAGGAAATTTGGGAGTTGGATTATGTAGAGTTCAAGGTTATTGTATTCAAGTGTTGTTGGGCGGGACATGGTTCCGGTGTTGTAGTCGAGAAGCTCATAGGCTTCACATTGGTCGACTTGAATCATGTAGGATGTAAAGAAGACAAATTCATCTTAGTTGCACAGGCACGATGGGTTTTTCATATGAAAGACCCTTCAAATGAGAAACATCATGTGGTGCTGCTTGGGAACAAGTTTTACTTTGAAGAAGAAATTGATCAACCAGTCATAATTGATAGTCCTGAGTTTCCATTAGTATTTCCTAGTTTGGAGGATGTTGGGAGACCTGTGGTGGGTTGGCATTCTTATAGTGATGGGCTGTGGGTTGATGAGAGAGGAGAGATAGTAGGTGGTGACAATGTGTTAAAGCGGAAGCAACCGATAGTTCCACGCCATTTTCAGTTTTTCTACCAATGTTTTGTGTAAAAAACATCTGATTATGAAACGAATTAGCGTGTAATTTATTTGGACCCCTCAATATTTTCGAATTGCTTGGTATGATCAGTGTTTTCATTTGGTATATATTTTTGAATTGAATCAGTGAAAATGTGCTGCAATAAATACTACATTTTTTTATAAAGAGGCAATATTTCTACATCGGTAAAGTATCCAGATACCGGTGTAGAAAAATAGAGGAGATACTCTATTATTTACATACACACCGGTACTCATACCTGTTCTGGATACATAGAAAAATATTATGTTTTTTACTCTCGGGTCTAAACATGGTAAGTTTTTTTCCATTTAAAGCAGCCTAAAGCAGCTAATTTTTTGATAAATTTACACCGGTATGGATACCAGTGCTGGACAGTTAGAAATTTTTTTATCATGTTCCTCTCGGGGTTTTAACATGGTAATTATTTTATCATTTAAAGCAGCCTAACACAGCTCTTTTTTGTGAAATTTGCACCGGTAAGTATACCGTTGCAGGACAGTTAGAACATTTTTGATCGTGTTCCTCTCGGGTCTGAACATGGTAATTATTTTAACATTTAAAGCAGCCTAGCGCAGCTTTTTTTTATGAATTTTCTCCGACAAAAATACTGGTGCTTGATACTTAGATTTCTTTTTCAAATTTTACTCTCGGGTGAATTGTTTATGCATTTAAAGCAGCCTAGAGCAGCTGCTTTATTCTAAATCTTACACCGGTATATCTAGTTTACCGGTGTAAAAATGGATTATTTTAAATCCCTTTAAGTTCCCCATTTCCAGAAAAGAAGTTTAGGATCTATCACTCCATACCATTTCCTTCAGTGGTCATATTTTTTTAAATCCAACGAGGGTGCTGATAGAGTCGGGTAAATCACTTCAATACCCTTTCCATATGATTAATTAACATTGGGATCTTAACAACATTCATTGAGAATGTGACATGGTGAATACCTTGACTTTCATGTAAGGTGTTTGATAAAATGCTTCAATGTAATTTTAGGAAATGCCTCCCAAATTCAATTTGAAAAGGATACGCCATTCACCGTCTCCTTCTATGCCGAAACTGTCGTCGCACACTAACCCAGTTGGTACCTTATTCTATGAGGAGGCTAGGTTGGTCCATGAATCATACAAAGGACGCCTTCATCACATGGAGAGAGGTATTGACGCATATCTCCCATTTGAACAAACCATTCACAAGCTTGGGTGGGAAAAATTGTGCTAGACACCGCAGCCATTCAACCTGAGCATTGTAAGTGAGTTTTACGCAAACTTGAAATGCAGCCCAAACTACAGTCATATCTATTGTAGAGGTAAAAATCTCCCTCTCACACAAGAAGTTATAAATGGTTTGTTTGGGTTGCCCGATGTTCCAAATGATGGGGACGAGTTTCTAGCACTCCATTTTCTATGTGACGACGGCTACGTTCAACAACTAATTGAGAAGGAGATCGTTGGGGCAGTAACTAAGCCAGGTACCGATATAGATGAGTTGTTTAGACCAGGTTGGAGCAAAATACCGAAGAAAAATCTAACTGCGGAAATGAATGGGTAATATCACTTCGTGGTGTCTAGAATTCACCTAGTCACTGTAAACACAGAAGTCCACAAACTTCACCTCACCTTCTTGTATGCAATAAAGAAGATCCTTCGATGGAATGTTGGTCGTCGAATTTGTCCGATGTTGCAGAGGGAACGGGATCAGATGGGATCTTATGCCTATTGCAGTATCATCTCTGCCCTTTGTTCAAGAGGGGAAGTTAAGTCACATCCACATGACGTATTTAGGCAACCAATAGGTAAGATTTGTGTAGAATCCTTCTACAGACAAACATCTGACATGCCTATACCTACTACTGAATCTAGAGTTGGTGCCTTGGAGGTCGGTGTAGTAAACTTGCTTGAAGAATCAATGTTTCAAAGATCCTGGTTCGACCATATGGCTAAGGTTATGACGTATCAATTTCCTAACGCCGTTGAAGCAGTTGGAAATTTCCCTTCCTTTCATAGAGGTGATGTGAAAGACATGGATGTTGGTACAAGTACCCGTTATGGTAATGCAACATGAGAAGATGACGATGTCGAACCATTTTCTCGTTCTTACTTGTAGGAAACTTGTAGTAGTACCTAAGAAGGGAAGATTCTGTACCAAATGTTCACTTTGTTGTACTTAAACTGTCTGACACTTTCCATTTTGATAATAACTTGGCCCATGATGGGTTAACTTCAAAATTTTTACTCTTTGTTGTAATTTTTTGCACCGTATTACTCTCGACTGGTATAAATTGTAGACCGATTGTAGTTGGCCTTAATGCTTTCATCAGCCACATCTATGTGGTTTATTATATTACATGAATGGTTAGAATAAGAAAATAAATGTAGGATTAGGAGCTATGGAGATCCCCCCATATAAATTTGTGGGCAATAGTGCAATTTTGGGAATCATAGTGAAAAATTTCACTGTTGATTTTACAGGTCCTTCCGTAACCCCGATGTGACTATAAAATCATGAACATGATCGTAATGTATTGAGTTGCATATATGTGGAACTAATTTTTCTTTTCGACGCTTCCAAGATTCTTGGAGGGACTAAAGTGCAAAAAGAAAAAGTTTACCCGTTTATCGAAATTGAAATCCAATCGAACCAGATGGTACTCCAAACATCCATTTTGTATTTCCAAGTTTCACATGTGGGGGCATGAGTAGGTATAGAACGTGTAGTTAGTCTGGAAGATATTCAGTTTATACATTGATACTATGAAGTAAACCTTTGTTGTTCAACAACACATACTAGTGCTTTCGATCAAATCACCACCCAGAAACAATTATGTTGCATTTATGATTAATGCCAAAAATATTAAATTTGATAATTTATATAGTGTCCCAGCATATCGTAACCGCATGTTACATTTGCAGGGACCTAATAGGAAGAAACGTAGAAAGTCTAATTATCGGGGCCGTACTTCCAGAGGAACTACGAAGAAATTACTAACTATAGTGTATCATAAAATAACTTTGTGGCCCATGTTATAGTGGTCGGCAGGGTGAAACGAAATGCTTGGGGTCAAAATAAAAATGTCATAAAATAAAACAATGCTTAGTATAATCAACATACAGGGCCCATGCGTAGTCAATTTTAGAATGAAACAACTAGTACAATATCTTTTTTTTAATTAAATCCACCTGTGATGGTGGGGGGTTTGGCAGACCCCTACCCATTTATTAATAAAAAGATGGGTACAAAGATAGAGGGGGGCTTAATACCTTACCTCTATGGAAACATCTGATGATCTTAGAAACTAAACATCAATCTATTTCTAACCTGAAGATCATCAGAAGTCATTTGCGGTCTAAAGTTACATGAGTTTACATTAACCGAATATGCGGAGTTCCTTCGGCATCAAGCTTTACATGTCCTGCAACTAAATTAGGCAGATCCGTGGAACTAAAAAGAGAATTTACCTATTTGGAGATAGCCATTTTCGCCAGTGAGTCCGCCGCTCCGTTTGCTTCTCTGAATACATGATGCAGTGAGTAAGTCATGTCCTTAAGAAGATCCCAAATCTCTCTGATCAATGTCATAATCTTCCATGGTATCTTGAATTGATGTTGAAGCAGCCCAGTGAGAATTCTTGAGTCGGTTTCTATATCAATGACTGTGATCCCCCTGTTATGGGCTAGGTGAAGTCCTTGCAACATTGCTAGAGTTTCTGCCTGCAAAACAGATTCAGCTGAAATGGATTTTGACAAAGCAACGATTACCTGGCCGGAATGATTTCTGATTATATAGCCAATGCCTGCAGTTCCCTTAACAGTAAAGGCACCATCAGAATTGAGTTTGAAAGCTTGAGGCGGTAGCCATTTAATGATTATGAAATTTCTTTGTGGCATTGGTTTGTTGTACAGCAGCTTAGGTGTATCCGCAATATCCCATTTGAAATCTAGTTTAAAATCCAAGAGGGTGTCATTAAAGTGATAAAGAATTTGTTTGAAAATGTTCTGCATGTTTGGCTTTGTTCCCTCGAATAGATATGTACACCTGGCGCACCACAAGTACCAATTCACTACGCAGGGAATGAGACGGATCAGTTTTAAAGCAGGGCCAGTACTGGAATCCACATTCCAATAGAAATAGAACCTATCCCATAGAAGTTGGAAGGAGCAATTTGGCAAATTAAAAGTGACATTTACTCTCCTCCAAATCCGGTCTACCTTTAGGCAGGAATTGAAACAATGGTGAATACTTTCAGATTCGCAAAAACAAAAACAGCATTGTGAGGGGAGCTGGAATTTGAATTCCTCAAGGATATCCGGAAATGCTAATAGTCTATTCAACAGTTTCCAATTGAATATACTTAGCTTCCTCGGAAGTAATTTAGACCATAGATGGGAGTAGGATGGAATAATCCTTTTCTTGGATTCGATTAGCTCATAGGCTGATTTGACAGAGAAGATACCAGAGATTGAAGGTTTCCAAATTAGAGCGTCTTCATAACCTGGGGATAAGGAATAGTGTTGATCCAGGGTTGTTAAGATTTGTTCCGGAAGAAGGTTCCTGAGCTGGGCAGTGTAGAGTGATTTATTGTTTAGGAACTCAGCCACTGTAATTTCCTGATATGGGGGGTCCAAAGAATCCGTTAATTATTCAGATAAAGGGCCCTTAGAGGTCCAATTGGAACTCCAAAAAGAGACCAGTCCGGATTCTAGCAGGATTTTAGTGTTTTTTAGCGCTGTGTTGTTAATCTCTTTGATTCGTTTCCAGGTTCTGGATGTTTTATATGTGCCAGGGATTGGCCACATGGATCTTGCCCATAATGATTTCCCTGTTTGTAATTTCCACCATAACTTTAGTGCAAAGGCTTTAGGGTGTTCAGGTTTCTGAAATTAAGGCCATTTTCTTCTGAATGATAGCAGAGGTTAGGATATGATCTCAAAGATCTATTTTTCTGTGAGTTATCTGATTTATTTTGCCAGAAAAATCTAGCTAGAGCCTTATGGATTTGGTTAATGATATGAGTGGTTGGTTTGAGCACTGTTATGAGATGAATGTACATTGAAGACAGAACATGTTTGATTAAGGTTGTCCGACCTGCTGGGGATAACGACTTGTTGTGCCAGTGATTAATTTTGTTTTGAACCGTCTGCAACATGCTTTGAAAGGTAGAGTTTTTTGCTCTTCCTGTGAAAATGGGGCACCCCAAGTATTTGAAAGGTAAAGATCCTTTCAACATATTTGTTTCTCTTTGGATCGAAGAGACTATTCTGTTCGGGGTATGTTTTGATATAAAGAAAGTGGATTTCTCAAAGTTGACCTTTTGGCCTGAGGCTAATTCGAAAGATTTCAAGAAATTCATTATCGTTTGTAGTCCCCGTTTTGAATATTTTAGAAGAATTGCTGTATCGTCAGCATAAGAAAGGTGTGAAGAGGTAATCATCCCTCTGGGGAGTTTGTATGGTTGGATGTTTCCAAACTGGTATAAAAAACGAAGGTTATGTGAAAATGCTTCAGACATCAGGATGAAAAGCAAGGGGGAAAGAGGATCCCCTTGCTTGATACCCCTCGATGCGGGGAAGAAGCCTACAGTTTTTCCATTGATGAGCATGGAGAAGTGCGCAGATCGGATGTTCCCCATGATTAGCTTGATGAAAACTTCTGAAAATCCTTGTTTGAGGAGGACTTTAGTTAAAAAAAGGCCATGAGACCCTATCAAAAGCTTTCATCATGTCTAATTTGATTATCATGTTGGTTCCTTTTGTTTTCGAGTGTAGGTGGTTAGTGAATTCTTGCATGAGTAGGATGTTATCTGCAATTTCTCTTCCAGAGATTAAAGCAGATTGTTCCGGACTGATGAGGGAATCCAGATGGACTTTTAGTCTCGTTGAGAGTAATTTTGAGAAATTTTATTTGAGAAATTACAGAGGCTTATGGGTCTGTAATCCTGGAAGGAGGAACAAACATCTTTTTTGGGGATTAAGATGAGTTGGGTTGCAGAAATGGCTTTTGGAATTTCAATCCCAGCTAAGAAGTCTTCCACAGCCAGCATGACATTATTTTTAATTATGGTCCAGCATTCCTGGAAGAAAAGACCAGAGAACCCATCTGGGCCTGGAGCCGAATGGCCATTCATGGAATTGACTATATTTGTAAGCTCTTCCATGCTGACTTGTTTGAGAAGGTTTCAGTTTATTTCATTTGTTACTACATTCGGAATGTTCTCTAGGATCCAAGAAGTGTTAATTACGGATGGATCTGAAGGAACATCAGTGAGAAGATTGGAGTAGAAGCTGATTGCTTCTTTCTCAATATCTTCTATAGAATTCAACCAGGTTCCTTCGCTGGATTTGATGAGAGAAATAGTTTGCTTTTTGTGTTTGGATTGGATTGAGTGATGAAATAATTTGGAGTTAGCATCCCCTTCTTTCATCCATTTGAGTCTAGATTTCTGTTTTAAAAAAGATTCCTAGTCTTTAAGTACCAGTCTCAGTTTTGCCTTAGCTAAATTCAAAGCTTGTAGGTTTTCAATGGTTTTGTGATTTTGTAAATCATTTTCAGCTTTAAGCACGAGTTCCTCACTGAGACTTACTTTGTCAAACACATTGCCAAAAACCTCTTTGTTCCAGCTTTTGAGTGCCGATTTTAGGATTTTGAGTTTGAAAACTAGTCTTTTCATCCCTTTGAGGTTTGTGTTGGAGCTCCATATCTCTTCCACAACCTTCATGAAAGAGGGATGGTGGACCAAACATTCTTGAAATTTAAAGGATTTTGGGGCAGATTTGGGAGTGGAATTAGAGACAAATAGCATTAAGGGGGTGTGGTCCGACCCCTCCCTAAGCAGGGTTTTTATTTTAGAACTAGGAAAGGTTGACCACCAAAAGGAGTTTGAGATTCCTCTATCTAGCCGTTTCTAGACCCTTCCTTTAGTTCTCATCCCTGTCCAGGTGAAAAGGCTAGCCGATGTTGGAATTTCAGAAAAGTTCTGGTCATTAAGGAAATGATTAAAGTTTCTTATACTGTTTTGATTAGGAATTGAGTTTCCTATGTATTCCTCATTTTTGGTGATTACATTGAAATCACCTATTAGACATATTGGGTTCCTGGTTAAGAGTTGCAAGCTCTTGCCACAATTTGTTCCTTTCCTTGATGGAATGCTTTGCATAGACAAAGCATATCTTGCATTCTGCTGGGAGGGAAGGGGCTTTGATAATCACCATAATCAACTGCTCCTCCACTTTTGAAATGTCTAACGTTATGTCAGCATCCCACATTAGCCAAATTTTGTTGATTGGATTAGCATAGGAGTTTCTGAAACCAATCTCTCTGGAAATGTTTTGGATTTGGTATGGGTTTAGCATTGGTTCTATTAAAGCACGGATTTGAACGGAGTTACACCTTTTAATATTTTTTAAACGGGTTTGAGTGGGTTTATTTCCTATTCCTCTAACGTTCCATGTACATATGTTCACACTATTCATGGGAAATCTTTAGAGAGGTTCAATGAGGAACGGGTGAAAACCATCTTTGGAATGGAGGTGTAGTTTTTTTTGGTATATTTTCTGTGTTTATGTTCTGGTTGTGGATGGATAAGTTTGAGGGTGTTGGCTAGACGATGGTGATCCCTTAGTAGGTTTGCCTTAATTTGTTCAAAGTCTAGATGAGCATTTTCCAAAAAAATCCCTTTTTGTTTGATTGAGATCTCTGTGTTAATCCAGTCCAGGGGTTTATTAGGGTTCCATTCAGATGGTATGACAGGAGAGTCAACTCCATGTATCTCGATACATACCGGTTCTTTATCAGGGGGTTGGATCTGAAGTTGTTTAGTTGAGCTATCCTTTGGCTTATTGGTTGGATCAGAGGGGTGATTCCGGAGGTGGGGATTTTCTGGAATTGGAGCTGTGATTCTATCCTGGGAGATTTGGTTTGTGATGGGGGTAATATAGCCAGAGCTTGATTTGGGGGATCTAGGTTTAAGGCTAAAAGATTCAGGTAATTTTGCTTGGTTTACTACAGGATTGTCCAACTGTTCTATGGTTAAAGCATTGACAGATAATTGTTTTTCAGGAGATTTAGTCACATTATCATTCTGAGGGGGTTTAGAATGAACCTGTGATCCTCGTCCAAGGATCAGTACTTCGGAACTTGATTCCGTATTCTCTTGCTCATTTCCTTGCTTGAGTTCAGGTACCTGAATAGTCTGCTGAGTCTTATAGTTAGTAATATTCTTATGAGTAGACTGTGTCTTAGGCACATAAATAACTTTGGAAGAGGTACCATTTCCTTTACCTTTTTGTCTGCCCTGTTCATCTAAGGAAATGGATTTGTTACCTTCATATGAGGAGCTGCTTTGGGGCTTCCATGGGATAAACCTAGAAGAAATCTTCTCGGACCTGCAAGCTGTATCTAGGTGGCCAAGTTTGAGGCAATTGGAGAAATAATAAGGAACTCCCTCATATTCTAGGTATTGCCAGAAACCCACATCTCTGAAACTCAGCCAAATTCTTTCCATCATAGGTTTAGTGACATCTAGTTCGACACAAATTCTAGCAACATGGGGTCTAGTCCCATTCAGTGAAGCTCTATCCACCCTAATTGGGGTGCCACTGATGTTTCCTATTGACATGAGGACATTGAAATCGAAAAACTGTTGTGGCAGACCATACATGGAGACCCAAATTGGTACAATAGGGGAGTCTGCGTTGGGATTGAAATTAGGAACCCATTTCGTTATACGGATAGAGTATGAATCAAAGTTCCATATTTTATGCAACCAACAGCGATAGTAATCATCAGCAAGGGAAAAGGATATCAAAACATGTTTGTTGTCCAGCAGTGTGATACTGTTATGCCCCTTGAATCCGGCTGTATGGAAGTCTCGTCGGAGTTTCTCCAATTGAGGTCTGCTACGGGAGAACTTACAAATCAAGGTCCATTTGAGAGGAGCCTCTAAATGGAGACACTCCTCCTCCGAGAAATGGAGACCCGGCTCTCCGAGATGATCAATTGATGATTTTGGGGAGAATGCCGTGCTGTAACCCTCGTGAGGGTTTGGGGGGGGAATGTTTAGTGCTTCATGTAGTTCCTGATTCACGGCCTGGGCATAAGAGAGCGGCGGATTTGCAAAAGTAGACGGTGGCTCCGCCATATCGGTGGCGCCGGAGTTGAGCGGGGATGGAGGTACAGAGCGTGGAAATCGCACATTCAGTGTGTGTGAATCGCATAAAGACGAGTTCTTGAGGCGTTTTTTTGCACAAAGTAAAATGTAGATAACTAGTACAATGTCTAATTACATAAATTATACATGAATTTGAATAATTGGAGTTGCAAAAGAAATATTGGGGTTGAAAATGAATAAATAGAAATATTGAATTCATAACAAGAAATAAACTTGTACACCGGTAAGTTTACAAATAACCGGTGTATAAATTCAAAATTTTCACGCCGTACATTGAGTTTATTTCAAATTTTCATTATTTTTTATGGAGGGAAATTTTTTACACGGGTACAGATAATCAACATACCGGTGTACAAGAGTTAGAAATATTTTCAACAAGTTGCTCTCGGGTCTGGTAAAATATTATTTAAAGCAGTCTTGCGCACCTATTATTTTTTTTTTGCATACTTACACCGGTAGGCCTACCGGATACAATGGTATCCATACCAATGTACAACAGTTAGAAAAATATTCAACAACATTCTCTCAGGTTAGGCAAAATATTATTTAAAAGCCGTCCCACGCAGCTGCTTTTTTTCCTTTTTTACACCGGTAAGCCTACTCTGTACACCGGTTTCCATACTGGTGTACAATAGTAAGAACGTTTTTCAACTGGTTGGTCTCCGGTCAGGCAAATCTACACCAGTATTTGTCTTATTACCACTGTAAAAAAGATGGATTTTAATTGAAAACACCCACTTCTTCCATCCATAACCACCATAACTCCACTTTTCCTCAACAAAACACCTTCAATTCCACTTCCAAAACTGCCATCCACCACTTCCACCCTTCAATTTCCACTATATTCAACCACCATAACTCCCCAACACATCCCCTCATTTGTCCTATAAAAGGTTGAACAAAACACAACCCTTGAACAACACCGACGAGAATAAAACTTCCAAAGGATTATCCAATTCTTTTTTGGTAAACTTCAAGCGAAGGGAGAAGCAACAAAATTGTTTCAACGGTGAAGATAAGTGATACGTGTTTAGTTAAACATGTGTTTCAATATGATTTTCCCTTCAAACAACCATTCAAACCCTTATGCACAACACATGTTTGACAAAATACCTCTATGAATAAAAACCTTTCATTTTGTAAAACTTGAAATAATGCCCTTGAATGGAATCATTAAACAAATGTGGGAATATAAAGTTTTGAGTTTATGGTGGAAATATGTTGAATTATTTGAGTTTATCGGTTGGTGATAATGTCCTATGATGGGTTTGCCCTCAGCGGACCATCACTTTGATAATTTCGGAGAGGCCTTAAATAGCGTTGTGGATTGGCCGGTGTCTTTGATAGGCAAGGAAGATGAGCAAGCAAGTGATATTGACGGCGACAATGCCGTGGATATGGGCAACGACGACGGGAAGGTTATGATTCTCACCACCGACGATGAGTACATTCTTGCAACACATTATATTTCAATTCATGCAATTAAATTTACATGAACGTATTCATTAATCCGTGTAACAGGGTGATGCTGAGAAAAAATCCCAATCGAGCACTAATTTCAGGCCATCGGAAAAACCAAAGTTTAAGAGGCTACCAAAATAGGTGCTTCACTGAAAATGTACCTTTGTTATTCATTTACTATGAAAGTTAAATTCTACATACTTAAGTGATCAATTCGTATAATTTTACATCTACGGATTATCAACAAACGGAACCTGACAGATTGGCCCATTATGGTGCGGTTCATACCGGAAGCAAATGCTGTTATCCTGGAAATAATAAAGAACAAGGACTGCATGTTCTTCCCAGTCTTCAGATCATCGATGCTCGCACACCATTACACATGCGGTATTGGAATAGATGTTCTGGTTCTGTACGAGAAGTGACTCTAGAATTTGCATTCAATGACCTGGATCGGTAATGTGCAAATCGATGTGTGGATGGGGTGAGTTTCAGACCTCATAGCGTTATGTGAAATATTAAATCATATAGTATTTCGTTTTCAGTATCATTAACGTTACATGCACCTCTAGGAGCAAATATTGGAAAATAATGCAGGACACGTCCAATTCTGCCCTTCCAACTATAGGAACTTGTCCGACTTCGAGCAGGAGGTCAAACTTTGTTTCAACCTCATCTGGGATACAATGAAGGCAATGGATGATGAGTTCTACATTTTCCTTTACAATACAATGTAAGTATTTGTTCCCGGATTTAACATTTACATGTCAAACTTATTCAATCTCAGTAAATCATTACCCTATTTTTTGATAGCGATCATTGGTACCTCATTAGTACCTGTCCCAGAACGGAGGAGGTTTTTCACGCTGAACACTTTGAGGGAGGTATCACAGATATAAAATTGTCCAAACTCAGGGTCATTTCCAAGTATTTCAATCAATCAAATATTAAGTCCTTGTTTAGTTATACACAAGAATAAGTAACTATTTTCATTTACTTTCTTTACAGGCTTGCATGCACATACCAAAGGAAGAAGAGAAAGATAGAGCTAGAATCTGACTACACTTGGAAAATCAAGAACATTAAGGTGAATCATTTTTTCATTTCATCCTACCATTCATTATGTTAAAAGGTTAGTAATTCCATTTACCTTTCCTGTGTAGTACTGAACCCAGAATGGTTCGAGGCAATGCGGGTACTCCATCATGCTTTTAATGGAAGAATTTGTTAATCACCTAGAGACACGGAATATCTTGGAGGTAAAACTTAAATCTCAAACACGTTCTTATAAATTTCTATTACACACAACATTGTTAATTAACATTGTAACTTTGAAATTGACAGATCTTCCCAGAGGGCAACGGGTCGTACCATGTGTACGAAATTCAAGGTATTGCTTAGAGATGGTGTGGGGATTGGCTCAATGAGTACCAGCATGAGGCAAACACTACGTTGAAAATTATGGATGATAAGAACAACATAATAGGTTGATGGTTGATTTTTTGTGGTTGATGATATTAGATTTCTACTGTTGGTGTTTGGTTATACTATAGTTGTGTGATTTGTTAGATTGTTTCCATTCATGTTGAAGATACTGCGTCTATTCATCGTGTTTCAGTAGTGTTCCCATTTTTCACAATCAATATTTTCTAAAGTTTTGCCATTAGGCGTTTAAAGTTTCTTACAACTTCAAAGGTTTTCAATTTGTAATAGTTTCGATTCAAGTATTTCTGGCATTTGTTTCCCCGGAAATGATCTGGGAGGGATCAACAGAAAAAAAGGGCATTGTTAATTTTTCTCATCGTATACACTGGTATAGACTATAAGTACCGGTGTAAAACTCAAGTGCAATTTAAATATTTTATTCCAATTTATTAAAATATTACCGGTGTACAAATTATAGGTGCAAAATTAATACCGGTGCAATAAGAATTCCGGTGCAAAAAATTATTGCTATTACAAAACCATATCGGTGTTATAATTCTAGTTTAAAACCAGTTTACTTCAACCATATCGTTGTAAACATTTTACACTGGTCAATCTTTCTGTACCGGTGCAATTACTATGTGGCCTTTTAACTTTTCAAAATTTTTATACCGATTGCAAATACCGGTGCAAAACCTACTTTTACACCGGTTCATTTTACCAGTGCAAAAGAATTATGTTTTTACACCGCTATGAATACGCACTGGTATTTTGGATGGCCAAATTACCGGTGCTATTGCCCCAAATATCGATGCTATTACCCCAAAATACCAATGCTATTACCTCTGTCATGTAGTAGTGTAAAGCCCCTAAATAAATTAACATAAAATTATCAAATAAAATTTATAGTATTTGGATATTACGATTTTTCAAAATAAAATATATGACAAAGATAAATTAATAATACTACTTAATTACAATTAAATAAAATATAAAGAATACTACAAGTTGAGTTCTTACAAGTAGAAAGATACTTTTGTCAAAAAAAATGCAAATATGCTAAGCTAAGAAGTTAGAACAAGAAAGGAAAACAACTTCCAGAAGGATCATGTTTAATTTTTTAAAAATAAAAAGTAATAATATATATATATAGCTAATCATAAAGAGCCCTGTTCAAAAGGGCTGGCTGAACATGGTCAATGCTGGCCCTAGGTTAATTAAGAATAATTGTTATACTTTTATTAATGTTGTATTTATTTTATTTTTTTAAAAAAACCATCTATTAGAAATGATAAGTCTACACAATGTGAATGAGTAAACATAATAATTTTTTTTAATTAATACTTACCAATGGTGGGGGGGATTTTTATTAGGTTCCCCGGACCCTGAATAAAACATATTACATTGTTTGGTCAAAAGTTTGCATGTCTTCGAATTGAATCTTGTGAAATCAAACTAGATGTAGCCATAACGATTGCCACCGTAGAAAGTTGAAACCCCTATTAATTTTGCCTCCACCCTCATGTTAGCGAAAGAATAGGCCTAATCCCCATGACGAGGTCTAGTACGGCCTTCCACGTTCTTGCTTCCAGACCCCATGTCGACAAGAAGAGGTGGTCTCCCGTGCTACCTCCTTGCACATTACTACCCCGGGATTAACACACTTTAACTGTTTGAAGTTAAGTGTAATCAAATTAATCAAATCAGAATCCAAGACTTGCTTTCGCGAGAATATTGAGTAGGCCATGTGTTAGACCAGTTCAATAGCTAAAACCAGGAGCTCATAGTCCAGATCATCCAATGCTTGATAATTCAGCTTCTTGTCATCCTTCTGTATTGATAAGCCAACCTCCATATCCTTTGGCATTTTGAATAGCCTTCCCTTTCATGATGCATCTCATACTCCATTCGACCTCTGTACCCGTCAAATAAAAATAAACCACAGTAGTACCGCGTCCACAAAATATCTTATGAAGCTCTAAAATCTAGAAGGACTAGTCCTTTTACTTTCTGAGGCAATGTAGCCTGCTAAAAAATATAATTAGTCTTTGTAGAACTAGCTAACTTTGCTAAATCATCCGCTGTAGAATTTCATTTCCCTATAAATATGTGAAAAAGTAAAGGATAGCTCACCCGAGAGATTCCATATAGCTCTGATCAGATTAGTAAACCTCCATGGTATCTTGAACTTCCTCCTTATCATCCTTAGCAGAATGAGGGAATCCACTTCTACTTGAATATCAGTGAAACCATTGAAAAAAATTGTTTCCATTCCCAAAATTAAAGCTCTGGTCTCTGCCTTTAAGCTGTCTATATTCTAAGGATATGGAGCATTTGGTGAGGACCTCTCCCTGCTGATTTCTGATCACCATTCTAGCTCCTGCTGCTCTTGTCTTTAAAGCTGACCCATCTGTGTTCAGCTTTACTTCCTTATAGGGTAATCTTGAAGCCACTATGTTATGTTGTCTTACCTGCATCACATTATTCACAAGAGCCAAAGACAATTAAGTGGGCACTGTCTAGTGTTCTTCTACTCTCTTCCATTTAATCTCATGAATTTCATAATCATTCTTATCAGGTCAGAAACTTGAGAGCAAAGTATCTCAATATTTGGTGTCTTGTTATCATATATGCAGTTATTTCTAGTACACCATATAAACCATGTAGTTACATATGGAAGTAAAGTAATGCAAATCTCATGAGTTCTTTACTGTACTTCCACATTCTAGAATAAAAATACATATCCCACAGGTTCTGGAAGTGCACATTTCCAATATCAAAAAAATAATTTATCCTATCCTATACATTCTTAGCCCTTTCACATCCATTAAATATATGAAGAAGTTCATCTGATTCATTTTTACACAATGAACATATAGATTACAAATGCAAGTTAAAATCCTCAAGTATATCAGGGATATGTAGCAATATATTTAGAACTCTCTAATTAAACACACTAATTTTCTTTGGTAAAAATTTAGACCATAGGTGTTTAAAGGAAGAGACTTGATATTTTTTTTCTGTCTAATTAGATCATAAGTTGAGATCAGTAAAAAAATGCCAGTACTTTCACGTTTCCATATTAAGCTGTCCTTGTAATTTTCAAATAGTGGAAACTCCCTTGTTCCAGAATCATGGTATTCAGTTAAAAGACCAATTTTAAAGATATTGCAATAAAATTCCTGGTTGTAGAAGAAATCAGATATCATCAAATTAGGATAAGGAAGATTCATATCTCAGATCCCTACATCAATTAAAGCCTCACTGTCTAACTAATTAGAATTCCGAAAGGATACTTTACCTTCTCCAATCTAAAGTATTGTATTTTCAGAAGCAATATCACTAATCCCTTTTATTATTTTCTAGGTTTTAGAATTCTTTAGATATTCTGGAACTGACCACATGAACAAAGTCCATGGATTGTTTCCATTTTACATTTTCCACCAGAGTTTAATTGAAAAACTCTTAATGACACAATGCAAATTTTTAACATTCAAATCATTTTCTAAAACAAGATAACTTAGATTAGACCAAGAACGCCAAGTTTCCTCTGGCCATATTCAGAAGTACCCCAGAAAAAAATTGCAAATTAAAAATGTAATCTATTAATAGTTCCTACTGTAGGTTTGATCACTGATAAAATATGCAAAGGAATTGTTGATAGAACATGTTTAATCAATATCAATCAGCCTGATTGATTAGGCCATTTATTTTGGCACACTAAATTCCTAGTTGCCATCTTTTCAAAGACACATTGAAAATAGTTGTGCTTTGTCCTTCTTATAAAAATAAGGCATCCAAGGTATTGGAAGGGAAAAGATCCAGCATCTATGCTAATTAAGCTAGGAATCAAATTCCTATGGAAAGGCTTAGCATGCTTAGCCAGATAAAATGAAGACTTCCCAAAGTTTATTTTTTTATCATATGCTCTCTCATAAACATTAAGAATTTTTTTAAGGTTCTGCAAACTGGTTTTATTTTCTTTAGTAAATACCATTGTATCATCAAAAAAGCTAATATGAGTGATTTTATTTATTGAATTTGGCAACTTGAAAAAACTAATTCTTGACTGATGAAACAGTAAACTAAGGTTTCTGGAAAAAGTTTCGGGGAGCATTATAAACAAATATGGGGATAGAGGATCCCTTTGTTTGATGCCTCTTGATGCTTTAAAGAAACCAAAAGATTTACCATTCACAAGAACTGAGAAATTTGTTGCAGCTATACTGCCCATAATATTTTTAACTATTAAGCCATGAAAACCCATTTTTAATAGCAATCTGTTCGAAAAAAACCATGAAACCCTATCGAAGGATTTCATCATATCCAATTTGAACATCAAATTAAATCTTCCTAATTTTTTATTTAGAAAACTTGTCCTTTCTTGCATTAATAACGCATTGTCAGCCAATTCTTTACCTTGAACAAAGGCAGACTGTTAAGGAAATATGAGAGAAGGCATTAAGGGTTTAAGTCTCTCAGTGTATACTCTAGAAAATATTTTGTTTAAAAAGTTTGAGAGGCTTATTGGCCTAAAATCACTGAAAGGGGAGCTTACTTGCTTTTTAGGAATTAAAACAATAAATGCAACAGCAATACCTCTAGGTATAGGTACACCAGCAAGAAATTCATTTACATAATTCATAAGATCATTTGCAATCATGTCCCAACATTCAGTATAGAACTTACCAAGGAATCCATCCAGACCAGCGGATGCATCTCCATTCATTTCAAAAACCAGCTTCTTAATAGAATCCAAGTTTATTTCCTCCATAAGTTTTTCATTCATCTGGTTTGTAATAAGACTTGGAACATTATGTAATAAACATGACATAGCTACACCCTCTAGGTCACTGTTTTCATCATTAAGAAGACCAGAGAAAAATGTACAATCTCAGCTCCTATATCATCAAGATTTTTAATACATTGACCCTGGTTGTTCTGAATCTTTGTTATGGTCTGCCTAGCATATTTTAACTTAATAGAGACATGGAAAAATTTAGATATATAGTCTCCTATTGTTAGCCATTTTACCCCTGACTTTTGTTTCCAAAACATTCATCCCTAGTTAGTGCAAGTGTGAGTTCAGCCTTTGATTTATTAAGTTCAGATCTGGTGATTTCATTGCTAAGCTACCGATGTTCTATTTCTTTTTGTAAAACCCTTTCTTCAGCCTCTTTAACTTTATCTTGTATATTACCAAAAATATTTTTATTCCATTCTTTTCGAAAACCTTTTAGCCTTCTAAGCTTGAGTGAAAACCTTAACATACCGAAAACATCACATGGAAGACTCCAATTAGACAAAATTTTATTTTGAAATCATTGTGTGTGATCCCAATTTTGAAACTTGAAAGATTTAGGACTTGAAGAATAATTTAAATTAGCTACATTGACCAGCAAAGGAGAATGGTCTGAGGGGTGTCTAGCCATAGCTCTAATGCTTGTGTTAGGGAACACATTTTAAAAAGGTTCATTAACAAGGCCGCTGTCAAGTCTTTGCCAAACATTACCATTTCTCTAGCCCATGTAAAATGATTACCAGCGGTGGGTAATTCTGCAAGCTGATTCTCCTCTACAAACACATTAAATTCCATCATGCAGTTGAGATTGGGATGACGCTAGCCTAGGTATTCACTTGGTTCTCTTATAACATTGAAATCTCCTATTAACATCACATGATGATTACAATGACTACGTAAACTAGACCAAAGTGAAAACCTAGCAACTCTATTATGTCTTCCATAAACAAAAGCCGAGTACCAAGAGAATCAAATAGATTTATGTTGTAACTCAGGTAGTACAAATTGATCATGGACATATTTCACATTTACATTAAAATCATCAGGCCAAAAAATCCATATTTAATCCTGTGGTCACCATAAAAATGATTATAACCGAGTTTAAAACCAATGGATGCTAATTGGTCATATTTTAACATTGTTCAATCAAGACAAACAAATATATGTTGTGCTTCCTCTTAATGTTCTTAACTTTAAATAGGGTTTTGTCAATCTTAATTCCTCTTACATTTCAGACACAAATATTGAATGACACCATTAATTATTCAAAAACTTAGTATCAATTTGAAACCTAGTTTTAACTGTTTTAGGCATGCTTGTATAGTATCTCTTTTTATACTTCCTATGAGTGGCTGCCTCATTTTTTGATGATGTTATATCTATATCAAGATTCATGCATGCTTCAGTTATTAAGCTATTAAAACTATTTTGAGCTATCATATTAGGTTCTAAAATTACATCTCCTGAGAATTCCTTGTTAGACTTTTCAATTGACCACTGATCTCTAGAATTCAAATCTATGCTTTCTATTAAAATTCTATCTTTAGGGTACGAGTTATCAGAAATATTCTCATTAGTTTTACATGAGCTTACCTGAAAGGATTCCTTTTAATTCAGCAACATTGTTTCTTCCGATGTGATACTTCTTGAACCAGCTGTATCTCTACAACTTTCTGAATGGAAACATTAGGTTTTTTGTCCATACTAGTTGTATGAAGACCATTAGTATTAGGATATTGTTCAGTATAGACATTTTCTATCTCCTTATCAGACTCATGAAAATTTTCAATGAATGTCAAATTTTGATTGTTTTTATCATTCTTGTCCACATTAGAGACATATAATATAGTAGCACTTGTATCATGAATTGCAGGTAAATTATCACTTTTTTCTGGTTTCAAATTCACAATGAGAGGAAGAGATTTTGAGACATCTTTAACCTAAGCAGTAGCTTCTTCATTACCAATATTATCTTTTCCAGCTTTAGGAACATATATTTTCTTTACTTCAGAAGCCCCATGTCTGTTTAGTGTTCTGCTCATGAATTTGATTAGTAACATTCAATTTCACATGAATCAAGTTCTTTCCTTTATCAGATAAGCTAGAAGAAGAAGGATCAAACTTTCTTGAACCCCTTCCTTGTTCATCATTAGTTTTAGGATACCATGCTGGTGGTCTTTGTGTCTGATCTGCCCTGCAAGAACTAGAAAGATGGCCTAATTTTAAACATCTATTGCAATAGTCTGGAATACCTTTGTATTAGACATATTTCCACTATTCTTTGTTTCTGAAATTAAGCCAGACTCTTTCTGTCAAAGGCTAGGTTACATCGGTTTCCACACAAACCTTGGCCACACGTGGCATGGTTCTGTTGAGGGTAGCTTTATCAATCTTGACCGGCTGTCCGATCATATTTCCTATTGACATTATTGTCCAAGGGTCAAACAAATGTTGGGGAAGCCTATACAGTGCCACCCAGACAGGAACAATCGGAGAATATGCATTTAGATCAAAGTGGGGAACCCATTTCGTTATACGCACCGAGTAAGAACCAAAATTCCATACCTTATGCATCCAACATTTGTAATAATTGTCAGGAAGTGTAAAGTGAATGAGAAATTGATGATTATCTAGTAGATGGATCTCAGTGTGTCCCTTAAAACCAGCAGTAAGTCTCGTCGGAGTTTCTCGAGTTGAGGCCTGCTTCTTGCAAATTTTTCAATGAGTGTCATTTTGAGTGTAGCCTCTAATTTTTTCACATTCCTTATAAGAGAAGTCTAACCCTGGTTCACCTAAATATTCAATTGGCTTTTTTGGATTGAAGGGAACACTATCAGATCTGGTTTCAATAGGCTGATTAGAGGGATTTGATGCAGTTGAATGTATTTGAGTATGTCAGGAGTTTTGTTGTTTATTTAGGAATAGTATCGGTGTTAATCCCAGGCTACACCATGATGGCGGTGCCAGAATTTGTGATTGGAAATCTAGTTCCCAAAAGTTTGGAGAAGAGAGCAATTGCACCTCCATTGGGTGTTTTTCGCCCATAGTACACACGCTACCACAGTACACACCAACATCTCTAATTTATGTTGTATTTTTTATGTTAAACGTCATACTTTTTAAATTTAAATATTTTATTTTTCAACTTAGAATTGTACCTGTTTATGTAATATTTTTATATTTTCATATTTAAATGTGTCTTATATGTTGAATTAAAATGTACAATGTGAAAATACCAAATATTTTCATGCCTATATAAAAGAAAAAAAAAGATTAAAACAGAATATAACCAAAATCAAGGACTCTACGGGAACTTGGATAGACAACCCTTTAGGAAATGAAAAAGAGGCTAACAGTTTCTTCACCCACTTTCTTAAAGATGATTATGAATCCAGTTGCCTTAAATTTAGATCCCATTTCCTTAGCCAAATCCCCTCTTTAATAACTAATCAGGACAATAATCTTCTGATGAACAAACCTTCCCTGACTGAAACCATAGAAATTGTTTTCTCTTTGAACAAAAACAACACCCCGGGATCTGATGGGTATACCGATAGTTTTTTTCAATACCAGTAACTTTTGCAGATTTTAGGCCAATTAGTCTTTCCAAATTAATTAATAAAGTTTTTTCAAAGCTTATTATGGAAATAATTTACCCTTTATTTCCTAAAATCATCTCTGCATACCAGACATCATTCATGAAGGGTAGAGAAATAGATGATAATATCATTTATTTGCAAGAAGTTACCAGATTTTCAAATCTGAAAAAAGAAAGCCCAGTTGCATTATTAATCTAGATTTAGCCAAGGCATTTGACAGAGTTAATTGAGACTTCTTCTCTGCCATATTACTCAAGGTTTGGTTGCCATAAGCTTTTCATAAAACAAACATCATTAATAACCTGTCAGTCACTACTTTTTCTAGAATTATAAATGAAAACCCTCTAGATTTTTTGAAATCAACAAGGGGTATTAAGCAAGGTGATCTTCTATCTCCGTGTCTTTTTGATATCTTTACTGAGGCCTTTTCTAGGAGTTTAAGTTACATTTTTCAGAATGGTAAGCTCAATTAATTTCAAATACCTGATGGTTCTATGGACATCTCTCATTTAAGTTATGCTAATGATACAATATTATTTTTCCAAGTCTCTAAAACTTCTATGGCTAGAATGAAGTCTTTTTTATCTGTATTTGAGAGCACCACAGGACAGAACATCAACTATGATAAAAGTTTTTTTTACATGCTTCCATATCATAGGTACAGCTGGTTAAAAATACACTTGGTATAAAAGAAGGTAATCTTCCTTCTATTTATTTAGGGTGCCTTATCTTTTCTGGAATAGTCACTTATGATCATTTCTCTCCTATCTTGAAAGGGTTGATAAATTGATTAATAACTGGAAAAATAAATTGTTTTCTATGGTGGGAAAAATTACCCTAGTTAAATTTGTCATATTTTCACTGCCTCAGCACCTTTGGGCTATTTTGAAGCCACCTAATAGTATCATCAAACTCTTCAAAAAAAATTGACAAGGTTTTTTAGGGGTGAAAGGGATTTGGAGGGTAAAACAGTTTGGAAAAGCTAGAAGAACCTTTGCTTTCCCATTGAACAAAATGAAATTGGAGTTAGAAATTTATATGATACCATTAAGGCTTTTTCACTTAAACTTTGGTGGAAATTCCAAAGTGGAATAACCCCCTGGTTACAACTATTATGGTATATTCTTCTGAGTAGAAGAACTTCCCATAATTGTAAAAGGATCATAAGTGTTAACTCCATAGCTGAAGCCAACACTAGAATTATTCATGGAGATGGCTCTGCCAATTTTTTACCTCTGACTGGCAAAATTTTGGACCTCTACAAAATCTTTGTATTGATGCAGATTATAACCTCAGTCCAGATTTAATCATTGCTGAATTTGTACTGAATAAGCATGAATGCCTTGCCTTCTTACATTTTCTACCAACTGACACCTTAGTTTTTTTGCAAGAAACTAAGTTGATGCAATCTAGAGAGGATAGGTTGATATGGAAACCTAAAACAAATGGTAAATTTTCCTTCAAAGATGCTTACCTAATTGTGACCAAAAAGAGAAGAGCACTGAGAACTCTTAATCAGGTTTAGCATGAAAAGTTTCCAAAAAACATTTCTATCTTTATGTGAAAATTATCTAATGATTTGCTACCATTTGATGACATAATCATGTATTCTGATATCAGTATTGCATCCAAATGTCCATGCTGTCTCAATTGTGACAGCCTCTGTAATTTTTTAAAATTCTTATCATCAATCAGTTCCAGTTTAGCAATACTTTGAAAAGGCCTTAAACTGCAAGTCCCTCATTTTTCATCCATTTGGGAAAGGTTATCCTATTACTGGTCCACCCTAGGTGAGTCACAAATTATAACATTCTCATCAAGCTGATTCCATTCTATATATGTTGGCATTTATGGAAAGCTTAAAACAAATTTTTGTTTAATAATCTGAATACACCTTCACAGGTGATTATTCAGAAAATCAAACAAAATATCTTTTCAACTTTTTACATTCATCCTAGCTACAACAGAAATGATCTGATCTGATAATGAATGGTATCTAAATGGATTATCACCTAGGCTGAGAGCACAACCCACCCCCCCCCCCCCTCCCCCTCCCCCTCCCCCTCCCCCTCCCCCAAGCCAATAATTAAAATGGTTAAATGGGTTAAACCTTATCCCAATATTTGGAAGCTATATGTTGATGCTTCATGGCACAGTGGTATAAACAGAGCTGACATTGTTATAATTATTAGAAACTGGGAGGGAAAGCTTTTTAGGGCATTAACTAAAAGAGTCAAACCTTTCTCTAGTTTACATGCTAAATTACTTGCTATCAAATATGGAATCTTATTTTCTTTTGATCTGAACCTTAAGGATTTTATGTTGGAATCTGATTGACAATTGGTTATTACATGTATTCATGAGCCTGATAAAGCCCCTTGGACACTTTATAATTTAGTATCTTGCCTTGCTGATCATGGTAAAAGGGTTCAAATAATACATACACTCAGGCAAGGTAACATAATGGCTGATTATCTGGCTAGAATTGCATATAAAATTGGAAAATATTTTTGGTAATATGATGAGCTTGATAAAAAAAAACAAAAGACATACTTTTTTTGGATAAAAATGACGTTCTTTCAATAAGAATTTCATAAAATGGGTGCTACTAAAGTCTAGTTTTCTGTTGTAGGTTCAAATGGATTACAACTATTGCTGCAATTGGACACCTATTCACATCTTTTTCAACATCAGAAGCTGACTGAGACTTATTCTCATCAAAGAAGACAAAAAGTAGTGACATGGACAACCAAAGAGCTTGCTTAGATCATATATGGTGCATTACTTGTAGGATTTTCTGTAAATGCTTTGTTTTTGCTTAGGTTTTAGGGATTTTTTGGACGTCTGGCCTTTCTTGGGATACTAACACAGGGGTGGAGGTATCACGAAGGAAAACACGACCAAAAAAATTCCTTAAAACCTATTTTAAATGGCAACGAGGTTGCCTTTTGCTTAGTCTCTCAATAGGTTATATTTTCATGTCTAGCTTAAATCCTAGTATATCTATACTGATGTAAATCAAACTGAAATATTTTACTATTTTAGGTCAGAGGAGCTCAATATAATCCCCATCCCATGTATTGGGATTAATTTTTTATTAAAAAAAGTGCAATGTGTAATTTTAAAAGTACAACGATTGTTCCATAAATTTAGAAAAGAATGTCTTTTCACACTATTGGAAAATACCCCCAACAGACGCCGGTTTTTAACCCATATGTCATTGGTTATTTATCCCCAAAACAAGTGAGGGTATAAATATGCATGTTAGGTTGCCTGATTTTGAGCACCGATTTTTTCAACTGTTAGTAGCTATAGTAATAGCAGCGGTAGTAAGATGCACTGTATAATTCCAAAAGAAAATGTCATACAACATGTATTCGTGCTGAACATGTGGTGGCATTCAGACTGTAGTTAATAACCGATGCTAGTTTTTTGGTTCTAGTGTTCTATAAGGCGTGTTTGATATTAGCAATGGTAGGTTGTATAAGAAGCGCTTGTAAAACCGATGTTTAGCATCAGTTTGAAGAGGGTTAACCACAATTATTACAATTTCGGTTTCTAGCAGTAGTTTTGAACATGACACTGTAGTAGCGGTTTTTAAATTTTGACCGTTTCTATTACCTTTTGTTAACATTATATAAGCACCAGATTTATCTAACATCGTTTAAGAGACATATGTGTGTGACACTTGTAGCAACAATTGGATATTGAAAACCGCTGTAAGTGGTCATTTAAATTTTGAAATATGCTTTGAAGCTGCCATCCCATTTTAAACAAGGGAAACTGATCTGTGGAAGGCAAGAACCATTTTATTAACAGCCACCACGTCCTAATGTTTCATAGTCATGCACGATGTCTATGGACAAAAAAAGGGAATATATTTTATTTATGAGGGTAGCAACTGGTTCAACAACTTTCATTGCAATAGCACAAATGATCAATTAACTCTTAGAAATTCAAATAAACGAATGATTTTTCAAAAAACACTACAACCCAAAAATTAAAATTGAATACTATGTACCCAAGGATATTGGCCATCTTATCCTTGACCGTGAAGAATTGCTTGCATGTGAGAGAGTATTTTTCCACTCATGCTTGGCATCGTCTACCGGCTACACCAAAAAAATCTATGGGATGGAAAGCTGATTGATCTTTAAGGTAACACTGCTTTTGGTTGTATTAGCTTAAACAACGGAAGCCAAGGAAGAATTGGAATAGTGACGACTATTGATAAATCTCACCGTGACGATGTCATTGGAGCTGAACTCGGTTGCCAACTTCTTCATCCAAAATATTGTGCAATACCTTAATTCATGAGTACTGCGGTGCATCTTGTACTGCGTGCAAAATTAATTTCTTTAGAAAATTAAATGGTTGCTAATCCCACAATTACTGATAACTATGAAAATAATCTATTACCTTCAAGTTGGTTACCTTTCTTGTGTACTTTGAAGGGGGCTTGATGTCGTTGTTTCTCACTTCCTTGTGATACATTTTAGTCAGGTTGCGTTCCATTAAAAAGGTGGGAGAAGTAGTGCTAATCAAGTATTTCAAAAGAAAGATAATGTAGTTCTTTACCGGGAAACAATTTCAGAGCACATCTTATGTTCGGGTAGAATATCACCAGTCATCGATTAAATGGTGAAGACCTCATCTCTATTTGGATGAACAAGTGTAGAAGCCGAGGGTTGTTTTCAATAGCATACAAATCATGTGTAGTTAACAGTTCTTAATATAAAATTTGAATTTGAGCCATGGAGTTTAGTTGCTTACCCTCCGTGATAGGGGACTACATAGATCTATGCGGGTGGGTTCACATGATGATCCAAAATGATATGTATTCTACCCTCAATTGTCATCTCATATATGGTGTAAGTAGAGGTGTCAATTCAGGTTATCGTGTCACATTCGTTTCGAATTGGAAATGTGTCGTGTTGAAACATGTCGGGTTGAATCGTGTTGATTTCATTTATCATGTCGGGTTGGATTGGGTACTTATCGTGTCGGGTTGAAAACGTGTCAGTTTTTTTCTCGGATTGGGTCGTGTCGAGTTGAGTTAATATTGGATCGGGTTACTGTTGTGTAATTTTTATACTCGGATTAGATCGGGTCGGGTCAGAATATTGTCGGGTTGGATTGGATCGGGTTATTGTCGTGTCATTTTTTGTACTGAAGTTTTGTTCGGGTCTGATTATGTCAATTATTTTTTATAATGTTTCACATTGAATTCAGATATATTTTGGGTTGGTTAATTTTAGATCGGGTTATTATATCACCCAATTAAATTTGGGTTGATTTAGGTTATATTTCAATAATACTATTGTTACAACTGCACTATTATCAGGTATTGTTTCGTTGTAACTTGTAACTTGCAAAATGTAAAAACTTGACTTGTAACTCCAAATTAAAATCCGCTCGAAAGTGATGGTACCCTATACACCCCCATTGTATTTTCCAAGTACATAAAAAATATTTATCAACAATCGAGAATAAAAATATATCTGTAGTCATTTTCAATTTCCCTTTCTTACTTCTAAGTAATCAACTTTAATTTACACTAGAACACGTATTAGCGTTTTCCAATAATTTACCAAAAAAATAATTGATTTAATATTTCTATATTTAAGCAAGAATAACAAAAAATAATGTATTTTGGAGCAACGAATTATAGGGTAACACAATTTTGGGCCACAGTGTAATTTTTCAAGACTGTGTAGAAGTATTCAATGTTGACTTTCAAGGCCCTTATGTTCACCCATACATGCCCAAATCGCAAAGTCACAATATTACAGTATTGAATTGCTTTTTAGTGTTTTCAATTTTGTGATTCGACAATTCCAACTTTCTTGGAGGGACCTAAGTGCAAAAGTAAAAACATTACTCGTAACTCCAAATTGAAATCCGCTCGAACGTGATGATATCCTATACGCCCCCCATTGTATTTTTCAAGTTCGCAACTGAATATTTATCTACAACTGGGCACAAGAACATATCCGTAATCCTTTTCAATGTCTCTTTTTTACTTCTATGTAATCAACTTTAAGTTACTCTATAACATGTACTAGCGCTTTTCAACATTTCACCAAAAAAAATATTTGTTTTCTATTTCTATAATTATGGAAGAATGACAAAAAAACGTGTAATTGGGAGAGAAGGATAATGTCGTAACATTTTTTGGGCCATAGCGTAACTTTCCATAAATATGTTAGAGATGTTTTTGTGCCTATTATCTTAGTTGAATAGCAGTGTTGAGTATTCATTGAATTCAATTCACTTTTTAAAATACTTTAGTGCAATTTTGTGTTGTAATAAATATTCGGATTCTATTTTTTAAAAATAAAAAAACTAGTAAAGTCCCACCGCTCATTGCGCGGCATTATTAATTTAAAAAATATGATTACTTTTATGTATTTTTGTGTCTTACATTTAAATTAAAAATAAAGAAATTTTTTACAATTCTGCAGTTTAGTTATATAAGGAAAAATATATGAGTAATGAAGTGAAATAATTAGTTTAGTTAGAAATTTACATATTAAATACAATAAAAATAATTATTTTTATAATATTTCATTCAAATTATTTAAAAAATAATTATTTATATGCTGAGCTTATTTTCAAGGTTAGCATAATTATATATATCTCACTGAATAAAATTAAATATCAAATATTCTTATGAGTCCATCTCTTAAAAGACAGTTTTTCCATAATCCATGGAAAGACTAGCGTTTAAAGGGCAAATTAGAAGAAATGAAGATAAAGTTTTCGGCTTGTATGAATCGGGTTATAAACTTTATAACTACTACATGTTGTACAGTAAATTTTTAATATTGCAACTAAGATCTTTTACATTTTATTGTTTTAAATAACCCTGTCTTTCCCATAAACTTATTGAAAGACCATCTTTCCCAAGACTTTTCCTATTCTTATTAGTCCCACTAATTATACAATATCCTCATCGAACCACTTAGTCTATAACAAGATTTTGTGATAATTTATTAAATATAATTTTTACAATAATTTTTAAACTGATTTTTGAAATTAATATTTATTCGACTTTCTATAATTACTAATTCAAAACCATAATTTTAATGAGACATCTCTCTTTATTTGACTATTATTCATTATATTTATAAATTTAGTCGTGTGCATTTTTTACTTAACATTGTGTATTCACATTTGTTATGAATTGACTTTACGTACTAGTAATCATATGGCTAAAAACCCCATTTGTTATTAGTTTGACGCACAACCAACTTGACTTGGTTCCATATTAAATGTTAATTGACTTTTTATAACTGCATCTGTTTTGAGTTGATTACATGCAGAGTTATATAGTTGATTTATCGGGTTGAATTAGGTTCGTGTTAAATCGGGTTCGGGTTGATCTCGGGTTCGTATTCAAGTCGGGTTTGGGTCTAGGTTATCGGGTCATATTCGGGTTCGTATTCAGGTTGGGTTCGGGTCTAGATTATCGGATCATATTCGGGTTTTGGGTTGAATTCGGTCGTGTCGGGTTCGAGTACAGGTCAATATTTCTCGGGTCAAAATCAGGTTTTGGATTGAGTGTGGTCGTGTCAGGTTGGGTTCGGGTCAATATTTTTCGGATCAGATCGAATTTTGGATTGATTCGTTCGTATCGGTCCAGATCGAATTCTCGGTTCGAATAAGAAATTGACAGCTCTAGGTGTGAGTGGTGTGCGTCGCCCTCACTAACTATGTGTACGGGTTTTTTGTCTCCTTGATATGGTTGTACAAATCCCTACATAGAAAGAAATGGTTAAATTTTCATTTTATAGAGTTTGTTTTTGGAACAAAGATCTTAGGCCATCTTTACCCGCACCAGAGGTCCATCGGCAAGTTGTGGATTCAACTCATTCCCCATTCGTTCCTCAATTTTTATCTGAACTCCTTAAGTGATTCAAGTTCAACTATTTGGGTTGCATTATTTTTCCCAAGGACCTCATCTAGAAAAGGGAAGAATAAGAGTGCGATCCTCGCCACATCTTTCGAAGATGTCGTGGACATTGTTGATGAAATCGCGTTCTGGGCATACATTTACAATTATTTATTCACAACCTACATAACCAAGTCGAAAACAATATAGATGAATATATCTATTCACTTTTTGCGAACTTACATGGAAATAGGTAAAAGACCAACCTTTTTCAAAGGGGGAGCGGCTACAATACTCATGGTGCAACTCCCTGATCTTCCAGTATAGGTTGCAAATGACGACATAGTAAGTATTGTTGATGATGTACTGTTACGGAATTAGTATTATAGTTGTTATGGAATTAGTGTTAATTAGTATTAGTATTGGTATTGGATTTGAATTTATATTTGTAGATATAATTGTATTCTGTTACCTTCTCCTAGCTGAGATAGGTATCTTGTACCACTATATAATGTATGCTGAATTCATGAATAGAACACAGATTATTACCCTTATTTCCTACATCGTATCAGAGCCTAAAATTCTGAAACCTGAAACAGAAAATTTTTCGCTGCTCTAAAAATTTTTTTTCCCGAGCTGCCGCCCGTCACCTCCCGCGCCGCCGCCAAGCCCACGAGCCACCGCCGCTGCACCAGTGCCGCTGCCGTCCGCCGGTTTCCGACGACGCCCTTCGACGCCATTCGCTACTCAAGTTTTTGTTCCGCCACCACCGACCGAACTCCTTCACGCACCGCCGATCACCGCCGGTGTGTTCTGATCCGTCCCTGATTTTTTTTACAATATGTCTGGTTCTGAAGAACAACCTCATTTGGATATTCCTGAGGGTTTGAAACTTCAGGATATGAGTGGTTATGACATGATTACAGCTTTACTTCAGCAGCTGCAATTGCAATATGGTCCTCGTCCTGCTTTACCGATTGGTCGTGTGTCGACTGATTCTTACTTCATTGGTCCTGGGGATGGTCTAGGGTTACAACTTGTACCAATCATGCTGAAAGGTCAAGAAAATTACAATGAATGGTCCGATGCGATTTGTCGCCCATTGTTGGCCAAACACAAGATTGGGTTCATTACTGGATCCATCACCAAACCCTAGGATGATCATCCTGATGCTGCTGTTTCGCCTGGGGTTAATGCTACTCTTGTCTGCTGGATCTTGCAAACCCTGGATCCGGTGATAAGATTTTCTACAAGTTCTTTTTCCATAGTCAAGGATTTGTGGGATGATCTTAAGGCACGATTTATTTTCGCCGATGGAATGAAGCTTTTGCAGACACAAAAAGCCATTCAAGGTTGCAGGCGGAACGGTCAGCCAATCGATATCTATTTTGCCAAACTGAAGAAGTTGTTTGCAGATTATCACTGCATGCGACCTCCTCTGGTTTGCATCTGTGACGATTGCAAGGCATTATGCCAGTGCAATTTTCAGGAGAAAATCCTCCAAGAGAGAGAGAGAAGGATTTGATCTACCAATTCATCTCTGGTCTCGACAAAGGTTTTCACACCTTGCGATCCCACATCTTGAGCATTGAGCCACTGCCATCTGTCATGAAGGTATATGCCCTTGTTACTCAGGAGGAGAATCATAGAGCTATCATTTGAGCTCGTGAGTCTTCTTCTAACTCCTTGGTGTATGCTGCACGACGTACACCACCTGCAACTTCTTCGCCAGTTGTTATTTCTGCAGCCGACCGCAAGAATCTTGTTTGTACCCATTGTCGTCGCAAGGGTCATGATAAAGATACCTATTTCAAGATACATGGTGTCCCAAAGTTCAAGAAGGGCAAGAAATTGGCACCACCTGACCAGCCATTAGTCAACGCCGGTCAAACAAGTGGCGCTACCGATCTCTCGCTCCCATCGCCATTAGCCGAAGCTGCCTTGTCGCCACAAAGGTTCTCTTTCTGATCTTACTACTACTATTGATGTTCTCCGCTACACAATTTGGATCCATTTGTTTTTATGGTTTTATACTGCCGCACATGTTATATATCCCTACATTGTGCTGCAACTTATGGTCATGCTCTAGATTGTTATCTACCCTAAACTGTGTAGCTTTGTTTACTGAAAATTATTGCATTTTACAGACAATCAGTACGAGGAGAGTGATTGGCGTGGGTGAACAGAAAGGGGGGGGTGTTTTGGCTTCGTCTGCTGGATGATCGTGTTCGAAGTCCTGTCCTGCAGCCTCTTCCTACAGTTGCTTCACTGTCCTCTTCTGATTTATGGCATCAGTGTTTTGGTCATCCATCTTCCACGGTGTTATCTTCTATTTCTCCTAGCAATAATAAACATTATGTGCCTTGTTCTATATGTTATAGAGCCAAATAGCCTAGACATAGTTTTCCTTTAAGTACTACTAATGCTACTGCATTATTTCAATTAATTCATTGTGATGTTTGGGGACCTTATAATACACGATCTTCTAGTGGTGCTTTTTATTTCTTGACAATAGTAGATGGTTTTTCCCGAGCTGTTTGGGTTTATTTGTTAGTAGCTAAATCTGAAGTAGCTTCTAGATTTTTAGAATTTAGTGCTTTAGTCAAGAACCAGTGGGGAAAAACAATTCAACGAGTTTGAGCTGATAACGGCACTGAATTTTTGCCTCTCCGATCTCACTTTACTGCATCTGGGATCATTTTTGAGACGTCTATGGTTGATACTCCGCAACAGAATGGTCGAGTTGAAAGAAAGCATCGTCATTTACTCAATGTGGTGCGAGCTTTATGGTTTCAAGCCAATCTTCCTATTGACTTCTGGGGAGAATGTGTTCTTACTGCTACCTACCTGATCAACCGAACACCGACACAGCTTCTCAACGATCGTACTCCCTTTGAGTTACTCTATGGATAGGCGCCAAATTACTCTTCCTTACGAGTATTTGGATGCTTATGTTTTGCTGCTCGTGTTCCAAGATACCGTGACAAGTTTGCACCAAGAAGTCATCGGTGTTTGTTCCTTGGTTATCCTGCCGGAAAGAAAGGTTATCGTCTTCTCGACTTGGACTCTAGAGTTATCTTTAATACTCGGGATGCTAATTTCTTCGAAGACCAGTTCCCGTATTCTGCATCTCAGCAATCCGCTTCTTCTAATGAACCTGGCGGCGCCACCACTACACCGCCGGTTTCTTCCTCCTACTCACTGGGACCATACAGTTTTCCGATCAACCGCCGGCTGCCCTTCCGCCGTCCGATGGAGGCCCACTACCGCCGGTCAATGTTGACCAGTCAACGCTGGTCAACACTGGTCAACGCTGGCCAACACTGGTCAACGCTGGTCAACACTGGTCAATGCCAGTCAAGGCCAGCCAATGATGCCCAGTCAACGCCGGTGAGTCAAGGCCGGTCAACGCTGGTGAGTCAAGGCCGGTCAACGGCTTCCAACCAACTCCGGTCACCGCCAGTGTGCCACCTCCGATCGATAAACTCCCGTTGGTGGTCTCCGGTGGAATACCGTCGAGTACGCCGCCCGATGCTGGTCCTTCTCCGCCAGTTTCTGTCGATCCACCATCCACCAGACAGAGTGTTCGTGCTCGACGTCCACCATCGTATTTGGCTGATTATGATTGTGAAGATTCTACTTGTGCTCTTGTTACTGAAGACCCCCCCTTCGACTACGTTCCCTCATGCGTCATCACTGTCCTCAGGTGTTCTTTACCCTCTTACTGATTTTGTAAATTGTGACAATTTTTCTAGTATGGATTCTAGATTTTTGGGTGCTGTAACTTCTAGTGCAGATCCCACTACTTACTCTGAGGCTTCCCGTCATTCTCATTGGCGAGATGCTATGGTTGAGGAACTCATTGCCCTAGAGCGCAATCAGACTTGGACTTTGTCACCTTTGCTTGCGCATAAAAAGGCCATTGGATGTAAATGGGTTTACCGAACGAAGTTTCGCTCTTATGGTACCATTGAACGTTACAAGGCTCGTCTCATGGTTCTTGGAAACCGCCAGGTTGAAGGAATTGATTACACAAAGACTTTTGCTCCAGTCTCGAAGATGAGTTCCGTTCGATTGTTCCTGTCAGTTGCTGTTATACGTGGTTGGGAATTGCATCAGATGGATGTCCATAATGCCTTCCTGCATAGTGATTTACATGAAGAAGTGTTCATACGTCTCCCGCCTGGCTATGCAGTTCCGCATGGTCAGGTTTTTCACCTTCAGAAATCCCTTTATGGTCTTCGTCAAGCTCCTCGGAATTGGTTTGCTAAACTGGCGCAGGCTCTACGGATATTTGGTTTTGTTCAAAGTAAGGCAGATTATTCTTTATTTGTCTTTTCCTATGGTTCACAATCTTTACATGTTCTGGTTTATGTGGATGATTTGGTCATTGCCGGTAGCTCTTCTTTGCTCATCTCTGAGTTCAAGAAAACTTGAGTTCTTGTTTTCACATGAAGGATCTTGGTTTGCTTAAGTATTTTTTGGGCATAGAGATTGCTAGAAGACTGGAGGGGATGTTACTCTTGCAAAGGAAATATGCTTTGGACATCTTATCCGATACAGGCTTATCTGTTTCTAAACCAGTTGATTTTCCCATGGAGCAACAACATGATTTGGCACGTGTTGAAGGTTCAGCCTACCATGACCCGGAGCAATATCGTCGCTTAGTTGGGCGCCTGATTTATTTGACGATCACTCGTCCTGAACTTAGTTATTAAGTTCATACTCTTGCGCAATTCATGAAGTCTCCTTGTGTTCCTCACTGGCAAGCTGCGGTTCGTGTTTTGCACTATCTGAAGAGTCATCCTGGTCAAGGTTTATTTCTTTCTTCCCGTAGTACTCTACAATTGACTGCTTATTGTGATTCGGATTGGGCCGCCTGTCCAATTACTAGGCGTTCCTTATCCAGTTATTTTGTTATGATTGGTGATTCTCCAGTTTCCTGGAAGACTAAGAAGCAACCTACTGTTTCTCAATCTTCTGCTGAAGCGGAGTATCGTGCTATGGCAGTTGCCTGCTGTGAGTTATTATGGCTTCGGTCCTTGCTGAAAGACTTAGGGGTTTCACACTCTTTTCCTATGAAATTGTTTTGTGACAATCAATCAGCTATTCACATAGCGGCCAACCCGGTTTTCCATGAACGTACTAAGCACATTGAAGTTGATTGTCATTTTGTTCGAGATCTTGTCCAAACTGGCGCTATTGTTACTCAACATATTCGTACGGTTGACCAACCCGCGGATTTGTTTACTAAAGCTCTCGGACGTAACCAGTTTCATTCCTTACTTGGCAAGTTGGGCATTTCTGATCCGCATGCTCCAACTTGAGGAGGAGTGTTACGGAATTAGTATTATAGTTGTTATGGAATTAGTGTTAATTAGTATTGGTATTGGAATTGGATTTGTATTCCTACCATAATTGTAGATATAATTGTATTCTGTTACCTTCTCCTAGCTGGGATAGGTATCATGTACTACTATATAATGTATGCTGAATTCATGAATAGAACACAGATTATTACCCTTGCTTCCTACATGTACTCATCCACAAGTCCGGAATTTTTTTTATACCAGAATAAGTGGGAATATTGGAAAAAATATAAATGTATTAATTTACCTCATCGTCAGATGCTACAAACAAATTCGCTAGTTCCAATCATAGCCTTAGTCGCTTTCTCATCCTCCTCCTGTTTTGATACTTTTTTGGCACCCTTATTTGCTCGCATTTTGGCAACGTCACTCGGAGTGGTCGAATGCATACCGTTTAAAGTTATCAGCCAGTCGATCATTGTTCCTAGTGCCCCACCAATTCTTTAAAGAAGTGGTTTGCGAATTGAAATCCCATTTTCCATGAATAATCAGCTCGCAAACTCTAACACAAGCAATGATCTCTTCTTGACGCCTCATTTGGCAAGTATATTGCAACAACACTTTTGTCACCATTACCTTCTCACCATCAATGTTATAAAGAAGAAATCAACTGAGTTACATACACGTTTTGCACACTGAGTTACTGTACATGTGTGCGATTTATTGTGCGAAACACACACTGAACATATATTCTTCTGAACATAACTTCTTCTTCCTATGATAACCGTTTTTTTTCATCATTCTGGCCACCGTTCATGGTGGCTCCATCGTCAAATCCAATGCCTGAAACTTCCAGTCTTACTAATAAAAGTTTCCTCCAAGCTCTCAATTCGAAACCTTCCCCGCTCTTGTCATCTCTACCCGATACGCCTAATTTGCATCCCATCACTGAGTTTAAGGGCAAGATTGCCTATATCCTCCCTCCGGAGGAAGGCGATCTTTTAGCCTTGCATTATCAAAATGCTCTGGTTGGAAAGTTTAACAGAGCGAAACCTCCAATGGAAACACTACAATCAACTTTCAAATCAATTGGTTTTAAGTCTAAATTCCAATTAGGATCTATTGACTACCGCCATGTTCTAATTCATTTTCAGGAAAGCGAGGATTACCAGAGATGCTGGATGAAGGGCCAATAGATGTTTCAAGGTGCGACCATGAAGGTTCAAAAGTGGTCTCCTGACTTCTCTCTAGTTGCTGAATCATCCATTGTTCCTGCCTGGGTAACAATTCACAAACTTCCTATTCACTTTTATAATACTTCGGCAATTATTGGTATTAGCAGCCAGATATGTAGATATCTCAAAATGGATGCTGCCACAAATGCTTTAACTAGACCCTCTGCCATCAAAGTATGTGTAGAGGTTGATCTATTATCTCAGCTCCCCTCTGTTATTGTGGTAGGAATTGGTAACAAAGTAGCAGAATACCCCATAGAATATGAGGAATTGCCTACATACTGTACCCACTGTAGGATTATTGGTCATAGTCAGGCAAATTGCAACTTTCTGCATCCAGAATTGAGGAAAAAGAATACTAATAAAGCTGAAGTCAATGAGCATAAGGAAAGAAAACACCCAGTACATGATGACACTCAAAAAGTTTTAGTACCTCCTCCAAAAGAAACAATAGATATAGAGGGATCCTCAACTCTATCTGTCTCACAAAAAGAAAAAGATTTTCAAACTCAAAAAATGACTACAAGTTTCCAACATGATAATAATCTCAACTCTTTCAGTGTTACTCATAAGAAAAGAAATGTTCCTTTCTATTCTTTGGATGACATTTCTAAACCAATAACCTCATTTTTCTGGAGAAAAAAGAACCAACAAGCTGACCTTTCTCCTATCAGGGAAGATTTGACTAAAAATAACACGGTCACAATATCAAATGCTTTCCAAACCTTAGATGATTTACATGAAGATGATTAGGAAGGTGAAGTAGTCGAGATTGTCCATGATTCTTTGGAATCACAGGAAGTTTTTGTGCAATCTACTTCTGATGATAAGACAACAACAATAGGAAGGCTGCCAACCCCAGAGAATATACAAGTAGGTCCCACAGAGCAAGTTGTCATCTCAGCAATCAAATCTCCAGTCAACACCGATGATTTCATTGATGGGGAACGGGTTAGTGAAAAATATTACATCAGAACAGAATATAAATGAAGAGCACAGCCCTCAGGTAAAGGTAAGCAATTTTGAACTGATTTCCACTTCAGATAACATGGAGAAAAGTGAGGGAAATGTAGGTAACAAAAGTAAGATTTCTGTTACGAAACTTAGGAAACTAAGATCTTCACAAAAAGCAACCCCTACTGTTTTTAAATGATAAAACACGCCATTATAGGGAACATACTAGTCTGGAATGTTAGAGGATATGGAACATCACTAGATAGACTAAAGGCCCAAACTTTTAAACATAAGATTGACATTTTATGTTTAATAGAACCTTGGCATGATAAACAGAATTTAAACACTTTGATGCATGAACTTGGATACAAAAATGCCATTCCTGCTCACAATGCTAAAATCTGGATATTATGGAACCATGTTTTCAGTATAATCAGTATAAGGGAATCAGATCAATTTTTACAAGTCAGAATTCTGATAACGCCACTTCTGTTAGCTGGAATTGTTTCTTCATATATGCTAGTGTAAACAAACAAATGAGGGAGGTATTATGGAATGATTTACAAACCCAACCCCTGAACCTTCAATATATATTGGGGATTTCAATACTGTTGCCTCTGTTACTGAATATAAAGGAAGGAAATCAACACCCCAAAAAAGCATGAAACAGTTTAATGAATTTATAAATAACATGGATCTACATGATATCCCTATAGTAGGTAATTCCTTTAATTGGAGTAATAATAGATATCGGGATAAATGTAAGGATTTAATGTTTCAAAGATTAGACAGGGGCATTGCTAATTTAGATTGGTTGGAATTCTTTCCTAACAGCTCCATACATGTGCTAAATAGAATGACTTCGGACCACTCCCCTTTATTTTTATCTGTTCAATCTGCTGAAGAACAAGTACCTAGGCCATTTAGATATCAAGAGATGTGGTCAAATAGACAAGATTTTCTAGCTTTAGTTGTATCAAACTGGAATTTGGTTTCTCCATTATGTGGGATGCATAGATTAGTTTTTAAACTAAAGAGGCTAAAGATTGAAATTAAAGAGTGGAACAAATCACACTTTGGTAATGTAAATCAAAATCTGTTACACTCTGAGACCATAGTTAATGATCTGGAAATTAGTTTTCAGCAAACACAAGATGAATCAGTCTTAGCTGAACTTATAAAGTCAAAAGCCATGCTTCTGAGATTTCAGAAAGAAAAAATATTTTTTTGAAGCAAAAGGCAAGGTTAAAATGGATTAAATATGGGGATGCAAACTCTAGTTACTTTCACCACTCTATTAGGGAAAGGAGAGCAAGATAAAAAATCAGTAAAATCAAGGATGGTGGAGGGAATTGGATAACAGAACCACAATTGATTAAAGAAGAAGGGGTGCATTTCTTTAAGGAATTACTTAATGAGGATGCCCCTCAAAAGATGGGTACTTATCTACAACATTTCCTTAAAGAAATTCCTACAGTGATCACTGACCAACAAAATCTCACCCTGTTGTAACCTTTTAATATCTAGGAACTTAAATTCGTGGTTTTTGATTTAAATAAATCTAGTGCTCCAGGTTCTGATGGATTCTCAGGTGAGTTTTACACCTCTTTCTGGGACACTATTAAAGATAACCTCTTAGATGCTGCAAATGACTTCCTAACTAATGGCAATATCCCAAAAGCCATCTCTAGAACTTGGCTTACCTTAATCCCCAAAAAACCAATTCCAATCACGTTTTCTGATTTCAAACCTATCAGCCTATCCAATTTTGCGAATAAAGTATTCTCTAAAATGATAATGGAAAGGATTAAACCTCTGATGCCATTACTGATATCCCCTGAGCAGAGTGCTTTTATTAAAGGAAGGGATATTTCTGATAATGTCATCCAAATGCAAGAGATGACCAGATTTCTGTCTAGAAAATCTAAGGCTTCAAACATGATAGTTAAATTAGATATGCAAAAAGCTTTTGATAGGGTGTCATGGTCATTCCTGAACTCAATTCTCCTCCAATTTGGTTTTCATGGTAAATTTGTTAGAAGCATCATGCATAATATTGCTTCAGCTCACTTCTCAGTTCTAATTAATGGAGTAACTTCAGGCTTCTTTGCATCTTCGAGGGGTATTAAACAAGGAGATCCACTTTCTCCTTTCTTGTACAATTTACTGTCTGAAGCTTTCTCCAGATATTTAAAGAAATTGTTTAGCATAGGGTATTTACAATATTTCAGTCTGCCAAAGACATGTTCCCCCATTTCACATCTGATGTATGCTGATGATACTGCTGTTTTTTTAATACAAATCCCACTACTCTGAAAAGGCTTAAAAATTTCCTGAAAGCATATGAGCAAACATCAGGTCAAAAGATTAATTTTGCAAAATCTGAATTTTTTGTTGGCCCAAACACCTCTGCAGCATTAGTTTAATCTGTGAGAAGGAGTCTAGGTATGGTGAAAGGTTATTTTCCTTTTAAGTATCTAGGAGTCCCTATTTTTTCAGGTTGTAATCTGCAGGTTCATTACCAACCTATTTTGGAAAGAATGGAGAAATCTATAAATAATTGGAAGAATAGATGGCTAACTACAGCAGGAAAGATTATACTGATTAATCATTGTCTTCTTTCAATTCCCACGCACATTTTTGCAGTTTTAAGTCCTCCAAAGATAGTTTTAAAAAAATGGAAAAAATTGCTTCTGGCCTATTTTGGGGGAGCTGGGACAACACAGAAAGAAAAAAGTGGAGATCCTGGAAAAAAATGAGCCTCCCTGTGGAGGAAAATGGAGTAGGCTTCAGAGATCTAAATGTTATAGTTGATGCTTTCTCTTGTAAACTATGGTGGAAACTGCAAAAAAATAATACTCAATGGTCTGCTCATTTATGGTCTCTTCTTGGCTCTTACAAAAAATCTCACACTTGGAACATAATTTGTAAAATCACTGCTAAGGAAAACAGCCATTCTAGAGTTATCTATGGTATTGGTGAATGTTCATTTTGGAATGCTAACTGGATAGGTGATGGAGCTTTGTGTTATGAATGGCCTCAAGAGATGGATATTCCCTTCGTGGATATCTCCCTAAGGTCATTCATAACCAACAAAGATACTATCCTTCCAAATTTGGAGTCTCATTTGGCTACCAATACTTTTCATATCATGCAGGAAGTAAATCTGGTTAACTCCCATGAAGATAAGCTTGTCTGGACACCAACCATGGATGGAAATTTCACAATTAGTTCTGCCTCCAGAATCTTCAGACAAAAGAGACCAACTATCAGACATTTCAACAAGGTTTGGTCCACTTTCATCCCTAAAAAGATGTCTATTCTTATGTGGAGAGCACTCAATGGAATCCTTCCATTTGATAATATTCTCTGTAGGTCTGGATTTTCTCTAGCTTCTAAATGCCCCCTATGCATGAACCATTCTGATTCTTTGGATCATTTCTTCAACTCCTGCCCTTCTTCCATTGTTATATGGCAAAGAGTTAATAACCTTTTACAACTTCAACAGTCAGTTTTTGGAAGTCTAAAAAGTAGAGTAGAACATTACCTATCCTTTAGGGCTGACTCTAAGATACAGTCAAATCTGATAATTGCTGCTCTATTAGTTACAATCTGGTTTGTTTGGACCAGTAGGAATAAAATCATTTTCGAAAATAAGCCTTTCTCCACAGATGCATGTTTTCAGGATATTAAAGACATGATATTCCTAATTTTCTCAGCTCATCAATTGAAAGGTAATCTAGATAAGCATAAGCATTGGATCCAAGCAAAAATCATTCCTAATATCCTTCAAAAAAAGAAAAAAATCTGTGATTGCGGTGAAATGGCATATACCACTAATGGGATACAAAATTAATACTGATGCTACATGGAAACCTGGTGGTCTATCCTCATCTGCAGTAATAGTTAGGAATTGGAAAGGGATTGTGGTTAAAATGAGAGTCAAAACTTTCCAATCTCCTTCGCCATTACATGCTAAACTTTTATCCATTCAAAGTGGCTATGAATTATACTCAGAACTGGCACTAAATTGCTGTGTTATAGAATCTGATTGTCTAACGGCTGTTAAGGGTATTCATAATCCATCGAGATGCCCATGGAGAGTTTTCTCCATTTGCAGTATTCTACATTTAAAACATCTGGTGCATCCAATCCAACATACTCCTAGGGAAGCCAATACTGCTGCTGATTTCTTGGCAACAATTGCATTGGAAAATAAACTAGGGGTGATTTACATATTCAGTCAGTTCCCCTATTTCTTAGGGGTCTTTTCCTCTTGGACAGGAATGGTTATCCTAGGCTTAGAATCGGAACTCCAATGGATATTAATATGAATTAGAATAAGTGTGTTTATGCTTATCAGTGTTAGTATAAGTGTGTTTATGCTTATGAGTATGCTTGTTGCTTAGGAGTGTGACTGATGCTTGGTTCTTATCAGTGTTAGTATAAGTGTTGTTGCTTATGAGTATAAGCAACAAGTTTGTGCTTGGTGAAGCTTCACTTATTAGAACTTCACTGGTTAATCATATAATTGCCTCCTTCACCATTAGAACAGAAACTGCTGCTATTTCTTATATGCTTGGCAGGTCTGATGCTGACCTGATGCTGATGATGCTTCTTCTACTTCATCCTCTGATGCTGCTGGGATTTTGCCCTGCTGGAGTTTATTGAAGTTCTTGTCGTATGATGACACCACTCCACACTGTGTGCTTGCCTTATAGCTGCTCCATTGTTTATATTGGTTCTAATCTTTCTCTCCATCTAGCTGGTATATCATTGACAAACAGGGGTTTCGATTTCTCGATTCGCCGACCTGTTCATGGTATATTAGCTACATGGAATACTAAGATAGTAGTCGTTTAGCATATTGATGATCATTAGTTTCTTTTAGCTTTGAATAGGTGGAAACATCGCTTTTGGAAGCAAGTGCTATATTGTTTAAAGAGCTTATTTTGGCTCTTGGATCATCAATTGGATGATCGTTCTGTAAAGAACAAAGACATTCCGAACCTAATTTGGCATATTTAAATTTGGCTTGGGGAACCTAATAAATTTCCCCCATCTTCGGATGGTTTAAATTAAAAAAATAAAATAAAGAAGAAATCAAACTCCTCACCATTTTGCAAGTTTGCGGGGGGAAAATGTTAACTTTGTGGAAGGGTAACTTTCGGTTGAAAATATGTTTTCATAGTATATGACAAAAATGTTTTCCATAAACTAATGTAAACACAAGAAAATAGGAACACCTCCTCACAATTTTCTCTGTTCCTTGGCTCATTCCCGAAGTTATGAGTATGGCGGGACCCGTAGATAGGTCAATCATGGCTCTCTCAATGGAGGCTTGAGTGTTCACCAGCTCTTTTGGGATACCTATAGCACCCTCAACTGCAATACCCTTCACTATATGGTCAAGATGGGAAACCATCGCTTGAACCACGGGCCGCCCATCGATGCCTTCTTTGTCATCTTTGGCTTGGAGGTGGAAGAGCTTCTACACTTGCTTCTGGTATTACTAGGTAGTTCTTGTGATATTTATGCCCCCACTTATGTCCTCATATAATGGTTGGGATAATCCTTCTTACTCGTCACAAAGATGACTATATATGTCATGGGCTCATGGCAAAACGAGAGCTCTCACCTTCAGCTCCTCATTCATCCTGAACTATTTTGAAAATAACAATTTTATACCAAAGGAAAAAATAAAATATACTCCCTCCGTCCCACTCTAAATTGCTTATTTATTTTTTCACGATATTCAATAAGCATGTTTGACCGTAAATATCTCTAATTACGTATAATAGTTTGAGTTCGTCTCTTGAAAGATGGTCTTTCCATAAGTCATGGAAAGACCAAGATTTAAAGTGTAAACTAGAATAAATTAAGATAAATTTTTTGAGTTGCATGAACCGGATTAAAAATTTTATTACTACTACATGTTGCATACTAAAGTTTTAATATTGCAACTAAGACCTTTTACCTTTTATTATTCTAATTGAACCCCGTCTTTCCATAAACCTATGGAAAGACCGTCTTTCCCAAGACTTTGCCTAATAATTTTGCATGAAAAATTAACATTTAGCAAAATAGATGTTAAGACAAATCTAACAATATCTTACATGATATATTTATTATTTATATATTAATTTATATTTAGGGTCAAAGTTTATAAAGTTTGACTCTCAAAAAGTAAATAAGAAATTTAGAGTTTTTTTTTAAAGAAACATCCTAGGGTGAGGGATAATATATATAAGGTTCCCCAAGCCTTTGTAAAGCCAAATACATTCAGAGTAATGGTTTATACACGAGGTTCATTAAGGCAACATAGTTGCCTCCAAAAGAATTCCTATCATCTAGTAATGAAAGTGAGATTTTTCGGATCTAGTGCATAGCAAAAAAGGTTAGGAATGGTAGTTGCGATTCCAAAAGAAAGAATCTCCACCCCATGTGTTAATTCTTTCCTTTGGTCAGGCAACTTCATTCTAGCACGTCAAGATTAAGTGCCTAAAACAAAACAAAAGCTTTACTGCCATGTTGCAAGGGGGCTCTAACATTGAGCATTCCATTCTGGGGTCGAAAGCAGCCTGAGAAGCTGTGATATGGAGATGGATTTCTGAAGGTGGAGAGATCAGGACCAGTAGAGGTTTTGAGATAGAGATTAGCACGAGTACCTGTAGAAAACCAAAAGACAAAACATCAGCAGTATCAATCCTAATTAAAATCATAACTATGTGCTCTTATGTAAGGTGTATGCTCCCTATCCCGTGTGATAAGTCCTCTAATGTGTGTAGGTATATTGGAACATTGACAGTACAATATCATGAATCAGCTCTAATCCCAGGGATTCCACATCTGTCTAGATAAAGAAGTCCTTTAAGGAAAGGGGGGGCTACCTGCAAGTCTAGATCACCAGAGAAGTCATTTGCTAAAGAAAATTTTGCAAGAAAATCAGCTGCATTGTTACCTTCTCTAGGGGTGTGTTGAATTAGGTATATATGCTGTTTCAAGTTCAAGGTGTTGCAGATGGAGAAGATCCTCCATGGGGAATTATTGGGGTTTTGAATACCCTGTACTGCAATTAAACAGTCTGATTCCACCACACATCTATTTAAAATCAGCTCTGAACAAATCTCATAGCCACATTGAACGGCTTTGATTCCACCACACTCTTTAGAGTGTGACGGAAGGAGTAGTTGATAGACGAAACAACCAATTTCAAAATGTGCAAAATCACAATATTCGGCGCCAACCCCTCAACCTCCTTTCTTGTATACTTTACATCCTTTTTATTTGTCTCCAAGAAGACCAAACAATGATCCAATTTAAAAATTTTATCGCTCACGACCTCCACAACCTCCTCCAGGGTAAATTATTTTGCAACTTATTCTTCTTCCTCCCCTTCCCTCTCAATTTGACTTTTTTCAATCGGTTCTCACCCTCACTGGTGTGATAAGTATGTGTGTTCTGATCTGCACCATCTTTTGCTGCTTTCCATATGGGATGAATCAACATTTTATGCATAAATTGCGTTAAGTTAGTGAGAAGTTTTAACTATCAACTTATGTTATATAGACACTGACAACAAGCTCCTCTAATCTCTTACATGTTTCAACCAACATCCACTTCTCTTCATCCATCCATTTTCAATTGTATACTGCATGCTCCTTCAATTGAGTTTTCCCTTTTTTGACATTCCAAATGTATCTGTTGGAAATTTTTGTGTGTCACTTGCCTTCGACAAGGTCTTATTCAACTTATTCGTTTGAACCCCATCAAGCTCTGTCTTGATATTGAAACTAATCTGCCAATTGGTAACACAAAAATTAGACCTTCATATTAGGAATAAATTATTAGCATAACAAATAGAAAAATGTGCTTTTATACCCCTAGTTCTTTAGAAACGTGCAAATATAGCCTCCAATTATTTTAAAAGTGCAAATATACCCCTGGTCTCAACTAAAATTTTTAGTCAAGTCGAAATAAAATAAAATGAAAGATTTTCCCCTTTTAATTACAGTACCGTACCTTGATATAATTTTGAAAAATGTGCTTTTAAACCCCTTAATTTTTATATGTGCTAATATAAACTCCAATTTTTTCGAAAGTGCAAATATACCCCTGGTTATTTCTGAACAGACCAGCACCACCCAACCGCTGCCCTGATGTTGTTGTAACTCAACCTCTCCAGCCTCCATGGGCACCGACAAAGTGCCTCCACTCATATCCATGCAGCTCAATTACTTGTTCACTCACTACCTCCTTACTATCAAGGCACTCCGCTGACTCACTCATCATCGTAATAATGATTGTATAGTTATCATTTCTCCAAACATATTGGTAATCTTCTAAAAAAAAGTTCATGAAAGAATTTGTTGTTCAGGACGAGTAGATATGGTTTGAATGCAAGAGCAACGCTTTGAATGATCGCCTTACACTGCTAATTCCTTTATGCCATAATTATAGCATATGTTATCATTATATTTTGCAATGTTATTCTATTGATTTTAGTACGCGTATGTGTATTTATGTTTTTGTTGTTTTCATTGAATATATAATTTTTGTTAGGGGACATTGTATATGATGCATTGTATCCATTGACCCACTCAGATGTGATTAGTTTGATTACATGTTTGCTTTGGAGGTTTAGCTGCAAGGTTGTGTTGTGCTTTTAGCTAATTTGTTTATTTGATGTTAATTTTTCCTTCAATGGATACTAGTTAGGAATGCAACGATTGAATACGATTATGATTCCTCGATATATCATGTTTATTTCCATTTTATCGTTTGTATGTTGCCCGTGCGGTATTTAGATTATGTACAAATTTTAGGTGCAATGATATTTGCGAGGAAGGAATCGAGTATGCCTACATAAATAAGGGTTGATGGTAGTCCTGGGGTGTAAAAGCAATTGCAACAAATGCTTCTATTTTCATCTTTAGAGATGATGACAATGATTAAGAAAGTGAATAAACATAGGTGTTTTGGCAGTAGATGTCACTGGGTTAGATGATTAGGTTGGTTAGTTGCACAATTATTCTGACATAGTAGATATGGAAAATATTTTTTGTCCAATGATATAAATAGTAGAGTATCATACTCTTTGTATAGATGTTCTTTTTTTTTATTAAGTAGAGCAAATAACTTCAGTGACCCCTTAACTATCATAATCGCCCCTTTTTGGCCCTCCAATTTTTTTCAACACTACTGGCCTCTCAACTTATAGATTTGTTGAGTCGTGACCCTTTTTTGAACACCTTTGGTCCCTTAACTATCTCAAAAACCAGCTCGTTTACTCATTGAGAGGCCAAAAGTGTTCGAAAAAATATTAGAGGGCTGAAGGTGGATGATCATGATAGTTAAGGGGTCACCGGAGTCATTTTCTCTATAAAATATTATATTTCTACAAACAATTCACATTTTGAAAAAATGTGTTGGTCCAACCCCCACTTTATAAAATAAGTGCAGATGTAACCCTATAATTCTTACTTATGTTCAAATGATGGGCCCCACTTCAAAAGTAAAAATCCAAAATTATATTAAAATAAAATTATGGGTATTTTGGTCATTTTCACTTTGGTCAGTGCCGGTCTGTGACAACAAGGGTACAAATTTTTGAGTCAATATCGCTCAAGAGGTATATTTGCACTTTTGAAAAATTGAGTTTTATATTTGCAATAATCAAAGAACTAGGGGGCATGAAAGCATTTTGCCCTAATAAATAATTTTAATAAGGCTTACTAACCAAAATTTCTTTCCAAACCTCCTTCTTCACGTCGCTGGGACTTCCTTCCAACACCTTTATGTTTCAAATTATATTCGGTGTCAAAAAGCATACTAAGCACAAGAACTATTCTAGATGGTTCAATTAAACTTAGAAAGAAGAGTCAGTAGGCTTCATGTCTCTCGCTAGTATCACAGATTCACAAGTCACCATCCTGGGGACATAACCAAGACTCCACCTCAAATTCGTCAAAGCCTTTCCCCAAAGGCTTGCATTCCTGCCCTTCTACACTTTGGTTCGGAGGGGAGTCGACTTCTACTCACTATCAGTGGTTTGAGCAAGAGTAGTAATCGGTTCATTCTCTTTGAAATTTAGCTGGAGAGAAACTAGTTGGATGGGTTGACAGGGCTCTGCAGTGGCCTCTTGGTCGGTGGAATATCCCTTTTCCACTGGTTCTCTTTTCTTCCACTTCCACTTCCTAGATTTAACGGCAATTTTTTGCCTCTTAGGTGGCATTTGCAAACAAACACGACCAATAAAACATAATAATCTTACTAAAATCTACACACAAATCATTTCAAACAACATTTTTATGACATATGTGGAGTCCAATTAAAAGGGATTATTTACAAATAAAAAACTATTGCAATAAATTTTTTTGATACAAATAAAAACTATGGCTATAACACACGTCATCTGGAAATAAAATTTGATACAAATCAAACCCTAATGATATTCAACACTATGGTCTTCTAGCATACATCCCACAACAAGCCTTCGCACACAATGCCCTTCAAACATACACCCTCCATATAAACCTTTAAAATAACGGCCCTCATACAAACATCCTGAAAACCACAATTCACACACAAAGGGCTTCAAAAATAAATACACCAAAGCATGAAGTCACAACATACATTCAATAAACATGAAATTAATAAAACTAAAATAAAACTATTCTTCTAATAATAACTGAAAAATAGTTATATTTCAAATTGAAGATTAGCAATATAATTCTAACTATAAAATGAAATTAAATATTCTTTTTCAAAGAATAGAATTGCAATATAATTAAGGAATCAAATCCCCGTTAGACTTAGAAATTACCAAATAATATAATTCATCCCCCAAAAGTCAATGGGCTAAATCCAAGTGAAATTAGGAAAATTCATGGACATCGTCTACCAAGGCCGGATCAGCCCAAGCCTTCCACACTTTCCACATGAAGGCCATGTCCAGTTGGGCTTATTTGGTGCTAAATTTAATTTATTGTTGTTGAATTTAGTTTATTGGTGTTGAGTTTAGTTTATTGGTGTTGAATTTAATTTATTGGTGTTGAATTGAGTTTAATTATTTGTGCTAAATTGAATTTATTGGTGGTTTATTTTCTTAAAAAATAAAAATAATGACTCCCAAAATGATGTTGTACTCATAACATATTTTACTTTTAGACTTATTGCTCAACCAGTGACTGTCGAGAATCCAACTAAATATTTATTTATTAATTTTTTCTTTCAGTACTGAGTTTATTGGTGCTAAATTTAGTTTAGGGATAAATTCATTTATAACCCTAATTTTTGGATGAAAGTGTCAATATAATCCTACAATATCAGAAAGTGCTAATCTAACCCTAACTTTAAAAAAATGAGAGGGTCTTCTGACAGGCGGCCTGTGCATAAGCTTATGGATAGGCCAGGGACCAATTTGCAATTAACATAAATTAAAATATATTGGGGAAACAAATCGAGTCATTGTGCGAATTGCGCCAGCATCGACCACTAGCAATACGATGTGCCCTTCGACAGAGACAATGTGAAAGAATCCCTGTGCGGCGGCAGTGGAGGAGAGGACTCTATTGACAACGTCTAGTTGGTGACGTTTGACGAGAGCAACGTGATTGGGGGTCTGGACGGGATTGAAGTGTCGGTTCCGCACGATTCCATCTACGGTGGCATTTATCCCGAGGGAGGATTGACGCCTCACGGCGGCGATGTGTCTAACCAACTTACTCTCTCGTTTTGACACTATTACTGCTGACAAGGTGAGAACTTGACACTCTTTTGTATTAAGTAGGTCTTTTTTGCATCTATTCTTTGTCTGTAAAAATTAAGCCTTTGTGAGTTTTAGTTCAATTTAGCTGTTATTGGACGGTAATTAGGCGTAGTTGTAGTGGACAATAATTCAAGGATGTTCATTTGTTACTATGTGAAAGTTTGAATTCTGGTTCCCGCAAGTGCTGTGAATTTTCAATTGATGGATTTGTTTTGTTACAATGCTCATTTGGGATAATCCAAGATACTATGAGCATACTACCCCCGGTTATTATGTGCGGAAGCCTACCCTCTTCATTAACGTTTAGTTTCATTCTTTTGTGTGATAGATTGCGAAAGATCTTGAGCTAGTTGACTTGGATGTGTTATTCTCTACCATTGTAGGTCTAAGAAGTGATGTTACTTTTAGGTGGATGTGAATATACGCCAGGGCCTAATAGTGTTGAAATGCCATATCAGAATGGGAGGTATGATTTAGTTTCCTGGGATACTTGACATGTTCTTACTTCTTTGGCACATCACATGAGTATATGAATTCTTTTTGTAGGGTTTCCCAGACTACATGGAAGATGCAATGGAACCCAATGACTGATTGTAGAGAGGTTTAGGGGTTTGGGGGAGCAGAGGTTATGGCACGGTCAATGTTTTTCTAATTTAACTTCTTTATATATGTAAGTTATCAAATACTCACAACTACAAGAAGTTTGAGGCTTTCTTATTTGTGTAATGATGCATATTTTTTGGGATTGAAATGTAGAAATGGCAATCTTGAGTGAAGGGATGTCATTAATAAATGGAGATTTTCTTACAAGAACAAAGTAAAATACTTATGATTTGTTGTATCTTTCTTTTCGTAAGATATGTTGCTATGAATAGTTCCATTGAAGAGGGTTGGTTCTTGGCTCACTAATCCAATATGCTTTCTAAGCCATTTTAGCTTATACTTCTGAATATTAATGTTATTAATAAATATGCATCCTGAGTCGACATTATAGAACCTTTCTACTAAGTGAATCAGAATAACATGTTTACCCGTGTTGTCTGAATTTGACGAGCTCTACATTTTTGTGTCCTCCTTTGGGCACTCTTTCTACTAGTGGCTCATCTATGTAGATGACATTTTTGTGCCATTCTAACTTGATAACTTTCATGCCTATCTTTGTTTTCCTATTTCATTCCTTATTGCAGATTTTCCTTTTAGGAACCTTGTGCATTATATACCTTAGGATGTTTGTATGTTTACTCCTCAGTAGTTTCTTTCAATAAGGAATGCAATAACGTGCAATCTTGAATATGAATTAGAGACTACCCATTGGCATGATAGGTGTTATGTGTACTCCTTGGATGCATGTAAATGACCGTCTTAGAGATGTTAAGGGAAATCGGCCAAAGCATGAGCTGTTATGATAAATACGTAATAGATTATCTTGTTACTTTTCATTGTTTGTAACTTTTTTCTCGTCTACCTTCTAAATGATAGCATCTATTTTCATGCTTTTTGGTGCTCTAGTTTTAGTGTTGAACTTGACTGCTTTTGTTATTCTTTTTTGTAGATGGGTATAATCAGTACTCTTATGGGCTGGTCAATGTACCTGAGATGAGAGGAAGAATCACTAATAGTTACGACCATGTGACACTGCTAGACGATGAGGTTGTGGTCATTTAGCTACTCTTGATTTACCTAACTTGCCAGCATTAAACCGTGTCCTAGTTCCTGAATTAGGTGGTTAACTCTAGCATAGTCAATACATTTGTATTTTTAAGAATTTGCACTATGTAAAGAGTTCTAACAAGATTTCATATGGTTACACAATTTTCTGTTATGCATCTTTGTGAGCCAAAAGTGTCTTTCACTCAACACATTGCATTGAAATAATGAGTTTGTAGTAGTCCTTGCATTAAAAAAAATAAATGGTGCTGAAAATTTTCGTATATACTATGCACCTGCACCTGTTACCTTACGAAATGTATCATTTGTATTAAAACATGCACTTGTTTTAAAAGCTCTAAATATAATTATGAAACTTTTCCAGGAGATCGTGTATAAGTTAAGTTATGAATCGTTTATGTTTTGTTAAAACATACATATATTAGTCTAAAACTATACACTGAATACAAAGTACAACTAACAAGTACACTAAATACTAACAAATGAAATATATAACTGAACAAATGTAATTCCTAATTCAAAATGAACAATCAACAACAAATGAAAATAAAAGGTCATAAACAATTAACTAGTACCAACTGAATACTAACGAATTCAACATTTAACTCAACAAAACGCAGTTCCTAATTCAAAATGAACGATCAACAACAACTGAAAATAAAAGGTCATATACAACTAACTAGTACCAACTAAATACAAACGAATTCAACATTTAACTAAACAAACGCAATTCCTAATTCAAAATGAACGATCAACAACAAATGAAAAAAAAAATTCATATACAACTAACTAGTACATAAATAATACTAATGAATGCAACATTTAAGTAAAAGAATGCAGTTTCAAATTCGAATTGAACGATACACAGTACAACTAACAAGTACACACTGAATACTAAAAAATGCAATATATAAATGAACAAATGATGTTCCTAATTCAAAATGAACAATCAACAGCAAATGAAAATAAAAAGTCATATACAACTAACAAGTGCTAGTACATACATAATACTAACGAATGCAACATTTAAGTAAACGAATGCAGTTTCTAATTCGAATTGAACGATACACAGTACAACTAACAAGTACACACTGAATACTAACAAATGCAATATATAAGTGAACAAATGCAGTTCCTAATTCAAAATGAACAATTAACAACAAATGAAAATCAAAAGTCATATACAACTAACTAGTACATACATAATACTAACAAATGCAAGATTTAAGTAAAAGAATGCAATTTTTAATTCGAAATGAACAATCAACTGATGAAAATAAAAAATTATATACAACTAATTATGCATACTGAGCACTAACGAATGCAACAAATAATTAAACTGATGCATATCATAACATCAACCTCACACAAATACAAAGTTTTACTTATACATCATTTAAATTAACATATACATAATTTCACTAAACAAATACAATTTATAATCAAATTGATGCTTCTAAAGTTTGTCTGTCGAATACTTCACCATCCTACACTGCATTGCTACTCGAAGATATCCACTTCCACCAAAAGAGCGGTAATGGTACAGTTGGTACTAATGGTAATGGTACTGGTAATGGTAACAACAACAACGTTACTGGTGTTAACTTCCCTCCTTGCCTCTCAAAAGCCAACTCCATTCTCGAGGCAGTTACAGACTTCAACTCAATTCTTTGTTTCACGTCAGCGTGTTCGAGATCTCATAAACTCTTCAAACCCGTCCCAAACCTCAAGCGCAACAGCTCTATCCTAGTGTCGTTTATTCTTGCTAATCTGTATCAAAATGAAATAACAACCATATTATACTAGATCAAAGAATTCGACTAAAACAAAACAGTAATGAGGGTTTCAAATGATGCACAAATTTAGGGAAATGAATCACAACACACTCAAATCAATAAACCTCATCTTCACATTTCTGATGCTAAATATTCATAGAAACACGCTCTTTACGTGGAGCAGAGTGTGTAGGTAGCATTATTCATTGGTGCAATTTTAACAGCCAGTCTCTAGCTAAAGATAAAGGACTCGGGCAAAATATTTAAGATGGCGCCAAGGAAGTGAATTAAGACTAGTATTTCCCAACAGTTCAGTCCATCTGAGCAAGAAGAATTAGACATAGACCCAAGGAAGCAATCATTTCAGAACATTCCCATTTCTGAAGATGGACATGACAAGAATACTTTCTAAAACTGCAGCAACTTTTGAAAACCTTACTGAAACAAGTTTCCTGAATTTTAAGCTGAAGTAAAAGACTAGAAGTACATAAACGTAAGCATTTTCTTGTGTTAACAAAACAATATGCATATGCATATTAAGGCACAAATCATCAAACGTACAGAAATACATGACATGTATTTACATGAAAAGTACACAACTAGAAACCAGTAGGTGCTGAAAAGTTAGCATCATTTAATCACCACTTCTATATTGTTGGTGATGTAACATAAAACAAACTACCATCCAAAAAACACACTGCAATTTGGACTATAAAGTCTGAGACGATCAAAGCACCTTGCGTGTTGCAACGGGCGTGAGATTTTAAGCTGATCTATTCCTGACCAAAGACTTCATTCCTATTGTTGATCAAATCAAGCACAGTTTCCACAACAATGCACACTAATAAAGTCGTAAACAAAACCTTAATTAAATACCAAAATGTGATGAAACTATTTCAACCAACAATCCCATTATAATAAGAAACAAAACTTGATAGCAAAGTAGCGTTTCAATTACTTCAAATTAAGTGGTCCTCTTACTTGATAAACACCATAAGTGGAGTTAAGAAAGCTTCTTACTGATGATCCTGCTCCCTTCATTCTGAATCGCTGGGAGGAGAACCGACTTAATCGCCGCCTGCGTGGCGGCAAAGAGCCGCAGCCAGATGTACGATTCATCGCTCATGAACTGCTTACAATGAAGAATAGCAGAAAGCTCCTATGGGTCCTCCGCCGGTGAGGATGACAGAAATTGCGCGAGCGAGTTTGGATCGGTCTGCTTGATGATATTAAACAGCGCCTCTGCCTGAGATCGCTGCTCGTTGGATAGGCCCATTGATTGTGTTGGATAGTGCTGAAAGTAGAATTTTTGTTCAAATCCGGCCCACAAATTTCTTTAACTTTCTTTAATTTGCAAATTGGTCCCTGGCCTATCCAAAAGCTTATAGACAGACCACCTTTCCTGAGACTTACCCTAAAATATTTCTGCATGTACAGTTAAACTCCCTAATTTCAGCATTGACCCATGACATTCTAACAATGACAAAAAGTGGAATGATGAAAATACCCTTGATTAAGAAGCTGAAAAATTAATACTCATAATACCCTTGTAATGCTCAACCACCCCACCACCAAATTCCGCCCAGCTACCCCACATCCTCGCCACCCACCACCACATTTCACTCAACCACCCCCATATCCTCTCCACCTCTCTTTCAACAACCAAATTCCTCCACATGGTGAAGCTCCAGCAATTTGATATGCTCGATTATCATAATCATAACATTAATTGTTTACGAAGCACCACCTTTACCACCTGCAGATTAATGGATGGGCGAGCTCTCTACCACTACCACATGATCCTCCAGCAATCTCTCCACCACCACTACCTACAGATCAGTGGATGGGCGACAGATATTTCCACTGAGCGTGACAACCTCATCAAGCCCTCCACCACGATCTTCTCTGACTGTGTTGGCCTCGTCAAGTCCTCCATTATGCTCCTCTCTGACGGTGTTGGCCTCGTCAACCCTCCACTGCGCTCCACTCCAATGGCGACGGCCTCGTAGAGCCCTCCACTGCACTCTTCTCCGATGGAGACAGTGTCGTCGAGACCTCCACCATGCTCCTCTTCGATGGTGATGGTGTCACCGAGCCCTTCACCACACTTCTCTCTGATAGCGATGGCATTGGCATTGTCGAGCCTTCCACCGTGCTTTTCTTCGACGGTAATGGCATTGTCGAGCTCTCTACCACGCTCCTCTCTGATGGTGTCGGAAAGGCTAATCAGCTCACCCGCTAGCAAACCCTACCCGCGATGCCACTTGTCATCTCTCAGTCCCACACCACCCCGCCACCAGCTCAGCCTCATTGCCCAGAATGGAGAAGAAAAATGGAAGCGAAGAAAAGAAAGGGGGAAGCAGTGGAATCAGAGGAGAAATGGGGAATTGGAGGAGAAATGGGGAATCAGAGAAAAGAAAGGGGGAACAAGGTAGGAGGAAGAAAGAAAGGTGGAATTATTTTTAATAAGGGAAAAATTGTCTTTTCCACAAAATTCGTCCATTAGAACGTTGACAAAAAAGTCAGCGGAGTCAAAGGTTAGATTTACACTTTCTGATATTGCAGGGTTATATTTGCACTTTCAGCCAAAAGATAGGGTTATTTTAGCTCTTAACTCTTTAATTTATTAGTGTTGTGAATTTAATTTATTGGTACTGTATTTAGATTATTGGTGCTGAAAAGTGTTGAAATTAAACCCAAAGGGATGGGGCTTCTTTAATTCCTTTTTACTTGTCCAATGCCGGGTCTTCTTCAAGTCTTCAAAATGGCGTAATTTTTGTAAAATCCTTGAAAAATGTCCAAAATTTTGTAGAATCGCCGGATTACAAAAATATGCCATGATGTGTGCATATATGCACTCTAAAGTTTGTTAATAAAATTTGTCAAACTTTTAATATATGAAAATAAGATATTACATTACATCGTCAAATTTCAGGGAAAGTTTTGTGAAAGACCATCTTTCCATAGGCTTATGGAAAGACGGATTTAATTAGAATAATAAAAGGTAAAAGGTCTTAGTTGCAATATTAAAAATTTACTATGCAACGTGCAGTAGTTATAAATTTTATAACCTCATTCATGCAATCCAAAAATTTTATCTTTATTTGTTCTAATTTACACTTTAAACATTGGTCTTTCCACGACTTATGGAAAGACCGTCTTTCAAGAGATAGACTCCAAATTTTAAATCTTAAACACATAATTTTAGTAAAATATATTTTTTGGAGTAACATTACAATATTATGCTAAAAATCAAATACTATAGTTATAACATCACATCCGCATCTAAAACTCGTGGAGTGAATAGGAATAGAGAGAAAACCTTACCCACGCGATTTTATGAATTTGGTAGATTTTAATAACTCGAAATCATTAATTTTTAATTTATTGTGCTTGATACCATGAAAAAAAGTATTTATACCCAAACTCATCTTATGATGCAGCGACATCTTAGGGTTAGGGTTTGGCGGCGTTTTCGGTTTATTTCCTTTTTTTTTTAATGAAAGCACCCGAGGGTGGGGGTTGGTATATTGGTACCCCAGGCCAATAAGAGCAAGCCATAGAACAATGACAATAGTTTTTACAAAAGGCAACATCATTGCCTCCAAAAGAGATGTTAACTACAAAGGATCTAGTCTATATACAATCGGTGGGAATTCCTGAAATAGATAGTTGCGATTCCAAAGTAAACGAATCTCCACACCCCGTGTTAATTCGTACTTTGGCCAGGCAACTACCAATCGGCAATCTGTTAGTAAATTAACATGCTAGAGCTAGTTGCTAGTGAACCATGAATGGTTGTATTCAGGGAAGATACCCAAAAACCTTCCACTCTACGTCGTTGCCTTATGAGTGAAATTTGAGAGAAAGAAGCTGGAATGTGCAAAACAACGGCAGTAACAGAACCGAGGTTGTACCCGTAGTATCAAATCCAAAGAGGCAGCAGTATCAGAAACAAGGAAGTCACATTAGTTCAGAAGCGTACAGAACCAAGGTTGTACCTGCATGTATAAAATATAACATCAGCAGTATCAACCCCTATCATAGCCATTTTTATACCTTCTTATATGAGGAGTTTGCTTCTTATCTAAAGCTATAAGGCCTTTTATATGTACTGGCACATTAGAGAGGTTAAATGCCTGATTATGGGAAGAATGGTGTTTGGCAATCACATTTGCCACTGAGTTACATTCCCTGTAAGCATGTTTAAGCACAGCTCCACGTAGTAGGCCATTAACTTTATAAGCAGAATTGAAAAGTTGCCAGTTAGCAGAGTATGGATCATTAATCATGTTAACAGCTAATAAAGAATCAAATTCAATAGTGAATGAATCATCTAACTGTTGGAAATTTTGGCAAGCAAAATGTATGGCAAGTATTTCAGCATGAAGAGAAGATTCTGCAGAGATAGTAGCCGAGTTAATCAAGAGTGGAGTGCCAGAGATATCCCTAGCAATTACCCCAACTGCAGCCGTGTGAGAAAACCAAGAAGCATCAGTGTTAATTTTAATAGAGTACAATCTAGGCCTTTCCCAACAAACAGTCCGTATGATTGGCTTAGGAGGTGTCCTAGGGTGGGGGATTAGATGCTTAAAGGAGTGAGGAAGTGCAGTAGGAGAGCTCAGATGTGTAGGATTGGAGTATAGAGATAGTTTGATGAGATCTAGTACTTTCTTATAGATAAGTTCAGTAGAAAATGGAATCTGATCAAAGAGGTATCTATTTCGAGCTTTCCAAAGACACCAACAGATGAGGGAGGGAAGTATGTTACATATCAGTTGATGACCTTTAGGGAGGTCAAAACAGTTCTAGAAAATGTAAAATCTCTGAGAAATGGAATGATGCTCAGTATGTTAAAATGAACCAGCGGTGCCATATTATTCCATATAGATTGAGCCATTGTACAAGATATAAAGAAATGTTCAATTGAATCCGAATGACAGCATACTGGACATTTCGAAGCTAAACTATATCCACAACTAATGAGCACATCATCAAAAGGGAGAAAAGACTGTAGCATTTTCCATGTAAAAATAGAAATCTTTTTCTGGAGTGATGTGTTCCACAATAGCTTATAGGCTGGGAAATTACCTGATGAGCTTGTGAGAACCCGATATGCTGACTTGAATGAAAAGGTGCCAGATGCATCCGGTTTCCATATAATCCTGTCTTCTCTTTCCTCCACAACTTCTGCATTTTGCAAAAATAACAAAGTATCATTTTCCAGGAAAGGAGAAATCTGAGCTAATATAACATGCTTATCCCTGATAAAATCTTATATAGAGCAGTGTTGTAAGGCATCAGATATATGACTAGGAATATAGTTAATCAGTGGGCCACTCGGGCACCATTTGGCAGTCCAAAAGTTACAGCTACCTTTACCATGGATAATGAGAGAGTTAATTTCTACAATATTATTAACAGAACAAATTCTTCTCCATGTGACTGATTTCCTATGAGATTGGGGCAGAGACCACATCAATTTTGCCCATAAGGCGAGACCTAGCTGACTTTTCCACCACAACTTAAGGGAACATGTCTCTAATATAGCTCGGATGGATCTAAACCCCAACCCATTCTGTGAAATTGGTTTAGCTAGATCAGTCTATTTTTTCCATATTCTGTTTCTTTTCCCTTCTGACTCACCCCAAAAGAATCTTGACAATTTTTTCTCAAAAGTTTTGATTATATATTTTGGGGGTTTAGTTACAGACCATAAATGATGTGGTATTGAGTACAAGCATCTTTGGATTAGGATTAATTTACCCCCTGTACTAAGCCAATTATTTTTCCAGTTTTGCAATTTCTTATCCAGCTTTTCCATCAGAGGTTGGTAGTACCTATTTAATGTTCTACCCTTGAAAATAGGACAGCCTAGGTACTGGAAAGGGAAGGATCCCTATTTCATTTTTAGAATCATCTTCATCTGATTTAATTTGATAGTTGACACCCTTTTACTAATGTAGAAATCAGATTTATGGAAATTAAACTTTTGACCCGAGGTGAATTCAAATGTGTCTAGGAAAGCCTTAATCCTAATGAGGTTAGTTTTGGACGCTTGCATAAGTATAATAGTATCATCCGCATACATAAGGTGAGAAGCTGCTGGGATTATAGATGGCAACTGAAAATATGAGAGTTTATTATTATGGAAAATAAAAGATAAACTCCTAGAAAAAGCTTCTGAAAAAATGTTAAAGAGAAAAGGAGAGAGGGGATCGCCTTGTTTAATTCCTCTGGTGGCCTTGAAAAAGCCCACAGGATTGCCATTGATAAGAATTGAAAAATAAGCTTGAGAAAGATTTGACATAATAGCATTTAAAAATTGACCTTCAAAACCAAACCTCATGAGAACGTTCTTGAGAAAATCCCAATTAACTCTATCAAATTATTTTTGTAAATCTAACTTAAGAATACAGTTAGGAACTCTAGCCTTTTTGTCAAGAAATCTAACCATTTCCTGTGGATAAAGAATATTATCTGAAATATCCCTATTTTTCATGAAGGCCGATTGATTTGGGGAGATTAATTTATCCATGTAGGGTCTTAATCTTTCCGTTAAAACTTTGGAGAAGATCTTATTTAGGACATTAGATAAACTAATTGGCCTAAAATAATCAAATGAGCATGGAGTAGTTTTTTTTGGTATTAAGGTTATCCAGGTGCTGGAAATTCCCCTAGGCAAGGTAGAACCATTAATAAAGTCATTAACTGCCTCAACTAGATCATATTTTATAATGGGCCAGCACTTTGAATAAAATTTACTGGAAAAACCATCTGGTCCCGGACTACTATTTTTGCTTATTCCTTTAATTACTGCCTCAACCTCAGATTCTGAGGCTGGTTTAGATAAGCCTAGGTTATCATGAGCAGAGATGATGTTTGGTATTTGGCTCAGAAAATGTGGATAATAGGTATCATTAGGCATTTGGTTAGGTTCAGTTAACAGGTCAGAGTAATAGGAGATGGCCTCCTTTTGAATATCTGATTGTGAACTCAGCCATTGACCATCTCTATTCTTAATTTTTGATATTTGTAACCTACAGTTTTTCTCTTGTACCACCTTATGGAAGAATTGTGTGTTATTATCACCTAACCTATGCCATTTCAATTTAGCCTTATGTTTCCAGAACTTTTCCTTTTCTTTTTGAGCTCTCAGAAGTAATGTTTTTTTCTCATTTAGTTTAATAAGTTCAGCATCCGAAGGATTCAAATCAAAAACTAATTCCTGGATTCTAAGGGATTCTTCAGCATTAATAACATTAGTGTCAGTATTCCCAAAGCATTCTTTATTCCAAATTTTTATCTCCTTTTTTAACCTGAGCAGTTTAAGAAAAAAGCCAAGTAAACCAGTCTCAGCCAAATGTTTTTCCCAATTTTTCTTAATTAGGGTGATGAAGTCAGGCCGGTTGAACCATACATTTAGGAATCTAAATGGCCTAGGGTTAATAATAGACAGATTAGAAATATGGAGGAGAAGAGGAGAATGATCAGAAGTTTGCCTATTCAAGATTTGGATAGAGGAAGAAGGATATTTATAGTTCCAAGAGATGGTGCTAAGTCCTCTATCTACCCTTTTTTAGGTCGGGTCTCTAAGTCTTGAGTTACACCAGGTGAAAAGGTTACCAACAATGTTGATTTCCTGGACACCAGAGGTATTTATCCATGTATTAAAATCTCTAATGCTACCTAGGGAGGGGGAGCTAGGGCCTTTATATTCTATGAGGGAGGTGATAGTATTGAAATCTCCTATAAAGATAGTGTCACCAGGGGTAATGGCTGACAAGTCATTCCATAGAGCCTTTCTACCTTCCCTATTCCTTAGTGCGTATATGAAAACTGCATCCATATGCAAATTAAGGGATTTGTGAGATATATGCACATGCAGGAACTGCTCATGAAAGGAGAGAAGGGTAACTGTCACCAAATTAGTCCACATGAGCCAAATTTTACCATTATACAAAGGCATACCATTGGAGAAGTTGAGTTTATCCATATAAGATTGAAGTTTAGAGTTTTTGTGCATTGGTTCAATTATGCACAACAAATGGATTTTTTTAAGCCTGACTAGATTTATTAGTCTCAGCATTGATGATTCCATGCCCCTAATGTTCCACACTAAAAAATTAACTGAGAGAGAACCTATCATTGCTCACTAGACTTATGACTTTTGGTAGATGACCTAAGCATCATTTTATTAATTTGACTGAAGTAATTAGTTTTTTTACCTTTGGCCTTACCTTGCAGAAGATTCTGACCCTGAGTAGGGGATGAGGCCGTACTAGCCTGGTGGTTTGAAATTGCCTGCTGATCAGGATCATGATCTTCTGGTTCGTCCTGTAAAACAGAAAACCTGTTTTCCATTCTACCTTGTAGGGAAAGGGTTACATTGTTATGTCTTTTCAGGCATGAGGGAAGTGTCCCAACCTGGATATCATCAGTGGCATATGCTATTGGGGTAAACTTTTGTAGAGCTGAATCATTTAGCAGCTTAGAAATAGAGTTATCTATAGTATCTTGAGTTTTAGGACTAGGATGAATATCAGGTGGATCAATCCTACCAATTCCCGGGACACTAGTAATCCTAGGGGAAGAGCTGTAGTGAAAGTTAGGGGTGGGGGTTGATATACCCCTAAGAATAGATACCATTTCATTCTCAGGTGTAAGTGAGTCAATCTGCTCAGTTAGGGAAATCAAAGGGGGTATATCAATCTTCTTCCCAGTAGCCTGCCACTGAGGCTAGCTAAGAATTATATTGTTATCAGCTGGTCTAGCATTAAGGTTGGGGGGGGGGGAAGGCTCTACATTGAGTTTTAGAGTGACCTAGTTTGGCACAATTATCACAATATATGGGAATATCCTCATATTCGACTTGGTATTTCCTGTTATTAGTTACTGAGCCCAGACGAATATGGTTACACAGAGGCTTTTGGACATCAATCTCTACACATAGTTTAATAGCTGAAGGTCTTGTGAGCATGTCAGTAGCTAGGTCATTTTTAATAAAACAACCTATACTATTTCCAATAGACTCAATTGAGGCTGAGTTGTAATAATATAAAGGCACTTCCCTGATTGTACACCAAACCGGGACAATAGGTGATTCTTTGTGCGTTGAAAACTCTAGAGTCCATTTAAGCATCTTGAGGAGGGTTCCGTTGAAGTTCCAAACTCCTTTCATCCAGCATCTTTGGTAGTCGTTGAGTAGCTCAAACCTGATAAGCACATGTCTATAATCCAAAGAACCTAGTTGGTATTTACCTATGAATCCCACGGCTTTGAAGAATTGCTCCAGTTGGTCCATTGAACATCTTCCCTTAGTGAATTTTCCAACAAGGGCATTTGCATAATGCGATGATAGCTTAGATATTTGTTCATTTGAGTACAAACAGGCCGCGTCACCCAGGTGTGATTTGGGGATGAGTTCAGGATTGCTCGGCAATAGCTTTGATAACGGTGGGGATTTATTTTGTAGGGCAGCTGCGAAGGATACAGGGGAAGGGGGTTGAATAGCCTTGTTAGTTTCCTGGACGGCCGGAATTGGAGGAGCCATCATCGTTGAGAACCCTTAACGGCTGAAAATAGCCGTTACCGGCGAAAACTAGCCGAAACCGACGACTATGGCAGAGAATGATCAGAAGAGGAAGAAAGGGGATTAAGAGAGAGGTGGAATCGCACACAGTTTCGCACACAAAATCGCACACAGTTTCGCACACAAAATCGCACACAGAAACAGTAGAAAGTAGTTTAAGTTTATTTCCTTATTTTTAGTTACCTTATTCTAGTTGATTTTCATAGGTCTATTTTGGTTAGGTTAGGATTACTCTTCCTATTTCGAGTGTGATTAGGATTGAGAGTTCTATTTATAGTTCTATTCTTTAGTTTTGAACGACAAATTTGATAAATAAGAAAACTGAGATATTCTTCTCTTCCATTGAGTCAGTTTTATTTAATTCATCGCATCAAGAACCAGATCTCTAGAGATTTGTTTGAAACCTAGATCATGCTGAAGCATTGATCGACACTATGTCAACTTATAACCCTAAATTTTTTATATTTCTATTTGGAACATCATCCCTATGTAAATACTTTTAAAAATTCTACTTGATCTAGATCTCATTATTGACGATATTAAACAAAATTTTATTTAATGGTAAAAGGATCACATGCATATTATAAAGACTTTCATTAATTTAATCATTTATATAAATGAGCTTGTTTCCCTGTCATAAAGATTCATTTTACTCTTATTTTTTCATTTATAATTCAAAATGTGAATTTGATACAAATTATCTTGCACGCATCACACCATATTCATGATATTGCAACTAGAAATTAAGTTTAGAATATATAAAATATTTTTTTGTTGCATGTAATCATACTTGAAATATGAAAGCAGTTGATTTTTCGTTCATATGTATGTAAGATGAACATATCTTGACTCCAGGTTGTTGCCTGGATCTTAATGGTTCTATAATTCTATGGGCTAAAAGTAAAAGCGTGTTCCAAAACATTATTCTGTGTATCTGAATTCACACATGCAATTGCAAAAACATTTTAGGACCAACCACAAATTGGCGCCACCAAGATTTGACACATATAGTCTTACAGAAAATTTTTTTTTTTTAAGCATAACCATCCGAGGATGGGGGGAAATATATCAGGCTCCCCAAATCTATGTAAATGAGACCAAAATTAGCGTCGTGAGTTTGTTCCTTACAAAAGGTCATCCGATTGATGATCCAAGAGCCCGAAGAGCACTTGAAGTAATTAAAATTGCTTGCAAAAGCAGTGAAAACCCCTATACAAGGATAAGGTAAACTATGTGTCAGATTGGGTCAATCTTAAAATCCTAAGTACTGGGATATCACGAACGGGTCGGGGAGTCGAGAATCGAAACCCCAGTTTGTCAATGATATTCAGGCCTAAGGAGATAAGATGAAACAACCATTTGTGAGGCAAGTATGTATCCGGACTTGTCCTTAAGAAGAAATGAGTAGAAGATCTTCTCAGCTTCCCATAACTTGCAGCATCATCTTCATCAAAATGTCAGCAGTATCAAAATGTCAGCATCAATACATGTTGTCCACTCCGGTGTAATCCTTAGGTACCTGAGAATCATGAGGAAAGAAAACAGCAGAAACTATACTAATGGGGAAAGGCAAGGGGAGTACAGCAGCTCAAAAGATAAGAAACATGATAGATGTATGTTTAAAATTAGACAGATAATCCTGAATCAAAGTGTTAGCCATGACAGCATATGAGTGTCTTAATTTGTTCCTACTCTAATCCCTGGGAATCCAGAATTATCCAGTGAAAGGAGACCTTGAAGAAAATTTGGAACTGCCATGATATCCACATCCCCGTGGAGATGATTATCCATAGCAAATTTAGCCAAAAAAACTGCAGGATGGTTAGCTTCCCGAGGGATATACTGAATTGGGATTGTGAGCTGTGCCCTGTGTAGTGTACTACAGATTGAGAAAACTTTCCAAGGACAGCATGAGGGGTTGATAATCCCCCTGACTGCAGTTAAGCAGTCTGATTCAATAATGCAGTTATGTAAAGAGAGTTCAGAACAGATTTCATAAGCACTCTGAATAGCTAAAGTTCAGCATGTAAAGGATCAGTACTTTGAAATGAATTAACTCTCATTTTGATCAAAACCCCCCTCCAGTCCCTTACAATCACTGCAATAGAGGATAAACCACCCATTTTCCAAGATGCATCCGTATTAATTTTGTAGCCACTTAGTGGTTTTTGCCAATTAACAATCGAAATTAATTTTTTCTTCTTTCTAAAAATTTTGGGGATGATTTTAGCCTGAATCCATCTCTTGTTCTTTTCTATATTGCCATAAAATTGATGAGCAGTAAAGATTTGGTAAATCATCCCTTTGATGTCAAGGAAACATGCTTCAGCAGAAAAAAAATCTGTTTTCATAGATGTTTTTGTTCCTATAAATCCATAAGAACCAGATTGTAGCAACTAGGGAAACAGAAATCAGGTTATCATGTATCTTGGAGTCAGCTGTGTATGTCAAAAAAAATTCTACTCCATTTTTTAAACTACTGAATCCAGGTGAAGGTAGCTGTAGCAAAGAAAGGACCCTTAGCCATACAGCATTTGAAGATGTGCATGAATTAAAATAATGTTCAAGGTTGTCAGAATGATTCATGCAAATAGGGCATCTAGAAGCAAAGGAGAAACCAAACATGTTAAGTATATTGTCAAATGGTAATATGCCATTTAGGGCTCTCCATAGCAATACAGACATTTTACCAGGAAGAAAAGAAGTCCAAACCTTTGAAAAATCTCTGATTACTGGTCTTCTAAGTCTGAAAATTGAGTATGCTGACCTGATTGAGAAGTTTCCATCCAAGGTGGGGGTCCAGACAAGCTTGTCTTTGTGTGTGTGATCCAAAGTAGCAACCTGCAAAGTATAGATAGTGTTGGTAGCCAAATGTGGCTCCAGGAGTGGTATTAAAGAAGCTTTATCATTAATGAAAGACATTAGAGATATATCTACAAAAGGAAGCTCAATGTCTTCAGGCCATTTGTAACATAAGGCTCCATTGCCAATCCAATTAGCATTCCAAAAAGAACAGTCCCCAGCTCCATAAATGACTCTAGAGGCACTGTTAGCTGTGGCAGTAATTCTTCTAATTCTGGCCCATGTGTGGGATTTTTTATATGATTCAGGTAAAGACCATAGAAGAGAAGCCCATTGGGTATTGTTTTGTTGCAACTTCCACCATAGTTTACATGAAAAAGCTTCCACTGTTGCATTTAGGTCCCTAAAGCCTAAGCCATTTTCCTCAACTGGGAGACACATTTTCTTCCATGATCTCCAAATTTTCCTTTCACTATTTTCACACTTCCCCCAGAATAGACTAGATGCAGTTCGCTCCATTTTTTTAAAAATTATCCTAGGGGGCCTTAAAACTGCAAAAATATGGATAGGAATCGAAAGGAGACAGTGATTTATCAAAATGGTCCTTCCAGCTGAAGTTAACCATCTATTCTTCCAATTATTAATCATTTTTTCCATTCTTTCTAATACTGGAAAGTAATGAACCTGTAAATTACGACCAGCAAAAATAGGTACTCCTAGGTATTTGAAAGGGAACGAACCTTTCTCCATTCCCAATATCCTCTTGACTGAGAGAACAGTTTGAGGAGATATGTTATGTGCTATGAAAAATTCAGATTTGGAGAAATTAACTTTTTGTCCAGATGTGCTCTCATATGCTAACAGAAATTGTTTAAAAAGTTTCAGGTTACTTGGCATGTTGCTCAAAAACACAGCAGTGTCATCCGCATACATGATATGTGTGAGGGGAGAGCATGTAGTGGGGAGACTGAAGTATTGCAGATAACCATCACTAAAAATTTTCTTTAAACTTCTGGAAAATGCTTCAGATAGAATGTTATACAAGAAAGGGGATAAAGGATCCCCTTGTTTGATACCTCTAGAAGAAGAGAAAAAATCAGATGTTACTCCATTAACTAGGACAGAGAAATGAGCAGCAGCAATGTTATGCATTATAAGTCCTACAAATTTACCATGGAACCCAAATTTTAGGAGGATTGAATTTAGAAATGACCAAGAGACCCTGTCAAAGGCCTTTTGCATATCTAATTTAACTATCAGATTAGTGACTTTAGATTTTCGAGACAATAATCTGGTCATCTCTTTATCCCTACCCTTGATGAAAGCACTTTGCTCAGGAGAGATCAGGATTTGCATTAGAGGTTTAATCCTCTCCAGCAGCAGTTTAGAAAAAACTTTATTAACAAAGTTAGATAAGCTGATAGGTCTAAAATCTGCAAAGGTTATAGGGATTGGCTTTTTTGGGATTAAAGTGAGCCAAGTACTTGAAATAGCTTTTGGAATGTTACCATTTGTTAAGACGTCATTTGCAGCAGTCAAGAGATCTTGTTTAATGGTTTCCCAGAAGTGAGTGTAAAATTCTCCTGGAAAACCATCAGAGCCCGGAGCACTAGAATTGTTAAGATTAAAAACTGCAAATTGAAGTTCCTGTAAGCTAAAGTGGTTCAGCAGCAGCAGATTTTGTTGTTCTGTGATAAGTTTAGGAATCTCATTAAGAAAATGGTTATGATAGGTTCCCTCTTTTTGTGAAACATCCTGATTGAGTAATTCCTGGAAAAACCTAACACCTTCCTCCTTGATGAGTTTTGGATCCGAGATCCAATTACCATTTCCATCTTTAATTTTGCTAATTCGTGTTCTAGCTTTTTTTTTCCCTAATGGAATGATAAAAGAAACTACTGTTAGCATCTCCATGTTTTATCCAATTAAGCCTGGCCTTTTGTTTAAGAAAAATGTTGTGTTCTTTCTGAGCTCTCAGAAGATCAGCTTTAGACTTTGTGAGTTCCATTAGAGTTGCAGCATCAGGTGAATGCTGGAAAAGTATCTCAAGATCATTAACTCTATTCTCAGAATTTAAAAGATTCTGATTCACATTGCCGAAATTAGATCTATTCCAATCTTTTATTACAGTCTTTAGTCTCTTAAGTTTATGAACCAGATTCTGCATTCCATGAAAAGGAGACATCAAATTCCAATTGGAAACTACCAGTTCCTGAAATTCTACTCTGTTAGCCCACATTTCTTGATATCTGAATGGCCTTGGAACCTGCTCTAGAGCAGATTGGATTGAAAGTAATATAGGAGAATGGTCAGAGGTTAGTCTATTTAGGACATGAATGGAGCTATTAGGAAAGCGTTCAAACCATTCTAAATTACTCAGTCCTCTATCAAGTCTCTGAAACTGTAGATCCTTACACTTATCTAGATATCTGTTATTGCTCCATGTGTATGAGTTACCTACAGTAGGTATTTCATGCAAATCCATATTAGATATAAAGTCATTAAATTGTTTCATACTTTTCCTGGGAGTGGTCTTCCTACCTTTATATTCAGTTACAGAGACTATAGTGTTAAAATCACCTATATAAATTGCTGGATCAGAATTAGAAGATTGTAGGTCAGACCATAATAATTCCCTTAAATGTCTATGGATACTAGCATAGATGAAGAAACAGTTCCAGGAAGAAGAGGTAGCTTTTTCCATTATTTTAGTTTTTATGAATTGGTCAGACTCCTGTAAACTTTCTATGTTGAAATTATGATTCCATAGGATCCTTATTTTAGCATTCCGGGCATGGAGAGCATTTTCAAAACCTAAAACATCTTCAAATTAATCAAATCTTGATTATCATGCCATGGTTCAATTAAGCACAAAATATCTATCTTATGTTTCATTTTGAGAGCCTTTAATCTGTCAATTGAAGTGCCATAACCCCTAACATTCCAGACTAAAATATTACCTAATTTGGTGTATTTTATCATTTAACACTAGCTAGGGTAGCTTTTTGTGATGAACTTAGGTTCCTTTGTTTATTTACAGTAGCCTTGCTGTTTTGTTTCAAAATAACCTCAGATTTCTCCTTAGTTTCAGAGTTTGAGATGCCTACTTCCTGATGAGTGTTATCTAAATTATTACCTGGAACAGGGGGTTGAATAGTAGATCTGGTACTAGATCGGCCAGATGGACAGAGGGTTCCTCTTGCACTGCTTCAGAGGATATCACTACCAGTTCCTCATTGGCCTGCTCAGATACCAGAACAGGATTTTTTACACTTGTGGTCTGATCAGATAAATCCTGTGAATCTAAAGACTTGTGGAAAATGTCAACAATATCATCCTCTTTAACCACATTATCCATATCATTTAGATCATTCAAAGATTGAAAAGCATTTGATATTGAGACCACATTGTTGTGACCTAAAGATTCTTCAATAGGAGCTAGTTCAGATTTTTTTTTCCTCCAAAAGAAGCTTGTGATTGGTTTTGAAATGTCATCTAGTGAGTAAAAAGGGGTGTTTCTCTTCAACTGATTGGCTCTGAGGGGATTAAGCTTTTTCTCCATAATTAAGGCTGAGTTTTTTTCCTGAGTTTGAAAATCAGTTTCCTTTTGTGACACTGATAAAGTTGAAGATCCTTCTACTTCCACTATGGCTTTTGAGGGATTGCCTAAGTCAGTCTTTATTTGATTCTGAGCTGGGGGTTTCCTAACCTGAGTCTCTTTGATTTCAACTTTTTTTGTTTTGTTTTTTCTCAATTCTGGGTGCAAGAAGTTACAATTTAGGTGACTATGTCCAATTATCCTACAGTGAGAAAAGTAAGAGGGCAATTGATCATATTCTATAGGATAGTCTGCCACCTTATTTCTAATTCCTACCACAATAGTAGAAGGAAGCTGAGACAGCAGATCAATTTCTACACAGACCTTAATAGCAGAGGGTCTAGTCAGAGCCTTAGTTGCAGCATCCATTTTCAGGAACCTACCTATCCGACTACTGATTCCTATAATAGCCGAAGTGTTATAAAAATGAATTGGAAGTTGATGAATCGTTACCCAGGCCGGGATTATTGAAGATTCAGCAGTCGGAGAGAAATCAGGGGACCATTTCTGTACCTTCATCATCGATCCATGTATCATCCATTGACCTTTCATCCAGCAGCGCTGGTAGTCCTCGTTATCCTGAAAATGAATTAAGACATGATGGTAGTCAATTGAACCTAATTGAAATTTAGCATTGAAACCAATTGATTTGGAAGCAGTGACTAGGGACTCCATAGGAGGTTTCCCTTTGTTGAACTTTCCAACCAATGCATTCTGATAATGCATAGCCAAGAGATCGCCTTCCTCCAGAGGGAGAATATAGGCGATCTTACCCTTATATTCCGTAATGGGGTGAAGGTTCAGAGTGTCAGGGAGGGATGCTAAGAGAGGAGAGGGTTTCGAATTGAGAGCTTGAAGAAAGCTTTTGTTAACCGGTGGGGGATGATCTGGAGGGGGAAAAGGCGTCGGAGACACCATCGTTTGCAACCAGAACCAGAAGAGATTCTGGGATATGACCGTTATCAATGTGAAGTGAGGAAGAGAGGAAAAGGGGAGGAACAAAACAGTATGTGTGTGTTTTTCGCACTTTTTTCGCCCGTAGTAACAGTTGTAGTTGTTCCGTTCCACGTTATATAGTCTTACAGAATAGAATGCCACCAAGTTACAAATTTGAGCCATCTCCTTTAGAATAATCTCAAGGAAAGACCATCCCAAATGGCAAATTTATTATGAATTCATCAGTTAATTTTTAATTTTTAATCTTAATTTATCATCTTAAAATTAATTGGGACAAAATGGAGTGACCAAGACCTTATATGTTAGTCATTAAGTATTTAAAAAATCGATATGAAAATATTTGAACACGTCTCCTCACGTACAAATCACATGGAACACTTCACGACCTAATATCAGGTCCAATCAAACGAAAATTTCAATATCGGCCCAATAATTCAACTTTAGTTTTGATACCACGTTAAATTTCAAGATATGTCGAATTTCCATCTTAAACCCAATTAATACTAAATAAAATTTCAAAGAAACCATCACTTTTGGATTCAATTTCAACAACACTTTTTCTCTCTGAGGCGAACATCGGCGATCTAAACTTTAGCATCGATCTTCTTCTAGTTATTTTGGCTATGCCGTCATGGCGGGGCCGCCAACAAGCCCCCCTTCTCTATCCTATGACCAATCGGTTAATAAGGAATTTAGACATGCCCTCTATTTTGATCCTTCTAATCCTATCACTAGCCCTAAAAGCGCTCCCTTCATTCGAAAGCCTAAATAGATCATTTAGGGGAACCATGCCTCCACTTCGATGAATCCAAATGTCTCCGATTGGAAACTCCGGTCCGGTGGAATTTGGTCGGCAAATATTCAAGAAGTAGGCCGTAGATGGAGAAGCTGAGGAAAGATTTCCACACAGTAGGTTTTAAGGGGCTCACAAAAATCACAATTCTCGACAATCGCCATGTTTTGATTAAATTTGAATTGCTTGATGACTACTACCGCAAATGGCTTCATAAAATTTGGAATTTTGGGGCTTATTCAATTAAAATTACTAAATGGATCCCTAACTTTAACCCAAATTCTGATTTTCCTTAAGCCTCTGTTTGAATTGCATTGTATGGATTACCACAACAGTTCTTTGATTACTGGGCTTTAATGTCTATAGGGAATCCGTTAGGTTCTTCTATTAGAGTTGATAAGGAAACTTTAAACAAAACCAGACCTCATGTAGCAAGAGTTTGTGTTGAAATAGATGTTACTAAACCCCTACTTGAAAGAGTCTGGCTCAGTTTTAGAGAAATAGATGTGTGGTAATATCTTGAATATGAGGGAGTTCCTCAATATTGTTCTACCAGCCTCAAGCTAGACCATTTAGCTTATGTTTTCAGGTTTGATTATAATGCATCAAAGTTCACTGCATGGAGACCCTCAACCCCCCTCCCCCCACACATAGATACCAATACTGGTAAAATCTCCAACCCCAGTGAAAAGAATAGGGAAGACAGAATGGTAAGGGGCTTGGAGCCTCTTCCTCTTGTTTAACTTCTAAGGATAAAATTTATCTCCCAATTAACAAGTCTAAAGGATCATCTCAGTTACCCCCTCAGGTTACATTACAACCAAAAGATAAGGAACAAACATTAAAAGGAAAAAGAAAAGGTGGTCCTGGAGGAGCAGACTACACAGCATAGTTCACAAGCTTTGATCCCTAATCAGGGATCACAGGTTCTCGTTATTTGCACTAATCCTAGTCTTGATATGACTAACGTGTCACCTGTCTGCTCACCTGTTATTGCCTCTTTTTGCACTAATCTTATTTCTGATTCTTCTGATATGACTACTGAGTTGCCTGATGTTATTATCCCTATTTGCTCTGAACCTATTTTTGATTCAACTGTATGTTCTGATCATGTTGGAATTCTTGATCTAAAATCTAATCAGGTTAATCCTACAGTACAAGCATCACAACTTGTCTTAACTGTACAACACAAAGATTCACAGGATATTGTTGATAATTATCAAACTGTTAATGATGCCTCAAAAATCTTAACAACTAATAAGCCTCATGAGATCTTAACTAATCAAAATGTTTATGACTCTATTGAAGAACCCTCTGACCTGTTACACCCTTCTAAAGGATCTGACAGTTCCAAAGGCTTCATTGAAATAAATGGGGAAGGCTTCACAAAAAATTAATGGATAGGCATGATGCCTAAAGGAAGAGTTTTGAAAAGATTGGATAGGGGAATTTCAAATAGATTATGGTGGTCTAAATTTATATCTTCGAACATTAAAGTTTTAGCTAGAGAAAATTCAGATCATACCCCACTAATCCTTCACATTTAAGAAAGTACTCCATTTAAGTTTCAAGAATGTTGGATCAATCATCCAATATTCTTCAAACTTGTGGAGGACACATGGAAAATCCACACTAAAGAATGTGGAATGAGAAAACTCATCATTAAGCTCAAACACTTTAAATCTGCTTTAAAAACATGGAATTATATAGTGTTTGGAAACATATTTGACTCTGTTCAAGCTTCTGAAGACCAACTAATTGTAGTTGAATCAAATCTACAACAAGATGACAATGAAACAAACTTGGTTGCATATAATGAAGCTAAAGCCAAGCTAAAATTAGCAATCTCTAATCAAGAAACATATTGGAGACAAAAATCCAATCTAAAATGGTTAAAAGATGGTGATGCTAACTCTACATTTTATCATCAATCAGTAAAATCTAAACATAAGAATCTGACAATTGCTTAAATTAAGAACAAAGATGGAATCTGGATCCATGAACAAGAGGCAATAGGTCAAGCAGCCATAGATTATTATATTGAATTATTTTCTGAGGAAAACTTAGATCCTACTGATATAAATACCTCTTGGCTCCTGGAAAATATACCTAAGATTGTAAACAAATAAATGAACTCAAAACTTATGGAAATAGTCTCATTGGAGGAATTAACTGAGATAGTTAAATCAATGGATAGTCATTGTGCTCCAGGGCCTGATGGCTATTTAGGGATTTTCTATCACAAATGATGTTACATCATTAAGCATGATGTGCTTTCAACTGTTAATGATTACTCAAAGGTTCAGTTATTCCTAAAGCTATCTCAACAGCTTTAATAGTATTAATCCCTCAAAAAGATATTTGTTCAAGCTTTAAAGACTATAGGTCTATCAGCCAATGTAAATTCATAAACAAAATCTTTTCTAAAATTATTTCTACAAGACTCAATCCACTTCTTAAAGACTTAAGAAGCCTAAAACAAGCAGCCTTTGTTTTTGGAAGGGAGATAGCAGACAATGTGCTTCCCTTACAAGAACTCATTAATTTTCTCCATTCCAAAACAAAAAGGAATAATATGATATTAAAATTAGACATGATGAAGACCTTTGATAGGGTATCTTGGACCTTTATCTCTAAAACACTAAAAATGATGGGTTTTGAACAAAATTTCATTAACTTAATCTTAATCAATTTGAAATCAACCTACTTTTCTATACCGATAAATGGAAAAGTTGTAGGTTTCTTCCCAACTACTAGAGGTTTAAAGTAAGGAGACTCACTATCTCCTTTGTTTTTTATCTTAATGGCTGGAACTCTTTCAAGAAACCTAAATTTTCTTTTTAGTTACTCAGATTTGGAATATTATAAACTTCCAAATTAAATGACTAAAGTCACCCACCTTTCTTATGCAGATGACACTGTCATCTTGCTATAATATTCAAAGAAAGGACTCAGAACCATCATCATCCTTTTAAAATCTTATGAACTTGCATCTGGTCAAAAAGTTAACTTTGATAAATCATCTGTCTTCATATCTAAACATGCTCCTCCAAGAATAAATAACCGCAATCAATTCAGAATCACTGATGATAGAAGGATCATTACCTTTTAAATAGGGTGTTGTTATATCATGCCCTGCATTTTACTAGGTTACGCCCTAATACGTATATACGTGTATAATACAAATTTTAATTTTTCAAAAAAAACAAAATACAGAAAATAAAAAAAACAATGGTTTAGCCAGCGCCCCCAGCCTTCTCCGCAGTTGTCCCCAGTATTCTCCGCCGCCGTCCCCAGCCTTCTCCGCCATCCCCAGCCTTCTCTGTCGTACGTCTTCTCTGCCGCCTGCCTTCTTCTCCTTCTTCTTCGCCGTTTGTCTTCTCCACCGCAGTTCATCTTCTCCGTCTTCTCCGTCGTCACCAACCATCCGTCCCCAGCCTCCTCCGCTATCTTTTCTAGTGAGAACGGGGGCAGGGAAATGAGAACGAGAACCAAGGTAGGAGAACTATGCAAAGGAGAACAGGGCGAAAGAGAATTGGGAGAAAGAGAACTGGGTGAGGAGAACCAAGCAAATGAGAAACCGGACCAGAAAGAAGTGGGGGGAAAGGAGAATGGGGAGAGGAGAACTGGGCTGGGGCAAGGAAAAGAGAACCGGGTCGGGCCACTGGAGAAGACAAACTTTTGCTGGAGAAAACGAAATGAGCGACGAAGAAGCGGGGAGAGGAGAGTGGGAGTGGAGGAGAAGGGAAACGAGCGGCGGCGGAGAGCGGTGGATAGCGGAGGAGAAGGGAAATGAGAAGCCGATGGCGGTGGTGCACGACGGTGGCGGTGGCGGTGCTCGACGGACGGCAATGGAGGCGCACGGTGGTCAGAGAGCGGCCGGTGGTGCACGGCGACGGCGGTGGTGGTAAATAATAATTTTTATTTAATTTTAATTTAAACATATTTAAATTATTTAACTTAAATTAAAAATACATATTGTATACTAAATAGTATATATACATGGCATAATCAAGTAAAATACAGGGCGTAATATAGTGATTCACTTTAAATATCTAGGTTGTCTTCTCTTTATAGGAAGGTCTAAAATATTTATTACCAAGGTTTGATCTCTTCAATTAAGTCCAGAATAGATAAGTGGCAAAATAAATTACTTTCACTTGCTGGTAACGCAATATTGATAAAACATATATTGTCCTCTATTCCTATACATTTGATTGCAGTTTTAAAGCCAACAATATCAATCATCAATCATATACATAAAATATTGGTTAAGTTTTTTTGGTCTTCCAACTCAGACCAAAACCAGAACAAAAGAACTTGGACAACATACTCCAAAAAGTGTTTCACAATTGCTGAGAATGGCCTTGGATTTAAAAACCTTCACACTCAGACCAAAAGTTTTAGCCTTAAGTTATGGTGGAAACTGCAAACCGGAAACTCATTATGGGCTAAAACAATGTGGTCAGTTCCAGATAATCACAAGTCCTCTAAAACTTGGTTAAGAATCAAAGAAATTAATGAGATTGCTCTAAAAAAACATTCAAATCAAGCTAGGAAAAGGGGAAGTCTCTTTCCTGTACTTTAGCTGGATTGAACATGGCCCCTTAGTTGACAAATGAGATACTAGTTTCAACTTACCCTTTCCAGATTTGACTATAGTTTCTGCTAAATAAACCGTGCTTTTTTTTACAACAAATACAACATATGCCAATCCATCTAATCACTGAGTTGGAAAAAGACTTTAAGTTATTCCCTGAGTATAATGACTGATCTGGAACCTCACTCATAATGGAAACTTCAGTTTAAAGTCAGCATATCAATTAATCAGAGAATAAAAACTGGAAGTTTCTTCATTTAAATATCAGTGGTCTCCCATTTTGCCTAACAGAATTAAATACATGCATTGGAAGATTTTAAAAATATTACTGGCCTTCCCAGATGTGCTAGAATACTTTGGTTTTAATATACCATCAAGATGCTGCTTCTGCTATAATTCAGAAGAGAGCATTCATCATAGTTTTAATAGTTGTACAGTAGTCAGGAACATATGGGATCAGATCCATTCCCTATTTAATCTCTACTACTCCAATTCTGATTATCTTTGGGACCGATACTTCGTCTTCTGGAACTTTTCTGATAATAACACAAAGATAATTGAACTCATAAGGATCATTCCATGTGTTTTTATTTGGTATATCTGGTGTGGTAGATGTAAGTATCATTTTGAAGGAGTTGAACCAAACCACATTTACATATATAAGCAGATTTTGCTCCAACTCAATGAAATCATTATAGCCTATAAACTGAATTACAAATGGGATCTTACTGGAGCACTTCCAAAACTGATTGCAGTTTCTACTGGAAAAGCTAGAAAACCTGTTTAGATAATCAAATGGACCCCTCCCATCAGTTTTAAATTGAACATAGATGGCTCTTTTCTCAGTGATGCTTGTGCAGGTATTGGTTGCATTATCAAAGATCAAGCAGGCCAGGTTTTCTCAGCCATAGCAAAGACCGTGGAAGCCTTCTCTCCACTGCAAGCTGAAGCTAAAGCTATGATAAATGGTTTATCACTAGCTAGAAACCTTGGAATCACTAGGTTGGAGATTGAGACAGATTCACAGGTACTTGTGAAGATCATCACCAGAGTTTATTAAATCCCATGGAGAAGCATAGACCAATTCAGAGACATTTGGGAACATCTAAAGCATTACGACTTTAGATTATCCCATGTTTACAAAGAAGCTAACTCTGTTGCAGATTCTTTAGCAAAGATGGCATGATTCCAACAGGTAAATAATTTTTTTCCATTGAAAGTCTCCCTTCTCACGTAGAGGGCAGAGTGAAGCTTAATGCAGAATCATTTCCATATATTTGAACATGCTTGTAATCTTTGGTTTTTGAACATGGATTTAGTGTTAATGCTTATGATTGGTTTACTGCTGCTATTCTTTTCTTCTGTAGAACATATTACTGCAGGTGTTTGGCTTGTTGTGACAGGTACTGTAGGAAGGCAAGCTGCAATCGATTCAATTTTAAAACTGACCATGGTGACACAACAGCTGCTGCTCAAATCTGCAGCAGGGAACCTGAACATCACATGGAATTCTGGAGTGGCATTACAATTCTGCTATCCTAGAGAACAAGGAGTAACTCTCTTCTGGGGAAGAGTCTTGCAAGGGACTATTATGAAGACCACCTCTTCTTGTCGATATAAGGGTGGGGAGGCAAAAAAGTGAAAGGCCGTAATAGATCTCGACAAGGGTTAAAGGCCATATTCATCATTGAGTTAGGGGTTGTAGATTAAGGATATAGAATAAATCTTAATGTAAATAGCTTTCCACGTTTAGCTTATGTTGCTGCATATCCAGAATTCTCAAATTGTACTATTGATATCTTTTATGATTTGGGGAGCCTAATATATACCCCACTTATGTGAGTTTCAAAATTTTTTAAAAAACTAATTAATACTAAATAAAATTATCCAATACTTTATATTTTAGACATTGAGTTTTTAAGAAACTGACTAAAATATTTCAACAAAATTAAATTTATCGTACAATAAGTATTGTTTCACCTAAACTAACCAAAGCCAACTCCCATCATTTTCAGCACGAGTCCCTTCGTGTGGGTTTGGGAACTATTATGTGACCCCGGCCGTGTTGACCATATGTCTATAGTTAAAATTAGATCTGTGTTTATACAATTTGTGTGCTAGTATGTGATATTTAGAAAAGGATGACTTTGCCCCAATGGTCCTGGTGCTTGGCTACCGTGACTTACTTCCCACATGATGGCTGTGATGTCGGCTGGTGTGAGCTGCTGAGGGCGAGCAGTGATCGCCTAGAAAAGGATGACGTGTGCGCTATTTTTTAAAATTAAAACCATCTAACAGGAGGGTATGTATTACCATATTGGTTCATCACATTATGAAAAATAATACAACCGAAGATGCAAATATAGTAGTTGTACATTGTGATCGTAATTCAGTCCGTTCCTCTGAAACAAATAACCTGAACTCTTTGAGGTAAATACCTTTCCTATAGGCTATGATTCATTATAGCCTTTATAGGTATTATGCGATCCAACCTCTTTCAGCGCCCTCAATATATCATCATTTTTTTTCCAGCCTGGGATGAGATGCGTCATCTCGATTTTATTAGAAAAATATTTACCTGCATTGAGAGAGGAAACATTCAGCGAATGCATTCTCAACTGAATAAATTATTTGTAACAAATAATTTATTTTTAATCCAGCATTCTCTGAATTTTTTAAAATCTGTCTTGTATTTGGTTTTTCAATTATTTTTTGTTATATTTTCGTTTAGGGTGAAAAGAGCGCATCAGTAGGCATGTGATTTTTATATTTTGAAAATATTCCGGTAATGATAAATGCATCGGAAGAATCTGGAAGTCCGCTTTGAAAATTTTCGGTAAGGATAAATACTACGTTATTTGAATCGTTATTTGCAAAATTCTTTTTTTGTTCGAATTTTACACTTTTTCCACTGTTAACTAATATAAATAAACAAAAATGTACAATATTCGAAGAAGACTTGTCAAACAGATAGGTATAAACGTAATGAAATGAATGTTCAACGGCATGTAATGTATTAAGGATGCCCTCTGCAAAGCTTTCCACCCGCTGCACATGGGGGAGGACGTATGGTGTGGGATGTGCGCCGTGGAACACCCATCTTAGTAGAAACATGTACATCGTCATGTAGAGCTCCCTCTGTAAAATCCTCTTCCATATCATCTTCTCCGTCCTCATTCAGATCATACTGGACAAGTGGAACACTACCTGTATCTAGTGGAGCAGTAGGTGACATGTACGCATGACTAGCAGTAGAAGTAAGATATCCAGTGAAATCAGATGTAGTAGTGTCATAATGTGAGGGTCCACCATGTGATGGTCCGACGTTCATTAGACTCGCATGTGAGAGCCCGACTTCAGATAAACCAATGTGTTCTGTAGGGCCCCAAGCACGCGGTTGCCGACCACCCTGTCGACCAGGTGGAGTTGGACAGTGGCTTCTGATTTCATTATATCTAACACCATGGGGGGTTCCTCACAGTGCACATATGGCTGATAAAACTGAAGTCTGGAGGGCTCATGTTCATATTGTAGAGTACGTGTGGTAAAACCATGTATCCCCCTGAGAACGTCCGCGAAACGTGGGGGACATTCGTCCAAAATAATATCTGGCATGAGGCACATCTCGGACATTGCCTACAACTACATAAATGCGAAAAATATGTTAGATATTTAATATTGAGGGAATCTAAAGTACTATTTGTTAATACTATTAGAAATTTAGGAAATACCATATACTCCATAGTAGTCCCGTCTCCATGAAAACCCTCTGTAACTGTTTGGGGCCGTCATGGCTGATCAATTAGGGTCACTATGTTGCAAAAATACCTCTCCATTTATTCTCGACCGGGTGTGTATGGATCTGCAAACCCAAGTTCATTAACTTGTTGCTCTGCTCGATGTTCCCAAACATTGAGATATCTTCTCAGTTCAACACGGCAATCCATACCTAACATCCCTCAACGGTCTCTATAATGAAGTAGTTTGTGTTCATCCCTAGTGACCAACTGGGTGGGTATTGGCTAGATAATGCCAAACTACCTGAGAACACGATGAACATGATAAAACTCCACGACGTGCCAGCAAATAAGGTCAACACACAGTAGCCAGTTGTTGCTACTAGTTGTACAATATTATGGGAGTTGTTGCATGACATTCTCAGTGTATGGTTGCTAAATAAACTGACATAACATACAAGTGTTGTGGTAAGGAGAGAAACCCCCTTTTTCCATTAATTCAAAAAAAAGGAAATCCGAATTACAATATACCTGACTGTCATAGAGAGAGAGGTCAGCTGATCACGGTACACTTTAAGTACATGCATGGGTGATTCTGATAAATCATACCGGGCTCTCCACCTGTGAGGAACAAAACGAATAATATTAGCCATTCCTAATAATTTCAAAGGTTTTGCAAATTGTGTCCTTACTAATTGAATACAACCTAGAAACAAGAGCACTCATCGTGATGGTCACTGGAAGTCATCCGGCAGGACGGATGGTTGGTATTCGGTCCCATGCCCACAACTGATAATAAAAAATAAAATTTAATATAATATAAGAGGTCATTATGGACAGTATGTACAACTGACAAGTTTAACCAACAATGTTACCTGTAGTAAGATTAGTGGCCCAGATATGGATCTGACGTGTAGGATTGCAGCGGCACATAAGCACCTATACAAGTGTGCCAAAATGGCACTCCCCCAACTGTACTCATGTACTACATCTAGATCCATTAGTACCGACAAATAGAGCAGAGGGATCAGGTGCCTGGAGGTGTCTGACATGAGCATTCCACCGACCAGTAGTAGAATGAAAACTCTAGCCCACTGTTGACAATCTACCTCAGTAGCATCAAGAGGCAACAGGCTGCACAACAATTTTCCCAACCAGCTGGCCCTTATGCGACCCTCTCTGATAGCACTAGTGTCTTGTGTAGCCCCCAGGTAGTCTATGCATAATCTGTGCCAGTCATCTGTGCGCCTGCTAGTGTCTACACCAGTGATTGGCATGCCATCGATTGGTAGACCTCATAGGATACCCACATCCTGTAAAGTGACGGTAGCTTCCCCCATCGGCAGGCAAAATGTGTGCATCTTTGGTCTCCAACGCTCGACTAAGGCAGTGATGAGGGAATGGTCAGTGTGAATTGGTGCGGAATCCAACAGTCCCTGGAATCTAGCTTCGCGCATATAGCACATCACTCGATCAGGGATCCCACCAATCCAGCAAGCTCCATCGTACCACCTCACCTGCAGTGCTTTATCCTCCAAATTACCATTGTATAGAGCATGTGGACAATGCTCCCGATGAAGGTAAAGAAAATCCTCATTAATGGGTCCTTGATGATACATAGCGTATCCCAGGTGACAATCAGAATCACATGGCAAAATGAATCAGTCCAAATTTCCACAAAAAATAATACTGTTAGATGTGATAAATATTCAAACCAAATCGTACGTTAGTTTCAATTTTAAAAAAATACACATAAGAAAAATCGACACAATCAATTTCACTAAAATAACTAAAGAAATTAGCATAACATGCTTACTGGCTACATAATATAATGTCATACATATTGGTCCAAATCTAGAAACTCCATATTACAAACATGACCCCAAGCACGCCCTCACCTACAGACGCCTCTGCAATCACCCGGCACCCTCTCATCCATTTGATTCCTTATCCTTCTCTCTGCAAACTGACCATGCCTCCCAGAATATATCAACTAGCTGAAACCTTATTTCCCAGAATACATAATTACTGAACTGGACAAAAATCAAGCCATTTTTCCTGAATATGAGGATGGTCTAATATGGAAACCTACTGAAAATGGAAATTTCACTCTGAAAAAGTGCTTATGAACTGATCAGAAATAAGAGAACATGTGTACACTCCTTAAATCATGTCTGGTTCTCAATTATGCCTAGAAAAGTATGTTTTATGAACTGGAAAATGATAAATAGATTCATTCCCCTTCCTGATGTATTAGAGGATCTATCTTTTAATCTACCATCTATTTGTTGTTTTTGTTTTGGAGATGAAGAGAGTATACACCATAGTTTTAATTCTTGCAAAGAAATTAAGAAACTATGGACATGGATAGATACTGTCTTCAATGTTCCAACAAAGCATACTCCATACATGTGGGATAGATATTTCCATTACTAGAATTACACAAATTTTCCAGATCACAAGAAACTGATTCGTATTATCCCCTGTTTAGTAGTATGGATTATATGGTGTTTTAGGAACAAACATTACCATGAAAGTGTAAAGCCTAACATCATACAGATGTTTAGGAAAACTTTACACCCTTTCAATGATATTTTGTTAGCCTACAAACTAAACTTCAAATGGGATTTATCCAATGCTTTGCCAAGGTTACTTATTAACAATCAACAAAAACATGGTAGTCATGTTAGTGTTTCCTGGAAAGCTCCTGCACCACCCTTCTATAAACTAAATACAGATGGTTCAAGGAAGAATTCAGATAAGGCAGGAACTGGAACAATTATAAGAGATTCTGAGGGTAACATATTAATAACAGATGCTCAGAAGATAAGCAGCCCCTCTCCCCTTCATACTGAAGCAAGGGCTTTCAGATCAGGTTTACAGTCGGCAATTTCTATGAGTATTGATCAATTACAGGTTGAAAGTGACAACCAAATGCTCATTAAGGTTTTAAGAAAACAATTCCAACCTCACTGGAACATCATGAAGGAAGTAAGGACAATCTAGGAACTAATGAAAAAGGTTAATGTCTCTATAAATCATATCTATAGAGAAGCCAATGGAGCAGCAAATTTCCTAGCTAAAATGGGCAGCTCAAATCAGGTAAAAACCTTCAAATGCTATACTCAGTTACCAAGAGAGTTGAAAGCGATAATAATTGCAGATAAACACGGTTTTCCTTCTCTTAGAAGAATATAGCTATTTTTTTAGCATGCAATTTTAGGATTACTGCTAGCTGTCAGTTTCTGGTGGATTAGAACAATTCTGCTATTTTACATTTTGTTAGTGTTTGATTATGTACCATCTAAACGCATGGATTTAGTTGGATATCTTTGTCTCAAACTATTTACTGCTGGCCGTCAGTTTCTGTTTCAGGTGCGGAAGCGAGGGATTTTCAAGTGGAAAGGTGCAGAAGAGAGGGATAGATGCGGAGTATCAGCTGCATGGAGTTTACAAATTTCAGTAATTATCTTCGGGGGAAGATAATTGCAATGGGACTCTATGGAAGGTCACCTCTTCTTGCCGACACTGGGGTGTGGAGTCAAGAACGTGTAAGGCCATAGTTTGTCCTCGAGCGGGATACAGGGTCATCTCCTTCATCGAGATAGAGTTTTTAGATGAAGGTTTTGGGTTAACATCAGCTTGTAATTAGCTTCCACTATAGTTTACACGTATTGAACTTCTGATATTCTCTGCTACTATCTTTTTTTAAAGGCCTGGGGAGCCTAATACACACCCCCTCACTCAGGTGAGTTTTATAAAAAAAAAGTGGTTTGGCGGACCCATACCTGTTTGTTAAATAAAAATAAAAGTACAAAGAAAGAGGGAGACATAAAACTTTACCTCAACAATAAGTAGTAGCCATGATTCTAAACTATAAAATCCAATATTAATCTAACATGAAGAATCAAGGCCAGTGATAAAGCAAACATAATAAAATAAGAGATACATTTAGTTCGTGGTAAAACTGTTCCAAAACCCAGCGTGGAAAGCTATCTGTGGTAGGGAAAGGACAATGCATCAAGATGAATCTTACTTTGAATCCCGCTTGGTAAACCTGCAAATACAAAAGTTTTATTTACCTGGTTTGAACATGCCGATTTAGCTAAAGCGTCTACCACTGAATTTGCTTCTCTGTAGACATATGAAATGGTGTAATCCAGTTGATGTATGATGTGCCCATTTTATATGGTTATTTTAGGACTTTTTGGGATTACTTTTGTACCCTTTTGTGCTCTAGATGTGGCATTTTTCCTTGAAATTCTCTTAGGAGAGTTAAGAGCGACTGTTATGCTTTAATCACTTTTCTAGAGAATTTTGTGTGACAAGGCAATTTGTTTTGAGACTTTTAAGATTACCTTTAAAGATTTGAAGACTTTGAAGATTACTTTTAAATATTTGAAGACTTGAAGACTTGCATTTGAGCTTTTGAAAACTTGAAGGATTGAAGAAAAGTGAAGAGAAAGACTTGAGACAAAAAGAAGAAAGAAATCAAAGTGATGGATTATGCACCTATCACTAGCCATGATGAGACCGTCGTGGGTCACAATGATACCATCGTGGGTCGCAATATCTTAAGCCCAAGAGCTTATAGTTTGTGAGAAATTTCTGGTCTCATCGCGAGCCGCGATGAAACCATCACGGGCCGCAATGAACTCGTCATGGGCCACGATGAAACCATCATGGGCCGTAATGATACCATTGCGGATCACGATGAATGGGTGGCCAGACTTCTTTCATTCTTTTTTGCACTATAATTACTCACCTTACCCTTTCTCTCTTTCATCCTCTTCTTCTCCTACGATTTTATGGGTTTCAAACCCTAGTTTTCTTCTTTCCTTTCTGAGTTTTTGTAGGATTAATTATGTCTTTTCATTATCTAGGTTAGTTTCTACTTGGGAGAAATTGATTGAAGCTTCCATCTCTTAGTAAGAACCTCTATTTCAGTCTTTCTTGAAGCATTTGTTATTTAGCATTCATGTGTTTTAATGTGATGTTTTACTTCATTTGTATCATGGGTTGTTTGAGAATAGGAAGTGTTTGCATGATTAAAGTGTTAGGGTGTTAGGAAAGTTAAAAATTTCTTAACTCATTTGGCATTAAAATTCAAGAACATGGACTTAGAACTTATGGTGTATAATGTGTTGTAATTCTTGCAAGATAAATATGTTAATGTGGATTGTTCTCATGTTTATCCTATAGATGCAATGCAAGGTTGAATTCTGAATGTGGTTTGTTCTAGGTTTAATCTAATGAATGCTATGTTTTGTAAAATGGCTATGTCTTTGGTAGAAGGCTTGTTGTTACCAAATCTATGGTTCTTCGTGTACAATACCATTGATGAAATACCTTTATGGTGTAGTTTTTCTAAAGTAATTATCAATGAGGTTTGCAAATGGTCGTTGTTTGTCTTTGTGAATTACTATTAAGAAAAAATGAATGTTGATCTTCAAATGGGAAGTGATAACATTCCTCATAGGTAACAAATGTAATAGAATGAGTGAATGGTTCAATGATCTACATGAAGTTTAGAAGTGGATATCAATTGCCCACAAGGCTGTCTTTTGTAGCTTTTACCATTTTTCTTAGTTTGTTGCATGATTCGCATAATTACTTACCTTTGCTAGTTAGTTTGTCTTTTAATTTCATAACTTAAGACCAAAACCAACCAACCAAAACCCCCCTTTTTACTTTCTTATATATATATATATATATATAGTATTCACCTTACATGTTTAAACGCTTAAGAAAATCTCTCTTCTTTGTAGACGGCCCCGATTTGCCGCTATCTACTTAATTGTATTTAGTAAGCATAAAAGTCTTATAAATTATAATTTTGAGAGGTACGACGATGGCCTCCTAAATTTTGGCATCATTGTCGGGGAAGAGGCATTTATTTTTAAGTGTTTGGTCATATTTGGTTGCATATGAGCTAGTTGTTTTTATTTTCCACTCCTTGGTGGTTATTTTTGTTCAGAGTAGGTATTACTTGAGTACTTGGTATTTTTTATCCAGAATCCTTGCAATATGATTTTGGACTTTTGAAAAATAATTTTTTCAAAAAAAAATGGGAGCGTCTCACCTTTAGGGAACTCATGATTAAAAGAGAGGCTCAACAAGCAAGGTTTTGTAGGATGTATCATTCCCACCATCCTACCGAGTCTTGCTATTTTTGAGGGAGGAGCACTATGAGGAGGAAAGAACCCTTGGTTTCCAAAACCAAGGGTATTATGAAGAGTGCTACCAAGAGGTAGGGGATGTTAGTTGTCAAGGGCAAGAAACCCAAGAATGGTATCCATACAACAATTCTTAAAATCTGGAATGGAGTGGTAATATGGATGGGTGGTATGAAAAGGAGCTGGAAAACCAAATATACGAGAAAAATAGTTAGCCATACCATACCCTAAAAACCAATCCCAACAAGGAAGTTCAAGTTTGACACGTGAAGAAGTCATGAATGCAATAAAAAACTTGGGCAACTTGACTAGTACCGGACACTCGGTTCTCCTCTAGTGTTGAGGCTATTAAGGGGCATGCGAGGAGTATATTGAAAGCGTTGGCCCGAATGGAAGCTTGTGATTCCAAAAATACACCATCCCAAGTCAAACTCAAGGATTCGGTGAGTGAGCTCACCATGGGAAATGAGCTTGAGTTTGAAGGGGATGATGAGTTGGTTGTTGAGGATGAAACAATGGAGGAAGAGGTGATTGTGCTACATTCATTAGCATCGTCGCCCCTTCCCCCACCTAGTGAACCAACTCCACAATTTTTGGAAGTTTTGAGAGAGATGAGAGAGGAGCCAAAAGATTATCCCAAGCCTCCTAACCACCCAACTCCCTTTAAATTATCTCCACCTCCATAAAACTTTCCTCTTGAAAGTTTTGTACCCCCACTTCTCTATTTTTGGATGTTCATGGTGAAGGGGTTCAAGCCTTCACCATATGGATAACATTAGGGTCGTGCCGGTGGCCTTAAACATACGGAGCTATGTCGTACTGACAACGTAAATAAATTTGGCTTTTATTTTATTTTTGTGTATTATTTCTCTTTATTATATTTTGTTCTTTTCATGGTGTGTTCTTCTATAATCTTGTAGCAAAGTGAAGTGCATTGCATTGGAGGAGATGAAGGGATGAAATCAATGACAAATGGAAGAAAGCTTGGAAAGTTGGTAAGAAATTTTTCTAAGTGCTGGGAAACCCTATCTGTCACGAGTCGTGAGGAACAGGGGAGCGAAATTGTGCTCCCAGTACCAGCTTGTAGCGAGTCGCGATGGTCTAAGTGGCGTTTTAGCTGAGTTTAAACATTACACAATCCTTCCTTCCTCTCCACTAAATACTCCTATGAACCACCACACCTCCACTCATTTCTCCACCAACTTACATATATAGACATGAATATTCTTGCAATCTTATAGTACCCTTGTTGAAAGTAATGTGCCGACTACATCATTTTGATCTTGATCTCTATATTCTATTATGATGCTTGAATACTTGTCGATATATGTTAGATACTTTCATTGGATAATTTCATAGTGGTGATTGCATGAGGCATTGGTTGTTATTTGAAAATAATATGGTTATAAACTCTTAATGCCGAACCTAGTATTACCATATGAGTTTGATGTTGTTCATTGTGGTGTTAGTCTTGATCAAACGGCGCCAAAGAGACGACGTGTTTCTTGAGGGGTGAGTTCTTCTATGGCACATTTGCTCCCCCTCCAGATCCTAAACCAATTTTGGAACCAATTCTATACAAATACATGGGATTGCGTTGTATCACCGGCGACTATGCATAGAAAAGGGGGTCGCTCTACCTCTTATCTTGAGTGTTTTTTTGTTCTTGCCTTACATGTTTACATTGAGGGCAATGTAATGTTTTAAGTGCGGGGATGGGATAGAGGACTCACATGCATGCGAGCTTGAGTGGGAATGTTTTTTGCTACTTTTGATTGGAAAAACATGAGAAAAGGGAAGAATTTTTTTAAAAAATATATAGAAAATGAAAAAGGTAAAAAATAAATATAAAAAAGAAAACCCATTATATTAAAAACCCGAGAGGGCAACTTAGGCAACATTGGGGGCCCGGATAGGTTGAAAACCCAAAAGGGTGACCTAGGCAAAAATGAGAGGCCAAATGTGCGGAAAAATGTGAGATGTGAGCCTAAGAAACATGATGTGTGGCTAGAATGAAAACGCGAAAGGGCTCCTAGGCAGAAGAGAGAAAGAGAGAAAATAAAATTAAAAAAAGAACAATTTATTTCTATTCTACTCAATTTTCGGTTTTAGAGTAATAAGGTTGCGATTGATATATGGATGGATCGGATAGCCTCACATCATATGACTTCTTTGGATTGGGTAACTTAGCAGGTTGAAAACGAAGTATAGTTATGAAGTTCTTGATTCTTTGTGTACTTCATTTTGGGTTGATATATTGCCATAGGGTGAAGTATGTGTTTGAACCTCCTATACAGTTTTGAGTTCATATTGTGCCATTGGATTTTGTTTGATATATTGGTATGAAGTGAAGTATGTGCTTGAACCTCTAATATGGGTTTAACTTCATTTTGTACCATTTTACCTTAGGATTTTCAATTCGGGACTTGGATATTTGTCTATGGGCAGTAATGAATTGATAAGTGGTTGGTTGGTTAGATTTAGGAATTGGGGTTGTGTGTGAAAAATTCTTAGGTGAGCTTTGATTTTGGAATTTATGATATTGAGAGTTTTTGTGAGGCTTTGGTTTGGGGGAATATTAGTTTAGGATGTGGACATATGAATTCATTTTTGTTCTTGGATCTTTTCTTACTCGAGAGCGAGTAAGGTTTAAGTGCAGGGAGGTTTAATATGCCCATTTTATCTAGTTATTTTAGGACTTTTCGTGATTACTTTTGTACCCTTTCGTGATCTAGATGTGGCATTTTGCCTTGAAATTCTCTTAGGAGAGTTAAGAGCGACTTTTACGCTTTTATTACTATTTTTAGAGGATTCTATGTGACAAGGCAATTTGTTTGGAGACTTTGATGACTATGAAGACTTTGAAGATTATCTTTGAAGATTTGAAGACTTGAAGACTTGCATTTGAGTTTTTGAAGACTTGAAGGATTGAAGAAAAGTAAAGAGAAGAGGAAGACTTGAGACAAAAAGAAGAAAGAAATCAAAGTGTTGGATTATGCACCCATCACGGGTCGCGATGAGACCGGTGTGGGTCGCAATATCTTGAGCCCGAGAGCTCATAGTTTGTGAGAAATTTCTGATCTCGTCACGGGTCGTGATGAACGGGTGCCCAGACTTCTTTCTTGCTTTTTTGCACTATAAATACTCACCTTATCTTTTTTGTCTTTCATCCTCTTCCTCTCCAGTGAAATTCTGGGTTTCAAACCCTAGTTTTCTTCTTTCTTTTCTTAGTTTTTATAGGATTAATTATGTCTTTTCATTATCTTGGTTAATTTGTACTTGGGAGAAATTGATTGAAGCTTCCATATCTATGTAGTAAGAACCTCTATTTCACTCTTTCTTGAAGCATTTGTTATTTAGCATTCATGTATTTTAATGTGATGTTTTATTTCATTTATATCATGTGTTGTTTGATAATATGAAGAGTTTTTATGATTTAATTGTTTGGGTGTTAGGAAAGTTGCAAATTTCTTAACTCATTTGGCATGAAAATTCAAGAACATGGACTTAGAACTTCTAGTGTATAATGTGTTGTAATTATTGCTAGATAAATATGTTAATGTAGATTGTTCTCATGTTTGTTCTATAGATGCAATGCAAGGTTGAATCTTGAATGTGGTTTGTTCTAGGTTTAGCCAAATGAATGCTATGGTTGGTTAAATGGCTATGTCTTTGGTAGAAGGTTTGTTGTTACCAAATCTATGGTTCTTCGTGTACAATAACATTGATGAAATACCTTTATGGTGTGGTTTGCCTAGTGAATATCAATAAGGTTTGCAAAAGGTCGTTGTTTGTCTTTGTGAATTACTATTAAGAAGAAATAAATGTTGATCTTTGAATGGGAAGTGATAACATTCCCCATAGGTAACAAATGTGATAAAATGAGTGAATGGTTCAGTGATCTACATGAGGTTTGGAAGTGGATATCAATTGGCTCCAAGGCTTATTCTTTTGTAGCTTTTACCATTTTTCTTAGTTTGTTGCATGATTAGCATTGTCACTTAACTTTGCTAGTTAGTTTGTATTTTAATTTCATAACTTAGGACCAAAAACCAACCAACCAAAATCCCCCTTTTTACTTTCTTTTATATATCTATGTATATCTATATCTAGTCTAGTATTCACCTTATATGTTTAAACACTTAAGAAAATTCCTCTTCTTTGTGGACGACCCTGATTTGCCGTTATCTACTTAATTGTATTTAGTAAGCATAAAGGACTTATAAATTATAACTTTGAGAGGTACATGGACGACCTCCCAATGTAGCAATGTCCATATCTGTCCGTGGTCCTATAGGATCATTCGTGGAGGTTTAAAACTTCTTTTGATGGCATTCACTAATATCTATGAATCACTTTTAATCTGAAGTCTGTGAATGTTGGGCTGAATGCAGAGTTGAAGTCCATGGAGCATGGCCTTTGCTTCTGCTTGCAGAGAGGTACGAGATGACAGATCCAACATTGTTGCTGGCACTGTATGGCCTTGATTGTGTTGGATAATACATCCAGGTCCTGAAGCTCTAGATTTTCAGGGATGCCTCATCAGTGTTGAGCTTGAAATACTGAGGTCTTGTCCAGGAGACTTTTTTTGAACTGCTTTTGTAAACTCAACCCGTGCACTAATAATCTAGGGCCTAGAGCAGAGAAAAAATCCCAAATACAAGGTATTCCCATACACAGTCGAATGTCTTTTATCTATAGCATAGTACATTTAAAAATATGGTCACTTGAAGGCAGAGTGCCCTCAAAAGTGTATCTTTTCCTTGCTTTCTAGGTGTTCCAAGTCACAATGTTTGGTATAGTTCTTATTAAGGGACTAATTTCTTTGTGTTTGGAAGGTTTATTCCAGTATAGGAAGAAATTATCCCAAAGAAAATCTATCTGAACTAAGTTATGTTAAGAACTCTGTTAGTTCTGCCCCAGAGCTGCTGAATTATGTGACAGGAATTAAACAAATGGTGAATTGATTCAGAGTTTTGTTTACAGAAACCAAATATGGAAGGTAGATAGAAGAAGAAATCTTCAAGCACGTCTGGAAGTGCTAATAGTCTATTTAGCAATCTCCAATTGAAAAAAATAATTTTCTTTGGTATGATTGGGGACTAGAGATGTTTAAAAGATTGTACTCTCTGTTTCTTCTGTCTTATGATCTCATAAGTTGATCTAAGGCTGAAATCACCATTTGAATTAGGTTTCCAAATCATGATATCATCTTAATTTGGATTCAGGGAGTTGTTTTGGTTTAGGATTTAGATTACTAATTGTGGGAGACCTGAACTTAAAGTCGAGTTATGGATGTTTGCTCCTTCAAGAAATCAGAGACTGTAATGTCTGTGAATGGAATTTCTGAATTAGAATCCCAGAGATCAGGTAAAGGACCCATGTTTGTCTAATTTGCTTCCCAGAATGAAATTTGACCTTTCCCTAGAATAATTTTTGTGTTATGGAGATGTCATTGATTTCTTTGATTCTCTTCCAAGTTCTTGTTGTTTTATGATGTTCTGGCATAGACCACATGAATTTTATCCATAATGATTTGCCCATCTGTAGTTTCCACCATAACTTGATGGAGAAACTTTTGTTCATTGTGTGCAAATTCTTGAAGCCCAATCCATTTTCTTCTTCAGGATAGCATAGCTTAGTATAAGCTTTCCAAATTATTTTTAATTTGTTAGTTACTGAATTAGAGTTCCAGAGAAATTTTTCCAAGATTTTATGGATTAGATCTATGACATGGTTTGTTGGCTTTGAAACTGTAATTGAGTGGAGTGGTATGGATGTTAAAGCATACTTAATCATAATCATTCTCCCTGCAGGAGATAGCCATTTCTTTTGCTATGTGTTGATTCTTGATTGCATTGAACTTACCATATTTGGGAAGTAGATGTTTTTTGCTCTCCCAGTGAAGATTAGGCTTCCTAAATATTTAAAAGATAAGTTTCCTCTTAGCATGTTTGTTTCAGATTGAATTAGATTAAGTTTTTGTGGGTGTGTGTGTTTAGACATGAAGTAAGGGAAATTTTCAAAATTAGTTTTTTGGCCTGAGGCTAGTTCATAAGATTTAAAAACGTTAATTATTGTCTGAAGTCCTAGTTTTGTATATTTTAGAAGTATGGTTGGATCATCTGCAAATGATAAGTGGGAGATTTGAAGCATTCCAGGTGGTAGTTTGTAGTACTGTAAGTTGGAGTACTGAAACAAGAAGTTAAGGTTCCTAGACAAAGCTTTAGCCACAATCACAAAAGGCAAAGGGAGTAGAGAATACCCTTTCTTTAATCCTCTAAAATCTTGGAAGAATCCAAAGGGTGAGACATTGATTAAGATAGAGAAAAATGCAGTGCTTATGTTTCCCAGCATAATTCTTACTATATTTTCTAAGAATCCAAATTTTAGAAGATTTTTTTCCAAGAAAGGTCCAAGAGACTCTATCAAAGGCTTTCATCATGTCAAGTTTAATTATCATATTGAAGCCTGGTTTTTAGAGTGAAGAAAACTAGTTATCTCTTGCATTAGGAGTACATTATCAGATAGTTCTCTGCCAAAGACAAAGGCTGATTGCTCTGGACCGATGATGTGATTCATTAGTGGTTTGAATCTTTCAGCTAGGATTGTTGAAAATATTTTTTTTAATGAAATTACACAGACATATAGGTCTGTAGTCTTTGAAGGTAGAACAAACATCCTATTTTGGGATTAGAACAATCAGAGTGGCTGATATTACTTTTGGGATTTTTGAGAGACTGATGATATCATTATCTGCTGCTAATAGATCAGTTTTGATCAGTTCCTAACATTTTTGGTAAAAGATTCCAGTGAATCCCTCAATATCTGCTGCTCAGTGTGGATCCATAGATTGACTATGTTGTGAAGCGCATCTAGTGTTATTGGTTTGGAGGATTTTAAATCCATTTCATCGGTGATTAGATTAGGTATGTTCTCTAGAAGCCAAGCAGAGTTTATTCCAATTGGGTCTGGATCTTCTTTACTGAGAAGTTTAAAGTAAAAACTTACAGCTTCTGAACCTATATCTTTTAAGTCTTGCAGCCATTAACCATTCTTATCTTTTATGTTTGAGATTAACTATATTTTGTGATTTCCTTTTACTGATAGGTGAAAAATTGAGTATTAGCATTCCCTTCCTTAAGCCACTTTAATCTGGATTTCTATTTCCAGTAGGTGTCTTGACTTTTAAGAGCTTGTGTTAAGTTAGCTTTAGCTTTATTAAAAGCTATTTGGTTTGTTAAATTGTCATTTTGTTGCAAGACCTCCTCGGCTTTGATTAAGATTTCCGCACAGGTTTGGATCTTATCAAAAATGTCTCCAAATGTGTTTCTGTTCCATAATTTTAGGGCAATTTAAAGATTTTTAAGTTTTAAAACAAACTTCTCATTCCAGTTGAATCAGTGTGTATATTCCATAATTTTGAAAAAATATTCATGAAAGTATGGTGATTTAACCAACATTCTTGGAATTTGAAATATTTAGGTCCAAATTGAGATGTATTTTCTAAAATTAGAAGAACAAGATGTGAGTGATCAGATTGATCTCTAGCTAGTGTTCTTATTTTAGAGCTGTTAAAATCTTCCCACCATTTAGGGGTTAATAGTCCTCTATTAAGCCTCTTCCACACCCTGCCTTTGGGTCCCATACTAGTCCAGGTATAGAGATTGCCAGAGGTTGGAATGTTTGATTATTATTAGTTAAAAATATATTAAAGTTTCTTATGTGGCTCTATGCTGGAAATGAAGTTCCAAATAATCTTCATTTGTTGAAATGACATTTAAGTCACCTATTAAGCAAAGGGATTGTATGTTGAAGTCCTTAATGGTTTTCCAGAGCTTAGCTCTTTCCTTAATGGTATGATTAGCATAAATAAATGCTAAGTTTCAGGGTTTTTTTAAAGATTGGTGATTAAAGCTTATTAGAATATGTTGATCAGGTACTGATACAACATTGATTGTTAGTGATTCTTCCCAGAAAAGCAAAATTTTGCAATTAGGGTTTGAGTAGAAGTTTTTAAAACCAATTACTTGATGTGTCTTGAACTGCGTCTGACATTAGCATTGGTTCTATTAACCCTATTATCTGGATTTTATGTCTTTTTTTAATGTCCTTTATCCTAATTTGAGTGGTTGAGTTTCCAATCCCCCTTTCATTCCAAGCACAAATATGCAATCCCATCATTGAATTGATTGGGAAGATGTCAAAGTGGATCTTGTTAGGATTGTCTCAGGAGTGGATGTATAATCCTTCCTGTTTTATTTTCTGGTTTTGGTTTTTTGGTCCAGTTCAGCTTGCTCCTTTTATGTGTCTTTTATTAGGAGATTCAGTTTGCCTTGGGATTCAAGGAGGTTATTTTTTATTTCTTCAAAATTTAGCTCAGATGGTCATGGTTTCCTGATCAATGACTGAGCTCTCTGTGTTAAGCCATTCCAAAGTGTTTTTTTTTTGTTTTTGACCAGAAGTTAAGAGATGAGAGTCACCTCCATTAATTTCAATGAAATCTTCACTTTGAGTTAAATTATTTTGGTTTCAGGGTCAGCTTCTTCCTTATTACTTTCTGGGACTTCATTTATAATTGATGCATGAACAGTGATTTCCTTAACAGAGTTAGTGATTGCCTGATTGATTAAATGTGAGGTCTCAATTGTTTCAGTTTCCTGACATTCTAGTTTCATGCTTTGGTCAATATTGTTGTCCTCAACATCTAATATTTCAAAGAGTTCATGGATTGAATATTTTAGCAATCCCTTGTGCATTAATCAGAGATGAGTTTTGGTTAGGGGCCAATTGAGGATTAGATGTAACATGATTAGAATGGTTTTGATTATGTGAATTAGATACTGCAGTGTTACTTTGCAGGCCATCATTACCAGAGTTAGACTGAGCTACAGTTCTGATTACAGGATCTGTAATTTTCCTTTTGCTTTATCATTCTCTGAAATCTCTTTGGAGTTGGATTTGTTTTTTACAACAGGTATATAGATTTTCTCTTTTTTTCCAACTCCTGAGCCCGAGGGTTTGTTAACAACTGCATTTTTCTTTCCTATATCAGCAGGATTATGATTTGAGTTCAAAGTTTTGTTTGAGTCAACAGGAGGTGATTCTTTAGGTCTCCAGGCATTGAGTGTGTTTTTGGTTTGTTCAACTCTACAAGCAGAGGAAACATGACCTAATTTTTGACACTTTAAGCAATAAATAGGAAAACTTTCATATTGCCAGAAACATGATTCTCTAAATTCAAGCCATACTTTTTCAGTCAGTGGTTTAGTTATGTTTATTTCAACACAAACCTTACCAACATGTTGCCTAGTTCATTTAGTGTGGCCTTATCTACCTTAATTGGTGATCCTATTAGACTCCATATTGACATCATTGTCCATTGATCAAAAAACTGTTGTGGCAAGCCATATAAATTGATGAATCGGAATTGGGATCAAAATCAGGTGTCCACTTAGTGAGTCTAATAGAATAGGAACCAAAGTTCAATATTTTGTGCATCCAGCACCTATAATAATCATCAGGGAGGGAAAAGTGGATTAAAACATGTTTGTTGTCCATGAGATTAATGTCAGCCTGGCCTTTGAATCCTGCAGTGTGGAAATTCTGTCTCTATTTCTCCATCGTTGGGAACCCTCTTGAGAATTTTCCTACCAGTGTCCAGCGTAGAGGGGCTTCAAGTCGCTTGCATTCCTCATCAGTAAATCGAAGGCCAGGTTTGCTTAGGTGGTTGATCCTCGGCTTTGGATTGAATGGAATTCCGGCAGAGTTTGAAAGCGTATCAATAAGACTCTTACTCAGCATTTGAGAATAAGAAAAAGGAGGAGCTTTTGGTGGCTTCGCCATCACAGTGGCACCGGCGAGGTTCTGTTGGGTCATTAGGGTTGGCGGCGATTGCGTTGTTCAGTCATCGTTTCAGAGCGAAGGAGAGAGCTAAAGATTTTTAAATTAATTTATCTTATGTGATTTACATTTATTTTTAAAAAAAGATATGATAAAAAAATATTTAAAGATGGAAATATGTAAATAAAATATTTACAACAAATTGTAAATAAATTAACATGTTTTCGTAGGCAAAATCTTAGAAAGACCGTATTTCCATATGCTTATGGAAAGACGGAGTTTGATTAAATAATAAAAAAAGGTTAAAAATTTTAGTTGCAATATTAAAATTTTATTATACAATGTGCAATAATTATAAAGTTTATGATTCGAATAATTCAACCCAAAACTTTTATCTTTATCTCTTATAATTTTCTATTTAAACCTTAATTTTTCCATAGCTTATGGAAAGAGCACAATTCAAAAGACGGACTCATTTTCTTAATCGCATACAACATATTAATAAATAAAATATGAGGAACTACATATTTTATATTAGATATTTTTTATATGAACTAGATATGACAATAATTCATGAAATACTTTTATATATCATTAGCAAATTTGATCGAAATAATTCAAAATTATATATATTATTATATAAATAATGTTATAAATTAATATTTGTTTCCCTAGTGTGATGTGAACCAAACAGTAACAAAAGGAATGAGAGAGAAATTAATTCACTTTCCATAACTGAACCAAACATATTAAAAAATCAGGGTTATCCATTTTCTTTCTCTCCTTTTACCCATCTTAATTTCTTTCTCTTTCCATATTTGAACCAAAAGACCCCAGCTTAATTTTTTTTTTTTTTTTTCAATTTTCTGCATCAAATCAACTTGACTTGCTTTGAAGTGGCAGGACAATTTGAACATCGGGTAGTTTTAATTTTAGTTTGACTCTATTGAAAGAAATGTTTTCCAAATTAAATTAGATTTTTGTATTAATTTTACTGGTTAATGTTTTGATTCTTTACTTCATGAAAGTAGATCTTTACGTGATTCCAATTAGGAAAGGAATTAGTTTTACATTCCAATGATCTTGACTTTTATAAATGTAACTATTGTTTTATAAATGTAACTATTGTGTTCTAGTAGAATATGATTTAGAGAATATATTCCCTGATAAAATAATGTTATTTTTATGATTAAAAATTGGTAGCTTAAGTTTTTCCTTTCTTCTATTCGTGTGGAATAATAAGTTACACTACCAAAAACACACATTTTTACCTCGGTTATTTGGGGCTTTTTACATCGATTTGTGACCCTGAATCACAGAGGTAAAAAGAGCAGCTAGTAAAAGTATATTTATTTTTACCTCGGTTTGAAACTGAGGTAAAAAAATAGCTATTATCTTCTTTTTTTTAACCGAGGTAAAAGAACAACTGACATTGGCTCCAAAGGGTGACCGGTGTTGATTGATAGGGGTTGTCATCGTTGGCAGTAAATACTCAACATCGATTTGGATGACAGAAACACGAATATGTTGTCCACATTGTTTAATATATGAGCGGCATCAGGAAGTTTATTAGCGGCTTTGACTATGTAATTTATTAGCAAAATATGCTTGATATCGGGCTTTCCATAGCTGGGCCATAGCCTTCACGGCAAGAAGGCGACATCGGTAGTCTGTAAGAGTTGCCGACATGAAGCCAAAGTCAATGTAACCGCAGGTTGTTTTATTATGCTGATGTCTGTTGTAACTGAGATATGAATGAAAGCTACCCAACATCGGTTTCTTAGAATGGAGCAGGTACACAAGCAAATGATGTCGTTGTAGCAGGTTGTGTACCAGGTCCATCTCGGTTGTAGCCGAGATTTCCATTCTCATAACCAACGTCGGTTGTAAGGCTCGAGTAGCGATTGTATTTCATGGGCGAGACTGTGCTAATCCGGTGTCGACAGTGATCGAATGCCTATTGAGTATATAGCGATATTGGTTGTATAATAATGAGAAATTAAAACTGAGCTTAAAAATTGATCCCCAATTCTATGCGTCGCTATATATATAGCACAAACAAAATAATTCTCTCATTCATCTACGCCTCCAAGTGTCATTGACATATATATAACATTAAACACGATACGTGCGTTGGTTGCCTCAAGCAGCTTAAAGAAAACTAGATCCTCATTCCTCATGCGATAACCTGTTGTCCGCCTGAAACTTTCCCTATCCTTTTGGGAAAATAGCTTTGGTATTTCAGTTACATGAATAATGCATGTATCATTCGCAATCATTGCATCGGAGAACGACTGAGATCTCTTCTCTGGCAGGTGTGTTGCCATGTCCTGGTGGATGAACTAAATCATGAACAAATGAAATTAAATTAATACAGATTGATCAATGAAAAAGATAACAAAAAATTAATTAATTAAATGTATCAGGTATACTTACCATAGTGAGAACAACGCCAAAGTTTTGCTGCGATAGAATGCAGGTAAAGCATGGGTTGTCGAGCAACATGGTGTAGGCGTCGACACTGACAAGGTCGTTCTGGCTACCATATCCCCACATGCTACCAGAAAAAAATTAAAATTAGATATCATGCACTAGTATACAAATGACAAGAAATTGTTAAATATATGTAATTAATTGGCGTGCCTCTCGGTTCAAACCCCTTGATTCACCGTTGTTCGCCATTAATCCTAAATTTTATAGTAATGAAATAAAGAAAATGAAATTAATAGAAGTTGTTTCGAGAAAATATACATTGGGATTCAATAAATTGTACTTGGTTAGGCGTACACTTCCTTATTAGTGACGTCGATCACTAGTCACCCATGGTTTCGGTTAAACTGACAACATGAGACTGATGTCATTTTTTGTGATTTTATGACAGAACCAAGGCCGACACATACACCCTAAGTCGACCAGCTGTCAATTCAACCAACAACTTAAGCGATAGGTTACCGACCATACAGTCAAAATATAATCTAAAACTGAACGACATGACCAACACGTCATGTTGACGTCGGGGGGCTATAGAATTAAAGAAAGCACAACCAATGGGTAACCAACATTGCATTTAATGAAAAATCCTAGGCTACATTGAATAACAGACATGTACAGAGGACGTTGGTAACCTTTTGATTCAACCTACAACACAATCGAGAGAATACCGGTGATGCATTCAATGGGAAATCCTTTTCACTTTCAATCATTCAACGCAAAAACTACCAAAAGAAAGAATCCATACCCAAAAGCCTTACTCTAACAACAACATACATAAACATGTATATCCAAGACGATTCATAACACAAAATAAACATATATGTACCAATTTGAACCCCATTAAAATAACTTAAAATGAACAAAAAACATACAATAAACAGTTTTTTGTACAGGAAGTGGATAAGGAAGACATACCATTTAGAATTGGGCTTTGAAAATTTAATTTTTGAAATTGGGGGAAGATGAAAAGGTTGAAATTTTTCTGAGGGTTGATATACACATAAAAGTAATTCAAAATGACGTCATTCCGAATGCCTAATTAGCTTGTATATATAGTCTGCCAAGACCATGAAAAGCTGGTCTACCCGTTGATCCAATTGACCGGTGGTCGGCAACCTACCGACGTCGACCCTTACTCATGTTGGGAAAAAATATTTTTTGGTCCTCCAACATATAATTGATAATTTCACCTATTGTAGAAATTAAATAGTTTTTTTCCACCTTTGCACGAAAATAATTAAGTAGGAATTAAATATAACATTTACAAATTTCAAGTCAAACTTCGATTTATATTGGAAGCCGAACAATGGTTGACCAGTTACGTATATTATAACTTGAGCAATGGTTGACTTGAGATGAGTAAAAGTTAGACCTCAGTTATCTTTCTTGGTTTATGCTGGAAGTCGAGAAACAATTGACCTAAGATGAGTGAAGGTTGAATCTCAATCATCTATTAGAAGTCGATCATTTATCTTGATTAAGGGATGATTGTTGATTAGTTATAGTCAAATTATTTACTTAGTGTATATTATATAGAGAAAGTCAATCGTTTACTTAGTTAAATCAAACATTTTGATTGAGGATTTGAACGAGACAAAGGCAGAGAGATATCGCACAACCACTGCGCTGCGCTCGATGAGGAATGGATGTTGAGGAGCGATTTTGAGGCTAAGTTTGAGAAGCTCGAGACATCTTTCGAGGCCGATAAGCTAAATCATAAGCTAGTTTTGAATAAGGTCACGACCTTGGAGTCTCTAACCGTTAAAAGAGCTCGAAGACTTGAAAATTAAGTAACTCTGTGACCGCTTGCGCTTGTAAGGAGAATGATTATTGTAAGCTTCAGGCCTGACACACATTTGATATTGGAAATCTTGACAGAGAGAATAAAAGGTTGGTTGAAGAGAACAACCGTCTTTGAGCTGAAGCCGATTATGGCAAATTGGTTCAAGAGAATAGTAGTCTTCGAGAGGGACTCAAGAATAATGATGAAGTTTACTAGAATTTGAACCAAGAAAACAACCATCTTTAGGGTGAGATTAATAACAATAAAGCTACCGTTTGAGCCAAGGTTGATAGCTTGCAAGCTCATGGATTACGTTTTGGTGTAGAAATTTTGGGCATTAACGATGATATCCCTCAATAACTAGATCGCGCCATTGACAAGATATGGTCTCAAAGCAAGATAGAATGCATCAGCACGGCAAGTTTTATAATCTGGAGAAGACATGGCAGCAAGAGCTACAAGACTATGAGAAGAAGGATGGAGTCGATAGGAGCCTTTCGGAGGATGCTTCAAACAATCAGGGTAGAAGCCAAGGGAAGAAGGGTGGACCTAATAAGGATATATGTTCTTTTTCCTGTTGGTTTAAACATTAGTCCATGATGTTTTCCTTTAGACTTTGTGGTTGTAACATTCTGCAGATGCTTGTAGACATTGTTATTTTGATCTCTCTAACTGCACATTCGAAACTTTGCTTATCAGGCCCGATGTACAAGCTTCACCTAAACATGAGTAATCAATATTTAGGAGTTGTCGATAGGTAGGAGCCATCAATGGTTTGGTGTAAGAATAGCCATAAACCAACAATAGTTCATATGGATGAATATGATAAAGCAGTTTTATTAAAATGTACTTGTCGCGATAGGATTCAGATTACTAAAAGAGATGTACTTTCGATCTATAGCGACATGTTTGTGGTGGTGCACTGCTCCCTAATCTAAAAGCACAACTCATTGCCTATTTTAGGGTAACTCCCTAATCTAAAAGGGGCTTGCTATATCCCGCCCTGTATTTTACTATCCTCGCCCTAATACGTATAAATACACGTATTTTGAATTAAAATAAAATAATTTTAAATTATAAAAAAACATAAAAAAGAAAAAAAAATATTAAAAACCCTATAAATACCCCTCCCCTCTCTCCATTTCCCTCTCCCTTCCCTCTCCCTTCCCTCTCCCCTGCCCTCTCTCCCCCTGCCCTCTCTCCCCCTTCCCTCTTCCCCTTCCCTCTCCTCCTTCCCTCTCCCCCTTGCCTCTCCATTTCCGACCGCCGCCCGCCGCCCGGCGCCGCCGCCCGCCGCCGCCGGAATCCCGCCGGAAAATTGTAAGTTTTTGAGAAATTTTTTTTTCTTTTCGTGGGAATCGTTGCCCGATCTATTCGAATTTTGTTGAACTTGTCGGAATTGTTAGAATTTTGTTGAGCTTGTCGGAATTGTTAGGATTTTAGTTATGTGACATAATAGAAGTTATTGAGAAACGATTTTTTAGAAATTGTGCTTCTTTGGAAATTGTTTAGCTATGTGACATATGTGGAATTAATGACATAATGACATAATTGGACATGATGACATAATTGGAAGCTTATTGTGTTTTTTAGTAATTATTTAGTTTAAATTTGGCCATAATATTTTAGAAATTGTATTTTTTAGAAGTTGGGTTTTTTAGAAATTATGTAGTTATGTGACATAATAGAAATTACTTAGGATACTTAGTTTAAATTTGGACATAATATTTTAGGAATTGTTTTTTTTCGAAATTGGGTTATTTAGAAATTATTTAGTTATGTGACGTAATAGAATTTATTTAGAAATTGTATTTTTTAGATATTGGGTTATTTGGAAATTTTTTAGGTATGTGACATAGTTGGAATTAAAACGAAGAAATTGTGTTCTGTGTAAATTACTTGGTTTAAATTTGGACATAATATTTTAGGAATTGTTTTTTTCCGAAATTGGGTTATTTAGAAATTATTTAGTTATGTGACATAATAGAATTTATTTAGAAATTGTATTTTTTAGATATTGGGTTATTTGGAAATTTTTTAGGTATGTGACATAGTTGGAATTAAAACGAAGAACTTGTGTTCTGTGTAAATTACTTAGTTTAAATTTGGACATAATATTTTAGGAATTGTTTTTTTCCGAAATTGGGTTATTTAGAAATTATTTAGTTATGTGACGTAATTGGAATTGAAACGAAGAAATTGTGTTTTGTAGAAATTACTTAGTTTCAATGTGGACATAATGGTGTAGAAATTGTATTTTGTAGAAATTGGCCAATTTAGAAATTATTTAGGTATGTGGCGTAATTGGAATTAAAACGAAGAAATTGTGTTTTGTAGAAATTACTTAGTTTAAATTTGGACATATTGTTTTAGAAATTGTATTTTTTAGAAATTGGCCAATTTAGAAATTATTTAGGTATGTGACGTAATAGAAATTATTCAGAAATTATTGATTAGGAATTGTGTTTTTTGGAAATTATTTAGTTATGTGACATAATAGAATATAGTTCTACGTAAATAAACTTTAGTAATCCGATGTAAACAATTGTGTAGTAAACTGTTGCGATATGTTTTAACTATTGTTTCCTTGAATGTTAATAATAGTGCGATGTGGTAAGAAAATAAGATTATTTAGTTATGTAATCTCCAATTTGTAACTAAAAAAAATGTTCCAGTTCGTTGATGCACTGTTCGAAAAAATTAGTTCACACGTTGTTGAAATGTATGTTAATTTATCTTATCATATCAGTTTGATTCACTTGTTGTTATACTAATTACATATCTTGTGTCGTAGATGAGCACTGGTGGTCAACCTGACGGTCATGGTCGTTCCATACGACGAAGAGGTGTTAGTGCCTCGGCGAGACAGGCTAGAGGCCGCGTGGTCGAGGATGAACCGTCGCCTCGCCCGCGGGAGTTTGATGTAGGAGCGGAGCAGCCTTCTCCACCGAGCGTTCGTGCATTCGATCCCATGCCGACATGGGACGGTCCGGAGATTAACATCCTCGCGTCCGGTGGCATCCGTCATGATAGTGATTGGCAGATGAATTATGACCTGCCCGCAGATGTCCCCCCGGTGGGCCAACCTGGTTCGAGTGTTCCATTGGATGCCGGGTTCGAACGTTATGCTGAAGCTGGAGCCAGGCACACCGTGAGGAACAGAGCTGGTCAATTCGCACAGTCTTCTGGTGGATCGTGCAATGCCGGTGAGCCTAGCACCGGAATGGCACCGAGGAGGAATAGGAGGAAGCGACCCGCCGGTGAGCCGTGGGTGGTGCGGGGACCGGTGGCTGGTGGCCCACAGGATGCCCTCGTAATACCGAGCTTCGGAGGACACGTCGCTGTTGACGTTTGGAATGGTATAGAGCGAGGTGTGCTGAGATGCCATGCTCGGTCGCCGCTATGCAAGCAGCTGGTCGCCACGATCCCCGAACTGAGCGATGTTGCACAGGCCCGGATACATGCGACCGGGTTGGGCCACCTGCCTGCGATTATGTTCCAGTTCCTTGACATGGCACTGATATCCGCTTTTGTCGAGAAGTGGCAGCCGGACACGAACACGTTTCACATGCCTTTTGGGGAGATGACCATCCTGATGCACGACGTTGAGATGATTCTTGGCATTCCCATCGAAGGTGGCGCTGTTGCGACTACCATTTCGGCGGAGACTATTGAGGAAGCGTGCGCTGAAATGTTTGGGAAAGATGTGGAGTCCTTTCTCGCGGAAGACTGGAACGGGGGTAACATAGATGCCCAATCGTTGATGGCGAGGTGTGTAGCGGCGGGACAGAGCGAGAACTTCCAATTTATGTGCTACATGCTGACCCTGTTTGCATCCACGCTTTTTGTGGATAAAACCGGGAATAAGGTTAGAGCCAACCTCCTACCCCTGCTTGATTCGCAGTTGTCGTGGGGCTCGGCGACGTTGGCCAGCTTGTATCTGCAGTTGGGAATTGCGTCCCGGTCCCAGGCGCGCGGCCTGTGCGGATGTTGCACGCTGCTTCAAGCATGGATATACGAGTACTTTCCGATGTTTCGGCCGGGACCGAGTACGTTGCCAGCTCTTCCGGGTCGCGCCAGTCGGTGGCACACAGGGGATAGATCGGGGAGGGGTACGGGGAGGCTCGGTGCCATCAGGCGACAGTTGGATGCCTTACAGCCCGACCAGGTATGAATTCCATGCTTTTACTCTTATTCTGACAGTAGTAGATAGATCGGATTCCATAGAAACGTAACATGTCTGTGAAACTTTTTGCAGGTGGATTGGTTGCCATATGGAGTGGACGTGGTTAGGGCTGCGGGGGGGAGGACTCACTACCGCGGCGTGATCCGATACCTCGACGCAATGGAGGCGTACATGCCAGATCGCGTTGTGCGGCAGTTCGGTCTCCTACAGGGTATACCGCGGGGTCTTGCTATTGCGCCGGAGCCTTGTTCCCGCCCGGCTGATCCAGCCGGCTATTCAGTGACCTACCCAGGGAGGCTGCAGTTGACCCTATGGGAGATGGCACACACTTGGCACAACGAACGGCTTGCGGCGTTCCCGGTAGCCACGCCCCAATCAGAGTGTACCATGGATTACGAGGACTGGTACGCGACTCATTCGCACCCAGTGATCGCAAATCCTGAACATGCTGCCGCGAGTGGCCCGGACAAGACACATCATCAGTTATCAGTAAGTTTTCACTAACTGTTTGCTTCGAGTAATTATATTACATTTTATTGTCTCGTTATTGTAAACTCCGTTTCCTGTGTAACAGATGCTGAGTGACGTGATGAGCGCACTGGATCCGTTTGGCTCGGCGACCGTTGATGGACTCGGCGACCCCAGCATGAGGGAGTTGATGACGACTCTGCTCGGTCATCGCGATGAGTATCGGAGGCTCGGTTATGGACCCATTCCTTAGTCGAATGTTTGTTTATGTGTGAGCTCACAGTTGTGCCATATTCTGCTCATTTATGTAATCGGCTATGTTTTTGCATATCAAATTTATGCGTCATTCATTTTTGCATCGACAACGCTTTCAAAATTAATTACGCGACGCGTAGGCAAAAACTGTAACGGTTGCGTACATGCCGAGTTAATAACAACAGTTAATTACTCTGCGAGTATGCTCTTCTCCAAGCGCTTAGCCTCCTACGAAAGGGTAACTCCCAACCTACGACATCAGGCTTCCTTAGCGTGGTCCACAGATTAACCACGGGGGGCATGGGACAGTTTTCCTTCATGTTTACCCGGACGAAATGGCTTGCACTGCGAACGTATACAATGTGCAGCTCCCTACTTGTTCCAGCCTCGCCCCCACCTGCCCTCAGTGGAAGGACTGTACAGCAATGGTCCGCCGACCCGTTCTCTAAAATGTAATATAAAACCACGACCGTGTTGTAGTAGGTGGCGACGGGAAACATGTCCGCAATGACCGTAAACCAATGCTCTGGACCACATGGACCGCTGGTGTGGTGTATACGGGCTCTGGCGAGTTCAACGTCATTTTGCGAACCGTAAATGGGAACGTAGTCAGGCCAATGAGTTGATATCTCGTTAAATACTGCCCGACGCGCTGTGGACCATTCACCTTCACCGTCTACGTGGAACGCATCAGCAACGCATCTGAAGCCACAGTTACCATCACTCACGACATCGTTCCAGCCTTCGATGTAACGCCTGACAATGTGGGGGACACTTTCGAGGAACGGGAATGTCGCTGCATCACAACACATTAACATAAATATCTTGTGCAGGCGGCGATATACATTTAGATAAACAATAAGATAAACATGTTGTACTTACCGTGGCGGCGACCGCTCCCTGAAGCACGCCCCGGGGACCTTGAACTACTCCCGTATCGCCTGTTCACGTGCTCGTGGTAGCTCGGTGAACGTCGGGTTGATCTTGATCAGGGGACCTGCTCGCTTGGTCTCCCACGTGCACTGGTACAGATGTCCGGCTCGCCAATGCCGCTCTCCTCCGGATGCAACTGCGCATCTACGTAGGATGCAACTCGTCGTCGGACCGAAGGGTCGCTGCGTGCCAACTCCTCCAACAGAGTGTCGAACCGCGACTGATCCTGTTCGGCCCTCGAGCTGTTCTCCGTGCTCTGCGAGTGATCACCCAATGCCAGGCTCTTAAACAGCGGATGAATGTCGTCCAAGTACAAGGGGATTCCTTCAGCAACTGCCGCGGCCATGACGCATGCACACGGTATTCCGTATGTCGAGCGCAGCACACAGCCGCAGTAAGCATATACCTGTGCTCCCAGTGCATCAATCCTGCGGTACTCGACCCTCAATTTATCCAGGCAGAATTTGGACACATTGTTGATCAAGTTGCTGAAAACGGCCATACGGTGCAATCTTCCGATACACGTTCTTGACTTCTCGAGACCGGTCTTGATCATAGTAATCTGCTGGGCTATCTGCAGGTCGACACGCCTCCATACCGTGTCCAGTGAACCAGTCGACGTTTGTAACCACCCTTTCAGTGACGAGTGTGCACTCTCGACCCTGCACGTAGTTGTGTTCCCGAAATGCAGAAATCTGTTCGTCCATGCCCTCACAAATTTCTCCTTATGGGGTGTGAGCCACGTCGTCTCAGCGTAGCTAATAACAGCCACGCTCCAAGACCATGCAGCCCTCATATCAACCAAGGCGGTTTCGTACTCTGTAACGGTGGACGCATTGCAAATCCGGAACCATGCACCGTTCTTGAACCCTGACCCGTTCCTCTTACTCCCCGTCACCACGGTGACACGTGCCTCCACATCCTTGTTGATATGCCAGGTGCAGAGCAGATGTTTCGATTCTGGAAACACAGTCCGAAGTGGCCTAATCAGTCCCATCTCCCGATCGGTGACCACAACCTCAGGGAACGGTCCATCCACAAGCAAGTTCTTCAGAGCGTTCAGCACCCACTCATAGGTGTCTGCCGTTTCGTCAACAACAATTGCGTAGGCAATCAAGAAGTTTGTGTTGCAAGGGGACATCCCAACCATCTCAATGAATGGCATGCCGTACTGATTGGTCTTGTATGTTGAGTCGATGGCCACAACCCACGGAAACGTGCGAAATGCCACAACAGCATCGGGATTGGCCATGAATAAATGAGTCAGAGTGCCATCACCTGCTGAGCGGTGACTAACTACATACCCTTTCGCGGTGGCCAGATGCAAACAATTCTCCGCCGTGTTGCGCCCGCCTCGCCTTTCCGTTACATATGCCGATCTCTCATTGTACACCTGCCTAATGTTCTGATGCAGGTCCGGAAACGAATTACTGAGGCTGGCATTGATATGCCTTGGAGCTGTTTCTGAATCTGTCAAATCTCTGATCATCTGCTTCGCGTCCGCATGGAGCTTGGAGCTCTGTCTGTGACCCTCGGGGTACACTGAGAAAGAGTGGTTGTGCGTCCCTCGTCTAGGATCCTTACACGGCACTACATTCCAACCATTCCCCGTGATTCCCTGTTTCAAGACAATCGCGAATGGGCATTCACAACTTCTGGTCGAGCTGCTACTCCGTCGGACTACATCAGATTCGCTCGTATCTACAGCCTTATCCTTCCGGCCCCGATTGCAAATGCAATATAACCTCAGCGGACCATTCCTGTTCTGTTTGTAGGACCCCGTCACAAGTTCAAATCCCACCTGCAGAGCAATCCGTTGCAGGTACGAATAAGCCTCTTCAACATCTGGGAACACAGCTGAGGTGGCAAATGGAGAGTATCCATTCCGCCCTGCAGTAGCTTCACGTGACTGACTGTCATCCTGAAACAGCAATAAACATCAGGTAATTAGTAGGACAACAAAATCAACGCTACAGTAATTAATCGGACATAAATTATTGTACACAAATTCAAAACAGCATTACGTAGTTAAATTAACATAGTATTTTCCATCCAATCAGAATTACAACGGAACAACCAAAATTAACGTTACAATAATTAATAGGGCATAAATTATTGTAGATAAATTCAAAACAGCATTACGCAGCTAAATTAACAACAAAATTAACGTTACTGCAACTAGTAGGAGATAAATTCATAGGAGATAAATGCGCAATAATTTCTACATAACAGTTAACAAATTAAAACACAAAGAGTAGCACAAATTTCTACGGCAATAATTAACAATTTTAACAGAATAACAAAAGCAACGCTACAATAATTAATAGGACATAAATTACTGTACATAAATTCAAAACTGCATTACGTAGCTCAATTAAGAACAAAATTAACGGTACTGCAATTAATGGGAGATAAACTCATAGGAGATAAATGTGCAATAATTTCTACGTAACAGTTAACAAATTAAAACACAAAGACGGGCATAAATTTCTACAGCAATGCTTAAGAATTTTAACGGAACAACAAAATTAACGTTACAATAATTAATAGGCCATGAATTACTGTAGATAAATTCAAAACAGCATTATGTAGCTAAATTAACAACAAAATTAACGTTACTGCAACTGATAGGAGCTAAATTCAAAGGAGATAAATGTGCAATAATTTCTACGTAACTGTTAACAAATTAAAACACAAAGACGAGCACAAATTTCTACAGCAAAAATTATTAAATTTAACAACTACTTACGGACAGAAAACTAATTAGTAAAATTACCTCCGAAGACATGGAATTTGTAACACCCTTTTTGGAGTTTTTTTCCTCCTCTCGGATAGCAAAAAAATTCAAGTGCCATTGGAAAGAATGGAATCCGAGCACAATTATAGAAGTCAAATTTTTGGAATCAGCCTGGCACGGCTCGCGCCCAAGCCACGGCGAGCCGAGGCGCGTCCGGCTCGCACCCACGGCCTGGCGAGCGGACCGCGTCCGGCTCGCGGCGAAGGAACGGCGAGCGGTGGCTCACGCGCAGGCCAAGGCGAGGGGCGCCGGTCCGGCTCGCGCCCAGACCGTGGCGAGCGGTCCGGCGGCGGCACGCGGCCTGTCCGTGGCGAGCGGACCGGCGGCGGCTCGCCGTCCCGCGGTGGCCACCGGACCGCCGGCGGCTCGCGGCCATGCCGCGGCGACCGGACCGCCGGTGACTCTCGGCCGGGCGGTGGCGACCGGACCACGGCCCAGACCTCGGCGAGCGGAGCCCCGCCACGGTTCGCGCCCAAGCCGTGGCGAGCCGACCGGTGGTGCCTCGCGCCCAGGCGGTGGCGAACCGGAGCCCGCGGCGGCGCCCGGTGGTCCGGCGGCGGCGCCCGGTGGTCCGGCGGCGGCGCCCGGTGGTCCGGCGGCGGGTCCGGCGGCGGCGCCCGGTGGTCCGGCGGCGGGTCCGGCGGCGGCGCCCGGTGGTCCGGCGGCGGGTCCGGCGGCGGCGCCCGGTGGTCCGGCGGCGGGTCCGGCGGGTCCGGCGGCGGCACCGGAATTTTTTTTTCCTCCCAGATTTTAGCTTCTTTAAAAATTTAATTTTCTAAACTATAATATAGTTTAATTTAGTTATTCAAATTAAATTAAAAATATATACTGTATACGTATTAGGGCGAGGATAGTAAAATACAGGGCGAGATATAGTGATTCACATCTAAAAGCACAACTCATTGCCTATTTTAGGGTAACCTACTCCCTGGCTAGACAGAAACAAAAGGCACAAGAAACAAGGAATGGGCAAGGGGAAACAAAGAAGAAATGTCATTCGATGATGCTTTCGACCTGTTCATGGTTGATGATACTTTCAAAGGTCAATAACATTCCATCTCATGGGAAAACATTCCGCTGCCTCATGGATAAGCTTCAATGACCTTGTAGGCCCCTTCCTAGTTCGTAGTGAGCTTTCCATCGATCTACTGCTGACTTTTCTTGTTTCTTCACACAACAAAGATCGCCTGGAGTAAATTTCATTAACCAGATTCTCCGATCGTGGTAGCGCTTCACCCTCTCCTTCACACTGGCTTCATGGATGGCTATTTTTTCACGCTTTTCAACTACCAAGTTCCCGTCCAGTTAAAGGTTTACTTCATTGGATAGTTGATTCAGTTGGTCATCTCTTGAGAGCTCCATGGTCCTTATACTGGATCATGTTCAAGCACAAGTGGGTTCACGAGATACCCGATGGGGTTAAGCCTAACAAGAGGCAAATAGTCGAAGATGGTTAGATTATTTGTGTTCTAAATATTGCGGTCTACCTTTTTCCAAATGACGGATCTAGGGTGGGGCACGGGCCTCCACTGACCCCACATTTAATGCTTAATACTTACAATTATTTTTACATATTATTTAGACATTGAATTGTACATGTATTTCTAATATTTATAGATAAATTTTTAGAAGTAACACTAAATAAGTTTATTAATTGTACTCCCTCTGTTCCAGCTATTTCTGCAATTTAACTATTCATTTAGTCAAAATTGCTTAAATTGACCTCAAATTTGAATCGATAAATAAGTTTGGAATATTGTTATATTTGATCTTGTTAGATTCGTAATGGCATTAATTTTTACAATATCATCTTTTTATAACATGTATTTACACACAATTATAGATATTAATGATCAAACTTTTTTTGAGTCAACTGACGAAAGTCAACTTGTGCAGAATTGGCTGGGACGGAGGGAGTACAACTTTTCACTTACTCATTTCAATCAACATTATAAATATTAGACTTGATATAAATATTAATTTTTAAAATTTTCTCTTTATTTTCTATTACAACTACAATACGACTTTTTTTATATCTACAAATATAAATATTGGGAAAGTTATCCTTTTATTCATTCATCATCATAAAACAAAACAGTCGCATGATTACTTGCCTAATGAGTCCATTTGCACATTTTTTTAATTAATTTTTTTCAGGATAATTTACAAGAAAATTATTGATAGGAGGAATCTAAAAATACATTAAATAATGTACTAATCATGTGCAATGGACACTACAAGAAACTGAACCTATCACTTCGCCCCTTTTACCCCAGTTTTTAGCTTAGGTCAAATAACCAAGGTAAAAAATTCTTTTACCTCATTTTTTAAAAGTAAATAATATTTTTACCTCAATTTAAAAAACTGAGGTCAATAATATATTTTTTACCTCGGTTATTATATTAACCAAAGGTAAAGGTTAAAAAATAAAGTAAATAATATTATCGAATAGTGTATGACGTCACATATGTTGTTTCGAAAGGCCGTCCGAAATCGCGTTATATATCATTCCCACTGACATGTTATGCGATCGATGACTAATGCCGCAGATATGTAAATGATAGGTTAAAGTAGAAAAAGATGGGCTATGGAAAATGAAGAAGTATTTTTAAAATTTTAAGAAGGTTAGTTTTGTTACGTTCCGATTGAAAATGGTGGAATAAGAGAGAAAACCACAACAATCAATTATATAATGTTCAATTAAGGTACTTAAATTATTAGAAAAGTCTTGTAAATATCCTTACAAATAGTACATAAATTAGAATAAGAACTGTCTTAGAGTTCCAACATAACATAAATTACATTTCTTGTGTCTTAGAAAGGCACAAGAAATGGATACAGGCTAAAATCATTCCACAAATCTTCCAAAAGAAGAAACATTCTATTTTTGCTGTGAATTGGAAAAAACCACTAATTGGATACAAAATTAATACTGACGCATCTTGGATCTTTGGTGGTCTTTCCTCATCCGCTGTTATAGTCAGGGATTGGTAGGGGACAGTTGTTAAAATGAGAGTCAAAACTTTTCAGTCTCCTTCCCCCTTACATGCTGAACTTTTATCTATTCAGAGTGGCTACGAAGTTTGTTCTGAACTAGCATTAGGTACCTGTGTCATTGAATCTGATTGTTTAACTGCTGTTAAGGGTATTCAGAACCTATTGAGCTGCCCTTGGAGAACATTCTCCATCTGCAATGCACTCAATTTAGAACACTTCACACATCCAATCCAACATACTCCTAGAGAAGATAACTTAGCTGCAGATTTCTTGGCAAAATATGCTCTGGAAAACAATCTACATGGAGACTTAGAAATTCTGTCAGTCCCCCTCTTTCTTAGGGGTCTGTTTTTACTCGATAGTATTGGTTTTCCAGGGCTTAGGATTGGAACTTCTATGGACATCCACGGGAATTAAATAAGGAAGGCTCAGTTTGTAATAACTCCAACTGTACTTTCACTTTGTTGATATAATGAGTAAATGCATTTTAAATCAGAAACTGCTGGTTTTTCTCTTATTGCTTCTCAGGTACTTTGATCGTATGAATGGCAAGGCTACGGAGGCAAGGATATGGTGGAAAGGCAATGGTGGCAAGGCATGGAAATAAGGAAAGGAAAGGAGTTAGCATTTCATGCAGCTTCTCACTCAGCATTTCAAGGATTTTTTGTGATTCTTCGGAAGCCTTTATAGGAAATTTCTGAAAGGCAAAAATTTATTTTCTATACATGTACTGAAAGGAGTTACCTGGCCAAAGGGAAGAATTAACACATGGGGTGGAGATTCTTCCATTTTGGAATTGTAACTACCTTTTCTCAATTTGTTTTTAGAATTCTCAGCTGTTAGTGGTCAGATAACTAGGAGCTTAATTTCTTTTACTCTTTTGGGGCAAATATCTTGCTACTATGTAACATACTATAGGTACACAAGGTTACTACATAGGCCTGGGAAACCTTAATATAACATCCCCCACCCTCGGGTGTTTAAATTAAAAAAAATATACTCAATCAGCTCGGATTATAATGACCTTGAAGACGATTGGCCTCCCAACTTTTATCACCTCGAAGAAAAATATGTCCCCGATGCGTAGGCGGTTCCTAGAAAGGAACTTGCCAAACCCCTTTGGGGACATGGACTTAATCTTCCCACCCCCTGAGTAGTTCATACGTCACTCTATCCCGTAACACCTCGACACAATAGGGGTCTTCTCAGCTAGCATGAGTGGTACAATCTCCCTCGGGATGTACTAAATCACAAAAAAAATGATTAGAAATATATATATATATATATATCTGTGCAATCAACAAAAAATAATATTAATTTAAAATTCCTTACCAAAGTTGGGGTTTCCCAAAGTTCTATTGATTTAGAGTTTAGTGCAAACGTGGGCAATCACCAACCATTGTATGATGTTCATGGTCGAACAAAAGAGGCTCTGGACTGCTACGTTGTACGAAGAACTGCATGAAAACAAAGATTTTTTTTTGAAAAATCAGTCGTTCCAAGATGCTGGAAAAAATGCCCAGGGGCGATTACAATGAGTGGAATTCACATCCAACCTAACTAGCCTCTAGAAATAACTAACATATTGCAAGGATATCTAAATTACATGTCAACCAGACTGATCGTTTGTACTATTACATATAAGAGATCCAATAAAAACTGTAACATTGCCTCGGGGATATTAACTTGCTTCCCGAAAAAATCATGACCACTTGGAAGAGAGAAACGTATCACGCATCAATATCACTGCGCCAAATAGGGATCTTCTACAACTGTAACATTACTTGATCCAACCACGAATATGTTGTCCAAACTGTAAACACCTTGAAAAATACGGATCTGAAAAATCCAAATTAATGGAACCCAAAAATTAAACCACAAACAAAACTTAAAACACACGATCTGAAAAAGAAGATCGAGAACTATACATCAATGTGAACAACTAAATCGAGTTATCATTATGAACACAACGATCTAATCGATTAAGTCAAAGTACAAAACTAATATGTGGAGACAAATCTGACACTTTTTGAATAAAAAATATATAAATTAAAATAAACTGTTGTTCCCCATCTCCTCTAATGGAAGATGGCTAAAAAGAACGGGTGCGACAAGACTAGAAAGAGGGGTTTGTGGCTAGGTTTTAACGGCCACTAAATCAAATACATATTAATTGTGGTAAAGTGTGAAAATGTATTAGTAAATATATATGTAAAATGGTAAAAGACCTAGAAAAGGGGCGACTTGAGGATCCATCACTAGCCATTAGTCCTGGATAAAAAAAAATAAAATGTTAAGGGAAAACTGGACATAGAAATGCAAGGTGCGATGTCGGCCATACGTTGCAGATACATGTCAGTCCAAAATAGTGGCTTGGTTGACATGTACCGGCGACGTCGCTCCATTGTTGACCAAATCGAGCAATGGACCGATGCAGAAATGAGGTGGCATATACAAATTTATGGTAAACTGAAATGCCAGTACGTGACAACGATAACAAATCGGCTACACCGATGGTCAACTCGAAATAAATGTGACATCTCATTCATATTTCTTGAAATATGAATATACGACGTCGCACACAAGTTGCAGTGACCGACATGTTACTAACAGGCTGTCGATATTGCATACATCAGAGGCATCTATGGGAAAAAACACAGAAACCCAGAAAAAATGATGTTTTAACCATATAAAATTATTGAAAAACGTCCAAAACCATGCCAAAACATATGAGCCTCACAATTTCAGCCCACCAGATAGTCGGTCAATAGTTTGAATTTATGAAAATACATTTGGTCACAACAAACATTTGCTAGTTTTAGAATGATTGAAACAAAGTATACACTACACATAAGTCTTTTCTAGTTTTGTGAATGATCGTAATATTATAAAATTGGTCATATGTTAGGTTAAATATTAAGGATTCAAAACCATTGAAATAACATTCAACAAAATAGATTATATATTATATTACATAAAATAAATATTTTTCAAATCTGAATAAATTTGTTCACAATAAAGGTTCAAAATGTCAAAGCAATACAACTAGAATCTATGGGGAAGAATGATAGCATTAAAAAATATCGGCCAATAACCATCTAGTAGCTTGAAGTAGAGTGTGTCCCCAATCTCGAGTTGCTCTGCATCGAGAAACTGGCTAAAACCCATTGGGGTCAGGGTCTCATCCTCCTGTGTCCCAAGTAGTGCATGTGATACCCCTTTCCGTTCCACCTCAACACATTAGGCATCTTGACCGACTGTAGGAGTTCCACAATCTGGCTAGGGACGTCCTAAATTATAAAGAGAAACCCACATTTAATACATATGAAAGTAATCTAGAGAAAAATTTAATTGAAAATAAAATACATGTCTAACAGGGAAGACTTACCAAAATAGGAATTGAACTAAAGTTCGTCTAGGTCAGAGTGCAGACAAAGTGTGGAATGATATTGCCGAATGTAGTGCGTGGATGGTCCTCATCCGAATCGCTACGCATCTGCATTGGTCAATGAAAACTAAATTAGAATATAAGTAATCAAATAAAAGGAATTTAAATCTAAACAAAAAATTGCTCGCCTGAATTGGGGAATGGCTACTCAAACCATCATTGTTAGCCATAATTCCTGAAATTCATATTGTCACGGATGATAAATATTATGATAGATAGGAAATGATTCTATAGAAATCGGTTCAATTAATCTTTTAAGTCGGCCATGCATCGCACATGCATCTATCCAAAATATGACTTGGCTAACATATACGAGCGACGTCTCTAACATGTGGGTCCAAATCAATGGCATGGTCGACATGTTTAAGTGATGTTGCTCACCAGTTGGTATAACCGATAGGTTAACCAAGATTAGTGCAACGTCTCATACAAGAATAACAATAAAAAATATAAATGAGCAACGTCATACAACGATCGCTCCAAACGAAAGAGGATCGAAGAACTAGTGACGTTGCATTCAAACCTAGCAGGTTCATTAACAAAAGCAAAAAACCAGAGCAAACCAAACACATAAAATAGAAAACAACAAAACCCCACAATAAGAAACCAAAATTCGTAAACCCTAGATCTTTAATCCATATGAACTTCAAAAAAGAAAAGAAAGAAAAGATTCACACACCATATATATAACAATTTTAAGGAAAAATACAAAAAATAAAGTATTCTAAAGAATCTAGAAACCATACATTTGAGGAGATGGGTTAGGAACTGTTGAAATTTGAGGGAAAGTTGAATGTTTGAAGTGATTTATGAGGTGGGCTCCATATAAATAGTTTTTGTGAACCATTGTAAATTCCACCTCGACCGATGCAACGTTGCATAATAGTCGACATTACTGAGATTGGAACGATGTTTTAGCGATATCGGCTAACCTAAACGTGGGCCTAACCTTTTCAAGCCACTAGCATAGCAAATGGGCTTGTGTTTGTCAATAACAAATTTAATTGACCCTTGTGAATTATTCCTCGGTATGTACAACATCGGACACCAATCAATTTTGGCGACATTAAACCGATGTACGACCGGCGTTGGCTTACCTGAAAGTGGGCCTCACCATTTTGGCCCACTAGCATAGCAGATGGGCCTGCGTTTGACCAAAACGAACATAATTGAACATAACAAGAGTTAATAGTATATTAGAAACTAATAATTTAAAATCGTAAATATCCATGAACTTTATTAACGTACGGTTTGATCGGAATTGATTTAAGCACAATCGATGAACTTTACAATCTCTACACTTAGGTCCCTCCAAGAAGGTGGGAGATGACGAAATGCAAAATTGGACATACCCAATTATCTAAATCACATTGTCACAATCATGTTGTTTCGATTTAAGCATCAAGGAACGCGGGCATTTGTCCCTCATTTTTATTAGTATTCCATTGGTACCCTTAAGATGAGCATTATTAGAATGATAAATTCCAACTCATAGAATCACACAAAATTGTACATTCTTGCTTTCTTATCAATTAAAAAGATAATGAAATTCCTTCCATCAATTTTTGCATGTTCTTTTTCGATACTAGTGTTCTTTTTCAATTTTTACACTTAAGTCCCTCCAACAAAGTGGGAGAAATCAAAATGCAAAATTGGAGATACACTTATCTAACTCACCAAGTCACGACCACTATGTTTCGATTTAGTCATGCACGGATCAATGGAACGGGCCCAAAATCTTCCTGGACAGTATATGAGGAAATTTTGTGAAAGTTACACTATGACCCAAACTTCCTTACATGTTCACTACGCTTAAGAAATCTAGACCCGAACATAAGGACAAATGTTTGATATGGAGATTATGCATATTGTCTAAGAGGGACGCCAAACTGGGTAATCGTCCGTCATTTTTGTTAGTATTCCATTACCCATAAAATAAGCGTTATGAGAGCAATAATTTCCACCATATAGAATCACATGAAATTTCATATTCTTGGTTTTTTATGAAATGAAAATGTAATAAATTCCGACCATCAAATTTTATAAAGTGCTAGTATATGGTCTAGAGTAGATTGTAGATATGATTACCTATAAGTATACAAGGGTCATTCGGAAGAACTTGTGGAAGTCTATGTGGAATAATACCAGTTTCTTAGCTACCCCGGTTAGTATAAGTACAACTATGGTTGACAAAGTTCATTTTTGGGACTATCGTAATCTAGTTTGGGATAACTTGTGAACTTTTTAATTTTTTCACGTAGGTCCCTCCAAGAAAGTGGGAGAAGTTGAAATGCATAATTGGAAATAACATTTTGTTATTCATATTTTGAGGATAATGTTGTTCCAATTTTGGCATAAACGGGTCATCGGAAGGGCCGCAATCTAAACAGGGAGTATTTTATGACACTTCAAAAAAATTAGATTGTCACCCTAATGTGCAACGTTGCACATGTGTCTCATCAAACGAACCCCAAACTGATCTCCTACCGACATCGGTGTACCTGAATATTCTAGGGGGAACCAAAAATTTGAACTAAAATCTCCCCCCCCCCCCCCCCTAATCCCCTTTTAATGTCAATAATATTTAGCACCAACACCCCTTTCTTATCTCCAACACACTTCCTCCAAACCCAACTCCACACCATCCTTTCCATTCACACTAACTTTTCCATTCTCAAATGTCAACAAGCATCCGAGGATGGAGCATTACCGGATTCAAATTAATTGAGGTAGTTTTCTATCCAATCCATTTAATTAAGCAATTTTATTACCATATACCTTCTATATTTGTTTCTCAATGATCATTATTTTAATGAAGTATGATGATTGTGTTACACGTTATATAGTATATATTGTTTGTGTTTCCAAGATAATGCCATGTTTATAAGGTCTGAGAAAAAAAGGCATAGGATAGGGCTAATTGTGGACAATAATCTCATCTTCATATGAAGATGGGTTGAATGTGCAATGTCGATCATAATTAATCATCCCATATGATATAGAATCGAACATAGACTGATGTCGCATATGCTAGAAAATGATTGAAATATCTATGAATGCTTGACGTCGCCCTTCAGTTGTACTTTACAAAATTGGTCTCTCCTGCATGAGCCGTTGCTTTAAAGCAAATCAAGTACTTTTATCATGTTGACATTAATGTCGTCTGCGCATGACTATATTACATGTACATCAATTGGGGACTTCCCAATTCTAACATGTAATTTGTTTCATATGTATTGGTTGTAATCGGACAAAGAGGGCTATCGATGGCGTACAACGTAGACAATGGAGGTTCAATACAATTAATGTTTCAATTTAACATCAACCTTATGTATTTTAATATATTATAACATTTATTGGTAATATATGTTCAAGGTATGTGGGTTTTTAACATTAACAAAAATTGATTATTGTATGATGTTTAACAATTTCACTAGTTATGGAATATTAAATAACTAGTAACGGTTATCGACGAACAATTGTTTGTGTCACCAAATATTATAATATTGTATGAGAACCGATGTCTCCATGATTTATCTATGATGTCGCACAAATTGGAGAAGAGACGACACCTTACCGACGTCGCATAAAATGACGTCACTTTTTTTTGCATCGTCGACCATACAAAATGATGTCGGTCTCATTAGCCTTCCACACTAGCATGCACACAATGTGGGTGCCCAAGAGCATGCAATTTTGCATACCATCTTCTGCGATGCCGCTGTTATTTACCCACGACGTTGACTTCCATGAAGGCACAGTTATCTTCTCCCACTGCCTGCCTTATTGCTAGGACCAATGTCGGTCCTTATGCATATTGACGTCGACCTAAATGAAGCCACAAAAATGGTGGCCTATCGTTGGCATTGTGGCTTTGACCGACGTCGATTATAAAAGCTCCTAACATTGGTAAAAGACTCTTTTTACCTTGGTTCTAAACCGGGGTGAAAAATGCACTTTTTACTACAACATTACCTTGGTTTTTTTAGGACTAAAAATTGAGGTTAAGGTCCAATAGAACCGAGGTAAAAAGTCCTGTAGAACTGAGGTAAAGGGCCATGCTTCTTGTAGTACGAATGAAATACTCCTAGTTCAATCCATTATTATCTTGTTACATTCATCAAAAAAGTATATCTTGTTGAGTTCTTGAAGAAAGAGTTAACAAATGTTATAGAAATATGAATTTTTTAAAAGAAATTTTGTAAAATTATATCAAATTATGTTAATTGTACTGTGATTAAAGTTCCATTAACACATTTTTATCCTATATTTTATTTTCTAATGTACTATCAACAGCTATTAATGTGTACCCAATAAATTTATTTTTTTAAATCCGCCACAGTTTTTGCCACCAATATTATTATTTATGTGCTGAGTTTGTGTATAATAGAGGGATCGGACTCCAACTTCATGAGAGGCTTCAAAGTCTGCCACAGATAGGTCTGCACCAAGATTTTGGTCTTGAGAGAGTGGATTTGGAAGTTGGAACGCAGTCAACATGCATTTGAGCAAGCCAGTGCTTCTTTAGAGAGACCCTGCATGAGGTGATCCTTTTCACTATGATGCTCCGATGTAATGATTTGAATTTGGTGTATGAATGATTGTTATGTAAAATTCACCTTGAAATACTTTTTTTTAGTTAAGCATGTATGAATTGAGATTTCTAATATTAGTATGTAGTGGGATAATGTGATTCTAATGGTACTTAATAACAATCCTAGAGATAACATGCAGTGCCAAAAGAAATTGGAACACTTTCAATATTTTTAAAAAACAAATATGAAGTGTTTACTTGTCATTTATCATTTCAGGTGATGGACTTCCGTACTCAGAAGTCCCTCCCAGGTCTCAGCTTCATTAATTATACAATAACAAAGCATATCACTTTTATCCTTAGCCTACATTTATTTGTTTCTATTTACTTTGGCATTTTTTTCCTACCTCCTTTTTCTGTTGGTGATCTTCCCTCGCCCATCAATCCAAATTCCTTCATTGTGGTCAGTACAACCTAAATAACTATGTAAACTCACATCATCCTTCTCAAGAAAAAGTCATCATTGTTGAATCCTATTTGATTATTTTGACCAAAAACAATCACATCTTCATGTCCATATTATTCAATAAAAGCTCTTTAACATTCAACAACAATATCCCACCAAGGGTTGATAGGATCTTTAATATAGAACACTTGATGAGCTTGTGTGGCCATTATGAAAGGATATTCTCTCCAACCAACCTGACTGCGATCCACAAGGACCAATCTCATCTCCTCAGTTCTTTGTCCACTGTTAACATATACCCATTGATATTTAATACGGAAATAAGCATTGTTACATAATAAAGCTCTCATATATCAGATATGGTTTTTAAATAACATGTCTAGGTGTACATGGGATTGTTTTCACATTCACTTGCAACATGTAAAGTCTCAGACATGAGAGACACGCCACTATTCTTAAATGCACCCTTATCATCCACTATTTTTTGGAAAAAGTAAAACCATTGATGTCGTAACCTCTATACAAAAGAATTGTGCTTAGGGGTCTATGCACCGACCATTTCACTACAACGAGATGATCACCAACCTCCACGTGACCTTCTATACATGATGCAAATGTGCTAGTGTGTTGTTATAGAACTTGTGGTTCATTGAAAGTGGGATACATCACTCTTATCTCGTCCACATGGATCTCGATATAAGGGACAATGACTCATCATTCCAAAGAACGTAAATATGTGCAACACATAAATCTTCCAAACTAAGGCCAGTAGCTTACCCCGCTAAAACTCTTGGCCCTCTAACTTCCTTTCATGACTAGATTCAAAATTCTCACTGAATCAGTCTCCTTCAAATATTCAGTACAAAAATCAGTTACCTTCTCTGGCACATAATGTTGCACAATACTTGCATCTAACCTGTACTAGTTGTTTACAAAAAATTTTAAAATTTTCATATACCTTTTGAACTGGTACATCCATCTCAAAACATACGGGAGCAAATAGCTTGATCTCCCTCAACAAATGAACGATGAAATGGACCACTATGTCAAAGAAAGGGGGGGATACATCTCTATCTGACGCAAAACTTTAACAAACATCACTTGCAACCAGTCTAGCTTGGAAACACTAATTCGTTGGAACATATTGACTTAAAGAACAAAAAAATATTTGTAATGCACAAGCTTACATGCCATGGAAATGATGATCTATTGTGAATGATATTCAATTCCAACAACAAGTTGTGGCAATCATGTGATTTTAAACCAACCAACTTTAACTCAGCAAGAGATATGCATGAACATATGTTTGAAGAATAAGCCACTAGGACCTTCACACTGCTCAAGGTATCACAATACGATTTCTTCTACAACTAAGACATGGATTAGCAAGCAGTGGGTAGTGCACAATCATCAACACTTGTGACAGGCCCCCAAACTATCATTAATTACCATTTCAGCCAGGTCATGTCAAGCTTTCAACCCATCTTTCGTTTTACCTAGGGTATTTTATAGTATCCTAACTAGAGAATTGTAGACATACTTTTCAATTTGTAGTACATCAAAATAGTGTCTGATGTCAAAATGCTTCCAACAAGGCAGCCCAAAAAAAGTATTTCTTCCAACTTTCTTCACCAGTAGGTTCTTGCTTCCTCTTCCTAAACTTTTCGTGAAGTTCCCTAACTCTTTCATAAACCTATACGCCCGTAAATGGTAATGGAGGTTTTTTTCCTCCCTTTTGAACCATTTTTTTGCAAATCGTTGGGTGCCCCTCGAGAAGAAAACGCATATGGTCTTGATAGATAGTTTTACATCCTTGCTTCAACTGACAAGATGATATTTGCTTCTCACACATTGAACATGCAAAGTGACATTTCACTGAGTATAAGGACAAATTCCCATATGTGGAAATTTTGTTTATGGTGCAAAACAACAAGGCCTCAAAGTTTAAAATATCTTTCACAAGGGAGATTGTAACACATACTTTCATTTCATTGTCAGCCACAAAGGAAGATTGTAAATTACCAACATAACAGGCCAATAGTTGTATGTGCCGCTCATATTACCAAATGGATTCATTTCACTTCTAGATAGGCCTAACCTCAGATTGCGGGGATCAAAAACCAAACTCGGGGTAAATAACATCAAGTTTCTTCCATTGCTCCTCATCTGATGTATGTCTTATCACTTCCATCCACTGGTCTAGCTCTTTCAGCATGTAATGAAAACAACTTTTCATCTTATATGTAGGAGAACAACTTCTTTAACCGTTGAATACTAAGGAGATACGATAAAAATATAGCCGGTGTTTTTTTTTCAAACTAGAGGCAACTTTTGAACCAATCGCAATTCCACCCCTCTTTATCTTGTACTGAGTCTCACCACATACTCGGAATCTCTCTCAATATTTATCCATCTCCCCTTGTACAACATAAAATCATTCAAACATGCATGAAAATATTCAGCTCCATTCCCATTGCACAAAGAATTCTTTTTTATGCATATAATATATCAGGCATAAGATTACCTTTAGGAAGCAATTCCCTAACCAATTCCAGAGTCTTTGTCATCCCTTTTAGCTCCACCAAAATTTGGCCTTTGAATTCATCATTCGAAAAGTGGCACTTAAAACCAAATGTTTGAACCCTTCTATGATGTCGGCTTCTTGTCATTATGAAAGACCTCCAGGACCTCCGGTTTACCATGTAATTTTCTAGAAACATCGTCCACCATTTCATCAATTCCCTTATTGCCATCTAAATCGTCGCCCATGTTACTTTTACCAACTTCAACCAACTTCAACCCTAGCCTTGTCAACCTCCTTGTATCATAACAACAACTACAAGTGTAAGAAGTTTGAAACCCTCACACAACGAGATGTTCCCACAAATTCTTCCTCTACAAAAACACGGCATTCCTACAATCATTACAAGGGTACCATTATCGCACCATACCAATCTTAGAGGCATGTTCAAATGCTGAAATAATAATTGTTTCTACCAAAGGGAACGTAATCGGGTAATTTTCTAATAACATTACCGATCAATTCAATTCAATCCATTATGGAATTTCTATACAGTGAAATGGCTTATCAACCCATAAGCATGCAACACGCAACCATCTAACGAATTAAATAAACACAACACTAAATCAACACAATACAAACAAAATCAACCTTTCTTCCATTGAAGTAATAGAATTGTAGAAGTATGCACTCACCTTCTCTCCATGCCAAAGGAATACTACAAACATATACCACATTATATTTTCATGAAGCCCAAAGCAATATTTCTTTCCCACCAAAGGGTTTTCAACTTCAATTAAGATGAAGTGGCAGCAATGTTTTCCACTTACCAAGGTTTCGAGTTTGGAACTTTGGTGTACAACCTACCACTTTGGTGTACAACCTACCTCTGATCTAGCACCCGACTCTAATTCTGATTTTGGAAATTGCCTCAAATTCATTTTCCAGAATTGGAACATGAATCTTCCTTTCAATATCAACTACAACTTATGTTACATCATTGTAACATCCTCATATCCATGGTCCGATTTGGAACTAGTGATGATTGAAGTCACTTTGACACAACCCCCATAGTTGAACTCAATTAAAGGAAGTTATAACACTAACCACATATAATTGAATTCAGTCAAAGGCGGCTCTCAAAAAACTGCCTTCACTTAGGTTGAATCGTCTTTGATTGCTTCCTTTAATTGGCTACTCTCTACCAGCGTCTTAAACTCTATATAGACCTCTTAATTATCATGTATTTCCTATGAAATGAATGTTGATTTTAACTTCATAAATTGATTAATAATATGTTGATATTGATTGTTTGCATGATTACATGTTAGGAGTCAAGATGAAAATGGCTAATTCATCCCTTTTTATGCGTGGTTCAAGAACACGGAATTTGTATTTTTTATTTATGTTTGTGATGTTATGAATTTCTAGATGAATGTGAGAAGTTGAATTATTTTTCATGTTTATCTTAAAGTAGAAAATAAATGGGAACTCTAGAATGTTGAAATTTCTGGATAACCCTTCGGAACTGTGTGAATTGGTTAGATTTTCATGACATCATCAATCTTATTGATTCTTCATGGATAATGCCTCTAATGGGATGAATACATGCGTCGATTGACTAAGGAAGTCATTAGTGAGAGCTATGAAGAAATGTTGAATCACTCTTTATGGACCTACTTAAGAAAGATAGGAGGATCACTTCCACAATTGGTAATCAAGAGGTTAAAGTTAGAGTAATGGTTCTGGGAGGTTGTCGTCGTATCTCTCAAATATAAAAATATATAATCCCTAAATGCTTCCCAAATGCAAGTAAGTAGATAGTGGAAAATTGGGATCATCCATGAAGAAGACAGATTTTCCTAGGGGTTCATGCATATTAGGGTAGATATAAATGCACACACACACACACACATGTATGTATGTATGTATGTATGAGATTCGAGGATCTCCACTGGTTACGACAAGTAACCTACAACTTATGAAAGATATACATGGGATTCTAGTCTTCGCTTCGAATCCCATCTTCAATACTCGAACATATCTCGGAAGACTATAACTAAACATTAAACACTTCACAAATCAAGGAGTTAGGATACAAAATGATAACATGTGATCCTAGCCCACTGATTCGTAAAGTATCTAATTCTCTACAGGAAAACCTATAATCTATTACAGTTATGAGTATAAAATGTGCTAAAAATGGAGTATAAAATGAGCACATCAAGTTCTATGATCAAATGTTAGGTGGGAATCAATTGCGCCCAAGACTTGTTATACTCATACGTACAATTTTTGTGTTATTTTAATGTTGATATAGTAATTCAATAGTCATGGTGTTTATCTAAAATCAACCCCCCCCACACTTTGTTACTAAACACAGAGAGTGACATTGATGTGTGGTTTTTAGCTACGTACAATACTTGATCGAGTCTCTTTTCTCTGTGGAAAACCCCTACTTTCCACTATATATACTCTCAAGTAGTTAGTCGCATTGAGCTGGTCCTCGGCCATGGCGTCTCCGACGCCTAACCAACCTTTCGATACTCACCCTTCCACGCATATGAGCTTCCTACAAGCTTTGAATACTAAACCTGCTCCTCTCCTATCATCCCTCCCAGACACGCCCGACTTACATCCTATCACCGAATATAAGGGCAAGCTAGTCTACATCCTCCCTCCAGAGGAAGGCGAGCTCTTGGCTTCACATTATCAAAAAGCTTTAGTCGGGAAATTTAACAGAGGCAAACCTCCAATGGAGAAACTGTTGTCTGCCTTCAAATCGATAGGTTTTAAGTCAAATTTTCAATTGGGTTCCATTGATTACCGATATGTGCTAATTCGTTTTCAGGATAATGAAGATTACCAAAGGTGCTGGATGAAAGGCCAATGGATGCTAAATGGAATAGCAATGAGGGTCCAGAAATGGACGCCCGAATTCTCGCCGACGGCCGAATCATCAGTGGTTCCAGCTTGGGTAACTTTACATCAATTGCCATTACATTTTTATAATACTTCTGCAATAATAGGCATCAGTAGCCAAATAGGAAAATTTCTTAAAATGGATGCGGCTACTAATGCTCTAACTAGGCCTTCGGCAATTAAGGTCTGTGTAGAAGTCGACCTTTTAGCTCAGCTCCCAAAGTCAATAGTAGTAGGCATTGGTAATAAGGTTTCGGATTACCCAATTGAATATGAACAGCTCCCAATGTACTGCTCTCACTGTAGAATCATCGGACATAACCAGACAAATTGCAACTTTTTACACCCTGAACTTAGGAGAGTTGGAAAAAATCAGGCTGATCATAAGGCTAACAGGGGCAGACAATCTGAGGCTCTGGAAGAGAATCAAAGGGTAGATGAGCAGGAACATAGATTTATTAGACCTCAGGCTACAGTAGAACTGGAAGGGAAATCTAACTTATCAGTATCACAGAAAGAAACAGATTTCCAAAGTCAGAATCTGAAGTCAGTTTCCCTGCAGCAAAATAATACTATTTCCCATACTCATAGTCAGTCTAAAAGAAGACCTTTTTACTCTCTGGATGATATTTCTAAACCTATCACCAATTTTTTCTGGAGAAAAAAGACCCAATTCAATGACCTCCACCCCCATCCAGGAAGGGATAACAAAAAGTAATATGGTTTCTATATCAAATGCCTTCCACTCTCTAATTGATCTACAGGAAGAGGACACTGCTATCCAAGAGAATGATTCAGGGGAAATCTACCATGAGTCTGTGGAATCACAAGATACTATGATTTCCCAGAGCGATACAGAAAAGATTGCAACCAAAGAGAACAGTTTCAGTCCTCAGGTAGATCAGGGGATCTCAGAAGGTAATATGGAGCAAACTTTAAAAAATCCTGAAGCAGATCATCAGGTCCCAGAAGATATTGTAAATGAGGCAGCAAAGACTTCAATTGCAGCAACTGATTCTACACTTCATAGCCAAGACCAATTTTATCTTGGGGATAACAGAGGCACTGCAGAACAGGTAAATCCCTCGAAGGTAAGTCCTCTCTCAACAGATTTTGCTAGGAAAAGTGAAGACAAAAGAGGAAAAAACAGTACTATCACCTTTTCAAAACAAAGGAAAGTAAGGTCATCACAAAAAGCGACCCCCCTAGTTTTAAATGATTCAGTACACAAAAATAGGAACTATTTTAGTGTGGAATGTTAGGGGTTATGGTTCTTCTATGGATAGGTTAAAGGCACTTAAACTGAAACACAAGATTGACTTGCTTTGTTTAATTGAGCCATGGCATGATAAGCATAATATAATCTCTCTGAAACATCAACTTGGCTACAGAAATGCTATTCATGCTCAACAGGCTAAAATTTGGATTCTTTGGAATCATGTTTTCAACTTAGATATTGTAAAGGAATCTGATCAGTATATTCAAACTAAAGTCACTGACATAGCCTCTGCTATTAACTGGAATATTTTCTTTATCTACGCAAGTGTACATAGACAGATGAGGGAGTTTTTATGGTCTGATTTAAAAGCTGTAACACCTGACCCTTCTATTTACATAGGCGATTTCAATACTGTTTCATCAATCTCTGAATACAAGGGTAGAAAGTCAACCCCTAGGAAAAGTATGAATCAGTTTAATGACTTTCTAAATAATATGGATCTGCATGATATCCCAACTGTTGGTAATACTTTCACTTGGAGCAATAACAGATTTAGAGACAAATGTAAGGACTTGCAATTTCAAAGACTAGACAGAGGTGTTAGTAATTTAGAGTGGCTAGATAAATTCCCAAACAGTACAGTACATGTCCTTAACAGGATGACTTCTGACCATTCTCCTCTATTGCTGTCTATCCAATCTGCAATTGAGATGGCTCCAAGACCTTTTAGATTCCAGGAAATGTGGATAAACAGGAATGAATTCAAAGACTTAGTGGAAACAAACTGGAATCTTTTCTCCCCACTTTCTGGAATGACAAGGTTTGTGCACAAATTAAAAAGACTTAAGGTAGTTATTAAGGAATGGAACAAACACACTTTTGGCAATGTTAAGAATAATTTGGCTCAGTATGAATTAAAAGTTACTGATTTGGAAATAAAGTTTCAGCAAACACATGATGAGTCAGTGCTATTGGAACTGCTGCAAGCTAAAGACCTTTTACTTAGAGCACAAAAGGAACATAACATTTTTTTGAAGCAAAAGGCTAGGTTAAACTGGCTAAAGCATGGAGATGCAAACACTAAATATTTCCATCACACAATTAGAGAAAAAAAGGCAAGGGCCAGAATAGGTAAAATAAAAGATGGTAATGGAACATGGTTAACTGATCCTAATTTAATTAGAGAGGAGGGTGTTAGATTTTTTCAGGAATTATTAACAGAGGAAGCCTCAAAACAGAAGGGAATTCACTTTAAAGATTTTTTTACTGAAATTCCAACTGTCATTTCTGAAGAGCAGAACAGTTTTCTGCTATCTCCTTTCACTTCTCAGGAGTTGCACAGTGCAGTATTTGATCTTAACAAAACAAGTGCACCAGGCCCTGATGGATACTCTGGTTGCTTTTTTACACATTTCTGGGAAACCATTAAAGCAGATTTACTAGAAGCTGCAAATGACTTTTTAAATAATGGAATAATCCCAAAAGCCATTTCTAGTACTTGGCTCACTCTAATCCCAAAGAAATCTATCCCGAACACATTTGCTGACTTTAGGCCAATAAGTTTATCTAACTTTGTTAACAAAGTTTTCTCAAAACTTCTAATGGAAAGGATTAAACCGTTAATGCAGCTCTTGATATCACCAGAACAAAGTGCATTCATGAAAGGGAAGGATATTTCGGACAATGTCATTTTAATGCAGCAAATGACTAGATTACTGTCTAGAAAAACAAAGGTTCCGAATCTAATAGTTAAACTTGATATGCAAAAGGCCTTTGACAGAGTTTCTTGGTCCTTTCTAAATTCTATATTACTTTGTTTTGGGTTCCATGGAAAATTTGTGAGATTAATTATGCACAACATAATGTCAGCAAATTTCTCTGTGCTAATTAATGGGGTCACAGCAGGGTTCTTTTGCTCTACCAGGGGGATCAAGCAAGGAGATCCTTTATCTCCTTTTCTATACAACATTTTATCTGAGGCCTTCTCAAGAGGTTTAAAAAAACTCTTCTCCACTGGATACTTAACATATTTCAGCCTACCTAAAGCTTGTACACCCCTCACTCACCTGATGTATGCAGATGACACTGCAATTTTTTTGAATACGGACACTAAAAATTTAAAGCGTTTTAAACTGTTCCTTAATGCATATGAAGAGACTTCGGGACAAAAAGTTAATTTCTCAAAATCTGAATTTCATGTCTCACATAAGGCTCCTCCTCAGTGTTCTCAAACTGCTAGGAAAACATTAGGGATGACGAAGGGATCTTTTCCTTTTAAATACCTTGGTGTTCCAATTTTTACTGGTCGAAATCTGAAGGTGTACTATTTACCAGTAATTGAAAGAATGGAGAAACAGATAAACAATTGGAAAAATAGGTGGTTGAGTCCAGCAGGTAAAATAATTTTGATAAATTCAGTGATGCTTTCAATTCCAACACACATATTTGGAGTTTTACACCCCCCAAAAACAGTTCTAAAAATAATGGGAAAATTGGCATCTAATTTTTTCTGGGGAAATTCTGATTTAACTGAAAGAAGAAGGTGGAGGTCTTGGAAAAGAATGTGCTATCCATTGGAAGAAAATGGTTTAGGTTTTAGGGAATTAAGTGATACTTTAGATGCTTATTCTTGTAAATTATGGTGGAAGTTACAAATCAATAATGTTCAGTGGGCAAACCTCTTGTGGACTTTGCCAGTTTCATATAAACACTCTCACATATGGGCAAGAATCACCAAAATTACAGCTTTGGCAAACAGTTTCTCCAGAGTCCTCTTTGGTAGGGGCAACTGTTCATTCTGGAGTGCCAATTGGAGTGGGGAGGGAGCACTGTGCTACATCTGGCCGGCTGACATTGACATTCCCTTCGAGTGCATCTCCCTTAGGGATTTTTTATCTAACAAATCAGCACTCATTCCAATCCTGGAGCCACATTTGGCTACCAACATTATTACAATTCTGCAGGAGACAAGGTTGGAGTATAGCCATGAAGATAAATTGGTGTGGATACTCACTGTTGATGGAAATTTCTCTGTCAGCTCGGCTCACAATGCCCTGAGACAGAGGGGATCTCATATCCAACATTTCAAAAAGGTATGGTCTCCATTCATACCAAGAAAGATGTCTATCTTACTTTGGAGGGTCCTTAATAATATACTACCTTTTGATAACATATTAAAAAGAATTGGCTTCTCAGTTGCCTCAATGTGTTCCATATGCAAGAACAGTGGAGATAGTTTGGATCATTTTTTCAATTCTTGCAATTTTTCAACTGCAGTGTGGAACAGTGTTTTTTTCATGTTAAGGTTACCCGGTTCTGATTTCAGAGATTTAAAAAGTAGAGTGCACTTCCTCTTATCATTCAGAGCTGAATCTAAAATTCATGGAAACATTATCAATGCAGCTCTAGTGGTTACAATATGGACATTATGGAATCATAGGAACAGATTCTTTTTTGATAATAGATCATACTCACATGAGGTTTGTTTTGCTGAAATAAAGGATTCTATTTATCAAATATTCACGGCACATAGCCTAATAGGTAATAAGGAAAAGAATAGGTTTTGGACACAGGATAACATTGTTCCACACATAATTCAAAAACAGAAAAATGCTCTCTCTAAGGTCCATTGGGAGAAACCTACTGTAGGCTACAAAGTCAACACTGATGCATCTTGGATCCCAGGAGGTTTGTCATCTTCGGCTGTTATCGTAAGGGATAGACTTGGAAATGTAGTAAAAATGATTGTCAGTACGTTTTATTGTCCATCTCCCTTACATGCAGAACTAATTGCTATTCGAAGCGGCTTTCATGTCATCTCTGAACTTAATCTTGAAAATGTTATCATTGAATCAGACAGTTTATCCGCTGTAAGGGGTATTCTAAACCCTCTCTCTTCTCCCTGGAGAGTTTTTTCTATGTGCAATGCTCTTAACGCACAAGGCTCCATCACATTGCAACACATACCACGTGAAGCTAACTCGGCCACTGATTTCCTGGCTAAATTTGCAAGGGAAAACCACCTTAATGGGGTTATTGAGCTCGTTTCTATACCACTATTCCTTAAAGGTTTACTAGCACTTGACTGCATGAGTTTCCCAGCAATACGAGTTGATTCATCTAGGGAACCAAACATCTGTAGCTATTATGAAGCTACATAATCGGATAGATAACATTTGGTACTACTTTTGTACTTGTATATTACTCTTAAGTGTTACACATACTGCTGCTTCTCCTTTTTCTCTTTTTCAGGGATTCCCGGGGGCAAGCAAAATGGTGAGGGATTTCTTTCTTTCAACCATAACTGGACACAGCTATGCGGTGATTAAGAGGAGTGTAAAAATTCCAGCCAGTTCCTTGAAGAAGCTATCCAGTACATCACTAAAGTATAGGAGGTTCTACTCTGAGCATTTCACGGTCATCACCCGCTGCTCACATTCTGAAGTACTCTATCGCCTACTACTTCGTTGGCAAACAGGAGTCTCGATCTCGCTTCTCCGACCTGCTCGCGATGTACTAGTGTGATAGATACTACTTAGAGCTTCTTCTAGATATGTCCATAACTTTTAGGGTGTTATCATCGCTTTTGGAAGCAAAGGCCTTATTGATTCACGTGCCTTTTAGCAATAGATCATCATATGCAGGATCTTTTTGTAAAATAAACGTATGCTAACTTTCTGCCCCTACAGGGATTTATTCTTTTGGTCTGGGGAGCCATATATATTCCCCCCAATTAAAAAAAAAAAAAAAGTCGCATTGAGACTTGTACGTTGTATGTTAGAGGGGCACGATGACTACCTCACAGCACGCCTTCTTCCACTCCCACTTCCTTCTTTTGGGACCATTTAGCTGCTCTCCAACGAGATTTATTTAATATGATATAAATAATTTACTCTTAATTCAATTTGTAGTTAAGGGTGGGCGCTGAGTTAGGTTGATCGGTTTTTGGGTTATTCAAATTTTCCACTAAAAAACCCAAAACCAAAACCGACTCGAATATCCCAAATCAACCGAACCAACCAAACCAAAATTAGAATTCGGTTTGAATTCAGATTCAATCTGAAAAAACCAAATTTCAGGGGAACATTTAAAAAATTATTAAAAATACATAACTAAATTCAAAATTCATGAAAAATGTGTAATTTAAATTTTACATCACCAAAATCAATTCTTCAAAATTAAAATCCCAAAAATATAATACAAATTCAACCGTAACAATTTTAGGATTACATTTAATATTAAGGATCAATAATTTGTTTTAAAATCTTCACATATCTTCAGGACTTCAAGCACACTGCACTTTCACCCTAAGCACTTCACATTCACCCTGAAAATACAAAGAATTAAGAAGATTAAAACATCAATTTTCATCTGCATCACACATATTTTCGGAGCAACAAATTCAACAGCTAATTTCATCTCTAGGTCGAAGCAACTACAAGGCATCAAAGATAAAAGATAAGTTAATAGCTAGTCACATGAATCATTGATGATTATTTATTTGTTGTTACCCCAAAAATCATTACAACTAGACTTCACCAATACACATAAGGTTCACATTTAAAGGCAAGCAAGAATGAATGCTGAGAATCAAGTTCAATAAAGTGAAGAAGTTATTTAGAGACAGAAACTTGACCTGCAATAGCTAGCTTCAACCTATTTTGTATATCTGCAATACTAGGACCAACACTCAAAGGTTGTTTGGAGGCAATAAGGTGTTTAGAGGCAAGAACCTATGATAGAACAATCCCTTTTCTGATCCTTAAGAAAAAGAGCTCAAATGCCACAAAGCTATATTCATCAGACAAGGGAAAAGGGAGCAAACACACTTGTCACCTAGATTTGAAAACATTAAGTGCAGAGAGGATAATGCATACATGTATCATAATAAATTTCTTACATGAGAGCCCAACCTGCATTTAAAAAAAGGTAAATACAATCAAGAGTAAAGAAGTCTTGAATTCAGTTACTAAAGTATAACTGCAAGAATGTAAAGGCTAACTCCAGAGCATGAAACTCTTTGCCTTCTAACCTAAAGAGTTTTAAGAGAAATGCTGATAGTTGTTTATGGACTCAATTCCTTTAAACCATGATTAAGCAATTTGGATAGGGAATACCTATCAAGCAGACATGATCAGAAAGAAAATGCACATGTTAAATCCAGGTTTCATCTGCCTATCTACAACAACAATGGAATACTTTGCTTTGATTTTAAGAAGTTGTAGATCTGATCTAAAATAAATAAATTTACCACCAATTATTCAGAACCCCCAAAAGACGAACAATTACCTACTATGGGTAGATCTGACAACTTTGAACCAGAAGTAGAAATCAACATGAAGATATAAAATGTCGAGCATGTGTCATCCTACTCGTCATCTGAGGTCTACACAAAACACAAACCAACCAACCATTCAACTCCAGAAACACAACAAAGAAACAGAGCAGTAAACAAAAGAGCAGAGTTGGGAGTAAATCTAAAATTAATACTTAGCTAAACATGCAGGGGAGATGTTATCAGAACGAGACAAAGATCATCTCATAAAGGCTATTCAAACAACAACTTCTTATATAATCTCACAGAGTAACATATGTACCATATAATCCATGATAACAAAAATAAATTACAAGTAATTCAAACTACAACAACTACTTATATCTTAGAGTAACATTTATATCATGTATCTGTGTCAGAAATGGGTAATCGCACAAGGAAAAACTACAACAACTCATATCTCAAAGAAATACTCCGTAACATATGTCATAGAATTACTCTGTCAGTGTAGAAATCAGACAACATATTACTCTGTCAAGATTACACATAACACAAGAAATGCAGGTATCTCAAACAAGAACCAGAACACCGTAACATACAGTTAGGAATTGCACAATTCAAGGGGAGTATTAAGCAATGAATACAGATGACCAAATATAAACCTTAACCTATACGAACTACAACTTTAATATGACAAAGATCAAGAGTATCAGATATCGGATCAAACGGATTAACCCAAAAACCTCAAATCTCAAAACCCTAGATAATCAAATCAGAAATCAAAATAGCAAAAAACCATAAAGAAACAGAGAGATTAAGCAATATAAATCCAAGATGATATTGAAGAGGGTTCCCTGATCCACTTTCATGAAGTCAGCATCAAACAATTTCAGATCCTCGTCAGAGATCTTCTCGTCATTCTCGCTCGTCTTCTGCACCTCCAGATGATGCTTCCAGTACTTAATGACCTTCGCGAGGATCTTGTTGGTGACGTTCGGGTGCGAGATGCTATTTTGAGATGTAGTACTTATGAAAGAAAAACTGAAGAATGATGGAGAAAATGAGAAGGAGCAGCTATGGTTTGGATGAAATGTGGCGCAGCTTTAAGCTTTGGTTTCTTGAGTAACTTTTTATTAGGGTTTGTGAAATTTATGGTCTTGGTCTTATTTGGGCTTAGTAAGAAACACATTTATTCAAATGGCCCAAGTCTTTTCAATTAAAATTATGTATTTAGAATTTATTAGCATTACATTAATATATATATATATATATATATAAAAATAATAATTAATTGATTACAATTCAGTCTTTGGTTCGGGTTTTGGTTTGAGTTTTAATATACAAAACCAATCCAAAAATCATATTCAAAATTTGGTTTATTCAATTCATATATCCAAAAATCGTATGTTAAATTTGGTTCGTATTATTCAAATTTGGATAATTTGATTTTTGGTTCAATTTTCAATTTTGGTTTTTTTGACCACCCCTAGTTGTAGTAAATTTGCTCCAACGAACGAGGTTGACGAGGGGGGAGAGAAACACCTTCATTCGACTCGATTTGAGCCTAGTTGGTGTTCCATCCAAGGTAATAGCCTACTTTTTAGGCAAAGGTGGAGGCGACAATGTCAACACTTCAGTGTTAATAGTCGTAGGTTTGATGTTTGTTCACTACGCAGTAGTTTACTTGTGATTATGGTGCTATGCTTTTTAGAAATTTTTGAATATTTTCATAAATGACATTTTTGTATATTCTTGCGTATTTTTATCTTTATTTTTGTGCTTTATATTTTTACAGAATATATGTATGGTTGGTGGTTCTTTATTATTCTTGTTCTTCTTGTGTTTATTATTTTGTTTTTTTAAACGTATGAACTTTTTGTTAATCATCACCTCAACAAAATTCTTCGTATAATCCTCATATCCCCCCCCCTATTCAAATTCTATCATAAGCTTAGCACAATGTTTTTCGATCTTTGGTAAATCCCAACTTCTATATTCAATACTGTCCAAAATTGAGTTTAACCTATCTCTGCCTTTTGTTCGTGCATTAAAGCACAAATCATTCCTCCATTGCCATGTTTCATAAGTTTCTTATGTTACTGCTGCCTTAAGCATATGATTTTTTCATCCTTCCTCCACCTCATTGTTGTAGCAACCAGCCCAGCTCCATACTCCATTTTTTCTGGATTTTGTTCTCCTCTTAACCATCTCAACACACCTTGTCACACTTTATTTTTCTTCTGCAATCGAACAGAGGATCCGTTGTTTCCTCTTCTTCACATAACACACACTTCCCGTCAACATTGACTCCAAATTTAGCCAATCTGTCCTTTGTTGGAAGCATGTTATGACACAACATTCAGAGAGTAAATTTGGCCAAAGATAAATCAAGCTCTAAGCCAAATTTTTCAGTTCATGATTCTGCAGCGGTATGGGCGTATCGACCAGTATAGTTGCGAGCAAGTTCATTTCTCAAGAGATTGACGAGACTTTTTTCCTTAATCTTTAATCTGCAATTTGTAACCAAGATAACCAGACGAGGGTAGTGGATAATGAAAACTAAAATTTGAGTACAAACGAGAATGAGAAATTGTTACATATTGCAAAAAAGATTAAAATATAATGAGAAAATTCCGGTTTCAATCAATTCCGTACTGGTTTTCAATATCTATCCTTATGAAAAAATTACTTTAAATGATGCACACAAATTGGTTACAATTGCAAGCAACCAATCTTTCCTTACCTTGTCGATAATCAGGAGGAAGCCTCACTAACTATCTCTTTAACATATATCTAAGAGATGCTCTATAGAATTAATATGCTAGCAGCATTATTAATGAGAAAGACCTAATTCATACATAACCAACAAACTCTGACGCGAGATTGTTAAATTAAGACCATTCTTCCCTTCCACTAATCGAACTTAAATCACAATTACAGATTATTGTTCAATTGATTTTAAATTAATTAACATGCTATCAAATATTGACACTAATCAAGAATAACATGAAGGCAATCATACACATTATAATCAAGAATAATAGATGCTAGCATGCAATTAAAGGATAAAAGCCAATTAGATCTCACGAGAATCGATGTCAGTACTTCCTTGATCTTTACCGGAAAAGATGAATTTAGCTAGAAGAAATAATTAAATTAATCTTCAAAAGTATAAAAATAAATAATGAAAATTGTCTGAATAGAATGATGAAAAACTCCAAAACGTGAATATTGTTCAGCACAAAAAGACTGTTTGTGTGCATATATGCCTCATGCGTACGAATGAAAGTCTTAGTACTGCCGTTAAAAGATAGATAAGGAATATATCCTTCTTTATTATCTATTTAAAATTCAAAGAGATAATAAAATATCTTCTCCTAAAATTTAGGATTCTTCAAACCAATCCAAATTCATCTCTAACTACATTTTGACTAGGCATAATTTCTGAATAATAATCTCCAGCGTGATTCTTTCTTCATACATTTCCATTGTTTTTTCTCTTCCATTTCCAAGAACAAATGACCACTTCTCTCATGTTTCCGAAATATTGGTCGGTATGGGCTTACCAACCACAAACTGCAACAACTTGACAATTCAGCCTCTAAATCTTCAAATTGTAATAATATTTCAAATAACATAAAACTCCAAGGATTTAATCAACAATGCAGCTCAATAAAAATCCAAAACACATGGTAAAATCAACCCAATCACCTTAGTTTTGCAAAGTTACCATAGAATATCTTCCTCCAATCAGTTGTTGGTTTCTCCAATTTCAACTCCTCATATACCTTTCTGGTGCAAAACTTCATCTCCTTTCCATGCTTTCTCCATCCCTCCATGTCCTTCACTTTGCTTCTGCATTTATTTAGCCCTTTCAACAACCATGAACAATCTACTGGGAACTTTACTTCCATCACTTTTTTACCCTTTATGTAGTATTCATGCACCAATTTAATCCAAAATCTATTAATTTTCCAACACAAATTCCACAAAACTTTTCTTATACTAACCACACTCCATTCAGCTAGAGGTATACCATTCAAACCTCTTATCTTCTTCGCTTCACTTATTTTCTCCAACGATATAGGTGATTTCCTTGTTATGGTATCTCCACCACTCCACGAGTAGGATCTGCACATGGCTTCAATATGCTTCAAAATATCTTTTGGGATCAGGAATACTTGCATCCAATAGTTTGTCACAAAGAAAATCACACTATTGAAATAATTGGATTCTTCTTGCGTAACTCAACAGTTTTGAGCTCCAATGTTTCACCTTCCTACAATTTTTTCAATTAAAGGTTGCCACATTTGGATGATCAATTTCATTCCTTCCAGAGGAACACCCAAATACCTGAATGGTAATTCACCTTCTCCAAAGCCCGTGATGTTTAAAACTTTGTTTTTCCCCTTTTCATCCATACCTCCAAAGTATACTTTGCATTTAGCTTCATTTACCATTAGCCCCGTTGATTCCTCAAATCTCTGATAAGACTTCATTAAAACAACAACAGAATCTGTATCTCCACTAGACACCAAAAACACATGATCAGCAAAATTCAAGTTAATAATTTTCAAAGCCTCACATCTTAGATGATATTTAAAAGCTGGTTCAGTTTCCACAATTTTCATACACCTCGTCGTATATTACATCACAAGGACAAATAATTATGGGGAAATAGGACCCCCCCTGCCTTAGCCCTCCTTTTGCTTGTATAAATGTTGTGGGAATTTCATATACCAAGTATTTATAAGAGACTAACCTAACACATACCATAACCTAGTCAATGAATTGTTCAGGCATCCACAAATACTTCATGATTTCCTCCAATGCATGCCAATCAACTGTATCATACACTTTATGAATATCCATGTAGATTGTATGTATCTTCAATACATTCTGGAGCCTTATCAGATTTTTCCAAAGTACGTACATAGGCGGTCCTGCTAGGGGTTCATTCCAACTGTCCTCAATAGCATTTACTACTTCCTTCTTCTCCATTAGACAATTAAAAAGTTAAATTGTATAAGCCCCCAATTATTTTCCTCATGTAATTTAATTTTATGCAAAGCATGGTCTGAGACTCCAGGATCCAAGTTATCCACTCTGGTTTCAGGAAATTTCCTAAACCACTCCAGATTAGCCACAACTCTATTAATCCTAAAGTAAATAACACCATTCACCTGTCTATTTGACCAGGTGTAATGGTTTCCTGCACTATCACACTCACTCAGACATTTTTTTAATCAACATTTGTTCTGAATTCCAGAACTCATTTGGTTGTACTTCATTTCCCCCTCTCTATCTTCAGTTCTTAGGATATTATCGAAAACCCCTATCATGATCCAAGGTCCTTGTATGATCGGTTGATTGTCTACATCCTTCCACAGTTTCTTCCTCTCCTTCAGTTGGTTCCTAGCATAAATAGCAGTAATCCAAAAAAGTGTCTACCTATTTTTACTTACTCACATAACATCATTTGGTTTGTTCTTTTCTTCACATGTACATCCATATTGTTACAATCCCACATTACCCAAATTCTTCCATTCAGGTGCTTCTCATAATTGTCCAGAAACTTCCAGTTAAGTACAAAGCCTTTTCTTATCTCTTCTCCCTGTTCTTTTTTTTACTCTTGTTTCTATAATTATAGCAAACATACTTTTTAGACCTTTGAGGCGGGCTATAATCTCTCCTTGCTTTGCAATCTTATTCAAGCCCCTTACATTCCAGGAACTAATACTACAATACCATAGTTCCCTGATGGATCCTGCCAAATCCCTAAGGAACTATCACCATCTTCACATCCACGGATCAGTACTCTTCTATTTTTTTTCTCCTCCACTTTCTTCATGTATCCTCTATTTTTGTATTGCACCAAAGTCCATATATTTTCTTTATCCCCCATCAAATTCGTTTATCTTTATCATTTTCCTCCTTTTCCTATTGTTTCGTTTCAACAATTGTTCCAGCTTGCCTCTTATTAGTAACTTCATCTCCTTTTTCATCCTTCTGTTTCACTTACCACTTTTGCATTATTATTTTTTCCCATTTCTCTCTAAGCAAACATGGCCACCCGTTTGACATTTCCCACAATACAACGGCCTTCCTTCCAATTCTATCCCCTTATTAAATAATTTCCCCTTTATGTCTTTGATAGTCATATTTTCTGGTAAAGCCTACCTAATAGTCACTTCCACCAAGATTCGGCATATGAAACCCTTAGTTTTCCAGTTGTGCACTCGTCTGTGAATAATGTGATGCCTATTACACTTCCTATTTCCCTCAAACCCCTAGAACCCCCATAAATGTAGTGGTAGTTTTGGCAGCTTCACCCAGATTGGGAGCGTTCTAACCACATCCTCTTTCTAGTGAAAACTTATGCTTTCATGTCTGTAAGAACATTTCCATATTGTATATGGTATAGGGCCCCTTCCTTATCACAACATCTCTGTCTTCCCTTGAATGGAATCTCGTTATAAAGTATCCTTCCTCATTATACAAAAATTTAGGCATAGCGAAAAAATCCCAAAACTTCACCTTAAACTTTCTGACAACATTCATACTTAGATTTCCACTAAATACATACATAATCAGAGAATTTTCCCAGTATTCTAGCTCATTTTTCACATCCTCTATTTCAATTTCAACCTCAAATTTACCATCCACCATTTGGAGCTACATAATTAATCTTCATACTATTAGTTTGGATTCTATTTCCACTGATAATATATACCTAGAGTTCCCCCCCATGTTCTAGCTTCATTTACATTCTCATCAGTTTGAGTTTCAGTTCTTACCTCCTTCTCATCAGCCGATCCCATTTTTTATCCTTCCTCTTTGTTCATACCTTCCTCCTCAGTCTGTTGGTGACTGGTAATCTCAGCACTTTCCTTGCCACCTAAGTTACTCCATTCAGCCACTGATATGACCACCTTATTTCGTGGCTGGTTTCTCCCACATTCCATAGCTGGAACGATCGCACCTCCACTGTGTGTTTCACCCACAATCAAATCTAATATCAGCCATGAAGAGTATTCATAAAGTTAATACCACGATTCAGGCTACTACCATAGAAGAGAATACTACGGAGGCAAAGAAAACGTAGCAGGAAATTTCTAGTTTAATCAAAAAATTCATATTTCCCTTTGGAGAGTTCTTAAAATATGTTTTAAATTATTAATGCAAGTGTTATAATTTGGTCCGAATGTGTCTGTGGGATCTTAACTTTACCGTGATTTTACCTTTGATGAAAGTTTGTTTTTTGGAAAATATACAAATATAACCCTATATAATTGAGAAAGTGAAGATATAACCTTAAAATTTTTAGTACAAAAATAACCCTAACTACTTTACATAAGTGCAAATAAAACCCTAAAGACTATATTCCGGCATTGGCTGGCAATTTCCAGCCATTGACCAATAAAATATAACTAAAATGCCCTTTCAGCCTAAAGCAAAAACTTGAAAAACAAATATTCCCTTCCCCACCACTCCAAGCCAATGTCTTCATCTTCGTCTTCGTCCCTGGGATGTGTCCCTGCCTCTGTCTTCATCCCTTGCGGCGGTGTTGGTGCTGGTGGTGTGGCGTTTGAGGGAAATTCATCGGTAAAATGGCACCAGGAGGCCCTTTCTACCACCAGCTTGAATGTGGGCTCTGAATCTGAGCTTTAGCCAGTGCTACTGTCTCTTGAGATGGTGGAAGGAGGAAGCGACAGAGGCGGCGGCAGAGCGGTGATGGAGGAGTGAGAGAGCGTGATGTTGCAGTCGGTGGCAAAGTCTCCGAGCCAGGAGCAGTTAATCCTACGGTGGATCCAAACCCAAACCAAATACTCTCTAATTCATCCTTGTGAAGCCACAAACATCCTTCACAATTACTCTGCTCAATTCTCCGAAAAAAACAAAAAAAAATAATCGAATTACAAATATGTCAGGCGGCGAAGGTCCGGCCGACGACATAAAACTCCTCCGAGGAGAATCAGAAGAAAAAAAAGGCGATATCGCACCATAATCTTTGTACCAAGAAAAGAAGATTCTTCTCCTTCCACTAGCTAAACGCCATCGCCATAATCATCATCCTCTCCTCCAGCAGCATGGTCAGCATCGAAGACTTTGCCTTCATCATCTTCTCCCCAATCTGCATCAACATCATCTCCTTCACCGGGCCTCTCTTTGGCCACCCCCGCCGATGTCCACCCCTGGCACCACCACCCCCAGCACCTCTGCCATTCTAAGCTTCTCTGCATCCATTAACCTTGCCTCCATGGCCGAGCCAAATTGGGCTGCTGCCGCTGCTCCTCAGCTTTGGCCGGACTACCGTTTCTCCCCAGCCTTGTCTGGATCGCCTCCACAGCCTTGCCCGCTGCTCCTCAGCCTTGTCCAATTGGCAGGTGTAAGAAAAGGTGAAAGCCCAATTTGGGAGGGAAGAAAATGAGTGAAGAAAATGGGAGGTGAAAGAAGGAAAGAAGAAAGGCTGAAGGGAAGAAGATGGGTTAGGGTTTAAGGTTAAGGAGTATAACAGTCAATTCACTTTTTTTTCCTTTTTTTTTGGAATGGTATAATAATCTTTTCAATCAAATCCGGCCTCAAACTACTGAAAAAAAGGTTATATTTACACATACACAAATTATTTAGAGTTAAATTTACACTTTTAATTATTACAGAGTTATATATACATTTTTAAAAATGATGTAAGATTATATATGCACTTCGCTCTTGTTATTTTCAGGATGAAGGGAATAGCACCTAATTTTGCCCATCATATCGAAGAGTCTTGAAATAATATGGAGGAATGACTTCATAAGAGGGAGGTGGGCTCATAACGAGGAGGGCCACTATATGTGGATGATCAAGAAATTTAATTTGACATGCGATAGATGGGCTATGGCTGTGATTAGAGAGATTAAGGAGACCCTTTATTCTTGAGTTACTGGTAAGATCGGAATTTATCAAAAAAAAAAATTATATTAAAGATTATTGTGTGGTCATCCAACAAAGCGCGCATGGGAAATTCAGATTTGAAGTGGGGTGTCAACCAAGTCTTCGTAGACATTGGATAGTTATTGGTAGATAGAAAGCATATCCATGAATAGGTAAACCGTTGCTTTCATGCAAGAACGGTACTTTGCGTCCTTGCTCAACCTTCACAAAAATAGATGAAATTATAAATTATAAAATTTATAAATAACAAAAATAAATGGATGACAGTGAGTTTGAAAATACAATTTTAAAATAATATATATTGATGAAAGAAAATAAATGTCCAAAAAAACTTTACTTTGAAAGAACAATGTACACCTTAGTTTGTGTTTGGGAGGACCGTACTTATAAGTAAAACTGCTTTATTTTGAAAACAAAGAGAGACTATCTTATGCTTTTTGCAAAAAAATAGCTTATATTTCTCTAATAAACATTTTAACAATTTACCAAAGACTAATGTAAAGTCAAGTGATAATTGGCAATTATGTGAACATATTTGGAAACGAAAGTCTTTCCATGTTGGAACATGCAGACAACATATTTACGCCTACAGAATTGAACGGGAAGAAGGATGGAATATTATGGTATTTGTGAGTTAATCTGAATATTCTGCTATATATTAGGCGTGTAGAAGCATAGTTGGTTTACGGAAAATCCCTACAACTATGGTGTTGATATTATCGAATATATGGGAGATATTGTGATAAGGTAAATTCCTTTGTTTGTGGGATTTGTATATGCTTCAAGAAGCAGATAAGGAATACGACTATTATGAAGATAATCATAGAGAGTTCCGATATGCTCATGGCTTAATAGGGGACATCACGGCTGCATTCAATACACGGATTTAACAAAGAAAATCTGTACACAGATTTTCATTCTTTTGAGCGAATTACGAAGAGCCAGAATTCTATATTCTAACATACGTGACATGCCGTTCAAAGTTCAGAATCATATACCTTAATTCCTCGGGAGGAGGAGATCCAGCATCGACGAGTTTCGAGGTCAGAGGGAGTCTGATCAAGGTGGATCGGTAGCTAGGGGAGCTAGCAGAATTCACACGTTTGATTAGTAAAGATAAGTATTTTGTATGGTTTACTTTGTATTGTATCTTTCTAATTAGTGGATTCATTCTGAACTGGGTCAGACCTCGCAGATGTAGGTGGATTTCACCGAACTGCGTAGCCAAGTGTTGTGTCTTTAATGCTTTACTTTATTACATACTTGGTTAGATAGGTTATGTTCGAACATACCAGTAATAATTAAGAGAACTCGATAAAACCAAATTACAACTAAAAATGTGTTTAGTTTATAAGTAAAAGACTTATTAGTCTTGCCCGGTACATCCTTATTCCGAAAAGTGTTAAAGTTAGATTAAAGTTGTTAAAGTAAATAAGTTAGATTAGAATTCTATGTTAACTTAAGTTGTTGGAATATGTTTCCATATTACCTTACCTAAGATGGGATGAGGGAATGCAATTTTAAAGATGAGCACCCAGTAAGATCTTTGAGCGTCGGTTTTAAGATTAGTAGTGGTAGTTCAACTTTAATATCCATGAGTAGGATGTGATTGCAGGTTGAGTTCTGAAATCTATCCAAATATTCAAGAATGGTATTTATGTAGATTGTGATTTTATGTGGTAAATAGTTAATGTGGTCGGTTCCTTCTTAATCAAAATATTGTTAAGGATTAGTACGTACGAGCTCAACACCTCCTTCGTACTTGATACAAGTTTCCACGGAAGAAGCTTTCGTGCCTTAGTACTCCTGCACATGATTTGCATATTTTTTGAGCTTGTGATAACATACATGATATTGCTATGTTTTGTCTTCTTTTTAACTTGTCATGAGATTTGGGATCGTGACCTCGGTTATCTCGGGTTTTGTTTCCATAATATTTGTAGCACGTCCGATTATGAAGCGTCTTAACCTCTACAACGGGTGGTGATGCTGCTATATTTGTTATTCTTGCTTCAATTCTTATCCGAGTGAGTGAAAAAAGGTTAAGAAAGCAGAATTAACCCTCCCTCTATTCAATGTTCACCAGACATGACCTAATTGCCTGATCTCTGACAATGTAAACTGATTTCCGGTTGTAGGGTGTTCAGTTAATTATTATCTTTAATAGAAACATTAAAATCTATCGTACTATTAAAAGTGGGTGATGACTCTCCTACATATTCATTTATTTCCCTAACCACATTAAAATTCCCAATTATCATTATTGGGTTTTCTGTAAAAATGGCTCATATCATTACATAAAGGGTATCTATTAGCCCTACTATGTCTTCCATAAACAAATGTAGTTGTCCACGATGATGCAAAATATGCATTTTCTAGTGCAGTTAGAACAAACGGATCATGAATGTGGAAAATGTTAACTGTGATGTTGTCATCCCAAAAAATTCAGATCTTACTTCTAAGTTAAACATAGAAATGGTCAATTCCTAACTTAAAAGCTGTTGAAGATATTTGATTTGGTTTTAAAAGAGGTTCAATTAGCACAAAAGGGATACTTTATTTTTTCCTTTGTGTATCGTTAGTCCTAGATCGTGCCCTTTTCCTCTAATGTTCCAAGCACAAATATTAAAGACAATCATTGTTAAACTAAACATTTAGGATCAACTTGAGACACTGTTTTAACTATCTTAAGGGCAATTCTTCCTATTTGGACTTTTTGACTAACATTTTTCTCTCCCAACGACTCTAACATTGTATAACATCTCCCTTACGCCGGAATCACACCGGCCATGGCGGCTCCACCATGGGCAAACCCAAAATACCCCAATTACCACCTCCGTTGACACTCTAAAACAACAAAAACCCGCCTAAGACCCAATTGTCCTACACCCGCACTTCAATTACAAGGGTGAGGTAGCGGTTCTTTACCCAGAGAAGAAATTGACCAGATTGCAATCCCTTATGCCAAAGCTCTCATAGGCAAGCTCGGTAGGGGAAGGGCAACTATGAACTTTATCAGGAAGCAATTTTGCACCATTGGCTTCAAAGGCAAAGCTCAAATTGCAGTAATGGATGGTTGCCATGTTCGTATAACTTTCGATCTAGATGAGGATTACCACGGGTGCTGGCTGAAGAGGACATGGTTGCTAGGGGGGAATATTATGTGGATTCTCAAGTGGATGAAGCACTTAGACTACGATGTTGAACCATCCCTAACTCCGGTGTGGCTCACAATCGAGTTCCCCCCGGTACATTTCTTTCATACTTCAGTACTCACTCACATAGGCCTAGCTCTTGTAGAACTGTTGTTCACAGGTACTGATGTGCATCATCATGCGTGTGTTAACCGATGCATTCAACGTAACAATTGGCTTGTTTTTCATGTTGGATTGCTAGTATTAGTTGAGTTTACGTAACAAGGGGTTTAGACGGTCATGTTTGGTTTTCTTTTCTAAATACTACATTTTGTAGACTTAATTGGTACTAATGGACACCTCGTATCCACAGACACCCAGATCTTCCTTGTGATAAACATTATTAGGTCGCTTGTGGGTTCTTTTCATCACATTTTGTATTGAAGACTATTCGCAAGGACGATAGAAGATGTTGAAGGAAATTCACATTAGAATGGTAGTAGATTAAGGCCATGGACACTACATCATAGTAGTAGAAGGATTAAGCTAAAGATATTCGGCATTGAAGTTCAAAATGACCAAGGAAGAAATGAAGGATCGTCGTCTGAGAGTTGCGCCTAGTTTTGGGAACGATCCAAGAAGAACCAACCCTTGAGGTTGGTTCCATTGGATTCTTCTTCTTGATCACTATAAAATCGACTATAGAAACTCTCAAAATAGATCAACGGATCATCTATAACGGAGCAAAGAAGCTAGTAAGGTGAAGTAGCAACGGGCAGGCAAAGACCGCTCATGGTTGGCACGAGACCAAGCTCCAATGGCCCGTGCGAGGGTCCTTTGGCACGAACCGTGCCAAAGTCCGGTACGGGTCATGCCAAACCTGTAGGCCGTGTGCTCTAGTGTCTTTTTCACTCCAAAAATGGTTAAGTATGGGTGCAGACCGTGAGGTTTTACACGGCCCACCCCGTTCCAAGTCAAAATACCAGCCAGCGGAATGTGAAGAATGAAGTGGCATGTGCCAAAAGAAAAGGCAAAACAAGGATTCTGATAAAGGCATGAACCTAACGACTCAGACCAGAGATTAAAGGTGCAAAAACGAGGCTCCAGAAGATGGGCCGCGCCAGATGACACAGACCGCACCTAGAATGGCTATGCCCGATCATGCGCCCTGCGCCAACACGAGGAATGCATTTCGTGCTAAATCTGATGGGCTACACCGGTACGAGTCCATATCAGCGGCGCAGGCCATGCTATCCGCGGCGGCCTGAGTCAGCGATAACTGACAAGGGTTTTGGCCTATTTTGGGCCTATATTTAAGCTCAATCCCCTACTACTATAAATATAGCCTTAGTCTACTAGGGTTTGATATCTTAGAAGTCTTGGATCATTATGTTGTATTTTGAAGAGAAACGTAGAGAGAGAAACACTCCCTCTTCTCTCTAGGTTCTTTCTCCTTTTCCATTTTATTTTTCTTTAGCTCTAAGATGTTGAATTCCATGTCTATGGAGTAGTTTCTATAGCTTGGGGATAATTTGTATTCATGTGTTGATTATGATTTTGTGAAATTCATTTGATCATCCTAATTTATGTGTTTATGATATTATGGTGGCTTTTTCTTGAATGTTATAATTGCATGAATAATACACTCATTAGCACACGCTCTAATCTACATTCATGTTGGTGCAAATATTGATACCCCTGGGGAAGAGAAACCTGGATGTGATATGGGTTGCAGGGTCCGAGTCTATGTGGGTGTGTGCATGTAGGTCTTTCTCAAGTTTTACCGCTATGATGACGACACCCCAATCTCAGCTGGCGTGTTAGTCTAAAGGGTTACGGGTAGAAATAGTAAATAGTAGCAATCTAGGGTTGTAAGAGGTCCTAGTGTCATCGATAAGGCACCTACACCTCTTTGCCTTATTTGTAGGCCTAGGGGGTAGAGCATCCGCGGTGTAGTGCTCGGGACGTAATCGTAAGAGGGAAAAATAGAACTCCACAACAGTCAGACCATTATCGCACTCCCCTAATCATGGAGGTGGTGCCAACGGAGGATTTCAAGAGCACCCTACGTGACAGGTATGGGAAAGTGCCGACCATCGACCACACCACGTGTTATGAACACTAGATTAGGTTGTTGATGTCTTATATGTGATTGAATCGAGGATCGGAACATTTAATCAACCATGTTACACAAATATTCCTCGGGTGTCTATCTATATAGTTTACTTGCATTTTATCTTTCATGTTTTGTTGATTGAAAAACCAAAAACCTCCTTTTTACTATACTATCTATTCCTAGAACCATGACGAATTCAAGACCCATTCGTGGTTGTGTTTAACTTACTATTAGGCCCTAGCATCTCTGTGGGCATACCCAGACTTGCCACTAACTACCCCATAGGTAGCTTAGTAGTGAGTTGGATGCAGAACTATAAATTTTATCTTTGACCACCCCTTGCATTCCTTTTGGGACAGTTTGGCTAATGCCTTCGCTTGGGTTAGTTTGAGCTATGGCTTTTATCGACCCCGAGTGGATGCGGGTTAATTTTGGTTCCGCTGTCAAGGATGCTAGTCAATTTTAATTTTCAATTACCATAGCACATAGTAGAGTAGTTAGTATCATTTTTGTTCTTCTTTGTTTGTTTTGTTTATTTTTGTTGATTGGATCTGTTTGTTAGTAATCTTGTTGCCTTTGATAGTGTTTCCTTTGGTAGGGTACTGTTAACCCCTAGTTTATGGTACATACTCGTGCCACAAACTTAGGAGTTTTACATTACCCGTATGAAAACACAGGTAGTAAAAAATGAGGAAGTCGAGAGCTAAAGTAGTGGTTCAACCTAGACCGGTTTTGGTGGTAAAAAAGCCGTTAAAGATTGCGGAGGATAATAGAATACTGAGGGAGCTCATGGCCCCTAATTTGGAAAGTTAGTCGTTGTGCATCATGTTCCCCCTATTGCCACCGAACGTGAATTGCGAGTTAAAGAGTGGAATGATCTATTGTCTTCCCACCTTCCACAGTATGGCAGGATAAGATCCCAACAAGCACTTGTTGGAGTCCACTTGGTGTATACAAACATGAAGCATTTGGGTATTTCGGATGATGAATATAATCTGAGGGCTTTTCCACTCTCTCTTCAAGATGGGACTAAGGGATGACTGTACTATTTACACCCCCCCAGTTTTATAAGCTTTTGGATGGATATGAAGAGAATATTTCTAGAGAAGTACTTTTCGGTATCCAAACCCACCTGACTAAAGAAGCATCTATCTTATATCACCCAGGGAGCTACTGAATAACTTTATGATTATTGGGGGCGTTTCAAGAGGCTACTAGCAAGCTGTCCATATCATCCTTTCAAGGAGGGAGACATAGTTTACTACTTTTTAAGGGTTATTTTGATGAATACATATAGATGGTGAATACCGCATGTAATGAATCAATCGCCAACAAAATCCCGAAGGATGCAATGGCTCTCTTTGAAGAAATGGCCAATGGAATGGGAATATTCACCAAGTCAGGGTTAGCAGTTTATGAAATATTAACCACAACACTGAGGTGTGTCCCAAAGTAGTGGAAGACTTACAAGAGGTGAAGGTCGTGAAATATAACAATGGGAAAATGCATCAGTTTGCTAGGGGTCAACAACCACAGGGGTTCCTTGGTTCCTTGGGAACCAAGAAGGAGGAAGGCAAGATCCCTATACAAACTTGTTCAACCCAAGGTACAGGGACCATCCAAATTTCCGTTGGAGGGAGGAGAACCAAGCACAAGGGTATCGAGGTGGACAAGCTCCACCTCAACCATATCGAAGGGGTGAGGGTCCTTCTAACAACCACACTTCTCTCTACAAGTTAGAATGAGAAGAGATTTTGGAAGTCATCGCTCAATTGGGGAAGAAGCATGAGATTTTTGCGGAAAAGACAAGGCACGAAATTGAAGATCATGGCAATAGGGCCTTTTTGAGTATCAAAAACCTTGAAGTCCAAGTCGGGTAACTCGCCACCTCGGTGAGCTGACTTAAGGCCAAAGATTTTGGAAAACTCCCTACCCAACCGGAGATCAATCCAAGAAACGTGAGTGCACTCAAGCTGAGAAGTGGAAAGGAATTTCATGAGTCTAAGAAGAAGGTGTTGCAAGAAGATGATAGGGTATTGGAGGCTAACAAAGAAAATTTCGATGAGAATGAATTTTTTGTCGAGGAAGCGCCTTCCAAGTAGTTACCAATGGCACAAGTGACTATCCCACCACTATTTCCAAATTCTTTAAGGGGAAGGCCAAAGGTGGTGACCAATGATGCAAGCATTCGATGAATCTTAAAAAAGGTGGAGGTAACAATCTGTATCTTAGAGCTAATTGAAAATGTGTCATCATATCCTATGTTTCTTAAAGTTGCATGGACAAAAAAGAGAAGTGGACCAACTAAGAAGGTAGGACAATTCAAAATGGGGGGATTCACCATTTTGAACCACAAAAATTTTCCTAAGAAATACGAAGACCCCAGGATGTTCCCTATTCCTATATCCTTATGTGGAGAACTAGTTGAGAATGTCATGATAGACTTAGAAGCATCCATATATGGGATACCATTTAGTCTTTTTTGAACACCTAGACATAGGTGAACATAGGAACATTGGGGTGATTATCTAACTAACCAATCACTCTCAAGCTAGCCCTCGTGGGCTAGTGAAGGATGTGATGGTTCGAGTTGGCAAGTTAGTGTTCCTGATGGACTTTTATGTACTTGACGTGGCACACGATGGAAGTGCACCCCCAATCCTATTGGGGAGACCATTCCTTAAAACGTCAAGGACTAAAATCGATGTACATTTGGGAACCATAACCCTAGCTAGAATATGACAAGGATAAGGTTGAATTTGACATTTATAAGTCTATGCATGATTTTTCTAATTCATCTTTTGTGTGCAAAGGTGTAACCCTAAGTGATGAGCATGATCTATGTGAAACTTCTTGTATGACAAACGAGAATGAATGTTTGGATGAATTCCTTATTGATGATGGTAGTGTTGATGAGTCCTTTACATTGCATGATTAGATTGACAACACATCTGTGTTGGAATGCTTTTCTATGCTCACTAACATGTAGCAGGAAAGGAAGAGCGTCGAACGTTTAAAAAACCCTTGACCTCCTCCTAAACCTAAAGTGATGTCTACAGACTCAACAATAGCAAGACTCGGGAATTCACTTTCTATGGTGGACAAGGCGTCTAAAGGTAAGGGTGACACATTGAGAAATCCTCTCCACAATGATGTCATCGTGGGTGGAGCGCCGGTGGCGATTCCTGAGACCCAACGGTAGGTTGTTCTAACTAAAATGCATGAAAAATAAATAAGCCATGAGGACAACAATAAATATACGATGTCTCTATTTGCTTTGATATTGTGATTTTGATTAGATATAATTTTCATTTTTGAGATGAAACTCTTGTTGATTTGTAAATGTGAAGTTCAAGTCTCGTAATTTTGTTTAGATGGAATTAGGCTTGATGGGTGACTTAGTTTTTCGAATAAAGAGGGAAAAACAAAGGGAAAAGGGTCAAAATTTTGGCAGCCTCATGCCAAAATTTGGCACGAGCTGCTCCAAGCGATATGGCTCGTGTCACATCATGTTGGCATGAGGGGCCTCGTGCCAGGTTTTGGCACAACCCGTTCCAAGCGATACGGTTCTTGCCAAATGACCTTGGCACAAGGGTATCTGCACGGGTACCCATGACACGAGAGCATACATGTCGTCACCCCATTTGAGTTGCCAAATTGTTCCAAAAATGCAAATTTTCAAATTCTAAATTTTAAGCTAAAAAAAATATTTTTCGTTTATAAAATTTTGAAATTCCCTTATTCCTTAGGATTTTTTGATGCAAATAGTACTTCCAACATCCCTTGTGATTATTATTGTCCCATAATTTACAATATTTAAAATTCCATCCTTATCTTAATTGTACTTCTCCTCATTACCTCTACTGAATTTTTAGATCCTTGGTACATTCTTCCACCTAATTGAGTCATTTAACACATTCAAACTTTTCAAGAAACACTCACTCACACACATTCTTGGTGAACTTGAAAATTTGAAGCTTTTCTCTCTAAAATTGGCAATTTTTGCTTCTTCTTGTGTGGATCTTGCAACTTCTGGCTTCAAATTCCAGGTAAACCTTTGAACATCTTGTCGATTTTCTTTATTAACATTGTGGTGGTGTTATGTAAAGCATGATTCTTGAATGAGCGTATGTTGTTAAGGAGATTGTTTGGGTTATATGCATATTCTTGTGTTGAAGAAAGTTTGGGTGGATTGATGTGCTATTATGCTTGGATGATATGCTCTTCATGTGTTGGGTGATTTAGGAGGGAAAAATCTTGTTTGCATGATCTTTTTGATGGGTTGATATGAATTTACATGATTTTCTTGTTTAATGAGAATGTTCTTGTTTGAAAAGCCTTCATGTTGAAATTTTCATGATTTGAAATGACTAGACTATTTAGAGGAATTGTCTTGTTGAATGATATTGTGGGCATGCTTTTGTTTATGATCACATTACACCATTTTCCTTTATTGTGTTAGGATGCCTCCGAAAAAGAGTGTGTCGGAGAAAGGAAAGTCTTCATGGGGCGAGAAAAGGAAGAAACCGGCAAAGGGTGTAAACCACGAACCGATGACTCCCCTTCCTCACAATCCCACATTCGTGACTGAGGAATTTAGGGGATTAACCAACATCTCCAGGACTACAGCCTGAAGGTGGAGGTATTTGAAGGAGCCGAAGAGGAGTATACTGTAGACTGGTTTTACATGCAGAGATACCTTGGAGGGTCTAGGCTTACTCAAGCCTGTTACATATCTATTAGGATGGGTAGGCCTAGAGGGTTTCCTCAAGAAGCACCCGAAGACCTACATTCGGTGGACTTTGGAGTTTCTAGCTACTCTATGGAAAGTCGTGGATGCAGATTTACATCGAACGATCAAGTTTCATTTACAAGACACGGTGTATATAATGACACACAGGGATGTGGCTCACGCTTTTGGGTAGAGGTGCAGTAGAGACGTTCCAAGGACACATCGACAGGGGTTTCCATTCTCCCTTGGGAATTTTTGGAGGCAACTGACTGGGACAGACTGGAAGAACTTATGCAAAAGCACTGTTATAGTTCATCCGGCACTGTATTATGTTCAAAGGTTGCTAGCGATGGGGATGTTTTGTCATGGGGAGCTAACGCAGTGCACAGATTCAGATGAGCATTGCCTTTGGGCAATGATTACTGAGGGCAACTTCTACCCAAACATAGTGGGTGCTTTTGTACAGGAATGTGTTGCAATAGGGGAGAGAAAAAATGGAAAGATTTTTATGGGTGGCATAGTAGGGCTTTTGGTGCAATATTTGGGACATCCAGTCATTCAACCTGCATTGGCCAACTTCGGGAGATTGTGAATGAAGTACACCATTGAGAAGTTGACTAAGGCTTCCATGATAGCACCTACGATTTCTGAGGACCATTTTATATGGTTATACGGCAAGGTGAGCACTTTTAGTTTCATGATCCTTCCTCAGCTGGAACGTACCGCCATTACCCACGAGATGAGTTTGGATAATTTGTTCCTAGAGCTCGGCTCGCGATTTGACAAGGAATTTTACAGAATTTTATCCAACCCGGAGATAGAGGTCGAGGAAGCGGGTGGAGCTACCCTACCCACAAACATCCTAGACTGATTGCAAATGCTTGGGGAACAACTCACGAGTTCTACCCAAGCTATGGAAGAAGTCGTTCTCTCGGTAGGTAGCATGAAATCACAATTGGAATATTTTTGTGCTATATTTGAGTCCAATGAGGCCAAGATTTAAGTGATGAGGTACTTTGAGAATGAGGAGGTGAGACAAGACAAGGAGGGCCCTTTGGGGCTACAAGTGTAAGTGTTATTACCTTCCCAACCTCACTTATGTGTTTCTACTTTTTGTGCATTGCGGACAATGCGTAGTTTAAGTGTGGGGGAAGGAGTAGTGAGCACTTAGAGAGTTTTCATCTTGGGATTCCTCTGTGCTTTTTGGTGTTCTTCTTTTGAGTTTTTGTCGTTTCTTTGGTGATTTTGGTGTTTGCTTTATGTTGGGATGTTTTGGATGCTCATTTGGTGGCGTGACTTGATAGCATGCATAGCTTGTCTTGGGGTAGTTTTTTTTAGAAACATTGTTAGTTTAATTTGTTGTGTTTCATTATCTTTATGTAGTATGAAGGCCAACTTTGGGGTATTTTGAGCTACACCAAAATTTTTTTGAAAATTTTGAAAAAAAAAGAAAAACAAATACCCGACTAAGTTGGAAACCCGAAAAGGTAACTTAGGTAACATTGGAAAAATACTGATAGGTCAAAAGACCTGGGTAAAATGAGAGGCTAGGCCAGCTAAGTTTACGAACCTAGGCAAAAAATGAGAGGTCGTGTGGAAAAAAGGTGAGAATGTGAGCTCAACATGTGTGAAAGCTAGGAAAACCCAAAGAGCTCCTTGGCTAAATGAGAGAAATTGAGAGAAAAAAAAAACTAGGATGGCGATACATTTGCATCATCCTTGGTTGTAACTAGATCGAGAATCTAGAGTTATCCCTAGTTACAACCAAGTCAACGACTTTTGAATTTCCTTGGTGGATTATTTTTGGCGACGACTCTTTGATTTCTTTTGGGGAACTTTTTGGGAAAAGTAAGCTAACTTAACACTTATATTTCTTTGCTTACCTTTTCTTCACTTTATTTTGGGTGGTTAGATTGCTTTAGGTTCTTCGGGGAGTGTCAGTGTTGTGAGATTCTTGCTTCTTTGGGGGAAATAGGGTAATCTAAGAATAAGTTGAATGCTTCAGTTACCTTATACATGCCCGCTACACTTACCTTATACCTGCACGCTACACTTCGCTTAATCCTTTTCTTTGTCTTTATTCACTCTAGAACGAGTAAAGGGTTAAGTGTGGAGGGTCTGATTTGCATCATTATGTGTGCAGTAACTGATGCATTCGGCGTAATAATTGGCTTGTTTTTCATGTCAGATTGCTAGTATTCGTTGATTTTATGTGACAAGGGATTTAGACAGCCATGTTTGGTTTTCTTGTCAAATCCCGCGTGATCATCATTATTAGGTCGCTCGTGGGTACTTTTCATCACATTTTGTATTAAAGGTCGTTCGCAAGGACGGTAGAAGATTTTGAAGGCCATTCACATTAGAATGGTAGTAGGTGAAGGCCACAGACACTACATCATGGTAGTAAAAGGATTGAGCTAAAGATAGGGTGCACTGAAGTTCAAAATGGCTAAGGAAGAAACGGAGGATAGTTGTCCAAGGGTTGCACCAAGTTCTGGGAACGATCCAAGAAGAATCAGCTCTTGATCTTGGTTCATTTATTCATCTTCTCGAGCGCAGTAAAATCGACTATAAGAACTATCAAAACGGACCAACGGTTCATCCGTAGCGGAGCAAAGAAGTTATCTGGGCAAAGCGGCAACGGGTAGGCATGAACTGCTCATGGTCGGCACAAGACCAAGCACCAATAGCCCACACCATGCATGCGGCCCGTGCCAGGGTCCTTTGGCACGAGCTGGGCCAAAATTCGGTATGGGTCGTGCCAACCCCTACTGGCCATGTGCTCAAGTGCCTTTTCCACTCCAAAAAATAGCTAAGTATGGGTGCAGACCGTCCCATTTTACACAGCCCGCATAATTCCAAGTCCAAAATATCAAGACTAGCCAGCGAGATGTGAAGAATGAAGCGGCCCGTGCCAAAAGACTGAGCAAAACGAGGACTCTGATGACGACCTGTACCAAACAACACAAACTGCGGATCAAAGGTGCAAAAATGAGGCTCCAGAAGACGGGCCGCGCTAGAAAACGCAGACCGTGCCCAGCACGGCTGTGCTTAATCGCATGCCCTGCTTTAGCACAAGGCATGCAGCCTGTGTTAGATCTTAAGGGCCGCATCGGCATGAGGCCACGTCAGCGGCACGGTTAGTGCCATCCGCGAAGGTCTGTGTCAGCAGCGGCTGACTAGGGCTGTGGCCTATTTTTAGGCTCAATCTCTTACTACTATAAAATAGCCTTAGTCTACTAGGGTTTGATATCTTAGAAGTCTTGGGTCATCATTTTATATTTTGAAGAGCAACTTAGAGAGAGAAACGCCCTCTCTTCTCTCTAGGTTCTTTCTTTTTTTCCTTTTTATTTTGATTTAGCCCTAAGATGTGGAATTCAATTAAATACTTGAACATCATACCTAGGGAGTAGTTTCTATAGCTTGGGGATAATTTGTATTCATGTGTTAATTTGTTTTTTGTGAGATTCATTTGATCATCCTAATTTATGTGCTTTTGATACTATGATGGCTTGTTCTTGAATGTTATAATTGCACGAATAATACACTCCATTAGCACACACTCTAGTCTACATTCATGTTCGTGTAAATATTGATACCCCCGGGGAAGAGAAATCTGGATGTGATATGGGACTGCTTGGCTAATGCCCTCACTCGGGTTATTTTGAGCTACGGCTTTTATCGACCCCGAGTGGAAGTGGGTCAGATTCACCGACTAAAAACCTCGCTAGACCCTCCACGATCAGGCTATGTGTGGAAATGGATGAAAGCAAACCCAAACCACCAAAAACTATACTTGGTTCAATTGGTAATAATAAATCCTACAATGTTACAATATTGTGTATGAGAACTTTTCATCTTACTGTAAGAGATGTCTTAAATTAGGACATTCTGAGGAAAACTGTAACGCGGATGATAGGAAGGATAATGCAGGTCAGAATAAGACTAAGGCTAATGGCAAGGGTAAAGCACCTGCTAGGGATGAAAATAAGGATGAAAATAAGGATGAAATGGTGCTGCCAAAATGGAAACCTATTCGTAAAGCTAATGAAGATAATGCTAAGGTAGCTAATGTTACTGAGGTGATGGAAGCCAATGCTAATATAGCTATACCTAAGGTCACTGATGAATTAGAAAACACAGACATTGACCAGCAGAGAAGTTCTCAAAAATCAGACCAAAAGGGAGTAGCCACTCAGATCTCATTATTGACATTAATCCTGGTGAATCCTACGAGCATAGACCCGCTGGAAAAATAGTCAAAATTAAACATAAAGCTCAACATAAAGAAGAGAGAGTGTCAGAAACACTCTCCTCCCCTACCTCTCCTACATATATCTCAAACAGGTTTCAAATTCTCCAAGAAGAGGACGATGAAGTACAGCAAGAAGTCGTGCATTCTCTCTACTTACAGCAGCAACACAAACATCAAAATCAGGAAGAAAGCTCTGCACTGGATATAGAGGATGGTATGGATACCACAGATGAGGCAAAAGGCTACCAGACTGCTCCAGCAACTCCACAATGGAAGCTCATAACTGCTTCCTTCAATGATGACACTCTGCACCAAACTCAGAGACACTCCCAACTCCCTTAACCTTAATCTCTCTCATTTGACCTGGAACAAAAATAGATCATCCCCTAATAAACTTTCCCCCACTTTGGAGGTTGATCCCAGCCTATACAATGAAGATGAGAAACTCAAAATGCTAAGCAATTACTTCGATGATGCTATAGGCCTAGGAGAGGAAGTGGAACTTGGATCCTGCTCCTGCTCCTGCTCTTATTAAGATGAGGAACAGGTAGACAACACATGGACCTCAAAGCCCAAGAGAAGCACCAGGTTAGCCTCGAAAAGAATTGTTAAAAATGTATGACATCCAGATTAATGTTATGTTTTGGAATATGAGAGGCTTGGGAACATCAGAAAAAACACTTAAAAAACTTTCAGTAAAACATAAGTTAGACCTCTTTGCTATAACAGATCCTAAAGGTAAAATTGAAACAAGGAAGGTGTATCAAAAGAAGCTTTGTTTTAGGAATTGTCGGGAAACCCAACTTAGTAAGATCTGGGCTTTTTTACTCCCATAATGTTTCCGTTTCTCTTATTCAGAACATGAAGATTTTATCCTTTTGAAACTTGCCGATAAGCTAAATGACACCAACTTTAATGTTTATGTCATTTATTCACCCTAATCTAATGTTGATAGATTATTAATGTGCAATGAAATTCAGGCCATTCCACCATTCCATGTTCAGACCATACAATTCTTTGTGGGGGGTGCTATTAGGAATCTTGAAAAATATTCAGGATTTAGTAATCCGGACATGATCTTCGGTCCAGGTACTTAATAGGAAATCCTCTCTATCTTGAGATCAGGAATGAACAAACCACATACCCTAGGCCATTCAGATTCCAAGAAATGTGGTTCCTTAGGAAAGACTTTCTAAAAATGGTAGAGGATAATTGGAAATTGCCGATTAAAGCGCAAGGACAATTAAAACTGGCCTTAAAACTTCAGAGACTGAAAATTGAGTTAAAAATCCCGAATAAAAATATTTTCAAAAATATACAAGACAATATTTAGAAAGCCGAAGCTCAGGTCTCCTTATTGGAGGAAAAATACGACCTCTTCCTTCTTCTCAGTGATAACATTGAGTTGAATAAAGCTAGAGCTCTCTTAACACGATCCATATTAGAGGACAACACCTTCCTAAAACAGAGATCCAAAGAGAAATGGTTAAGAGATGGGATTGTAATACTGAATATTTCCATAAATCTATTTTAGAAAACAAATCTAGGCTATCAATCCTTAAAAAAAAAATACTCTACTAATTCATGGATACAAGGGTAGCAACAACTAGGTGAGGCCGCAATAGACTTTTAAAAAAATCTGCTCTCAGATGAGAACACTGATGAAACATGTTCAAATCTTACCTTTCTACTTAAAGAGATAAAACTTGTAACCACTTACTCTCAGAACCTGGAATTACTAAAACCATTTACTATGGAAGAAGTCATAAAAGTAGTTTTAAACTTAAGTCCTACAGCTGCTCCGGGTCTGCATGGCTACACAGGACATTTTTTTAGAAAATGCTAGCATTTAATAGATCAGGATGTCTTCCAAGCAGTGCAAGAATTCCAGTTAGGGGTACCCATTCCAAGGACTGTAGGAAGCTCTTTTATAACATTAATCCCAAAGATTAAAACCCCTACCTCCTTTTCAGAGTATAGGCCTATAAGCTTATCAAATTTCTCTAATAAATTGATGGCTAAAATAATTTTTGAATGGCTGAAACCTCTAATGAACATGATTATATCCAAGAATCAATCTGCGTTCTTTGCAGGTAGAGATATTGCAGATAACATACTAATGATGAAAGAAGTCGTTAGACTGTTAGACTAGAAAACTGAATCATTGAATTTAATTTTTAAAATGGACATGATGAAAGAAGTCGTTAGACTGTTAGATAGGAAAACTGAATCATTGAATTTAATTTTAAAAATGGACATGATGAAAGCGTTTGATCGAGTTTCACGGGCAGTTCTCAACTCATTGATGCTGAAACTTGGTTTTCATGGAAACTTTGTAAAAGTTATTATGAGCACCTTAATGCTATGTGATTCTCTGTCTTAATTAATGGTATCCCAAAAAGTTTCTTCAAATCTTCAAGAGGTCTGAAAACTTTGTAAAAGTTATTATGAACACTTTAACGTTGTGTGGCTCTCTGTCTTAATTAAAGGTATCCCAAAAGGTCTCTTCAAACCTTCAAGAGGTCTGAAACAAGGTGACCCACTCTCCCAATTCCTCTTCAACATACTAACTGAAATGTCAGCACTAAATCTCATTAAATAATTTCATATAGGTAACCTAAAACACTTAAAAACTCCTGCAAGCTCTAACCCTATAACCCAGCTCTCCTTTGCAGATGATACTGTAATTTTTCATCTCAGGAACATCAAAAACCCTGAAAAATCTGATGTAATTTATGGACATCTTTCAAAAAGAAACAGGCTGGGAAGTGAACTTCTCAAAAAGTTCTTACTACCCAAGGAGATTGAGTAAAAAGAAGATGGAGGAAAATATCAAGTCACAAGGACGTCTAAGGGCTTGATTCCAATGACATATCTAGGTATTACCTTATTTAAAGGAAGAAAGCTTAACCGCCACTTAACACACTTGATAGATAAAGTAGCTAACAAACTAGAGAATTGGAAAAATAATTGGCTATCTGAGGGAGGTAAGTTGATTTTGATCAAACATGTCTTAAGAGCTATACCACAACACACATGGTTAGTTACATACCCCATTGAACACACAATTCAAATACTTGAAAGCCTTTTAAGCAATTTATTTCTGGGGAGAGTCAAATAAAGGTAATAAAAGGCATTGGGTATCATGGTTGAATATATGTTAACCAACACCAGAAAATGGATATAGGATCAGAAACCTAAAAGCCTCAGTCAATTCCCTTTCCACCAAAATCTGGTGGAAATTGCTATTAGGTTCTACCCCTTGGTCGAAATTTATGCAGTCATTACCACAAAGTTATAGAATTTCATAGACATAAGATAGGTATACAATTGTAGATAGGTTTTTTGAACTTAATTCACAGGTCATAATTGGCAACGGAGGAGCCAACATCTGGACTACAAATTGGCTTGGTTCGAGTTCTCTTTTGAATTACTGGCCGCCACAGGTACAAATTCTTCACCCCTTTATGCAGGTGAATGATCCACATGTCATTAAGACATGTCATTAAGATCATTTTAGTTCCGTTATTAATTGATCCACATCTGACAAATTGACTTCCCTATCCATTTGTAACATTATTTTAGTTCCAACCATAACTATATTGTCTAAAGTATGGAATTCAATAATCCCAAACAAAATCTCAATTTTTGTTTGGAAATTATTCAATAATGTCTTACCATTTGATAATATTCTTATGAGGACGGGATTCAGTTTAGCTTCAAAATAACCAAAGTGTGATAATTTAGTCTCTATCATGCACTACTTTAATTCTTGCATAGAAATTGATAGAGTCTTGGATAAATTTCATAATCTGATGAACTTTCAACATAGATCTTTCACTTTTATCTCTGAAAGGCTACAACTATATATGAATGCTCCATGTTCCTTAAAGCTTGGACTTTCCATGTCCTGCAATCTACCAATGATAGTTCTATGGGAAATAAGGAAGGTAAGAAATCAAATGGTTAATGAGAACAAGGACAGTAAGAGCTTTTTCACTTCAAGAAAAATGAACTATTACTTGACCATTTTTACCTCAGTTTTTTGGTTTACAGCAAATAACCGAGGTAAAAGACTTTTATCTCGGTTATTTCTTTTGGTAAAGTAAATAATATTTTTTACCTCAGTTTAAAAAACCGAGGTAAAAAGTACACTATTTACATCAGTTTTAAAATACGAGGTAGATAATCTGACATGACCGACGTCGTAGGCATGTCTAGTTTACCGACGTCGCATGCATTTCTTAGTTACCGACGTTGTATCTATTGAGACCGACATCGTACGCCCCTCTCATGGACATGAAATGACGATGTCGCATGCATGTCTGGTTTACCGACGTCGGTTATTTTTGTGACTTACGTCGCATGTCACTCTCACAGGCATGAATGATCGACGTCACACACATTTCTTGGTTACCGACGTCGCGTATTATTGTGACCGACGTCGAACGTCCCTCTCGTAGAATGCAATGACCGACATGGCACGCATGTTTGGCATACCGATGTCAATTGTTTTTGTGACCGACGTCGCACGTCACCCTCGCAAATACTTATAAGTATATGTACAACTAGATAACACCCTTGCGATGCACGATTTAAAATAATATATGTATTTATAAACATCATGTTACCTTTTTGCAATATATTGAAAATGAGCATTTGCTCCCCAGTTGTCGGGCTTTGTATTGCATTGTTGGCTTTTGTGTGAAGCCTTGCTCCCAATCTAAACTCATGTGTATTTCTGTTGCATACTCGAACCATGTCCCTCTAAAGGCTTGGTGTGCTGAGAACAACCAAGTTGAGTGCGACGTACGTGGGCAATTAGGCGGTAGTCATGACACTCTAGCACGACTGGGTCGCGCGGTTAACCCCCTTGGAGGGTGACCTGTGACAGTTGGTATGTATGTGTGTATTTTTTAACAATGTCTTTTTTTTAACAAAACTAAAATATAAATTATTTATGCAACTCCATTTCTTTGGAATTTTTAAAAGATTTTATAACTATACTTTTAACTATGACTTTATGTATACATTTTCGAATGAAATAAATTAAACGTGGAGTTCGAGTAATACATGATTGAAGTTGAATATCAATAAATAAACTTTTATTTTTCACCGTATAAAATTTTATATACTACTTACAAGTAGTATATTAAATTTTAAAATAGTGAAAAATAGAGTTTATTTATTAATATTCCCCTTCAATCACATATGACTCAAACACTACATTTAATTTATTTCATTTAACATCTGGTTAGCTTTTTTTTTTATATTTATTTCAAGGGTGACATGTGGCAAATGTGACATGACTAAGAGTTGTTCTTTTAGTAAGATGTAGACATGTTTAGATAATTACTTACTTTTTGTATATATGAATACAAATAATTAAAATGTACTAGCGTTTTCCAATATTTCACCAAAAAAATTCATCTATTTAATATTTCTATATTTATGCAATAATAATAAAAAAAAACCATGTATTTTGGAGCAATGGACTATAGGGTAACCTAATTTTGGGTCATAGTGTAATTTTTCAAGATTGTGTAAAAGTAATCAATGTTGACTTTCGAGGCCCTTTCGTTCACTCATACATGCCAAAATTGCAGTTGTATATTATTGAATTACATTTTGGTGTTGTCAATTTCGTGATTCAACAACTCCAACTTTCTTGGAGGGACCTAAGTGCAAAAAGTTAAAACTTAACTCGTAACTCCAAATTGAAATCCACTCGAACGTGATGCTACCATATACACCACCGTTGTATTCCAAACTCATAACATAGTATTTATTAATAAACATGAACAAGAATATATTTATAATCTTTTTCGATTTCCCTTTCTTACTTATATGTAACCAACTCTAAGTTATTTAAGAACATGTACTAGCACTTTTCAACAATTTACCAAACAAATAATTTATTTTATATTTCTATATTTAGGCAAGAATAATAAAAAATTATGTATTTGGAGAAATGGATAATGGGGTAACACAATTTTGGGCCATAGTGTAATTTTGCAAGACTGTGTAGAAGTAAACAATATTGACTTTCGAGACCCTTTCGTTCACCCATGCATGCCCAAATTGCAAACTGCAACTATATATTATTGAATTGCATTTTGGTGTTACCTTTCGTGATTCGACAACTCCAACTTTCTTGGAGGGATCTAAGTGCAAAAATTAAAAAATTTATTCGTAACTCCAAATTGAAATCCGCTCGAATGTGATGCTACTTTATACACCCCCGTTGTATTTTCCAAGTCTGTAACATAGTATTTATCAATAAACATGCACAAGAAGTTATGCTACCCTTAATTGACATTTGATGCATAAATACTAATGAAAATGTTTGACCTTGACTAACAAACGGTTAATCATTGACTTTCCATACATAAACACTAATAATTAGGTTTGGCCATAAATAATGAACGGCCAACCCTTACTTGACTTTTCATATATGAACACTAATGAAATTGTTTGACTTTAACTAATCAATGGTAAACCATTATTTGACTTTCTATACATACACACTAGTGAAATGGTTATAACTTAACTTGATATCTCATACATAAACACTAATGAAATGGTTATAACTTAACTAATAAATGGTCAACACTTACTTAACTTTCCACATATAATCATTAATAACTAAGGGTTTACCTAAACTAGTCAACGTTCAACCCTTACTTGACTTTCCTTACCTAAACACTATTGAAAACTAAGTAATGGTCAACCTTTGATTACTTGACTTTCCATACATAAACACTAATAAAATGGTTAAAGTATAACTAAAGAAATGGTTAGAGCTCAACTAATCAGCAGCCTACCCTTACTTGACTTTACATAAATAAACACTAATAAAATAATTTGATTTTAACTAATCAACAGCTAACAATTACTAGTAGAATGATTTGATTTTAACTAATCAACGATTAACCATATCAAAAGTAAAGACAGAAAATAAATTTTGCTCTCTATTTCTAAAATCTCTATTTTTGAATTTTATTTCATTAATTTTCCTTGTTTATAAGTTTTATTTCCTAAATAATATTTATACACAAAAACCATTCTGATCACATCACCCAAACTGCAAAATAAACATTTTCATTAACCTTCCTACGGCCTGCAAAGCTACAAACTTGTACTAAGTTTCAACTTCTGAAATTGCCCTTTTTAGCCTGTGACTTCCATCTCTATTCCACTTCAGTTTGTATCTGAAATGCCAAAAGATCAACCTTCAAATCCTTGTCATTAAACACTCTTCGGTTTCTTTCTTGCCAAATATGGTGTACAACTGAAATAATAATCATCAGTGTTCTATCTTTCTTCCATCTAATGAGACACAACATCTTCCTCTTCACATCTCTGATAGTTCTCCCTATCTCAAACAATCTGTACACAGCTCTCACATAGACACATTCAATGAATAAATGTTGAGTCGTTTCTTGCTCAGAGTTGCACAACCTGCAATTACGTACTCATGCAAGGACATTAAAACTCTGGAGCCTATCAGTAGTTGCTAACTTCTCATTCACCACCATCAACAAGAAAAATCTTTGCTTTGGCAGGATTCTTCTATACCAAATCAATTTTTTTATCTTGTCTCCAGTCCTCCCATCATAGCTTCATGCACTGCAGAAACCTTGAATTGTCCTCTCTGACTCACACATTTTTCAGCTTTGGAAAAAGACCATTTCTTATCTTCATTAATTCCCTCCAAGGCCAGCTATCAGAAGCAGTAAACTTGCATCCTTCTATGTATGATCCCTTTAAGTAATACTCATGCACCCATTTGATCCAAAATATGACTTTCTTTTGAGTCAAATCCCACAGGTGCTTTCTCAAAGCAGCTCTGTTCCAGTTAGAAGGATCTCTTACACACATTCCCCCTTTTTTCTTACTTCTGCATATAGAACTCCAAGCAGAAGTCATGAAACCTCTTTGACCTTCTTCTCTGCCCCACATGTTACCAGTACAAATCAGTATAAGTTTTTGATGAACTCCCTCTGGAATATTCAATACATAAGCCTAATATCCAGAGATGCTGAGTAGCACTCCATTTATCAACTCTAACTTTCCTACATATGATAGTTTTCTTGAAGCCCATCCCTTGATCTTACTCCTGATTTTCTCTATTAACACTTGACAATCCATTTTCCCCCACTTTATAGATGACAGAGGCAGACCTAGACATTTCATAGGAAACTGTCCTTGTTCCATTTGCAAAACTGAGGCCAAAACCACCTCCATTTTAGAAAAGAAAATTTTTTTACTTACTTTAATAATAGAGAGACATGTAACTTCATTGAATCTGACCAACACTTACTTCGCACCTTCCAAAGGCTTTCTACTTGCACCACAGAAGACCACTATATCATCAGCAAATAACAAGTGTGGACTCTAGCTTTCTTGCACCTTTGATGATATTCAATATCCCCAGAATCAGAATCTCTAGCCATCAATCTTGTTAAATAATCCATGCATCTAACAAACAAAAAGGGGGAAATGGGGCCATCTTGCTTCACACCCCTTTTAAAAACAAAACTATCTATATACTGACCATTCACATTTAAGCACAAATAAAAGTTTATGGTGTTGTTATTAATCCATTCAACCATCTTACCCGGACACTTCAGTTCAACTAGCTAGTTAAGAAGGAAGTACCAACTAATACTATCAAAAGCCATTGAGATATCTACTTGAGAAACACAGCTAGGGTTCATTTTTTCTATCGTATACCTGGGTAAAAGCACCGGGGCTAACAACATGTTATGTGCAATAAGTCTACCTTTGATAGAGGTACACTGATTGTTGCTCACAATTTCTGGGAGTATATCTTTTAATCTATGACAAAGGATATTGGTAATTGTTTTATAGACAATAGAGCAACATGCCATGGGTCTATAGTCCACTGGGAACTATGGTTGTAACTCTTTTGGCAACAATGTTATCACAACATTTTTAAAGATACCTGGAATGGGGTCACCTTTACAAAATCCCGCCACTGCTTCCAACGCACCCTCTCATGTGATTGCCCAAGTATCCTTGAAAAACTTGCTTAAGTATCCATCATGGCCAGGACTTTTAGTAGATTTAATTTCCCTGATTGCAACCTCTATCTCTGCTCTACTAATTGGACTGATCATCTCCACTTGTCTCTTTAGGCTCACCACTCCTTCATAGATTACCACGCCAGGTTCAATTCTGATCACTTTCTTCACAACCCCTAACTGAAATCTGAAATGGATAATCATCACAGATTCCACAATTTTTTGCTCAGTAATCAGTCCATCACAATTTTCCAGCACTACTATGTTGTTTTTATACTGTCTGATCCTCAGTGTTGAGTAGAACAACCTAGTTTGTTTGTCTTTATCATTCAGCCATTCCACCTTGGCATTTTGCTGCAATTAGCATAATTCAACTTCCTTTAAATATTTAGATTCTTTTCTAGCTTCAAATTATATGCCTTGTAATTAACCTGGTCCAGGATTCTCATTAAGTTCCTCCTGAGCTCCTCTCCATTTTTCCATAGATTGTTCAACTCTCTCTCCTATACTGCTAAACTTTTTCCTATTTAACCTACTTAAAGGCTTTTCCAGTATCTTTAAAGCCTGAGCCAGGTCCTCCATACTCCTTATTTGTTTAAAATGCACCGCAAGGGGCAGATGATCAGACATGTGTTCAGTTTTTACTCACATACAGCAGCTTGCCACTTCTCCAACCATTTCTTTTTTACCAACCCCCTATCAAGCTTGCTCAAAATCATGTCTTTTCCTGACCTTTTACTATCCCAAGTATACATTGCCCCCACAATTCTGATTTCCCCCAAATCCAGTTTCCCATTGTTTCCACATAAAGTGGTGAATTGCCCCCTTATCCTCCACTACATTTCCCCTCAGCCTATTTTCCACATAAAGTGGTGAATTGAAATCTCCACTAATGAGCCAAGGCATATCCCTATCACCTATGTTGTTCAAAAACTGCCACATCTCCTGTATTTTCTAAATGGTATTAAAACCATAGATCAAAGTTAAAATTAGTTTCTTGCCTGAGTCTTTCATCAATATCTCAGAATCAATCCATTGTTCCCCAATATCCAGTATTGTGATGTCATAGAAGTCCTCCCTCCATGCTAGCCAAACTCTCCCTCCTCTTATCAACTCCCCATTTTTAATCTATTTCCTACCCAATCTAATTTTCCCCCAAGTTTGTAACTCTTTTCCTTTTTGTATTTTTGTTTCTAAAAGGGCAAGAATCCCAGCCTGATTTTTGAGGCAAAAGCCCCTGATCACACCATGCTTCTAGCCCTTATTTATTCCCCTCACATTCCAGATAATGAGTTTACTGATCATCAGAAGGCTTTTCCTTCAGTCCCTTTTGTTTAAGAACTAAAACCCCAGATCCCATCACCTCTTTGCCTTTATTAATTTTCAAATCACTGCCTTCACCAGTTACTAGTGCTACTGTCTCAACCTTTTCTGCTCCCATCACCTCTTTGCCTTTATCAGTTTTCAACTTATTGCCTTCACCAGTTACTAGTGCTACTGTCTCAACCTTTTCTGTCTCCTATTTTTTCCTCACAAGCAAGAAGATTTTCATTTTCTCTCCCTTTTTTTCTTTCTCCTCTTCTTCTTGTTTCTTGCATTTTTCCCTGGTATGCTCATACATTCCATAAGCACTACATTTTACAGGATGCCATTCAAATGATACATCCTGCTGCACTATAACCTTCATTTCATTAACATAGTTTATCTTATCAGGAACAGAATCAGATATCACCATTTCTACTTTCACCCTTGCATATGAAAGCATGTCCTTCTCAGAAGTAGCCATATCTAGACAAACTAGTTAACCCAATGGACTCACAATTTTACTAATAATCCTAGGCTGCCAATAAGCTAGAGGCAAATTAGGAAATCTTATCCAAACAGACACTTTTTCAAGCTCATCAAAATCAAAGTTCAGTGGCCAAGCTTTCACCACTACGGGTTTCCCATCAAAGATTAATAAATCATTCTCAACAATTTCATCTCTGTATGTTTAGGTAGAAAATTTTGCCGTAAAAGTACCTTTTCTTAGATGCCACATCTTCATAAGGTTTTTGCCCCAAATTCTGTGCAAGTAGCCCTCCATGACTCTGTAAGGTGGATTGCTTCCCAATACCTTGTAGATGACACAAGAATCCCATTGCTTAGCTCCCTCTTCCACATCCCCCATTGTAATTTCTCCCATTACCATCCCTTTAATATTTACAGTGTCATACTATCTCACTTGTTGCTGTTGTGGTACAAGCAGAGAACTCCAATTTGAATCCTTCTCCATTCTTTCTCCCCGCGACAGTTTCTGCCCTGCCTTTGACTTGCTCGGTTGATCTTGCATAATACCTTTGTCAGGAGTACTTACGTGATCTGATATTCTACATCTTCTCCCCTATTAGGCTTCACATAATTCTGCACCTTGCTCACGCCTTCATCATCCTTAGCTTGCACACTTTTCAGTCCATGCACATCCCCTTCAACCATATTTACAACACCTTTCCCCTTTACTCGTATCTCCTCCACTACTAGTTTTGTAGCAGCCTTCCTCATTGCCCTTTTCTTGCCAGACTTGCCCATGGCGGCGTTGCTCAAATAGCTTACCAAATCTGCCAGCAAATTTTGATCGGGAAAGTACACATACTGATAGTGTGAATCGTCCGCACTGGTAGTGAGAACAAGACTTGTGTGGCAATCTGATCATTTCAATTAGATTAATTGATTAAACTAATTAACATAATTAATGAATATAGCCTAATATTAACTAATTAATGAAAAAATTAGATTAAAGTCTTGGTTTATTTTCAGCCCAACTACTAAACACAAACCCTAACTCTATAAATAACCCAACCCTCATGAACTATGACCAAAATGCTAGTACTCCTCCTCTCTTACATTTACCACTGGTGGCGCCTCTTCCTCCATTACCACTGTCGGTGCCACCTTCCTCTTCAGTGGCAGATCTAGTGATACGCGAGGTAGGGCTCCAACCCTACCTCGGTCGCCGGCCGGAGCCAGGAGCAGGCGGGAGCGCGTCTCCGGCTGAGCGCGTCTCCTGCTCGCCGGAGAAGAAGGCCGCAGCGCGGCCTTCTTTTTTTGAAGTCGTACGCACTAAAACGACGTCGTTTCACGTTAGTGAAACGACGTCGTTTCGATTGGCTTTATTTTTTTTAAACCTAAGTAGTAAAACGACGTCGTTTCGTGTTAGTGAAACGACGTCGTTTTACTAAGTAATATGAAAAAAAAAGAAATCGGAAATGGATTGGGCCAAAAACTGAGCGGCCCAATCCAATAACCAATTCATCCATCCTATAAATGCTGGAGCCTGGAGGCGGGAAGAAGCAAGGCAGCACACCACGCCACCAGCACTCCTCCTTCCTCTGCCTCACTCCGTCAGCCCCGTCGCCGCCGCCGGCCCGCCGCGCCACCGCCGTCCACCACCGCCGTCCCGCCGCCTCTCCAAACCTGAAACCACGGTAAGTCTTCTCTAGTTCTCTTCTCTTTATGCTAAATTGCTAATATTTATTAATTTTACGGTTTATAATTTATTGTCTTTTTAATTTATTTCTTCAAAACTTAAATATATGTATAATGTGAACATGATTTTTAGATTGGATGTTGAATTGAATTTATATGGTTGTATTATATATGATTGTTGAAGTTTAGTTGAATTGCATAAATTGATTTAGTTGAATTGCATATTTAGTTGAAATTTAGTTGGAATTTAGTTGAAATTATAATTGTTTGATTTATTTTGTATAATTGTATGTGACAATGAAATTGTCAATTTGTCATAATTGGTTTATGGAATTATCAATTAGGGATATTTGTTAAATTGAATTTAGATGAATATGATTTTATGAACTTTTTATTATCTCAATTTGTTATTGTTTCGTAACTCTTTTAGATTTTTTAAAAATAAATCAATTTGTTATTGTTATCTCAATTTTTTTGTTATTGTTACTATTTCCCAGGGGCGAAACCAGAAAAATTTTCTCAGAGGCGAAAATTTTTCAGCCTCCCCTGAAAAAAATTTCTGGTTCCGCCCCTGTTCCTCTTCCATCGCCGGCGCCACCCTCCTCTTCTTCCAGCCTAACCATTGTCGCCTGTTGCGCTCCAGCGACACAACACCGACTGATTCCAGTTTTCTGGTGCTTCAAGACAACCCTATTTTCCAGCGATGCAGACCGATTCCAGCAATGTGGACCGATTCCAGCGAAGTGGACGCCGACGCACCACTCCAACAATGCCTCGATTCCAGCGGCATAGATGCTGACCTCTATTTCTCACCTCTGCTCTGACTCTGGTGACACCAACGCCGACCTTCATTCTTTCACCTCGTCTCCAACTTCAGCGTTGCCCTAAAGCCCTGACTCCGGCGCTGACATCCATTATTCACCTCTGCTCCGACCAGAGAGCTTCGAACAAACCAAAATCCATGTTTATCTGTTAGTAGGTTGTGTTTTGTAGATTTCTTTTAGTAATTTTACTTCGTATAATCTGTCCGGTGCAGACTCGGTTCCGTTTGCTCATTTTTTGTTGAATGGAAGGCAAAATTAATGAATTTGTGTCCACCGGTGAAATGTCAATATTGGCTATGAACCACCGAAAGCAGGATCGACGTTGATTACGCTTTCGATGGTTTTTTTAATTTCAGAAATGTTAAGCGTAACATTGCACTATTGTCGTTTACATGTTTTTACTGCGGTTTGAATTTTGTGTGACATCGCAATGTAGTGTCGTTGTTATGTTTTTTTTACTGCGGTTTGATTGATGTACGGGATCACACCTACTTCGCTTGGTCCCATTTTTTTACCTCAGTTTTTTTCTGAAAAGGTAAAAAATACTTTTTACCTTGGTTTTGAACTTAGGTAAAAAATATATTTTTTACTTCACCTACATTTACCCTGGTTTTTTAAGGCTGGAAACCGAGGTAAAAAGCCCTAAAAAACCAAGATAAAAAGCCCTAAAAAAACTAGGTAATAAGTGTTACCTTGCTTGACTTGAAAAAAGAACGAATAGATCCACATCTTCTGAAGATGTTAGAGGCGCTTCTGAGTTTCAATTTCTTGTTAGAAGGGGGCAAGCTTTTTCCACACTTTAGAAAGAGGAGACAGTTATGTTAGAACTTCACTGATCATGGTTATGGAAAATATTAACTGTCTGGCCATTGATAATTTCACACAGGGATGGAGGATTACGCAATGGAAACACAATCTTTACATCTCTATAACCTTCTCACTTTGTTTAATATTTCTTTTGTTCACAGTTAGGCTGGTCACATTGGCCTTTTGTTCTCTCAACTATATGCTCTTAATGGTTAAGGGATCTATGAATATCCCATGTTGATCGTTGATGAGCTTTTGATTAAAAAAAACATTCTTAAGGATGATACTATAGTCCTTTATTATGTTCTTTTTTCTATGTACTTTCTAAAGCATTAGCATCACTTGTATCATCCTCTTCATTTATAATCCTATTAAATCTGTTTTGAGAAGTGAACAGGTTTTCTAGGATTATGTTTCCATCTTTCTGATTTGGTAACTTCTCATTTAACCAATGCTCCCTAATTGTATCACTAAGCCTATCAGGCATGTTCACAGTAAATGATAGATCATTGCTAGAGATAGCTTAAGAACACATACCTGTAGTGGAAGAGATCCATATTTGCTGCTGAGTACTTACCTTTTCTCCTCCAATACCTCTGTTTGTCTGAACTGGTTGGCCTCTATTACTCATTGAATATGAGATCATATTGTTGTTAATCCCTTCCTGCTCCTTTGTGTGATCTTCTTATTTTCAACTGAAATTCGTTCATTTGAAACATTAGTAGGTAAATTCATACCAGAGGGGTTATCTCTGGAATGAATTTCAATATCTAAGATATCCTCAGTTAAATATGCTTTATTAACCTGAGGCTTATTTGTTAGTATTATATTAGAACTTTTAGGTTGTTAAGTACTCCCCATGTCCCTGCTGAAATTAAAGGGAGAGAAAATGTAAGTAAAAATTGTGGCCTTGTAAAAAAATAATACTACCCTTTGGTGTATAGGTGGACCAGCGATCAAAAGGCCAACAGACACTAGGCCCAGCCCAAGGTTATCTCACAAAAAGTGGGCCAAACAAGGCGAAGAGCAAGCAGGCGCGGAGCTTCTTGTCGTGCTAGACTACGTGGGCCAAACAACACGGAATATGCAGCGAACACAAAGACCATGAACGAAGAACATGGGATTGTGGCACGCCCACGATCTTAATTCTCAACAATCAAGGAACTGTTAAGGATGTAAGTCTATAAATACAGTAAGCTCTGAAGGAGGTAAGGTAAGCATTACTATCAGTAGAAATTCCAGTTCTACGAGAAGAATACTGACTTGATCATCGGATCCTTTCTCCCGGAATCAGTTCCGGGATAAGCTTTACAGATGAAGAAGCTCTTGGAGAAGATTACCAGATCCCCTAAACGATCTTTCGCATCATTCAGCACCGTCTGTGGGGATGAAATTTTTATTTTCAGTTTTAGGTCATTCAGGTGAAAAATGGTGTTCACTAGGAGTGAGAAAAGCCATAACCACCAGTCACATGAGAAGACATTGGGGCACGATAGGGAAGTGCATCATCATCAAGAACATACTCCAAGTAAAGAGAAAGAGCACAACAAGGAAGAGACAGGGGAGGAAGCAGAGTCTCTGAACAACCACCACAACAAGGGAAAAAGGGCATTCACGACATTTTTGGAAGCGAACAAAGAAAGCCTTTATGACCAATTCCTGAGTACGCTCAAGTAAAAGCCCACAAAACCAGAAAAAGGGTAACCCTAGAGCATGTAAACCTTAACTATGAAGAGGAACTGTGTGACATTGTCGCGGATGTTGATGCAGATAAATTGCCTCTAGCTCCACACTTACGTGATTTTAAAATGCCAAAGGATTTTAAACTTCCTTTGCATGTTAAAATCTACGAAGGGACGACGATCCCACAATATTTTCTACACTCATACAGAAATAGTATGAGGTTTTATGATGCGAATATTGAGTTAGTTTGCAAGGCATTTCCTATGATTTTGACAGGAACGACAATCACTTGGTACGAAGACCTTCCAAATGGGAGCATCAAACTCTGGGCACAATTGTCAGACTTGTTCTTAGGTCGTTTCTACCAAAAGAAAATTTTCACCAAGATTATCGCAGATCATAATAATATAGCCCAATGGAGTGACGAAAGCCTAGCAGAATATCATAATCACTTTGTTACGGAAAGCTTACAGGTTCGCGACCTGTCTTTCTAGTTTTCTTCGGGGGCATTCACAGAAGGCATGCGATCAGGGAAATTCTAAAAATATCTAATGAAGAGTATGCCGGAGAACCCGAGGGAGCTACAGAAAATGATTGAGCAGCATGTGTGAATGGAAGAAGTGAACAATCGTAAGATAGAGAGGGAACGAGACAAGAAGCGAATGATGGAAGATTCACAAAAACACCAAAACTTCATCCACCACCACCATTGAAACACCAACCACCACTACCACCACCGATCCACCACAACACCGGCCACCACCACCACGACAACAACTCTCTCTTTTTCCCAACCTTCCAAAAAAACCTGAACTTCGTCAGCATTATGCCACCTCTCATTTTCTCTAACCATCCCCAACAACTTGAAATCTATTTACTATCTATATATATCGCCATTGCCATCTCCGTCAGAGTTCGATCTCTAGTGTCTTGGAGTTCTATCACCTGAAGTCCATGTGGAGAGCTCAGGGTCAGAATAACTTGAATCGAGCCACGACGGGGAGATCTTGGTAATGATGTATAGAAATGGGTAATGTTGGACGGTAAACTATTGTTGCAAACTTGAAGGACAGACACAGCATGCTTATGGAGAAGAACCAAGGAGAATCATAGGCGAATGGGGGAAAACTGAAGGTTAAATCGGGGAGGAGATGAACCTTTGAGAAGATAATGGAGGATAAAACAGGTTAAATTGGATGAAAATGAAGGAAGAATATGATAGAGAAATTTTAGGGGAAGTGAAAGAAAATGAATCGACAAATATGAAGGAGTAGTTGGGTTGGGAAAAAAAATTAAATTGGAAGGTAACTATTGAGAAATTTAGGGGTAAGGAAGTATTTTACTGTACTAAATTCTTCCTAAATTAGGAAGAATGCAAATTTACCTGGGACATCCAAAAAGGAAAATAGTGCAAATTTAGCTATGACGGAGGGAGTAGTAATTATATATGAAACATCGTTATTTTAGCAGCATCATTTTCTTCAAATCCGAGTAATTTTATACACATTAGTTTCTATGTTTACAGTTAGAGATTTCTTAACTGGTCTGTAAATCAAAGTTGAAACTTTTTCCTGCATAGTTAAACCCTAGGATGAGGCCTTTTGTTTTCATTTTGGATCTACTGAGATAGGGCTCATTTTAGGCCTCCATAGTTCTTTTTGACCTTGTAACCCACTAGCCTTACAACAAGTTGTATTATGCCCGATCTAGAAACATTTTCCACAATAATCTGGGATATTTTCATATTCTAGTCGGCCAAAATCCTAAACCCTTGCTATGTAGCCATATTATGTAAAGCCTTGTTTTTGTAATATCAATTTCCACACATGCCTTTCCAATATAAGGGCAGGTTCAATTGTTTGTTGCTTTATCTACCTTGATAGGATTCCCCGTCAGGCTCCCAATGTTTATCATTGGCTTGTACGCAAATAATGTTTTTGTGAGACTATAGCATGCTATCCATACTGGAACAATCGCGAAATTGCATAAGGGTAGAAATGTGCCATCCATTTGACAATCATTAGTGAGTAGGATCCGAAGTTCCAAACTTTGTGCAGCCAACACCTGATGTATTCCTCCTGCAAAGAGAAAAAGAGTAGCACTTATCACCAGTCAAGCAAATTCCCCCCTCCCAAAAAAACCTGATGCTTGAAAATGTTTTCAAATTTATCCATGGTGGAGCGAGCTCGAGAAAATTTTCCAACTAATGTCCACTCGAGCGGCTCTTCCAGTTTGTCGCATTCCTTATTCGAGAACCGCAAACCTTGTTCAACCATATATTCAACGTTTTATTTTAGATTGGATGGGGCCCAGTTCAATTTTTGTTCAAGAATCAATGACAAATTGCTCGGAGGCTTAGAAGAAGATAGGATCTGTGTGCATGAGAAGTATTGAAGCATTGGCGTTGGCCCCGCTATCGCTTTGATACCGGGGGGATAAACCCTAGCGCCGCTGTGAAGAATGAATTCTTGTCGGAGAAACGCAAGAAATGCGGAGCAATTTGAAGTTTCTATTCTATACATGTTTGGTTGGGGTGAATCAAGAAAGGAAAAGAGAATCTGAGATCTTAATTCCCTTTGTTTTTGTTTGGTTTAATTTTTTTTATCATTCCCTTTCCCTAATTTTGGTTTTACAATTCAACCAATTGGATGTAATGTGATTCCCTAGTCTTAATCTGGGATTGGAATTCCCCAACCCCCATAATCATCCATTAATTTTGATTCTCCACCACTTTTGTAGCTTTCCTTATTCATAAAACCTCCACCCCTTAGACATGATTATACTTTATATTTATTATTTAAATAAAAATTACAAAATTATAATTAAGATTTCAATAAAAATTATTATAATTCTATTTTTCGAGTTTTATATGGGTAGAATTTAAATAAAACTATAATTTTCATATGAACTATTTTTTGAGTAAAAAAATATTTTTAAAATTTTATGCTGTGAATAATAGTTATATTATTTTATAATAAATATATTATTTTTTATATAAATTACTATTACTTAATAATTATATAATAGAAATAGTAATAAGTTAAGTAGTAATATTATCCTTTAACATAAATAAATTTAAGTAAATATAATAATTTTGTACGTAAAACAATAATATTATAATTTCATGGGTCAAACGTGGGTAAACCTACGGGTTTCAACCCATATATTAAATTATATGGGTTTATATACCAACATATGTGGAAAAACCCATAGATTTCAACCCAAGGATTACCCGTACAGGTTGGTATATTCTCATATGGATTTATATACCAATCCATATGGGTCAACTCTCGGGTTTCAACCCATATGGGTAGGACCATGGTCAACCCTCAAACCCAACTCGTTGGACCCATATTTTTCAATTAACCATTTGACTCATTACCATTTAACACATTACCCATTTTACCCACACCCATCCGGGTTTAGAAATAGATAACCCGCTTGATCCGTGGGTTTACGGGTCTAAGCCACTCCTAATGTTGAATAATTAATGTTTAATTTTTAAATTTTAACTATTTTTTTAGAAAAACATTTATGTTTTGGTGGATATATACGTTATGTAATATTTTGGATTTGCATCGATTTTATGTTTTTTGAAAAAATATTGAATTTGATTTTTTTATCCTGTGTGACGTCCATTCTTAAAGGATTTGCCTGTGTGATTTTTTTTATCATTTAGCACATTTTTATATTAACTAAACTACATATAAAGAACTAAAGTTTTTTTTAAAGAATACAACCTGTGATGGTGGGTGGTTTGGCGGACCCTATGCAGTAGTTTGCAAATTGAATAAAGAAAACAAGAATTCCTGTGGCGATCAAAACCCTTCCTCCTGACTGCAAAACCACCACCTTGTTAACGGCAACGCCTCATGGCGGAGCCACCACCGCCACCGGAACCTCAACCGGCCTTCTCCTACAAGCAAGCCCTTGGCAGAGAATCGCTACGATCTCTTCGCCCTACCACTGATTCTGTTCCTTCCCAACCTAGAGGTCCATTCAATCCAAAAAAACCAATAGAACATTTAGGGGAGCCATGATTGAGTTTCAACATCGACGAATGCAAAAGGCTCAAGGCTCCATTACGGCTAACCCTAATAGGAAAATTTGCTCAGAGCAGACCGCAACTGGATCGCCTCCAAAGGGATTTCCAAACTGCTGATTTCAAAGGCCACACGGATATCTCACTTTTGGACAATTGTCAGGTACTTATTCGATTCTCCTTGCAGGAGGATTACTATCGATGCTGTCATCACAAGGTATGGAACTTTGGTTCATATTCACTTCGAATTACCAAATGGGAACCTAACTTTTCCCCAAATGCGGATTCCCATATATGCCCTATATGGATTGCTATGTATGGCCTCCCCCAACAATTCTTTGATGAATGGGTTTTGCTATCGTTGGGTAATATTATAAGGAAGCCAGTGAAGGTAGATAAAGCTATGTTGAGTTGATCGATACCACATGTAGCTAGGGTTTGTGTGGAAATAGATATCACAAAAACACAGTTGGAAAGGATTTGGATAGATTATAGGGGAGTAGGATTCTGGCAATATTTAGAATACGAGGGTATGCCTGAATACTATGCTAAATGCCTCAAATTAGGACACTCTAACACCCCTTGTAGGAATGACCAAAGCCAGTCAACGCTTCATGCCTGGAGACCTTCCATCAATACAGGTAATGGCACAAAAGGTGAATAGAGAAGGCCTACTGGTAATGGCACAAAATCTTCCTCTTCAGGCTTAACTTCTCAGGATAAAATATATATACATGTCAGTAGGAACAAAGCTAACACTCCACTGCAGGCTACTAAAGCTACTTTTAACAAGGTTTCAAACCAAAGCAACAATACCCCTGCCCATAAAGATGTTCAGAAAGGAGCACATGAGACAAATCAAGAAAATATTTCAAGTTCTGAAGTCTCGAACCTTGGTCAAGGTTCCCAGGTTCCTTTTATAAACACTCACCTTACTGAAAATGTGTCCACAGGGAACTCACCACAAGCTAATTTGAGTACTGATTATGATGTTAATAATATAAAAATTAAAGACACAGAAGCTATTATTATGGAACATGATGCTAATATTTCAGTAAGTAATTTACCTGTATGTACTAAAGGTTTTGCTGAGAAACAGAACTCAGATTTTGTCCCTCCTATCAACCTTGATGTTCTACATATGAAACAAGCAGTTCCATTAACCGCTAATGATCATATGAGCAACAATAATCATATTGTTGAAAATTTAATACCATTCAAGACATCAATTTCACCCCCTGTAACAGAAACCATCCCTAATACGATTCAGAAGGATCAGCAAACAGATAACCTTATTTCTGAGTCTAACAATGCTACGGTTGAAACCAAAAGCACCGAAGAAGCTTTTATAGAAATAAATGGAGGAAATTTTCCACTTCTATCTTCCAACTATAAACTCAACAGAAGTTCAATGCCAACTTAGGACACTCTGTCTGTAGATGGTATTGAACACTCTAAATCCACTCTAAAAGAATCACAGAACAGCTTCAACCACCTAATAAATTCAAAAGATTTTTTGGGCAATCTTGAATAAAATAAGAATAGAAGATACAGTAAAAAATCTTGTACTCAAACCCCAAAAATGGTTCTTACCCGTTCAGCGTCCACACATAACAAATCATCTCAATGACAGGTTTGAAAATATGTGTATGGAATGCAAGGGGAGTGGGCAACTCTGCCACTATAAATAGGTTGAATGATATTAAAAAAAGACATAAAATCAATATCCTAACCATAATTGAGCCAATGTTAGATGCCTACTCCATCACGAAAGTAGCCTTCCAGACTAATTTTGTACATCATTTCTCAGATCCAAATTGTAAAATTTGGCTTCTGTGGGATGATTCAATTCAAATGCAGATCATCTCAGTGGATGAGCAAATGATATTAACCGAATTCAAAAATCATTTGTTAACACAAGATTGTTTCACAGGTTTCATTTATGCCAAGCATACTATAACTGAAAGGAATAAACTATGGAAAAAAGTGCTGAACCATAACAGTTCACCATTAAGTTTAATAGGAGATTTTAATGTCATAAGTTCCATAGAAGAATATCTAGGTCAATCTCAGCCTGAACCAAGAAGTATACAGAATTTTAATAATTTCCAGAAAAAAGCCAATATGTCTACAATTCCAACATCTGGATCACTTTTTACTTGGACTGGTATGAGATCCAAAGGAAGGGTTTGGAAAAGGTTAGACAGAGGGTTATCTAACAATATGTGGTGGGACATTTTTAGAGAATCTGGCATTAAAACATTAGCAAGAGGGCAATCTGACCATTCCCCCTTACTAATTATCATAGCTGAACCTAAATTATTTAATAAACCAACCCCTTTCAGGTTCCAAGAATGTTGGATAAATCATCCAACTTTTATGAAGATTGTAGAAGATTCATGGAACATCCCCTCAAATAAACTGGGAATTGGAAATTTCTTATTTAAGCTAAAAAACATTAAAAAATGCTCTTAAATTCTGGAATAAACACACCTTTAGAAATATCTTTGATATAGTCAAAGCTTGTGAAGAAGATCTTCTTCAAGCAAAATTTGTCTTCCAACAGAATGAATCACAAGCTAACTTGGAAAACTTAAATAAAACAAAAGCAAAGTTAATTTTGGCTCTAAAGAATCAGGAAATTTACTGGAGCCAGAAATCCAGAGTAAAATGGCTAAAAGATGGTGATCAAAACACAAAATTTTACCATCAAAAAGTTAAATCTAAGCATAAAAGACAAGCCATAATCTCAATTAAAACTGAAACTGGCATAACATTAAATACACAAGAGGAAATTGTAGAATAGGGTGTTAAGTTCTTCTCTAATTTATTACAGGAAGAGTTCAAAGATCCTTCTGGCATTAACACTGCTTGGTTATTATAAAATATTCCAAAGCAAATTACTGAAGAAATGAACTATGAACTCACTAAACCTGTAACCATGGAAGAATTAACAAACACAGTTAAAACAATGAATGGACATTCAGCTTCAGGGCCGAATGGATTTCTGGTTTTTTCTATCAAATATGTTGGCATATCATAAGCACAGATGTCCTACATGATATACATGACCTCTTCATTTCAGCCAACATTCCAAAATCAATTTCAGCCACTTTAATCATCCTAATACCAAAAAAAGAGGTTTGTTCATCCTTCAAAGACTACAGACCAATTAGTCTCTGTAATTTTATTAATAAAATTTTAACCAAAATCCTCTCTGAAAGGCTAAAGCCAATTATGGACTCCATAATAAGCTCGGAACAAACATCATTTGTCTCAGGAAGGGATATTTCAAAAAATATTCTTCTAATACAAGAACTTGCCTCATTCATTAATTCTAAAACCAAAGGATTTAACATGATCATAAAGCTTGATATGATGAAAGCATTTGATAGAGTCTCTTGGTCCTTTTTGTCCGAGTTATTAGGTCAGTTTGGATTCTCAATCAATTTAATAGACCTAATAATGAAAAACTTAAGATCAGCCTTTTTCTCCGTCTTGATAAATGGTTCAGCATATGGTTTCTTCCAAGCAACCGGGGGTTTAAAGCAAGGAGACCCTTTATCTCCACTTCTATTAATCTTAATGGCAGAAGCTTTTTCAAGGGACATAAATTTCCTGTTTCAGTACTCAAACCTGAAATTCTATAAGCTACCTAATCCTATTAAGAAGATCTCTCATCTATCTTTTGCAGATGATACTGTAATCTTAATGAATTATTCAAAATCAGGACTTAAAACACTAAATTGTTTTCTACAATCCTATGAAATGGCTACAGGTCAAAAGATAAACTTTGAAAAGTCATTTTTTTATATTGCCAAACACTGCCCCACCAGAATTATTGGTCATATTAAAAGTTCAATAGGAATGTTACAGGGCAATTTTCCATTTAAATATCTAGGCTGCCCAGTTTACATTGGTAGGAATAAAAATGTCTTCTTCTCAAGCATTATATCTCAATACAGTCAAAAATAAATAACTGTCAAAATAAACTTCTATCTCAAACTGGAAAACTAATTCTGATTAAGCATATATTGTCATCTATTCCAATACATCAGATCACAGTTTTAAAACCAACTAAACACATTTCTGATGTAATTCACAAACTACTTGCCAAATTCTTATGGACTTTCAACTCAAAATCCTCACAAAGGAAGAGAGTTTGGAAGGCTTATCCAAGTTTGTGTTATCCAATCGAAGAAAATGGCTTAGGTTTTAAAAAATATTGAGACTCTGGTTCAAAGCTTCTCCATTAAATTATGGTGGAAACTGCAAGTGGGAAGGTCTCTTTGGTCACAATTTATGTGGTCAATTCCAGATCACCACAAAACTTCCAAAACCTTGAATCAAAGATATTCAAGATATAGCCATTCTGAATTCCAAATACAAGTAGGGAAAGGGGAAGTTTCTTTTTGGGCCTCTGGTTGGTCATCTTGTGGGTCCATTGTATAGGTTATGGGACAACAATCTAACCAATCATTTCCCTGACTTGACAGTTGCTGAATTTTTAACTAATCGACATGTATATATCAATCAACTGAAACCTTATTTTCCAGAATACATAATTACTAAACTGGACAAAAATCAAGCCATTTTCCCTGAATATGAAGATGGTCAAATATGGAAACCTACTGAAAATGGAAAGTTCACTCTGAAAAAGTGCTTATGAACTGATCAGAAATAAGTGAACATGTGTACACTCCTAAGATCATGTCTGGTCCTCAATTATGCCTAGAAAAGTATGTTTTATGAACTGGAAAATGATAAATAGATTCATTCCCTTCCTGATATATTAGAGGATCTATCTTTTAATCTACCATTCATTTGTTGTTTTTTTTTGGAGATGAAGAGAGTATACACCATAGTTTTAATTCTTGCAAAGAAATTAAGAAACTATGGACATGGATAGATACTATCTTCAATGTTCCAACAAAGCATACTCCATACATGTGGGATAGATATTTCCATTACTGGAATTACACAAAATTTTCCAGATCACAAGAAACTGATTCGTATTATCCCCTGTTTAGTAGTATGGATTATATGGTGTTTTAGGAACAAACACTATCATGAAAGTGTAAAGCCTAACATCATACAGATGTTTAGGAAAACTTTACACCCTTTCAATGATATTTTGTTAGCCTACAAACTAAACTTCAAATGGGATTTATCCAATGCTTTGCCAAGGTTACTTATTAACAATCAACAAAAACATGGTAGTCATGTTAGTGTTTCCTGGAAAGCTCCTGCACCACCCTTCTATAAACTAAATACAGATGGTTCAAGGAAGAATTCAGATAAGGCAGGAACTGGAACAATTATAAGAGATTCTGAGGGTAACATATTAATAGCAGATGCTCAGAAGATAAGCAGCCCCTCTCCCCTTCATACTGAAGCAGGGGCTTTCAGATCAGGTTTACAGTTGGCCATCTCTATGGGTATTGATCAATTACAGGTTGAAAGTGATAACCAAATGCACATTAAGGTTTTAATAAAACAATTCCAACCTCACTGGAACATCATGGAGGAAGTAAGAACAATCTAGGAACTAATGAAAAAGGTTAATGTCTCTATAAATCATATCTATAGAGAAGCCAATGGAGCAGCAGATTTCCTAGCTAAAATGGGCAGCTCAAATCAGGTAAACACTTTCAAATGCTATACTCAGTTACCAAGAGAGTTGAAAGCTATAATAATTGCAGATAAACACGGTTTACCTTCTCTTAGAAGAATATAGATGTTTTTTTAGCATGCAATTTTAGGATTACTGCTGGCTGTCAGTTTCTGATGGATTAGAACAATTCTGCTACTTTACATTTTGTTAGTGTTTGATTATGTACCATCTAAACGCATGGATTTAGTTGGATATCTTTGTCTCGAACTATTTATTGCTGGCCATCAGTTTCTGTTTCAGGTGCGGAAGCGAGGGATTTTCAAGTGGAAAGGTGCAGAAGAGAGGGACAGATGCGGAGTATCAGCTGCATGGAGTTTACAAATTTCAGTAATTATCTTCGGGGGAATATAATTGCAAGGGGACTGTATGGAAGGTCACCTCTTCTTGTCGACACTGGGGTGTGGAGTCAAGAACGTGTAAGGCCATAGTTTATCCTCGAGCGGGATACATGGTCATCTCCTTCATCGAGATAGGGTTTTTAGATGAAGGTTTTGGGTTAACATCAGCTTGTAATTAGCTTCCACTATAGTTTACACGTATTAAACTTCTGATATTCTCTGCTACTATCTTTTTTTAAAGGCCTGGGGAGCCTAATATACACCCCCTCACTCAGGTGAGTTTTATAAAACAAAAGTGGTTTGGCGGACCCATACCTGTTTGTTAAATAAAAATAAAAGTACAAAGAAAGAGGGAGACATAAAACTTTACCTCAACAATAAGTAGTAGCCATGATTCTAAACTATAAAATCCAATATTAATCTAACATGAAGAATCAAGGCCACTGATAAAGAAAACATAATAAAACAAGAGATACATTTAGTTCATGGTAAAACTGTTCCAAACCCAACGTGGAAAGCTATCTGTGGTAGGGAAAGGACAATGCATCAAGATGAATCTTACTTTGAATCCCTCTTGGTAAACCTGCAAATACAAAAGTGTTATTTACCTGGTTTGAACATGCCGATTTAGCTAAAGTGTCTACCACTGAATTTGCTTCTCTGTAGACATATGAAATGGTGTAATCCAGTTGATGTATGATGTGCCCATTTTATATGGTTATTTTAGGACTTTTTGGGATTACTTTTGTACCCTTTTGTGCTCTAGATGTGGCATTTTTCCTTGAAATTCTCTTAGGAAAGTTAAGAGCGACTGTTATGCTTTTATCACTTTTTTTAGAGAATTTTGTGTGACAAGGCAATTTGTTTTGAGACTTTGAAGATTACCTTTAAAGATTTGAAGACTTTGAAGATTACTTTTAAATATTTGAAGACTTGAAGACTTGCATTTGATCTTTTGAAAACTTGAAGGATTGAAAAAAAGTAAAGAGAAGAGAAAGACTTGAGACAAAAAGAAGAAAGAAATCAAAGTGATGGATTATGCACCTATCACTGGCCGTGATGAGACCGTCGTGGGTCACAATGATACCATTGTGGGTCGCGATATCTTAAGCCCAAGAGCTTATAGTTTGTGAGAAATTTCTGGTCTCATCGCGAGCCGCGATGAAACCATCACGGGCCGCAATGAACTCGTCATGGGCCGCGATGAAACCATCGCGGGCCGTAATGATACCATTGCGGATCACAATGAATGGGTGGATAGACTTCTTTCATGCTTTTTTGCACTATAATTACTCACCTTACCCTTTCTCTCTTTCATCCTCTTCCTCTCCTACGATTTTCTGGGTTTCAAACCCTAGTTTTCTTCTTTCTTTTCTGAGTTTTTGTAGGATTAATTATGTCTTTTCATTATCTAGGTTAGTTTCTACTTGGAAGAAATTGATTGAAGCATCCATCTCTTAGTAAGAACCTCTATTTCAGTCTTTCTTGAAGCATTTGTTATTTAGCATTCATGTGTTTTAATGTGATATTTTACTTCATTTGTATCATGGGTTGTTTGAGAATAGGAAGTGTTCGCATGATTAAAGTGTTAGGGTGTTAGGAAAGTTGAAAATTTCTTAACTCATTTGGCATTAAAATTCAAGAACATGGGCTTAGAACTTATGGTGTATAATGTGTTGTAATTCTTGCAAGATAAATATGTTAATGTGGATTGTTCTCATGTTTATGCTATAGATGCAATGCAAGGTTGAATTCTGAATGTGGTTTGTTCTAGGTTTAACCTAATGAATGCTATGTTTTGTTAAATGGCTATGTCTTTGGTAGAAGGCTTGTTGTTACCAAATCTATGGTTCTTCGTGTACAATACCATTGATGAAATACCTTTATGGTGTGGTTTTTCTAAAGTAATTATCAATGAGGTTTGCAAATGGTTGTTGTTTGTCTTTGTGAATTACTATTATGAAAAAATGAATGTTGATCTTCAAATGGGAAGTGATAACATTCCTCATAGGTAACAAATGTAATAGAATGAGTGAATGGTTCAATGATCTACATGAGGTTTAGAAGTGGATATCAATTGCCCACAAGGCTGTCTTTTGTAGCTTTTACCATTTTTCTTAGTTTGTTGCATGATTCGCATAATTACTTACCTTTGCTAGTTAGTTTGTCTTTTAATTTCATAACTTAAGACCAAAACCAACCAACCAAAACCCCCCTTTTTACTTTCTTATATATATATATAGTATTCACCTTACATGTTTAAACGCTTAAGAAAATCTCTCTTCTTTGTGGACGACCCCGATTTGCCGCTATCTACTTAATTGTATTTAGTAAGCATAAAAAGCTTATAATTATAATTTTGAGAGGTACAACGATGACCTCCTAAATTTTGGCGTCATTGTCGGGGAAGAGGCATTTATTTTTAAGTGTTTGGTCATATTTGGTTGCATATGAGCTAGTTGTTTTTATTTTCCACTCCTTGGTGGTTATTTTTGTTCAGAGTAGGTATTACTTGAGTACTTGGTATTTTTTATCCAGAATCCTTGCAATATGATTTTGGACTTTTGAAAAAGAATTTTTTCAAAAAAAAATTGGAGTGTCTCACCTTGGGGAACTCATGATTAGAAGAGAGGCTCAACAAGCAAGGTTTTGTAGGATGTATCATTCCCACCATCCTATTGAGTCTTGCTATTTTTGAGGGAGGAGCACTATAAGGAGGAAATAACCCTTGGTTTCCAAAACCAAGGGTATTATGAAGAGTGCTACCAAGAGGTAGGGGATGTTGGTTGTCAAAGGCAAGAAACCCAAGAATGGTATCCATACAACAATTCTTAAAATCAAGAATGGAGTGGTAATATGGATGGGTGGTATGAGAATGAGCTGGAAAACCAAATATACGAGCAAAATAGTTGGCCATACCATACCCTAAAAACCAATCCCAACAAGGAAGTTCAAGTTTGACACGTGAAGAAGTCATGAATGCAATAGAAAACTTGGGCAACTTGACTAGTGAGGAACCGGACACTCGGTTCTTCTCTAGTGTTGAGGCTATTAAGGGGCATGCGAGGAGTATATTGGAAGCGTTGGCCCGAATGGAAGCTTGTGATTCCAAAAATACACCATCCCAAGTCAAACTTAAGGATTCGGTGAGTGAGGTCACCCTGGGAAATGAGCTTGAGTTTGAAGGGGATGATGAGTTGGTTGTTGAGGATGAAACAATGGAGGAAGAGGTGATTGTGCTACATTCATTAGCATCGTCGCCCCTTCCCCCACCTAGTGAACCAACTCCGCCATTTTTGGAAGTTTTGAGGGAGATGAGAGAGGAGCCAAAAGATTATCCCAAGCCTCCTAACCACCCAACTCCCTTTAAACCATCTCCACCTCCACAAAACTTTCCTCTTGAAAGTTTTGTACCCCCACTTCTCTATTTTTGGATGTTCATGGTGAAGGGGTTCAAGCCTTCACTATATGGATAACATTAGGGTCGTGCCGATGGCCTTAAACATACGGAGCTATGTCGTACTGACAACGTAAATAAATTTGGCTTTTATTTTATTTTTGTTTATTATTTCTCTTTATTATATTTTGTTCTTTTCATGGTGTGTTCTTCTATGATCTTGTAGCAAAGTGAAGTGCATTGCATTGGAGGAGATGAAGGGATAAAATCAATGACAAATGGAAGAAAGCTTGGAAAGTTGGTAAGAAAATTTTCTAAGTGCTAGGAAACCCTATCTGTCACGAGTCGTGAGGAACAGGGGAGCGAAATTTTTCTCCCAGTACCAACTTGTAGTGAGTCGCGATGGTCTAAGTGGCGTTTTAGCTGAGTTTGAACATTACACAATCCTTCCTTCCTCTCCACTAAATACTCCTATGAACCACCACACCTCTACTCATTTCTCCACCATCTTACATATATAGACATGAATATTCTTGCAATCTTATAGTACCCTTGTTGAATGTAATGTGCCGACTACATCATTTTGATCTTGATCTCTATATTCTATTATGATGCTTGAATACTTGTCGATATATGTTAGATACTTTCATTGGATAATTTTATAGTGGTGATTGCATGAGGCATTGGTTGTTATTTGAAAATAATATGGTTATAAACTCTTAATGCCGAACCTAGTATTACAATATGAGTTTGATGTTGTTCATTGTGGTGTTAGTCTTGATCAAACGGCGCCAAAGAGACGACGTGTTTCTTGAGGGGTGAGTTCTTCTATGGCACATTTGCTCCCCCTCCAGATCCTAAACCAATTTTGGAACCAATTCTATACAAATACATGGTATTGCATTGTATCCCCGGCGACTATGCGTAGAAAAGGGAGTCGCTCTACCTCTTATCTTGAGTGTTTCTTTTGTTCTTGCCTTACATGTTTACATTGAGGGCAATGTAATGTTTTAAGTGTAGAGATGGGATAGAGGACTCACATGCATGCGAGCTTGAGTGGGAACGTTTTTTGCTACTTTTGATTGGAAAAACATGAGAAAAAGGAAGATTTTTTTAAAAAAATATATAGAAAATGAAAAAGGTAAAAATTAAATATAAAAAAGAAAACTCATTATGTTAAAATCCCGAGAGGGCAACTTAGGCAACAGTGGGGGCCCAGATAGGTTGAAAACCCAAAAGGGTAACCTAGGCAAAAATGAGTGCCAAATGTGCAGAAAAATGTGAGATGTGAGCCTAAGAAACATGATGTGTGGCTAGAATGAAAACCTGAAAGGGCTCCTAGGCAGAATGAGAGAAAGATAGAAAGTAAAATAAAAAAAGAACAATTTATTTCTATTCTACTCATTTTTCGGTGTTAGAGTAATAAGGTTGCGATTGATATATGGATGGATCGGATAGCCTCACATCATATGACTTCTTAGAATTGGGTAACTTAGCAGGTTGAAAACGAAGTATAGTTATGAAGTTCTTGATTCTTTGTGTACTTCATTAGGGTGAAGTATGTGTTTGAACCTCCTATACGGTTTTGACTTCATATTGTGCCATTGGATTTTGTTTGATATATTGGTATGAAGTGAAGTATGTACTTGAACCTCTAATATGGGTTTAACTTCATTTTGTACCATTTTACCGTAGGATTATCAATTCGGGACTTGGATATTTTTCTATGGGCAGTAATGAATTGATAAGTGGTTGGTTGGTTAGATTTAGGAATTGGGGTTGTGTGTGAAAAATTCTTAGGTGAGCTTTTATTTTGGAATTTATGATATTGAGAGTTTTTTTGAGGCTTTGGTTTGGGGGAATATTAGTTTAGGATATGGACATATGAATTCCTTTTTGTTCTTGGATCTTTTCTTACTCGAGAGCAAGTAAGGTTTAAGTGCGGGGAGGTTTAATATGCCCATTTTATCTAGTTATTTTACGACTTTTCGTGATTACTTTTGTACCCTTTCGTGATCTAGATGTGGCATTTTGCCTTGAAATTCTCTTAGGAGAGTTAAGAGCGACTTTTACACTTTTATTACTATTTTTTAGAGGATTCTGTGTGACAAGGCAATTTGTTTGGAGACTTTGATGACTATGAAGACTTTGCAGATTATCGTTGAAGATTTGAAGACTTGAAGACTTGCATTTGAGTTTTTGAAGACTTGAAGGATTGAAGAAAAGTAAAGAGAAGAGGAAGACTTGAGACAAAAAGAAGAAAGAAATCAAAGTGTTGGATTATGCACCCATCACGGGTTGCGATGAGACCGTTGTGGGTCGCAATATCTTGAGCCCGAGAGCTCATAGTTTGTGACAAATTTCTGATCTCGTCACAGGTCGTGATGAACGGGTGGCCAGACTTCTTTCTTGCTTTTTTGCACTATAAATACTTACCTTATCCTTTTTGTCTTTCATCCTCTTCCTCTCCGGCAAAATTCTGGGTTTCAAACCCTAGTTTTCTTCTTTCTTTTCTTAGTTTTTATAGGATTAATTATGTCTTTTCATTATCTTGGTTAATTTGTACTTGGGAGAAATTGATTGAAGCTTCCATATCTATGTAGTAAGAACCTCTATTTCACTCTTTCTTGAAGCATTTGTTATTTAGCATTCATGTGTTTTAATGTGATGTTTTATTTCATTTATATCATGTGGTGTTTGATAATATGAAGTGTTTGTATGATTTAAGTGTTAGGGTGTTAGGAAAGTTGCAAAATTTTTAACTCATTTGGCATGAAAATTCAAGAACATGGACTTAGAACTTCTAGTGTATAATGTGTTGTAATTATTGCTAGATAAATATGTTAATGTAGATTGTTCTCATGTTTATTCTATAGATGCAATGCAAGGTTGAATCTTGAATGTGGTTTGTTCTAGGTTTAGCCTAATGAATGCTATGGTTGGTTAAATGGCTATGTCTTTGAAAGAAGGTTTGTTGTTACCAAATCTATGGTTCTTCGTGTACAATAACATTGATGAAATACCTTTATGGTGTGGTTTGCCTAGTGAATATCAATAAGGTTTGCAAAAGGCCGTTGTTTGTCTTTGTGAATTACTATTAAGAAGAAATAAATGCTGATCTTTGAATGGGAAGTGATAACATTCCCCATAGGTAACAAATGTGATAAAATGAGTGAATGGTTCAATGATCTACATGAGGTTTGGAAGTGGATATCAATTGGCTCCAAGGCTTATTATTTTGTAGCTTTTACCATTTTTCTTTGTTTGTTGCATGATTAGCATTGTCACTTAACTTTGCTAGTTAGTTTTTATTTTAATTTCATAACTTAGGACCAAAAACCAACCAACCAAAATCCCCCTTTTTACTTTCTTTTATATATCTATATATATCTATATCTAGTCTAGTATTCACCTTATATGTTTAAACGCTTAAGAAAATTCCTCTTCTTTGTGGACGACCCTGATTTGCCGTTATCTACTTAATTGTATTTAGTAAGCATAAAGGACTTATAAATTATAACTTTGAGAGGTACATGGACGACCTCCAAATGTAGCAATGTCCATATCTGTCCGTGGTCCTATAGGATCATCCGTGGAGGTTTAAAACTTCTTTTTGATGGCATTCACTAATATCTATGAATCACTTTCAATCTGAAGTCTGTGAATGTTGGGCTGAATGCAGAGTTGAAGTCCATGGAGCATGGCCTTTGCTTCTGCTTGCAGAGAGGTATGAGATGACAGATCCAACATTGTTGTTGGCACTGTATGGCCTTGATTGTGTTGGATAATACATCCAGGTCCTGAAGCTCCAGATTTTCAGGGATGCCTTATCAGTGTTGAGCTTGAAATACTGAGGTCTTATCCAGGGGACTTTTTTTTTAACTGCTTTTGTAAACTCAACCTGTGCACTAATAATCTAGGGCCTAGAGCAGAGGAAAAATCCCAAATACAAGGTATTCCCATACACAGTCGAATGTCTTTTATCTGTAGCATAGTACATTTAAAAATATGGTCACTTGAAGGCAGAGTGCCCTCAAAAGTGTATCTTTTCCTTGCTTTCTAGATGTTCCAAGTCACAATGTTTGGTATAGTTCTTATTAAGGGACTAATTTCTTTGTGTTTGGAAGGTTTATTCCAGTATAGGAAGAACTTATCCCAAAGAAAGTCTGTCTGAACTAAGTTATGTTAAGAACTCTGTTAGTTCTGCCCCAGAGCTGCTGAATTATGTGACAGGAATTAAACAAATGGTGAATTGATTCAGAGTTTTGTTTACATAAACCAAATATGGAAGGTAGACAGAAGAAAAAATCTCAAGCACGTCTGGAAGTGCTAATAGTCTATTTAGCAATCTCTAATTGAAAAAAATAATTTTCTTTGGTATGATTGGGGACTAGAGATGTTTAAAAGATTGTACTCTCTATTTCTTCTGTCTTATGATCTCATAAGTATGATCTCATAAGTTGATCTAAGGCTGAAATCACCATTTGAATTAGGTTTCGAAATCATGATATCATCTTAATTTGGATTCAGGGAGTGGCTTTGGTTTAGGATTTAGATTACTAATTGTGGGAGGCCTGAACTTAAAGTCGAGTTATGGATGTTTGCTCCTTCAAGAAATCAGACACTGTAATGTCTGTGAATGAAATTTCTGAATTAGAATCCCAGAGATCAGGTAAAGGACCCGTGTTTGTCTAATTTGCTTCCCAGAATGAAATTTGACCTTTCCCTAGAATAATTTTTGTGTTATGGAGATGTCATTGATTTCTTTGGTTCTCTTCCAAGTTCTTGTTGTTTTATGATGTTCTGGCATAGACCACATGAATTTTATCCATAATGATTTGCCCATCTGTAGTTTCCACCATAACTTGATGGAGAAACTTTTGTTCATTGTGTGCAAATTCTTGAAGCCTAATCCATTTTCTTCTTCAGGATAGCATAGCTTAGTATAAGCTTTCCAAATTATTTTTAATTTGTTAGTTACTGAATTAGAGTTCCAGAGAAATTTTTCTGAGCTTTTATGGATTAGATCTATGACATGGTTTGTTGGCTTTGAAACTGTAATTGAGTGGAGTGGTATGGATGTTAAAGCATACTTAATCATAATCATTCTCCCTACAGGAGATAACCATTTCTTTTGCCATGTGTTAATTCTTGATTGCATTGAACTTACCATATTTGGGAAGTAGATGTTTTTTGCTCTCCCGGTGAAGATTGGGCTTCCTAAATATTTAAAAGATAAGTTTCCTCTTAGCACGTTTGTTTCAGATTGAATTAGATTAAGTTTTTGTGGGGGTGTGTGTTTAGACATGAAGTAAGAGAAAATTTCAAAATTAGTTTTTTGGCCTGAGGCTAGTTCATAAGATTTAAAAACGTTAATTATTGTCTGAAGTCCTAGTTTTGTATAATTTAGAAGTATGGTTGGATCATCTGCAAATGATAAGTGGGAGATTTGAAGCATTCCAAGTGGTAGTTTGTAGTACTGTAAGTTGGAGTACTGAAACAAGAAGTTAAGGTTCCTAGACAAAGCTTTAGCCACAATCACAAAAGGCAAAGGGAGTAGAGAATACCCTTGCTTTAATCCTCTAAAAGCTTGGAAGAATCCAAAGGGTGAGACATTGATTAAGATAGAGAAAAATGCAGTGCTTATGTTTCCCAGCATAGTTCTTACTATATTTTCTAAGAATCCAAATTTTAGAAGATTTTTTCCAAGAAAGGTCCAAGAGACTCTATCAAAGGCTTTCATCATGTCAAGTTTAATTATCATATTGAAGCCTGGTTTTTAGAGTGAAGAAAATTAGTTATCTCTTGCATTAGGAGTACATTATCAGATAGTTCTCTGCCAAAGACAAAGGTTGATTGCTCTGAACCGATGATGTGATTCATTAGTGGTTTGAATCTTTCAGCTAGGATTGTTGAAAATATTTTTTTAATGAAATTACACAGACATATAGGTCTGTAGTCTTTCAAGGTAGAGCAAACATCCTATTTTGGTATTAGAACAATCAGAGTGGCTGATATTACTTTCAGGATTTTTGAGAGACTGATGAAATCATTATCTGCTGCTAATAGATCAGTTTTGATCAGTTCCCAACATTTTTGGTAAAAGATTCCAGTGAATCCATCAATATCTGCTGCTCAGTGTGGATCCATAGATTGACTATGTTGTGAAGCGCATCTTGTGTTATTAGTTTGGAGGGTTTTTAATTCATTTCATCGGTGATTAGATTAGGTATGTTCTCTAGAAGCCAAGCAGAGTTTATTCCAGTTGGGTCTGAATCTTCTTTAGTGAGAAGTTTAAAGTAAAAACTTACAGCTTCTGAGCCTATATCTTTTAAGTCTTGCAGCCATTAACCATTCTTATCTTTTATGTTTGAGATTAACTATATTTTGTGCTTTCCTTTTACTGATAGGTGAAAATTTGAGTATTAGCATTCCCTTCCTTAAGCCACTTTAATCTGGATTTCTATTTCCAGTAGGTGTCTTGACTTTTAAGAGCTTGTGTTAAGTTAGCTTTAGCTTTATTAAAAGCTATTTGGTTTGTTAAATTGTCATTTTGTTGCAAGACCTCCTCGGCTTTGATTAAGATTTCCTCACAGGTTTGGATCTTATCAAAAATGTCTCCAAATGTGTTTTTGTTCCAGGATTTTAGGGTAATTTTAAGATTTTTAAGTTTAAAAACAAACTTCTCATTCCAGTTGAATCAGTGTGTATATTCCATGATTTTGAAAAAATATTCATGAAAGTATGGTGATTTAACCAACATTCTTGGAATTTGAAATATTTAGGTCCAAATTGAGATGTATTTTCTAAAATTAGAAGAACAAGATGTGAGTGATCAGATTGATCTCTAGCTAGTGTTCTTATTTTAGAGCTGTTAAAATATTCCCACCATTTAGGGGTTAATAGTCCTCTATTAAGCCTCTTCCACACCCTGCCTTTGGGTCCCATACTAGTCCAGGTATAGAGATTGCCAGAGGTTGGAATGTTTGATTATTATTAGTTAAAAATATATTAAAGTTTCTTATGTGGCTCTATGCTGGAAATGAAGTTCCAAATAATCTTCATTTGTTGAAATGACATTTAAGTCACCTATTAAGCAAAGGGATTGTATGTTGAAGTCCTTAATGGTTTTCCAGAGCTTAGCTCTTTCCTTAATGGTATGATTAGCATAAATAAATGCTAAGTTTCAGGGTTTTTTTAAAGATTGGTGATTAAAGCTTATTAGAATATGTTGATCAGGTACTGATACAACATTGATTGTTAGTGATTCTTCCCAGAAAAGCAAAATTTTGCAATTAGGGTTTGAGTAGAAGTTTTTAAAACCAATTACTTGATGTGTCTTAAACTGCGTCTGACATTAGCATTGGTTCTATTAACCCTATTATCTGGAGTTTATGTCTTTTTTTAATGTCCTTTATCCTAATTTGAGTAGCTGAGTTTCCAATCCCCCTTTCATTCCAGGCACAAATATGCAATCCCATCATTGAATTGATTGGGAAGATGTCAAAGTGGATCTTGTTAGGATTGTCTCAGGAGTGGATGTATAGCCCTTCCTGTTATATTTTCTGGTTTTGGTTTTTTGGTCCAGTTCAGCTTGCTCCTTTTATGTGTCTTTTATTAGGAGATTCAGTTTTCCTTGGGATTCAAGGAGGTTATTTTTTATTTCTTCAAAATTTAGGTCAGATGGTCATGGTTTCCTGATCAATGACTGAGCTCTATGTGTTAAGCCATTCCAAAGTATTTTTTTTGTTTTTGACCAGAAGTTAAGAGATGAGAGTCACCTCCATTAATTTCAATGAAATCTTCACTTTGAGTTAAAGTATTTTGGTGTCAGGGTTAGCTTCTTCCTTATTACTTTCTGAGACTTCATTTATAACTGGTGCATGAACAGTGATTTCCTGAACATAGTTAGTGATTGCCTGATTGATTAAATGTGAGGTCTCAATTGTTTCAGTTTCCTGACATTCTAGTTTCATGCTTTGGTCAATATTGTTGTCCTCAACATCTAATATTTCAAAGAGTTCACAGATAGAATATTTTAGCAACCCCTTGTGCATTAATCAGAGATGAGCTTTGGTTAGGGGCCAATTGAGGATTAGATGTAACAGGATTAGAATGGTTTTGATTATGTGAATTAGATACTGCAGTGTTACTTTGCAGGCCATCATTACCAGAGTTAGACTGAGCTACAGTTCTGATTACAGGATCTGTAATTTTTCCTTTTGCTTTATCATTCTCTGAAATCTCTTTGGAGTTGGATTTGTTTTTTACAACAGGTATATAGATTTTCTCTTTTTTTCCAACTCCTGAGCCCGAGGGTTTGTTAACAGCTGCATTTTTCTTTCCTATATCAGCGGAATTATGATTTGAGTTCAAAGTTTTGTTTGAGTCAACAGGAGGTGATTCTTTAGGTCTCCAGGCATTGAGTGTGTTTTTGGTTTGTTCAACTCTACAAGCAGAGGAAACATGAGCTAATTTTTGACACTTTAAGCAATAAACAGGCAAACCTTCATACTCAATGTATTGCCAGAAACATGATTCTCTAAATTCAAGCCATACTTTTTCAGTCAGTGGTTTAGTTATGTTTATTTCAACACAAACCTTACCAACATGTTGCCTAGTTCGATTTAGTGTGGCCTTATCTACCTTAATTGGTGATCCTATTAGACTCCATATTGACATCATTGTCCATTGATCAAAAACCTGTTGTGGCAAGTGGGAGGTCGTCGCCGTACCTCTCAAAGTTAATATTTATAAGCCCTAAATGCTTACTTTCTACAACTAGGTAGATAGTGGCAAATCGGGGTCGTCCAAAGAGAAGAGGGATCTTCCTAAGCGTCTAAGCACAAACGGTTGATACTAGGCTAGGAGTAACTATATATACACACACTTAAAAGCAAGTAAAAGGGGGGAGGGGTTGGTTGGTTGGTTGGTTCCTAAGTTACAAAAGATAAAAAGACGACATAACTAGCAACGTCAAGTGACTTTGCTAATCATCAAACGACACTAAAGAAAAGGGGTTTTAAACTACAAAGATAAAAAGCCTTGGGGGCAATGGATATCCACTTCCACATCTAATGTAGTTCATCGAATCATTCACACATTCCATCATATAGCATTCATGACTTAACATTCACATACCCATCTAGCAAGTACCACAACACACACATCACAAGCAGTTCTAAGTTCATGCTCACAGATTTTCATGCAAAGGAGTCCCGGAGTTCGTCACGCTCCTAACACCAAAGCAGTTCAACCGGACAAACACTCCCTATGCTCAAACGACTCATGGCACACATGAAGTGAAACATACCATCAAGAATACATAAACGCCAAACAACAAATGCTTCAAGAATGAGTACAAGCCATCTATTCAATATTTCAACTACTTGTCGTGGAGACTAAACTCCTATCCTTCTTAGTTCGTAGTTCGCGAGAGTGAGTTCGACATCTCTCGTCAAACCTCACCAATGACTCCCGAGTCGCGACCACGACTCAAGGTGCCATTGGTGGCATTTAGCACGAAGGACCAACAAGCTTGGCAATGCCTATGACCACTACACCGTGACTAAGCATTAAACCAATTCATGCAATTACACGAGATTGGATGAACGTGCAACGCACATTCATCCACGAGCATATGACTCTCTCGTTTGCTACAGAAACGAACATGACGAAGAGTTCAACATCAATCACATTCGCCTAGCACATTGTCAACACACTAACACAATCAAAAGCTCTAATTCACACTCATACATTCCTAACAAGAACAGGGGGGAAATTAACCCAAATCCCCCAAACTCTAGCTAGCAATTCATACAAGCATTCATATCCTCAAGCTCTCAATAACATCAATGGAATCAACAATTAACATTCAAAGCACAATAAGAGCACAATAGCAAAAACATCAAATAGATAGATGAAATGAGTTCTTGCTACATAGATAATGGAAGCTTCAATCCTATGCTCCCAAGTACAAAACTAACCTAGAACAACAATAGACATAACAAAGAACTAAAAGCTACAAAGAAAGAAGAAGAAAAATGGAAGAAAAGCTAGAGAATTGGAGCCCTAAACCCAGAGAAAACGGGCTCCAAAAGCTCGAGAAGAAGAAGAAAGAAGAGTAGTATTTATAGTGCGAAGAAGATAAAGTTGATTTCTGGCCGCCCGTTGGTCGCGACTCGCGACGTGTTCGTCGCGACTCGCGACGGTGTAGGTCGCGACTCGCGATGGTGTCGCGACGGAGTCGCGACGGGAGCCAGAGTCTTGCATTGTTTCTTTGTCTTCTTCATAGCCATCCCTCTCAATCTTCAAGTCTTCAACAGCTCCAAAATGGTCTTCAACGGCCTCCGGTCTTCATGTTTTCGAAGTGATTATCCAAAAGTCTTCAAAAGTATAGTCTTCAATGTCTTCCGGTCTTCGTTGCTTCCGTGTTCTTCCCTTGTCACACAAAATCCACTTAGAAGAGGTAAAAGAGTACAAAGTTACTTTTGCCTCTCCTAAGTGAATTTCAAGGTAGAACACAAGCTCTCGATAATAAAAGAGCACAAAAATGATCCTAAATACTACTAAATAATGCATCTAAAATGGACACATCAAACATCCCCACACTTAAACCTTACTCGTCCTCGAGTAAGAAAAGATTTAAGCATACGGATGAAATGGCATATCCACATCCTAAAACCCCTAAAATAACCACACAAAATGGACATATCAAACCTCCCCACACTTAAACCTTACTCGCCCTCGAGTAAGAAAAGATCTAAGCACACGGAATAAATGATATATCCCAAAACCTAAACTAATCCCCCAATCAAAGCCTCACAAAAACTCTCAATATCAAAAATCCCAAAATAAAAGCTCACATGAGAATTTTTTTCACACACACACCCCCAATCCTAAATCGAACCAAACCTACCACTTATCAATTCACTACCCATAAAAATATTTCACAGCCCAGAATTGATATTCCTAGAATCCAATGACACAAAATGAAGCTAAAACCATAGAGGAATTTTTAAACACATGCTTCACCTAATGCCAATATATCAACCAAAAACGAAGTAGAAAGAGATAAGGAATTTCATAACCACGCTTCGTTTCCTAACCCACTAAGCTACCCAATCCCAAGAGGTCTATAGATGTTGAGCTACCCGATCCATCCGTGTGACAACCGCAACCTTATGACTCCAACGCCGGCAAAAGAGTGAAATCATAGCATTTTTCAATTTCTCTCAATTTCTCTCATTTTGCCTAGGAGCTCTTTCGAGTTTTCATCCTAGCCACACATCATGTTTCTTTAGCTCACATCTCACCTTTTTCCGCACATTTTAGCCTTTCATTTTTGCCTAGGCCGCCCTTTAAGGGTTTTCGACCTATCCGGGCCCCCAATGTTGCCTAAGTTGCCCTCTCGGGTTTTCAACTTAGCGGGTTTTCTTTTTCTTTTTTTTTCCAATTTTTTTTCTTTTTGTTTTTCTATTTTTTTTCTTTTTCTCATGTTTTTCCAATGAAAAGTAGCAAAAAGCATTCCAAAACAATCTAGCATGCATATGAGTCCTCTAACCCCTCCCCACACTTAAAACATTACATTGCCCTCAATGTAAACACGTAAGGCAAGAACAATAAAAATCAAGGTAAGGGGATAGAGTGACACCCGTGTCTCCGCAAATTTGCCGGTGATATGGCGATATCCAAGTACTTGGATGGTCCCGAGATAGGTTTCGGAACCGGAAGGGTGAGCAAAAATGCCGTAGAAGAACTCGCCCCTCGAGAAAAGCATTGTCTCCATGGCGCCGTTTGATCAAGACTACACCACGAAGAACACATTAAACTCACAAGTACATAAGGATATGTAATACTAGGTTTAGCATCAAGAGTTAATAACCATAGTATTTTCAAAGAACAACCAAATCACACTCAACCAACACTATAAGAATAATCATGAAAAATATCCAACATATATTGACATGTATACAAGCATCATTATAGGATATGCACTTACGATCACAATGATGTAGTCGGCAAACTACAATCAACAAATGTACTATAAAGATGCAAGAATGTTCATATGCCAATATATGTAGGACGGTTGAGAATGAGTGGAGATGTGGTAGTTCTTGGGAGTGTTGGGTGGAAAAAAAAAGAAAGATCATGCAATGGTTAAAATCATTTGGAAACTTGGAAGCTTGGAAACTTGAAATCCGGGCTCAAAAAAAAAAATTTCAAAAGTTACTGAGCACGTCGCGACTCGCGACGAAGTTCATCTCGACTAGCGACGTGCCTCGCGACGTCAGGGCGACTCGCGGAAAGTAAAGTCCGGGAGCTCAAAATGTTCTGAGCTCGTCGCGACTCGCGACGTGGTTGGTCGCGACTCGCGACGTCAGGGCGACTCGCGGAAAGTGGAGTCCGGGAGCTCCAAATTTTCTGAGCTCGTCGCGACTCGCGACGAAGGGTGTCGCGACTCGCGACGAGCCTCGCGACGTCAGGGCGACTCGCGGAAAGTTGGCGCTGGGAGTGGATTTTGCTCCCCTGTTCGTCGCGACTCGCGACGAAGCCCATCGCGACTCGCGACGGCAGGGTATCCCAGGCTTAAAATTTTTTTTTCGTTTTCTTACCAACTGTCCAAGCTTGCTTCCCTCGTTCATTGATCTCGTTCCTTCATCACCTTCATTGCAATGCACTTCATGTTGCTACAACATCATAGAAAAACATGCCATAAAAAGAACAAAACAAAACAACAACAAAAACAAACTAAGAAACACAAACTAAGAAACAAAAACTAAAAGAAATGCCGAATTTATTTAACGTCGTCGGCACGACGAAACTCCGTATTTTTAAGGTCGTCGGCACGACCCTAATGTTATCCGTATGGTGAAGGCTTGAAGCTCTTCACCATGAGCATCCAAAATAAGAGAGGTGGGGGCACAAACCTTCCAAGAGGAAAGTCTTGTGGAGGTGGAGATGGTTCAAAGGGAATTAAGTGGTTAGGGAGCTTGGGATAGTCTTTTGGCTCCTCTCTCGTTTCCCTCAAAACTTCCGAAAATATTAGAGTTGGTTCACTCGGTGGAAGAAGGGGTGACAATGCTAATGGATGACGTAGCACTATCACCTCTTCCTCCATTTTTCTATCCTCTACAACCAACTCCTCATCCCTTTCAAACTCAAAATCATTTTTATTGGTGACTTCACTCACCGAATCATTGAGTTCAAGTTGGGATGGTGTGTTTTCGGAATCACGAGCTTCCATTCGGGCCAATACCTCTAATATGTTCTTCACATGCCCCTCAATGGCCTCAACACTAGAGGAGAGCTGGGTATCCGGCTCCTCACTAGTAAAGGATTTCAAGTTTGCTATGGTATTTAAGACATCCTCACGTGTTAAACTTGAACTTCCTTGTTGGGCTTGGTTTTGGGGTATGGTATAGGGTGGTGATGGCCAACTAGGTTGCTCGTAATATTGGTTTTCTGGCTCATTCTCATACCACAAATCCGGACTACCACTCCATTCCGGATTGTAAGAGTTGTGGTATGGATAGCATTCATGAGCTTCTTGCCCTTGAAAACCAATATCTTCTACCTCTTGATAGCACTCTTCATAGTACCCATGGTTTTGGAAACCAAGGGTTCTTTCTCGGTCATAGTGCTCTTCCCACAACAAAGGGCAAGATTCGGTAGGATGATCGGAATGACACATCCTACAAAACCTTGCTTGTTGAGCCTCTCTTCTCATCATGAGTTCCCTCAAGGTGAGACGCTCCATTTAAATTTTTTTTTTTGTTATTTTTTTATTTTTCAAAAGTTCGGAATCATAGTGCAAGGATTCTCAATAAAATAAATGACCAAGAACTCAGGCAATACCTACTCCGAACAAAAACAACCACCAAGTAGTGGAAAATAAAAACAACTAGCTAATACACAACCAAATACACCTAAATACTTAAGAATAAACGCCTCTTCCCCGGCAACGGCGCCAAAATTTGGGAGGTCGTCGCCGTACCTCTCAAAGTTAATATTTATAAGCCCTAAATGCTTACTTTCTACAACTAGGTAGATAGTGGCAAATCGGGGTCGTCCAAAGAGAAGAGGGATCTTCCTAAGCGTCTAAGCACAAACGGTTGATACTAGGCTAGGAGTAACTATATATACACACACTTAAAAGCAAGTAAAAGGGGGGGTGGTTGGTTGGTTGGCTGGTTCCTAAGTTACAAAAGATAAAAAGACGACATAACTAGCAACGTCAAGTGACTTTGCTAATCATCAAACGACACTAAAGAAAAGGGGTTTTAAACTACAAAGATAAAAAGCCTTGGGGGCAATGGATATCCACTTCCACATCTAATGTAGTTCATCGAATCATTCACACATTCCATCATATAGCATTCATGACTCAACATTCACATACCCATCTAGCAAGTACCACAACACACACATCACAAGCAGTTCTAAGTTCATGCTCACAGATTTTCATGCAAAGGAGTCCCGGAGTTCGTCACGCTCCTAACACCAAAGCAGTTCAACCGGACAAACACTCCCTATGCTCAAACGACTCATGGCACACATGAAGTGAAACATACCATCAAGAATACATAAACGCCAAACAACAAATGCTTCAAGAATGAGTACAAGCCATCTATTCAATATTTCAACTACTTGTCGTGGAGACTAAACTCCTATCCTTCTTAGTTCGTAGTTCGCGAGAGTGAGTTCGACATCTCTCGTCAAACCTCACCAATGACTCCCGAGTCGCGACCACGACTCAAGGTGCCATTGGTGGCATTTAGCACGAAGGACCAACAAGCTTGGCAATGCCTATGACCACTACACCGTGACTAAGCATTAAACCAATTCATGCAATTACACGAGATTGGATGAACGTGCAACGCACATTCATCCACGAGCATATGACTCTCTCGTTTGCTACAGAAACGAACATGACGAAGAGTTCAACATCAATCACATTCGCCTAGCACATTGTCAACACACTAACACAATCAAAAGCTCTAATTCACACTCATACATTCCTAACAAGAACAGGGGGGAAATTAACCCAAATCCCCCAAACTCTAGCTAGCAATTCATACAAGCATTCATATCCTCAAGCTCTCAATAACATCAATGGAATCAACAATTAACATTCAAAGCACAATAAGAGCACAATAGCAAAAACATCAAATAGATAGATGAAATGAGTTCTTGCTACATAGATAATGGAAGCTTCAATCCTATGCTCCCAAGTACAAAACTAACCTAGAACAACAATAGACATAACAAAGAACTAAAAGCTACAAAGAAAGAAGAAGAAAAATGGAAGAAAAGCTAGAGAATTGGAGCCCTAAACCCAGAGAAAACGGGCTCCAAAAGCTCGAGAAGAAGAAGAAAGAAGAGTAGTATTTATAGTGCGAAGAAGATAAAGTTGATTTCTGGCCGCCCGTTGGTCGCGACTCGCGACGTGTTCGTCGCGACTCGCGACGGTGTAGGTCGCGACTCGCGATGGTGTCGCGACGGAGTCGCGACGGGAGCCAGAGTCTTGCATTGTTTCTTTGTCTTCTTCATAGCCATCCCTCTCAATCTTCAAGTCTTCAACAGCTCCAAAATGGTCTTCAACGGCCTCCGGTCTTCATGTTTTCGAAGTGATTATCCAAAAGTCTTCGAAAGTATAGTCTTCAATGTCTTCCGGTCTTCGTTGCTTCCGTGTTCTTCCCTTGTCACACAAAATCCACTTAGAAGAGGTAAAAGAGTACAAAGTTACTTTTGCCTCTCCTAAGTGAATTTCAAGGTAGAACACAAGCTCTCGATAATAAAAGAGCACAAAAATGATCCTAAATACTACTAAATAATGCATCTAAAATGGACACATCAGCAAGCCATATAAATTGGTGAATCGGAATTGGGATCAAAATCAGGTGTCCACTTAGTGAGTAATAGAATAGGAACCAAAGCTCAATATTTTGTGCATCCAACACCTATAACAATCATCAGGGAGGGAAAAGTGGATTAAAACATGTTTGTTGTCCATGAGATTAATGTCAGCCTGGCCTTTGAATCCTGCAGTGTGGAAATTCTGTCTCTATTTCTCCATCGTTGGGTACCCTCTTGAGAATTTTCCTACCAGTGTCCAGCGTAGAGAGGATTCAAGTCGCTTGCATTCCTCATCAGTGAATCGAAGGCCAGGTTTGCATAGGTGGTTGATCCTCGGCTTTGGATTGAATGGAATTCCGGCAGAGTTTGAAAGCGTATCAATAAGACTCTTACTCAGCATTTGAGAATTAGAAAAAGGAGGACTTTTGGTGGCTCCGCCATCACGGTGGCGCCGGCGAGGTTCTGTTGGGTCATTAGGGTTGGCGGCGATTGCGTTGTTCAGTCATTGTTTCAGAGTGAAGGAGAGAGCTAAAGATTTTTAAATTAATTTATCTTATGTGATTTACATTTATTTTAAAAAAAGATATGATAAAAAAATATGTAAAGATGGAAATATGTAAATAAAATATTTACAACAAATTGTAAATAAATTAACATGTTTTCGTAGGCAAAATCTTAGAAAGACCGTATTTTCATATGCTTATGGAAAGACGGAGTTTGATTAAATAATAAAAAAAGGTTAAAAAATTTAGTTGCAATATTAAAAATTTATTATACAATGTGCAATAATTATAAAGTTTATGATTCGAATAATTCAACCCAAAACTTTTATCTTTATCTCTTATAATTTTCTGTTTAAACCTTGGTTTTTCCATAGTTTATGGAAAGAACACATTTCAAAAGACGGACTCATTTTCTTAATCGCATACAACATATTAATAAATAAAATATGAGGAACTACATATTTTATATTAGATATTTTTTATATGAACTAGATATGACAATAATTCATGAAATACTTTTATATATCATTAGCAAATTTGATCGAAATAATTCAAAATTATATATATTATTATATAAATAATGTTATAAATTAATATTTGTTTCCCTAGTGTGATGTGAACCAAACAGTAACAAAGGGAATGAGAGAGAAATTGATTCACTTTCCATAACTGAACCAGGCATATTAAAAAATCAGGGTTATCCATTTTCTTTCTCTCCTTTTACCCATCTTAATTTCTTTCTCTTTCCATATTTGAACCAAAAGACCCCAGCTTAATTCTTTTTTTTTCAATTTTCTGCATCAAATCAACTTGACTTTCTTTGAAGTGGCAGGACAATTTGAACATCGGGTAGTTTTTTTTTTTAATGAAAACACCCGAAGGTGAGGGATATATATTAAGGTTCCCCAGGCCTTGAAACCAGAACAAAAACGTGTACATCCAGAGTTTTACTATCTTAACTATAAGGCAAAGTAGATGCCTGCAAAAGTCCTACATACTATCTATATTGGTGGATGAGTGAACATCTATACAAGGTGACATAATCTGTATTGAAAGTTGCGATCCAAAGGAGAGAATCTCCACCCCTCGTGTTAATTCTCTCCTTTGGCCAGGCAACTTCAATGGAAGTAAGTCAGATATTAATGGGGGAGATACCAAAAACCAGAAGTACAATTGGAAGACTTGAGCAGCACTAGAATGGCAGCATCAAAAGTTATGGTGCAGGAGACTTCTTGTGTGGTGAAGGGCTGTAGAACCAGATTGGCAGCCATACTGATATCATTCCAATCAAAACAGCAGGAGTGCACCCCGTGTAGCGCAAAGATCTGCATAATTATAAACAACCATCAGCAGTATCATGTCCTGTTAAGGGTAGTTTAAATTTTAGTTTGATTCTATTGAAAGAAATGTTTTCCAAATTAAATTAGATTTTTGTATTAATTTTACTGGTTAATGTTTTGATTCTTTACTTCATGAAAGTAGATCTTTACGTGATTCCAATTAGGAAAGGAATTAGTTTTACATTCCAATGATCTTGACTTTTATATTATATTTTTTTTGAATGAAACCATCCGAAGATGGAGGGGAATTTTATTTGGCCCCCCTAAACCATTAAAAAGAACATTCACAAAATACAGGTAGCCATTGCTAAGTTTGGATCATATGAGATACATATGGGAGTTGAAACACCCTCGAACCAACCCTAGTTGGTTCCAAAAGAATAGTACTAACCTAAGTTAGTTTGCAGGAAAAAGGAGTAGAGTTGCTAAGAATTGAAAATCTATACTGGCCTGAAACAACTTACTATTTTGAGGGGTCGAAAACACCCCTCGAGGGCTCGAGGCAATATTGGCCTTCGGCGTCTCGAACTGCGAGGAAAAACCTCGAGGGCTCGAACCACCCGTCGAGGTCTCGAAAACACTTTGTCAGCCGTAATCTGCCACAGCCCCTGGAGGACTCGAACCGCAAATCTATCACGGCCTATTTAGGATACGATCCACCATTTACGAGGTCTCAGAAAAAACACCTCGAGGTCCCAAACCACCCCTCGAGGCCACGAACCATCCCTCGGGGTCTCGACACCCCTCGAGGTCTCGAACCGCTGATCCTCGATCCACCATGTGCCTCGATGTCTCGAAATCCTTTAGGTCCCAAAACCCTTTAGTTCCCGAAACCACCCCTCGAGGTCACGAACCCCGTCCAGGTCTCTAACCACCCCTCGAGGTCTCGAACCACCTCGAGGTCCCGAACCACCCCTCGAGGCCTTGAACCATCCCTCGGGGTCTCGAAACACCCCTCGAGGTCTCGAACCGCCGATCCTCGATACACCATGTGCGAGGTCTCGATGTCTCGAAACCCTTTAGGTCCCAAAACCATTTAGTTCCCGAAACCACCCCTCGAGGTCACGAACCCCCTCGAGATCTCGAACCACACCTCGAGGTCTCAAAACCACCCCTCGAGGTCTCGAAACCACCTCGAGGTCCCGAACCACCTCGCAGTCCCGAACCACCCCTCGAGGCCTCGAACCATCCCTCGGGGTCACGAAACACCCCTCGAGGTCTTGAACCGCCAAAAAAATACTCCTTGATCCACCATGTGAGAGGTCTTGATGTCTCGAAACCCTTTAGGTCCCAAAACCCTTTAGTTCCCGAAACCACCCCTCGAGGTCACGATCCCCCTCGAGGTCTCGAACCATCTGATCAGCCAAAATCTATGCAGTAGGTTTCTGTGTTCACCCAATAATTTTATCTCCGTACCCTCGAACAATTTAGTGATCGTATAAAATGAAGCACAATTTAGTCAAAAGGTGGAGCTAGAATTAAAAAGTGAGCTGGAAAGGAGAAACTCCTGAGCCGGAAATTGATCTTTGGCATTCATCCTTAGTCAGAGGTGTGCACCTCTCAGAAAACAAGTAAGATCAGTAGCATCCGTTCAAGTTACAATTCTGATAGTAGGTACACCAATCTGATCAAGTCTAATCAGTCCCTGTACAGTGTTAGATAGGGAACTAAAAGATAGGTTTGAACAAGATTGAGCTTGGAGGCATGATTTAGCTATGCTATTAGCAACTTGGTTAGCTTGTCTATATACATGCGTTAGGGTAATATCATTCAGAAGAAGGTTAATATTATCAGCCAACTGGAACAATGTCCAATGAGCAGTTGATGGGTTCAGAACAAAGGAGACTGCATTTAGACAATCAGATTCAATACAGATAGGAACTGAATAGCATGCAACTAGTAGCCTCTGAAGAGCAAATAAAATTGCCCTAAGTTCTGCTTCTAGAGGAGTTTCAGCATTTGTATACTTCATGTGTGCATCAATGAAACTACCTCTATTGTCTCTGGTGATCATACCAAGCCCACACATTTTAGAAAGACCACACCATGCAGCATCAACATTAACTTTAAAACCTATGCACGGTTTAGACCAAGTAATTTTAAAAATTTTTGGCTTAGGGGCAGATTTGATTAGAGGAAGAAAGGAGTGATCTGCAATATCCAAGTCAAAAACAGAAGAAACATAAACAGGTTTAGCACTGAAAGAATAGAATATCTGATCCCTGATCTGTGAAACAACAAAGCTGGTCAGTGGAGGCACATTGTCATACAGATATTTATTCTTGACCTTCCAGAGGTTCCAGCAAGTTATTGAAGGTGCTAATTTAATGATCAAGGAATGTAAAGAGCTGAGGCCAGAATATGTGAGGTAGCATGACAGTCTTTCCAATATGGATGGAAAAATTCTATCCCTAATACCCATAAACTCATGCACTGTCTTCCAAATGTGAATGGCAAAAGGACAGGAATTAAACAAATGATCTAGATATTCCTCATGCTGATAACACATACAACATCTTGAAGGCATGAAAAAACTCATCTTTTTCAAAACATTATCTAACGGGAGGAAAGAGTTAATCAATCTCCACATAAAAACTGAGACTTTCTTTTGAACCCTTGGATTCCAGAGGTGCTAAATTGAGGCAATATTACCTCTTTGTGATCTGAGCAATTGATATGTAGAGTGAAAGGAGAATCTTCCCTTTTTGTCAGGTTTCCATATTAACCTATCCTGTCTGTGTGGAGAGAGTGTTGCACCCTGCAAAAGAGAGACAGCATTAGGTGAGAGAAAAGGGGAGATTTTAGGAAGAAGAATGTCCTTGTGAAAGATGAAATTAGCCACTGTACAGTTAGTTGGAATGTCAATAAGACTCTGGTCACACAGATCCATAACAGGACATAAGTCCAGCCAGTTGGATGACCAGAAATTACATGAACCTGTACCAACTATCACTCTAAAATGATACTCAGCCCATGCATTAACATAGCAAATTCTTTTCCATTTTGATGAGGTTCTAAAGGAGGGTGGCAGAGAAGCAATAAAATGGGTCCATGGGGCATCAGCAATTTGATATTTCCACCACAATTTTACTGAGCAGGTGGTAATGATGGTGGGAATTGATCTGAAACCTAGGCCATTTTGGTTAATGGGATAGCAGAGAGCATCCCATTTCCTCCATGCCCTTTTAGGTTTCAGATCATGCACCCCCCAGAAAAATCTACTCAGTTTTCTCTCCACGGTGCGAATAATCTCCTTTGAAGGTTTAAGAACAGACCAAATGTGTTGTGGAGTATAATAAATACATGACTGAATGAGAGTGATTTTTCCCCCAGTTGAAAGTCACTTATTTTTCCAACTATTTAACCTAGAATCAATTTGTTCCATTAATGGTTGGAAAAATATTTTTTTTGCGAAACCACGAAAGATGGGGACACCTAAGTATTTAAAAGGAAGTTTACCAATTTTCATGCCAAGAATTGTCCTAAAAGAGGTAATTTGATGAACAGAAGCATGCCTACAAATGAAAATATCACTCTTGTTGTAGTTTATCTTTTGGCTAGTAGTATCCTCAAACTTAGATAAGAAGGCTTTAAACCTAATCAAAGTTTGAGTATTGGCTTTAAGAAAAACCACTGTATCATCTGCATAAGAGAGGTGAGAGGTTTGAAGAGCCTGACCAGGTAAATCATAGTAGGCTAGCTTACCATTTTGAAAAATAAAAGCTAAGCTCCTGCTAAATGCTTCTGAAAAAATGTTGAACAAGAAAGGAGAGAGAGGATCACCTTGTTTAAGACCTCTTGATGCTTGGAAAAAACCCACAGGCTTACCATTTATCATAATTGAGAACCATGACTGTGATAGATTCTTCATAATACTAAAAATGAATTTAGCATGGAAACCAAATTTAGCTAGCACACAATATAGAAAGGACCATTTAACTCTATCAAATGCTTTCCTGAGGTCTAGTTTAACAATACAATTAGGAGTTCTATTTTTCCTGTGCAAGAATCTGACCATTTCTTGAAGGTTGATAACATTATCAGAGATATCTCTTCCTTTAAGAAAGGCAGTTTGCTGTGGAGAGATAATCCTGGGCATAAGGGGTTTAAGTCTTTCCATAAGCACCTTAGAGCAGATTTTATTCACAACATTAGAAAGACTTATTGGCCTATAATCATCAAAAGACACGGGAATATCCTTTTTAGGGATAATTGTGATCCAAGTGCTGCCGATACCCCTAGGAATGTTGCTGCTAGATAAAAAATCATGTACTGCAGACAATAAATCATTGGCAATGACATCCCATGATTTGATATAGAAAATGGGAGTGAATCCATCAGGACCAGGAGTTCCATTTCTATTCAGGCTAAAAACTATTTCTTTAAGCTCAGAAAGTACAACAGGTTGTAGCAATTTTGCATTGTCTTCACTGTTGATCAATTTAGGGATTTGGCTTAAGAAATGAGATTGAAACAGGTTGCTATCAGGGGTACTATCTTCGGTTAAGAGATCCTTGTAATAGTTAATGGCTTCATTCTCAATATCTTGCATGTTATCTAGCCATTGGTTATTACTGCTCTTAATTTTTGTGATGCCAAGCCTACTTTTTCTTTCTTTAACAGAGTTATGAAAGAATTTGGTATTACTGTCCCCTTCCTTTAGCCATTTTACCCTAGCCTTATGTTTCCAAAAATTCTTTTGCTCTGTGAGAGCTTTGACCAACCTAGCCTTCGCTTCTTTTACTCTAACCAGGTTTTCAATGGAAGCATTTATATCATATTCGGATGCATGGAAACCTAGAACTGGTTCAGCCTTAATCACATTCTCATGGACATTACCGAAGTGGTCCCTATTACAAATTTTAAGCTCCTTCTTCAGTCTTATTAATTTAAGAAAAAAGCCAAGCATTCCTGTTTCACAGATAGGAAGATTCCAGTTCTGTTTGATAACATCCCTGAATTCTTTCCTTTTATACCAAGTATTCAGAAATCTAAAAGGCCTAGGGACAGATTGAATATCACTGCCAATGGAAAGAATCATAGGATTGTGGTCAGAAGAAGCTCTATTTAAAACTTGAACAGAAGAAACAGGAAAAGTGGATGACCATGATGATGTACAGAGACCTCTATCTAACCTTTGTCTAGTAGGGTTCCTAAGTTTGTTGTTGCTCCAAGTAAAAAAATTCCCAACAGTGTTTATTTCATCCAGTGCCACTACATTAATAAACTCATTAAAGTCCTTCATACTACCAAGTTTGGGAGTAGAAGGACCTTTATATTTATTTATAGATGTAATAGCATTGAAATCTCCAATAAAAATTGACTCAGAGTGAACAAAAGACCTAAGGTCAGACCATAGATCTTTCCTACCATTTCTAGTTCTCAGACCATAAACAAAAAATGCATCCATACTTTTATTGAGAGTCAGAGAGTTCAAAGTTACAGCTAGAAACTGAAGATTATCAGCTTTAACAGATAATGACAAGTTAGTATTCCAAAAAAGCCAAATCTATCCATTACTGGCATACATGCAATTGTCATAATGAAGTAGCTGTCTATAATGTTCGGATTGCATATTATCATGTTTAGGTTCAATAATGCAGAGAAGTTCAAAGTTGTGCCTAGTGATTAGATTAAAAAGTCTAAGCATAGAAGTGTTCATTCCTCTGAGATTCCAAACCAGGAATTTTATTTTTATAGTTGTGATATTCATAGAGAAACATCATTAGTGCTTTTTTATCTAGTCATGATAGTATTTAACTGAGTTAAATAGGTCTCATTAGCTGAAGTGCTAGATTTTCCCTGCTTGTCTAATTTAGCAGGTTTCCTAAACTTGGAGGACTTTTCTGGTTATTTGTGGGACTTACATGTGCCACATGGTGGGGCATATCCTGAGGAGGATTTAAAACAGGGATTTCTGGAACCTCGGTACTGGGAGTCGGACCCTCACTGGTAGCAGGAGCCTCAGAGACCGATTCAGAAACTTCCACAGGGTTTTCAGGTTCAGCCAGGAGAAGGAACCTGTTTTGTTTGGATCTCTGCTGAGAGAAGATAAAATTTTTAGCAGCCAAAATTGTATTCAAAGGAGAGAAAATCTTACCTCTTTTGGCCGGGGTGTCATCCCTAGCAGATGCTTTCTTACTGTTAAAGTGTGGTGGTGCAGAGGAGGAGGAATTGCCCGCATAGGTTTTGGGGTGAAGGTCCTGAGTGGGGGAAAGTTGTTGTTGTGTAGGTGTGCCAGAGTGCTCGAGATGGAATCCAGATGAAGTTTCTGCTAGAGAGACCACCACAGGGGCCTTTGACTGAGAATCTTCATTGATTTCTTCTTGTTGAGCGGTTTCTTCTTGTTCCGTGATGTCCACAATTTCAGGAACATCCATAGAAAGATGTACATCATTCACAAACTTAATAGGAGGTTCTGGTTCCCCATTATCCTCAGTGATGACTTCGGTGACCTTAGTGACCTCATTGACTTTAGTAACCTCCTCAATAACTCCATCTTCAGTGTTTACAGCCTTATTATCCACCATCAGGTCATCAGTAAGCGCTACTTTTGTTTTTGGCACATATTTGGATTTATAAGCCTTTTCCTAGTACTTAATTGTCTGAACCTTATCTTGAGCAGAAACTCCAGATGAGCCAGCATTCAAAACAGGAGGAACCACATCCTTTCCATCTTTATGTAGCATAGTGGCATCAGTGGTAGGATGAACTTTCTTAAAAGGTCTACTTCTCTTAAGTTCAGGGTGGAGATGTACACATTGATTGTCATCATGACCTATGGATTTATAGTGGTAGCAGTACAGTGGAAGCTCTTCGAATTCCAGAGGGAGTGTCATCACATTATATTCTACCCCATCCTCCTCTATTCCTACTCTAATGAAGGTAGGCTGTTTTTTCTTAAGATATATTTCCACACATAGCTTGACAGCAGATGGCCTAGATAGAGCCTCGGTAGCAGCATCCATTTTTATGAAATTACCAATTTGATTGCCCATCGACTTTATCATTGCAGTATTGTAGAAAAACACAGGTACGTAAGGGATAGTAACCCATACTGGAACGATTGAGGATTCTGCTTCTGGAGAAAAATCCATTGTCCATTTCAGCACTTTCATATGAGCACCAAGGAAAATCCAATGGCCTTTTAGCCAGAAACGCTGGTAGTCTTCTTTTTCTTGGAACCGTATCAGGACATGTCTAAAATCAATTGAGCCGATTTGAAAGCTACCTTTGAAACCGACAGATTGAAACGCCTCATTTAGCTTGACCATCGGTGGCTTGCCTCTTGCAAATTTACCAACGAGGGCATTTTCATAGTGTGATGCGAGGATTTCGGCTTCTTTGCACGTGACAAGGTAAGCTATATCTCCTTTATATAGCGTCTTGGGAAAAATTTCAGGATTGGACGGAAGGTTAGCATGCAGTGGAGGGGGGCGGTTTGCTAGGGCCTGGAGAAAGGTTTTGCCCGCCGCGGGCAGGCGGATGTGCCGCCATAAGAAAAAGGGGGGGATATGTCCGTTTATGACCGTTATTGTTAGATAATGGTATGAAAGAAAAGGAAAAAAGTTTTTTGTCGTGGCCGGCTCGTCAGTGGCCTTCTCAGTCGCTCAGATGTTCACAATTGGGTTTGCTGTTAACGGCGGCAATAGCCGTTACCGGCGAGGACAGTAGGTGGAAGAGAAAATTGCGAGACGGAGATGATTAGTTGAATAATGAGAATTTTGGACGACGTAAATGAATATTGTTTTATAAATGTAACTATTGTTTTATAAATGAAACTATTGTTTTATAAATGTAACTATTGTGTTCTAGTAGAATATGATTTAGAGAATATATTCACTGATAAAATAATGTTATTTTTATGATTAAAAATTGGTAGGTTAAGTTTTTCCTTTCTTCTATTCGTGTGGAATAATAAGTTACACTACCAAAAACACACATTTTTACCTCGGTTATTTGGGGCTTTTTACATCGATTTGTGACCCTGAATCACAGAGGTAAAAAGAGCAGCTAGTAAAAAGTATATTTATTTTTACCTCGGTTTGAAACTGAGGTAAAAAAATAGCTATTATCTTCTTTTTTTTAACCGAGGTAAAAGAACAACTGACGCTGGCTCCAAAGGGTGACCGGTGTTGATTGATAGGGGTTGTCATCGTTGGCAGTAAATACTCAACATCGATTTGGATGACAGAAACACGAATATGTTGTCCACATTGTTTAATATATGAGCGGCATCAGGAAGTTTATTAGCAGCTTTGACCATGTAATTTATTAGCAAAATATGCTTGATATCGAGCTTTCCATAGCTGGGCCATAGCCTTCATGGCAAGAAGGCGACATCGGTAGTCTGTAAGAGTTACCGACATGAAGCCAAAGTCGATGTAACCGCAGGTTGTTTTTATTATGCTGATGTCTGTTGTAACTGAGATATGAATGAAAGCTACCCAACATCGGTTTCTTAGAATGGAGCAGGAACACAAGCAAATGATGTCGTTGTAGCAGGTTGTGTACCAGGTCCATCTCGGTTGTAGCCGAGATTTCCATTCTCATAACCAACGTCGGTTGTAAGGCTTGAGTAGCGATTGTATTTCATGGGTGAGACTGTGCTTATCCGGTGTCGACAGTGATCGAATGCCTATTGAGTATATAGCGATATTGGTTGTATAATAATGAGAAATTAAAACTGAGCTTAAAAATTGATGCCCAATGCTATGTGTCGCTTCATATATAGCACAAACAAAATAATGCTCTCATTCATCTACGCCTCCAAGTGTCATTGACATATATATAACATTAAACACGATACGTGCGTTTGTTGCCTGAAGCAGCTCAAAGAAAACTACATCCTCATTCCTCGTGCGATAACCTATTGTCCACCTGAAACTTTCCCTATTATTTTGGGAAAATAGCTTTGGTATTTCAGTTACATGAATAATGCATGTATCATTCATAATCATTGCACCGGAGAACGACTGAGATTTCTTCTCTGGCAGGTGTGTTGCCATGTCCTGGTGGATGAACTAAATCATGAACAAATGAAATTAAATTAATACATATTGATCAATGAAAAAGATAACAAAAAATTAATTAATTAAATGTATCAGGTATACTTACCATAGTGAGAACAACGCCAAAGTTTTTGCTACGATAGAATGCAGGTAAAGCATGGGTTGTCGAGCAACATGGTGTAGGTGTCGACACTGACAAGGTCATTCTGGCAACCATATCCCACATGCTACTAGAAAAAAATTAAAATTAGAATTCATGCACTAGTATACAAATGACAAGAAATTGTTAAATATATGTAATTAATTGGTGTGCCTCTCGGTTCAAACCCCTTGATTCACCGTTGTTCGCCATTAATCCTAAATTTTATAGTAATGAAATAAAAAAATGAAACTAATAGAAGTTGTTTCGAGAAAATATACATTAGGATTCAATAAATTGTACTTGGTTAGGCATACACTTCCTTATTAGTGACGTCGATCACTAGTCACCCATGGTTTCGGTTAAACTGACAACATGAGACTGATGTCATTTGTGTGATTTTATGACAGAACCAAGGCCGACACATACACCCTAAGTCGACCAGCTGTCAATTCAACCAACAACTTAAGCAATAGGTTACCGACCATACAGTCAAAATATAATCTAAAATTGAACGGCATGACCAACACGTCATGTTGACATTGGGGGTCTATAGAATTAAAGAAAGCACAACCAATGGGTAACCAACATTGCATTTAATGAAAAATCCTAGGCTACATTGAATAACAGACATGTACAGAGGACGTCGGTAACCTTTTGATTCAACCAATAACACAATCGAGAGAATACCGGTGATGCATTCAACGGGAAATCCTTTTCACTTTCAATCATTCAACGTAAAAACTACCAAAAGAAAGAATCCATGCCCAAAAACCTTACTCTAACAACAACATACATAAACATGTATATCCAAGACTATTCATAACACAAAATAAACATATATGTACCAATTTGAATCCCATAAAAATAACTTAAAATGAACAAAAAACATACAATAAATAGTTTTTTGTACAGGAAGTGGATAAGGAAGACATGCCATTTAGAATTGGGCTTTGAAAATTTAATTTTTGAAATTGGGGGAAGATGAAAAGGTTGGAATTTTTCTGAGGGTTGATATACACATAAAAGTAATTCAAAATGACGTCATTCTGAATGCCTAATTAGCTTGTATATATAGTCTGCCAAGACCATGAAACGCTGGTCTACCCGTTGATCCAATTGACCGGTGGTCGGCAACCTACCGACGTCGACCCTTACTCATATTGGGAAAAAAATATTTTTTGGTCCTCCAACATATAATTGATAATTTCACCTATTGTAGAAATTAAACAGTTTTTTCCACCTTTGCACGAAAATAATTAAGTAGGAATTAAATATAACATTTACAAATTTCAAGTCAAACTTCGATTTATATTGGAAGCCGAACAATGGTTGACCAGTTACGTATATTATAACTTGAGCAATGGTTGACTTGAGATGAGTAAAAGTTAGACCTCAGTTATCTTTCTTGGTTTATGCTGGAAGTCGAGAAACAATTGACCTAAGATGAGTGAAGGTCGAATCTCAATCATCTATTAGAAGTCGATCATTTATCTTGATTAAGGGATGATTGTTGATTAGTTATAGTCAAATTATTTACTTAGTGTATATTATATAGAGAAAGTCAATTAAGGGTTGATCGTTTACTTAGTTAAATCAAACATTTTGATTGAGTATTTATATATAGTAGGGGTTGACCATTAATTAGTTAATATCAAATATTTTTATCAGTATTTATATATTGAAAGTCAAGTAATAGTTGGTCACCGATTAAAGTCAAACTTTTTATTAGTGCTTATATATGGAAAGTCAAGTAGGGAATAACGGTTGCATAGTTGAAGTCAAAATTTTTCATTAGTCTTTATATATGGAAAGTCAAGTAAATGTTGGCATTTGATAAGTTAAAGTGAAACCTTTTGATTAGTATTTATATATAAAAATTCAAGTAACGATTGATCGATGATTAGTTAGAAACTAATGTATAAGGCTTGAAAAGAAAACACATTTTTATTGTTGTGAGAGTTGACCGTTAATTAGTTAAACAACCAACACTTAGTTATTAGTGTCTAAATATAGAAACTCAAGGGTTGACTGTTGATTAGTTAAACTCAAACCTTAGCCATTGTATGTATATATATATATATATATATATATATATATATAAAGTTAAACTTTAGTTATTAGTGTTTATATAAAGAAAGTCAATTATGGGTCAAATGTTGATTCAATCAAAGGAAACCTTTAGACTTGTATTTATATATAGTAATTCAAGCAAGGGTTGACCTTTGGTTAGTTAAAATCAAACCTTTTAATGAGTGTTTATATAGATAAAGTCAATTATGGGTTGACCGTTGATAACTTAAAGTCAAGCCCTAGTTATTGGTGCTTATATACATGGCCGATTAAATTTGACGTTGATTTGTTAAAGTCAAACACTCGTTGTTAGTGTTTATATAGATGTATGGCCAATTAAAGGTTAACCGCTGATTACTTAAAGTTAAACCCTAACTATTAGTGTTTATACATAGAGTATAGGGCAGATTAAGGGTTGATTGTTGATTACATAAAGTCACACCCTAGTATAAATGCTTATAAACATGGTCAATTGAGGGTTGATCGTTGATTTGTTAAAGGCGTACACTAGTTGTTAGTGTTTATATAGATATAGAGCTAGTAAAGGGTTGATCATTGTTTTTTTTAAAGTCATACACTAGTCGTTAGTGTTTAAATAATTATACAGCCAATTAGGGGTTGACATGTGAGTATAACCCTAGTTATCAGTGTTTAGATAGAATATAGGTCAAATTAAGGTTTGATAGTTGATTACTTAAAGTCAAACCCTAGTTATTAGTGCTTATATATATGGGCGATTAAGGGTTGTATGTTAATTTGTTAAATTCAAACACTAGTTATTAGTGTCTATATAGATATAGGTCCAATTATGGGTTGGTCGTTGATTACTTACAGTTGAACCCTAGTTATTAGTGTTTATATATAAAATATAGGCAGATAAGGGCTAAGCGTTGATAACTTAAAGTCAAAACCTAGTTATTAGTGCTTATATATTGGTCGATTAAGGGTTGACAGTTGAGTTGTTAAAGTTAAATCCTAGTTATTTGTGTTTATATATAGGTTATTTAAGGGTTAATAGTTAATTAGTTAAAGTCAAATTACTAGTGCTTATATATGGCCAATTAAGGGTTGACAATTGATTTTTTTTAAAGTCAAACTAGTTATTTGTGTTTGTATATATATATATACATATTTAAGGGTTGACCATGATTACTTAAAGTCAAAACCTAGTTATCAATGCTTATATATATGGCCAATTAAGGGTTGACTGTTGATTTGTTATTTATTAGTGTTTATATATAGGCTCGTTTAAGGGTTGGCCTTTAATTACCTAAAGTCAAAACCTAGTTATGAGTGCTTATATATATGGCCGATTAAGGTTTGGCCTTCGATTCGTTAAAGTCAAACCCTAGTTATTTGTGTTTTTATATATTGTACCATTTAAGGGTTGATTGTTGATTACTTAAAGTCAAAACCTAGTTATTAGTTCCTATATATAGCAGATGAAGGGTTGGCCATTGATTTGTTAAAGTCAAACCCCAGTTATTTGTGTTTTTATATAAAGGGTCATTTAAGAGTTTACCGTTGATTACTTTAAGTTGAACCATAGTTATTACGGCTTATATATGACCGATTAAGGGTTGACTGATGATTACTTAAAGTCAAACTTAAGTTATTAGCATTTATATATAGATTAGAGGGAAGATTAAGGGGTGACCGTTGAACCCTATAGTTGTTAGTCAAACCCTATAAATTCAAACTATAGTCACTAGTCATACCTTAGTCAAACCCTATATTAGGCTGATATATAGCAGATTAGAGAGTCTAGTTATGAATGATCATTGGTTTCTTAAAGTAATACCATCAGTAAGGTCAATAAGTTCTAACTTTATGTAATCAACCTCTGTTGTTTTGTTTCAATGTGATAATAGAAACGGAATCGGTCACACATCGCTTAGGTTTCAATTAATGAACATAGACATGATCTTGGTCACATCTCAGATTGAGTTTGACTGGGTATTTGAACATGAGACGATATTAGATTCATGTTCATTAATAGTTAGATGATAATATGAACAAAGAGTCGATGTCAGACTCATATTGTTTTTAAGTCAGTTGATGATATGACCAGGAGGCCAATATGAAGTTGACATTGATCAGCAAAGAGAAAGACGACCTCAATTACATCTCGAGATATGATACCACTGATATTGCATTCGTGCGGTAAATAGTCATTTGATTATATATAGGCATCTGATGCTGGATTCATACTGGTTTTAAGTCAACTGGTCCTATAAAAGGAGATGATATAAAGTCGACATTGTAATGTTAAACTTATCTTATATCGTTTAAGGTTCTAAACGATGTCATATTGATGCCCTATACAAATTTAAAAATCCCCAAAACTTCAAATTTTAACTCAATTAAGGAAAACCCTAATTGAGAGAGAGTGAGAGAGAGGCAAACTTGAATTGAGTGAAGCTACCAGCTCTCGTCCCCATATCACAACCAATTAAAATCACCACCTATCAGCAGACCATTTTGATTTTTATCTCTCCCGACCTTGCACCGCCATCCTTTTCTTAGCATTTGTTCACCTGCCTGATGTTCCCCACTACCATGTTCGGCAATTTGCAACTAAAAAGTTCCTAGTTTTGTTGTAAATTGTGTTGATTTTTTGTTGATTTGATATGAATTGATTTATTGTGTAGGAAAATTTTTAGAATGAAGACCCTTAATTTGAGACCTAAAGATGAGTCCCACGATGAAGTCAGGCCGTCCAAGCCGCCAAAGAAAGTGTTAAAGATAAAGGCGGGATCTAGGCCAACCTTCGACAGTTCTAGGTTCATATACCAAGAGATCAAGACATGTTCAACCTTCTGTCAAATTGGGGGATCGAGGAGGTTTGGGTTATAAAGGCAAAAACAATAGCGACCGATCATTTGGGCTTCTTTATGGATCCATTTCGAACATTGGACACATAGAACCTATTGTGCCTTGACATCGCAGTGTATCAAGGCAGAGGTCGTGCAATTTTACTCTAACTCCAACCTCCTCAATAACGGTGACTACGAGACCAAGGTGAACAAGAAGTGGTTCACTATTAGTTCTGAAACCATCAATGGAGCCATTAGGTCCATGATCCAAAAGACAACGGCCGGAATGCGTCAGTTGTATTATTGGGACAATTGGCCGAGGGAGAGAAACATCTCGACTATTTGGACCCCTAACCCTCTAGTGGCAAAATACTTTCACTTTGATGATGTTGTCATTGATGACCCAAGAGAATCAAGATTGGTACCCTTGGACTAAAAGAGCGTATAGTGCACGAGCTCATTATCGTAAATTTGATCTCGGTGGGTCATCCTATGGAGTGCATCATCAATGACTTCATGTTATTCTTCCATATCGCAGAAAAAGAGTGGATCAATCATGGTTTCGTGATCATCAATAAGATTGTGATGGTCGCTGCAAGCAAGAGGAACAGAAAATTCCCGTACGGAAACCTCATCACCAAACTAATCCAGCAGCATGATGTCCCGCTTGAATCCACTGCAAAGATTCTTCCGATGTATTACAATAAACAATACTTTGCGAAGAATCATTAGGGTTGGGACAATGGCCAATGGGTCATGTACAGGGCTCCTGCACCTGCGGAAATATAGTTGTCACTGGTTAGCCAACCCCCTACTGAATTGCGAGGTTTAACAATTATTTGAATTTGAATTTATCTATTTCTTGATTTTTCATTAATTTTGTATTTTTAACACTCTTTTATGTTTCGTATAGTTTGGAATTAGTTTCTAGAGCGCAAACTCGGCAATTTGCATGTCTGTTGCACGATGAAGATGGTGGAGGCCAAACATCCGAGATGAGGGACTCAAACGCAGAGGAGGGTGGGTAGGCTGACCATGATGATGACAGTGCAACGGAGACAGGATTCGAAGATGTAAGTGAATGATGTAATTGGATTGCAATGATGATTTGGAAGTTCTGGATATTTTGGATTTGATTGATGTTTTGTAGCAGAATATTAGCACCTTAACTTTTGTTGATGACTATATCGTGTTAGAATTTTGTATTGACTTTTAGGAAATCATTATGTGTTTTAAATGAGAAGGAGTTGAAAAATGATTGAATCAACCAATCTAACATCTGGTTCATTTCAAGTAGCGGATGGACTTGTCAAAATTCCTACTACACAATCAACGTCGGCAATCTGTCGCTGCGTGTTTCGTTCCTATTGATTAGTCTAAGACATGTCATCAAAATCGGTTATACTAGACCTTATGGATGTCAGAGTTATACCGCCAAGCCTTCGGCTACCCTCGATAATTGGACGACATGGGTTTGTCTACCGTTTAGCGACTGTCAACCCTTATCAAAACTAGACACTGTTAGAGTGAAACCTCCATTACTTATGAGGGTGTATTATGAAGAATAAATAGGCAAAATACAAGGAACTATAGTTAAACCCATTTATGGTCTTTGACCCTTCAGCTATCTCTAATATCCCCCCTCAAGCGAGGCGTCGGGTTAACCGAAACGCAAAGCTTGGAACGAAAAAATTCAAACAATAGCTTTGGAAGCCCTTTCGTGAAAATATTCTCAAGCTGCAATGAAGTGGGCACATGACTGACTCGAAGCTTCCCAGAGGCAACTAACTCCCGAACAAAATGGTAGTCAATGTCGATGTGTTTCGCCCGCTTATGAGCAACAGGATTCTGAGCTAAGAAGATCGCGCTGTTGTTGTCACACAAAAGAAGAGGCGAACCATCCAGCGGAAAATGCAACTCCTTCAGAAGGTGAGAGAGCCAAATGACTTCAGCAGCCGTATTTGCAAGAGCGCGGTATTCAGACTCCGAGCTCGAGCGCGAGACAGTGGGCTGCTTCTTGGCACTCCAGGACACCAAGTTGTCTCCCAAGAAAACAGCATAACCATAGGTCGAACGACGCGTCTCCAAGCAGCGAGCCCAGTCAGCATCGGAGTAAGCACAAACATCAGAGGATCCTCCCGTGCGGAAAGTGAGACCAAAATGGGGCGTTCCAGCCACATACCGAAGAATCCGTGTGACAGCTGCAAAATGATCCTCCCGAGGATCCTGAAGGAACTGACTGACAGAGTTGACAGCAAAAGTCAAATCTGGACGGGTGATAGTCAGATACTGAAGGGCACCCACCAGAGAACGATAAAAGGTAGGATCACCAAAAGGAGCACTGGAGCTGCTGTGAAGTTGTGAGAGTGGAACAAATGGAGTGGTAACCGGAGATGTGTCAGTCATGCCCGCTCGAGAAAGAATATCACGAACATACTTGGCTTGCCCAAGAAAGAGACCGGTAGGAGAAGTGGATACCTCAAGACCAAGGAAGTAAGTCAGAGACCCTAAGTCCTTGATGGAAAACTCCTTATCAGTCCGAGAGATGAACTGGCGAATGGCACCCTCATCATTACCAGTGAGAATGATGTCATCAACATAGACCAGAAGATACAGTAGTGTAGAACCCCGAGAGAAAACAAACAGAGATGTATCTGACGAGCTACAAACAAAACCAAGCTGACTCAAAAAAGAGCTGAATCTATCAAACCAGGCTCGAGGAGCCTGTTTCAGGCCATAAATAGCCTTCTGAAGTCGACAGACATGAGTAGGACAAGCAGGATCCTGATAACCAACAGGCTGAGCCATATAGACCGGTGTGTCAAGAACGCCATGGAGAAACGCATTCTTGACATCAAGCTGATGCAAGGGCCACCGTCGCAGAGTAGCTATAGCAAGAACAGTCCGAACTGTGGCAGCTTTAACTACCGGACTAAACGTGTGATCGAAATCGAAGCCAGGAATCTGCGAGTAACCTTGAGCGACCAGACGAGCCTTGTAACGATCAATGCTGCCATCAGGTCTGTATTTCAAGCGATAGACCCATTTTGACCCAACAACATTGACATTCGAAGGGCGAGGAACCAACTCCCAAGTGTGCTGTCTTCTAAGTGCATCCATCTCCTCATCCATGGCACCCACCCATTTCGAGTCCCGACGAGCTGCACGATAGTCGCGAGGCTCAGAATGATCCATAACCGCAGCTAGAAGACCAGTGGGAACAAAATCAGGATAGGATTTGATACGACGAGTGCCATCCTGATTCCTGGTAACCATATGATGAGCTCTCGGAGATGGAGAATCAAACGAAGGAGTAGATGGCGGAGTAATCAGAGGTGGAGAGGACGGCGGAGTAGCCGGAGGAGAAGTAACCGGAGGATGTGGCAGGGATCGAGATGGTTAACTGGAGATGGTGAGTCATCACAGACTGTACAAGGACCAGAAGAGGCTGTCGGAGAAGGTGAGACTGGTTCAGAAACAGAAGGCTCGGGATACATAAATGATAGAACATCCAAAGAAGAAAACACCTGCGCAGTGCTTCCAGTGGCCAAAGGAAAATATGTCTCATCAAAGCGAGCATGGCGAGTGATATAAATCCGGCCAGTAATAGGATCCAGACAACGAAACCCCTTATAGTGAGAGCTGTAACCCACAAAAAGGCACGGGATACTACGAGGGGACAGCTTGTGATCAGCATATGGCCGAACAAAAGGATAGACCCTACAGCCAAAGGGTCTGAAATTCGAGTATTCTGGAGTCCGACCAAATAGAACACTATAGGGAGAAGCACCGTCAAGAACAGGAGTAGGCAACCTGTTAATAGTGTATACTGCAGCAGCAAAAGCATTTTCCCAGTGAGACAAAGGCAAGTGAGAATGGAATAACATAGACAATCCCATTTCAGCTACATGACGGTGTTTTCGTTCTGCACGACCGTTCTGCTCCGGTGTGTATGGACAGGAGACTTGATGGTGAATGCCTTTTGAGGCAAAATGCGAGCGAAGACGATTATTGAGAAATTCGGACCCACCATCACTCTGAAAAGTTTTGATGGTGGAGGAGAACTGGTTCTGTACGAAAGCCTCAAACTGCAAAAAAACATCGAAAAAATCCAATTTTCTGCGAAGAGGATATAGCCAGGTAAAACGAGAATAATCGTCAACAAAAAGAGCATAATAAGCAAAACCACTTTCTGACAAAACAGGGGCTGGTCCCCATAAATCACAATGCACCAAATCCAAAACGTTCAAAGTCCGTTTAGGGTTAACAGAAAAAGATTGTCTTTGACCCTTAGCCATCACACAGGGGGCACACAGTCCTGGCTTAGGTAATAAAGAGGAAGCACACAAAACTCCAGTCTTAATCAAATGAGAAATAACTGTAGGGGCCACATGGCCAAGACGAGCATGCCACAAATCAAACGATACTCGATTAGTATTCTGAGATATAAAAGATAATAGAGCAGCCTCTCCTCTATCCAGCACATATAAACCATGCACACTACGACCTCTGCCCATGATCGCCTTGGTGACTTTGTGCTGAATAACAAAACCCCGGTCATCAAAAATCACAATCGCATCAAGGTCCTGAGTAAGACGACTTATAGATAATAGATTTTTAGACACATCCGGAGCATACAAAACATCAGATAACCGCAAAATAGAAGTAAGTTGACAATCACCAACAGAATGAATACCAATGGAATCACCATTACCAACTGAAATTCGAGAATTACCCGAGTATGGAGTCACACTCTCCAAAGCAGAGGCGGAAGAGGTGAGATGATTGGTTGCTCCAGAATCAATGTACCAGTCCGACGCCGGAGGAGAAGGCTCCACGGTCAAGGAACTTCGGAACTGCTGGGCCAAGAGGGCAGAATCATCACGGACAGCAGCTTCACCACGTCGCGGCGGAAACAATTTGTAACACGTTTGAGCGGTGTGACCGAATTTATGGCAAAACCGGCATTCTACAACAGTTCTGCCCGAACCAGCGCCACCCTGACCACCAGAAGAACTACCACGACCACCTACACGACCGCGGCCGCCGCCACGGCCATTCCTGCCGGCGCGTGAGCCCCACGCGCCACCCCCACGTGCGGGCGCGTGGCTCCACGCGCCACCACCATGACCGGAAAAATTTTCCTGGGCCAGAAAGGCTACAGGAGCGGCCTGGGATACTCCAAAAACCTGCAGATTTTTCAGAAAGGCCTCTTGATTCTCCGCCTCAGCCACAACATCGACATAAGCCGGAGTCGGAGAACGAGACAACAAAGGGGCACTAAAATCTCTAAATTCAACACCAAGAGCATGTAAAAACCACAGAACCATATCATCATTTGTGGCAGGGGCATCCATGGCAGCAAGTTTATCAAATAAAGCTTTAAAATGAAGGTGTAATTCATGAACAGACCCAGTCTTACGAAGATTCATGATTTGCACACGAAGGCTCAACACAGAAGACTTACTACGATTATGAAAAACACTAGCAAGAGTATCCCATATCTGAGCAGCCGTATCACAGGAAGAAATCTCGGACATTACCTCAACCGAGACAGAAGAGAGAAGAAGACAGCAAAGCTTCTCGTCATCGATAATCCACTGGTCATAAGCCGCCTTGAGTTCCTCATAGGCTGCCTTGGAGGAACCAGTAGGGGAGGACGAGCCAGCGGCCTGAGCAAAAGAGGCCCGCAACGGAACCGGAGGGCAAGGATTCGAACCATCAATATGGCCCAAAAGCCGCTGCGAACGAAGAAGGTGTTGGACTTGCTTCCTCCACATCATATAGTTTGAAGCATCCAATTTGATTGTGAGAAGGTGAATCATATTACTGTAGGTGAGTTTATCATCGGTGGCCATCTTGTAAAGAACAAGATCGAAGCAAAAGAAGAGAAACAAAGAAGGAAATGTATGAATTTGAAACAGAAAGGAAGAGAAGAAGACAGACGCAGCTGCCAAGGAGAAGAAAGGACGTCTAAGACGTTCTGGCTGATACCATGTTAGAGTGAAACCTCCATTACTTATGAGGGTGTATTATGAAGAATAAATAGGCAAAATACAAGGAACTATAGTTAAACCCATTTATGGTCTTTGACCCTTCAGCTATCTCTAATAAATGAGAAGGAGTTGAAAAATGATTGAATCAACCAATCATTATGTGTTTTAAATGAGAAGGAGTTGAAAAATGATTGAATCAACCAATCTAACATCTGGTTCATTTCAAGTAGCGGATGGACTTGTCAAAATTCCTTCTACACAATCAACGTCGGCAATCTGTCGCTGCGTGTTTCGTTCCTATTGATTAGTCTAAGACATGTCATCAAAATCGGTTATACTAGACCTTATGGATGTCAGAGTTATACCGCCAAGCCTTCGGCTACCCTCGATAATTGGACGACATGGGTTTGTCTACCGTTTAGCGACTGTCAACCCTTATCAAAACTAGACACACATCACTAATCTAGCTCTGGCCCTGTGTACTCGATATCAGCTATATATTGGTGTTGGTTTTGGTTTCTTATTAACACCACTACAACGCCAGGGTGCATGTCTCCTGTGTTTCCATCATACATAGGCAATCACTGGCCGAGATCAGTGTGTCATCGATTTAACCGACTTGACACCAACAAATTTTCAATGTTAGTCGTTCACTTTTTTAACCTCAATTAAATGAAAAATCGATGTAAATATTATTTAATTTTATTTTTAAAAGAATTGAGGTAAAAGATGTTTTTACCACAATTTTTAAAATTATTCCAAAAACCCGAGATAAAAAAAAGATAAAGTAAAAGATCCAATTTATGAGAAGTTCTTCGGTTTGAATTATTTGCAGGTTTCAAATAAATAAAGGGCAAGTAGTGTTTGTCTAATAAATTTCACCTTATGTTTACTCAAATATAAAAAATTTTGTTTTCCAAAATAAAATAAGAGTCCGTCTCTTGAAAAAAGGTCTTTCCAAAAGTCATGGAAAGACAAAGGTTTGAAGTGCAAGTTGAAAGAAATGAAGATAAAATTTCTGGGTTACATAAATTGGGTTATAAATTTTATAACTCTTATACGTTACATAATAAATTTTTAATACTGCAAGTAAGACCTTTTACCTTTTATTTTCTAAATAAATCTCATCGGAATAATAAAAGGTAATAAAAGTTGTGATCATCCCTCAAGTAGGCTTTGAAAATCGTTTACTGTTTGTGTGTGCGAACAGAGGTGCGAAACACATATTACTATTCACCATCTCCTTCTTCTTTCCGTTTTACCATTTTATTCACACTGTTCATATTGCTAATGGTCATATAACCGAATCTCCTCCTCCTACTATGGCGGCTCCTCCGCTTGGCCGCGATGGAAACACGGCGGCCAAAACTTTTCTTCAAGCACTAGGTAATCGGCCACCACCCCTCAATGCCTCCCTTCCATCCAACCCTGAAATAGTACCCAAAACCCAATACAAGGGGGAAATTGCTTGTCTGGTAACTCGGAAAGAGGCGGAAACTCTCGCTTCTCACTACCAAAATGCCCTAGTGGGGAAGTTTGCCAGAGGTAAGCCATCAATGACTGTCCTCAATGAGGCTTTCAACTCAGTGGGATTTAGAGGTAAATTTCAGTTGGGTTCAATCGACTTCAGACACATCCTCATCCGGTTTCAAGATAAGGAAGATTACCAGAGGCTATGGATTAAAGGTCAGTGGGTTTTCAATCAAGCACCAATGAAAGTTCTTAAATGGAATACTGATTTTACCCCTGAAATTGAATCTTCAATAGTACCAGTCTGGGTTACCATCCCCTGTGTTCCGGTTTTCTTTTACAACATTGCTATGTTAGAATCAATGGGGGAATCAAATAGGTAATTACATCAAAATGGACGCAGCGACTGCTGCTTTATCTAGACCCTCTGCGGTTAAGATGTGTATTAAAATTAATCTAAAAAAGAAACAACCATCTTGTATTAGGGTGGGTATTGAAGAGGATGGGATAGAGTACAATGTAGTCAAACTTCCCCTAAAATTTGAGGAACTCCCACTCTATTGTCACCACTGCAAAGCCATAGGGCATGATGATAATCTCTGTATTTATCTACATCTGGAACTTAAGAAACCAAGGAACAATAGGATGGATAAACCAAAACCTGGTAATAAGGTAATAAGTGAACAAAAGATAATAACCCAAACCAAGAACCAACAGAGAGGTCAAGATGATCTGATATATGATGAAATAAGTCCAAACTATGATGACCACAATATGGCTGGGGGTTCTGGAGTCTCTGCTAATGAAAAACTCAAGACCTTGTATTCCCAGAAATTTAAATATATCCCCAAGCAGAAGGCAGTATCAGACTTTGGGGGTGAACATTTGGAGGGTACTGATTCTCCTAAGCTGGTGGTAGATAGGATCCATGAGATACATGATTTGACTGACGATAATATTGTTACTGAGCAGTCTGTAGAATTGAGTCTGGAACCAGATGATAGGAATGAAAAACTAGTTGAAGACCAGTCCTTGATCCTCAATCAGTCCAATGAAATTCAGCAGAATGATGACAATAATGGATATCCAAGGGAGAATCAGGAAGAAAATGCTGAGGTTACAATCCTGAATCCTCGGTCTCCTACAAAACTGTACAAGATGTCCCTATCTGCTCCACCGAATCTTACCACAAGGCCAGGTTTTGCTAAGGATGATATTCCTAACAAACGGGGTAAGCCTTTCTCACCATTTAACCCAATTCTTGCTGCTAAAAGTTTCATTTTCTCTCAACACAAAGACAGGCAGAATAGATTCCTGCCACTCGAGGATGAGGACATATATGATGATGATGATATTCCTGGTGACAATACAAACTCCTTATATACTGACATTGGTGCTGGAACTGATACTCATCAGGTAAGTCAGGTAACTTCTGCAACCTCTCAATCTAGGTCAAGAAAAAAATGGGGAAACAAGAACATAAAGTGTCTAACCATAGTAATGAGACTTATTTAACCCAGTTAAATACTATCATGACTAGATCAAAAAGCTCTAACAATGTTTCCCTATGAATAGCACAACAATTCAGATTAAGATTCTAGTTTGGAACCTTAGGGGAATGGATACTTCTATGCTAAGGCTTAATAATTTGATAAGCAGACATAAATTTGAGCTTATATGTCTGATTGAGCCTAAACATGATAACATGCAATGTGATCTTTACAGACAGTTATTACATTTTGACAATTGTATGCATGCAAATAATGGCCAGATTTGGCTCTTCTGGAATGCTAGCATATCTCTAACAGTTAAATCTGATAACCTGCAATTTTTAGCTGTTACAATGAATAGCCTCAATCTGAACAAAAGCATGGATGCTGTATTTGTGTATGGTCTCAGAACTAGAAATGGTAGGAAAGTCCTTTGGTCGGATCTTAGGTCAATAACTCACCCTGAATCTATTTTCATTGGGGATTTCAATGCCATTACATCTATAAATGAATATAGAGGTCATTCTACTCCGAAACTTAGAAGTATGAGGGAATTTAATGAGTTTAATAATGTTATGGCTTTGGAAGAAATAAATACTGTAGGCAACCTATTTACCTGGAGTAATAATAGGTTAAGGAATCCCACTGTTCAAAGATTGGATAGAGGCCTATGTACAGCTTCTTGGTCGGCTACTTTCCCTAACTCCTCTGTCCACATTTTGAATAGAATCTCCTCGGACCATAATCCTATGCTACTCACTATAGATAGTGATATTACATCCACCCCTCGGCCATTTAGATTTCTTAATATTTGGTACAAAAGGGATGAATTTAGTGAAGTAGTTAAACAAAGCTGGGATGTCTCGATTCAAAAATCAGGAATGATAGGCTTCTTCCTTAAACTTCTGAGACTGAAAAAAGAACTGAAAATCTGGAATAAAGAAGAATTTGGAAATATAAATGACAATGTTTTAAAATCTGAATCCATCCTAAAAGAAAAAGAAGAAATTTATGACTTGGATGCAACTGTTGAGAATATGGTGAAACTTAAGGAGGCAAAGGCTAAGCTGGTTAGGGCATTAGTAGAACAGAAAAGTTTCTGGAAGCACAAAGCCAAAGTTAAATGGTTAAAGGAGGGGGATAATAACACCAGTTTCTTTCATAACTCAGTTAAGGAAAGAAAATGTAGGTTAAAGATCACAAAAATTAAAAGTGGTAATGGTCAGTGGCTAGATAATATACAAGACATTGAGAATGAATCCATTCACTACTTCTAGGATCTTCTAACTAAGGATAGCTCCCCTGATAGTAATTTATTCAAGCCTCACTTTCTAAGTCAGATTCCAAAAGTGATCACTCAGGAAGATAATGATAGGCTACTGCAATCTGTTTCGATTTCTAAACTTAAGACTATTGTTTTTGGACTTAATAAGAACAGTAGCCCTGGCCCGGATGGATTCACAGCTAAATTCTATATTAAATCTTGGGATATAATTGCTAATGACTTACTATCTGTAGTACAAGATTTTCTAACTGTGAATAATATCCCAAGAGGTATTGGTAGTACCTGGATTACAATCATACCAAAAAAATGTACACCAACTACCTTTGAGGATTATAGACCAATTAGTCTCTCCAATGTAATTAACAAAAATTTTTCTAAAATATTAATGGAAAGACTAAAGCCTCTAATGCCTAAAATCATCTCAAATCACCAAACAGCTTTCCTCAAGGGTGGAGATATCGCTGATAATGTGATCTACCTTCAGGAAATGGTAAGATTTTTAAACAAAAAACAAAGAGAACCTAACTGCATTGTTAAATTGGATCTCAAGAAAGCTTTTGATAGAGTTAGGTGGTCTTTTCTTTATTCTGTGCTTGCTAAATTTGGATTTCATGCTAGATTCATCTTTCTTGTCATGAAGAACCTGTCTCAGGCATGGTTTTCTATCTTAATAAATGGTAAGCCTGTAGGTTTCTTCCAATCTACAAGGGGTATCAAACAGGGAGATCCCTTATCACCCTTCCTTTTTAATATTTTTTCAGAGGCTTTTACTAGAAGCCCGTCCTTTATTTTTCAGAATGGTAGCTTGTCATACTATGGTCTGCCAGGTAATGTAATCCAAATCTCACACTTATCTTATGCTGATGATACTGTGGTCTTTCTGAAAGCCAGTAATAATTCTTTGATCAGATTTAAGGCCTTTCTGGCTACATTTGAGGAGGTTACGGGTCAAAAGATTAATTATAATAAAAGTGACCTCTTCATAGGGAAACATGCAAGTGTGAACACAGTTAATAAAATAAGGAGAACACTAGGCATGAAAATTGGAAAGTTTCCTTTCACATATTTAGGAGTTCCCATTTTTACTGGGAGAGCAAAGAAGATATATTTCCAACCATTATTTGAACAAATAGAGAGTAGAATAGGTAGTTGGAAAAATAGATGGCTCTCGGCTGGAGGGAAAATTACACTTATACAATCATGCATATACTCTGTACCCCAGCATATATGGTCAGTTATAAAACCGAGTAAGCAGGTCATTTCAGTCATAGAAAAAAAACTGAGCAATTTTTTTTTGGGGTTTAATGATCTAAAACCTAAAAGAGCATGGAGGAAGTGGGATGCACTTTGCTATCCTATCATCCAAAATGGTCTAGGTTTTAGATCAATAACCACCATAATTAATACATGTTCTGTTAAGCTTTGGTGGAAATACCAAAAGGCTGAGGCTTTATGGACACATTTTGTTGCATCACTGCCACCCTCTTCCAGGTCTTCACCAAACTGGAAGAGGATTTGTTTCATAAATGCTTGGGCAGAACCTCAATCTAGAGTCATAGTAGGAACAGGGGATTGTAATTTTTGGACTGCCAACTGGTTACACATAGGGCCTCTACAGGATCTCTGCGACCAAATGGATGTTGATATTTCTTCTAACTGTACTTTTTCTGACTTTATTACAAATAGATCACTTATGCTTCCTAAAATCTGTACAGTACTACCTACTCATGCCATTTCTCTTTTACAGGAAGCTAAGTTATCAATACACAGAAAGGACAGACTTATATGGAAACCAAGAAATCAAGGGTGAGTTTTCATTCAAAGCAACTTGCCTTTTGCTCAGGAATCAAAGAGGTACTGTGGCTTCTTTTCAATATCTTTGGAGCACTAGAATTGAAAAAAAGGTCTCTGTCTTCATGTGGAAAATGATGAACTCTTTTCTACCATTTGATAATGTTCTGCGTAATTTGAGAATTTCACTGCCTTCTAAATGTTGTATGTGTCATAAACATAAGGATTCTCTCGATCACTTTTTTAATTCCTGTAAATTTGCTGTGCAAGTTTGGAAATTGATTCATCCATTTATGGGAATTAGGGATAGGGATTTCCCATCTATATGGGATAGACTCTCCTTTTATCTCACTTATACTGGAATAAGCTCACTACATTCTGTAATCATTCAATCTTCTGCTATAATAACATGCTGGAACTTGTGGAAAATTAGGAATAAATGTTTGCATGATTCTGTCAATACAGTAATAGGCTCAGTCCTAAACCATATAAGGACCCAAATTTTTTATATGTTCACTGCCAAACCGGTTTTTGTAGTCTCTAGGATAGATATAGCCATAGCAGATCATTCTTTTCTACCTATGACCAAACAACCTCCGAAGCCAAACATCTATAAAATTGCTTGGACAAAACTATGCACAGGTTATAAAATTAATGTCGATGTTGCGTGGTGTTGTCATTCTAACATGAGTGGAATATGTATGATTGTCAGAGATGGTATGGGTAGTTTTATTGCCGCACATACTATGTTTTCCCCTGCCAACTCACCTTTGGAGGCAGAAATGATAGCAATTAGGTTTGCCTTACAAAATTGTCCAGAACTTTACCCTTCTATTTGTTTGGAATCTGATTGCCTCAATGCTGTAAAATATGTGATTGAACACCTAAATGCCCCATGGCAATTGTTTCAATTAGCTGATGAGATTCATCAACTCTTGGGGGGAGTCAATCTAATGCATGTTCAAAGACAAGCAAATTTGGTGGCGGATACTCTTGCTAAAGATTGTCTCAGAAACCAGACCACCTCATCTTTGCTTAGGTTTCATAGCCTAACTAATGTTGTACAGGGACTGATTAGATTAGATCAAGTGGGTACACCTTCTATACGGATGGTTAGTTGAATGGATGCTACTGATTGCAACTAATATTTGCAGGCTGATGGCTAGGAACTAGATGATCCCGGTTCTTGCTAAATGAATTCTTCTGCGAGGCTGACATTTTGTGGGATGTTATGTTTCTGGTGGCAGCATCAGGCATTGCACGATCAGTGAACTTCAAGGTTTACAATGCATCATGGATACTGCTGATCAAATCCGATGCACCATCTCTTTCACATCTACATCAATCCACTTGATTCATATTCATCGAGGACTTTTATTCACCTCATCACTAGTTGTTAAACTCGGAACTTGCCTATCGACCGAGGATTAGCTTCTTAGTCTAAGTAAGGTGACTCTGACTAACTTCTGTTTCGCCATGTCGATTCACCAACAAGTTCGATGATCTCTTACTTAGACCACTCTGTAATCCTATACCTAACTCTTTCCTTTCATGCTTTTGGAAGCAACAAATGTTGCTTAATGAGCCTAGTGCTCACTCCTGTATAACCTAACTAGGCTACGGCTTCATCTTTCTTCCTGTAAAGTTTTTTTTTCATGGCTTGGGAAGGCCTAATATAATTTCCCCCATCTATGGATGGTTAATTTTAAAAAAAATTAAATCTCATCGTTCCATAAGCTTATGGAAAGACAATTTTTCTTAAGACTTTGCCATAAAATAATTAATATTTTATTCTAAAATAAAAACTAATTTGAGTTCCAACTATAAGACTGGTAATTTATTATGCAAAGGAATTTTTCAAGAAGTTCGTATATTTCGTTTGTTTTGTTTGTTAGACGCTATAACGGTTAGTGTCATGGATATTTTTATTTTTATTTTTATAAATTTTAAACTATATTATAATTATTTATATTTTTAAATAAGTCAAAGTATTGAGAAAGACCTTCTTTCCATACCTATAGAAAATGAGGTTTAATTAGAATAACATGAAGTTAGGTGTTTATACTTTGCAGTAACTGCAAGTAAATCATTTGAATTTTGTATTTTAGTGACAATTGGTCGGGGAGACATCCTCGAGTACTTGGACCCTTAACACTCTGGCGGCAAAATACTTCCACTGTGACAAGGCTGTCACTGATAATTCCAGGAGAACTAAGATCGGTGCCCTCAAACTGGAGGAACGTTTGGTGTACGAGCTCATTATTGTAGATTTGATCTCGGTGGGTCATCCTACAGAGTGCACTGTCAATGGTCTTATGTTATTCTTCCATATTGCCGAGAAGGAGCGGATCAATCCTGGTTTCACGATCATCAATAAGATGGCGATGGTTGCTGCAAGCAAGATGTAGAAAGTAATGGTAATGATATGCCTTTATTCATGACCTCAGGGTACATTATATAGTAGTACAAAATACCTATGCAAGCTAGGAAAAGGAAATATAATCTAATTATAATTACAAGTAATATTTATATTCCTTAACACCCTCCCTCAAGTTGGAGCATGGGGATCAGAAATGCCTAACTTGCCAAGTGATGAATGGAACTGGTTACGTCTGAGAGTTTTGGTAAACAAGTTCGCAGGTTGATCTGTAGTGCGGATATGATGAGTAACTATAGTACCAAACTGCACAAGATCCCAGACAAAATGACAATCGACTTCAATATGCTTCGTACGTTCATGGAACACTGGACTTGCTGCAATATGAAGAGCAGATTGGTTGTCACAAAATAAACAATATGCGCGACCCCTAAGTCTTTCAATAAAGACCTAAGCCATAACAACTCACAACAGGTAACAGCCATAGCACGATACTCCGCTTCAGCGAAAGACCGAGAAACTGTAGGTTGCTTCTTGGTCTTCCAAGAAATAGGAGAATCACCAATCATCACAGGGTAACCGAAAAGAGAACGTTGAGTAATAGGGAAAACAGCCCAATCAGAATCACAATAAGCAATTAACTGTAACGCACTATGGGAAGAGAGAAAAAAACCTGACCCGGGTGATTCTTCAAGTAGTGCAACACATGAACTGCAGCTTGCCAGTGAGGAACACAAGGGGACTTCATGAATTGAGCAAGTGTGTGAACCGAATAGCTAAGCTCATGACGTATGATGGTAAGGTATATCAGGCGCTCAACCAGTCGCTTGTACTACTCAGGATCATGGTAAAGCAGGCCATTAACACACACCAGATTGTGTTGCTGCTCCATCAGATATTTAGTCGGTTTAGAGGCAGACAAACCTGTATCAGATAAAATGTCCAAGGTATATTCCCTTTGCGAAATAAACACCCTCCGGTCTTCTAGCAATCTATATGCCCAAGAAATACTTAAGTAAACCAAGATCTTTCATATGGAAACAAGAACTCAAGTATTTCTTGAGCTCGAAAATAAGCACAAAAGAGCTTCTAGCAATAACCAAATCATCCACATAAACCAGAACATGCAAAGAAACAGATCCACGGGAAAAGACAAACAAAGAGTAATCTTCCTTACTCTGAACAAAACCAAATGCTCGTAAAGCCTGAGCCAATTTGGCAAACCAATTTCCAGTAGCCTGGCAAATACCGTAAAGAGGTTTCTGAAGGTGGCATACCTGACCATAGGGCGCGGCAGAGCCTGGTGGGGGTCGCATAAAAACCTCTTCATGCAAATCACCATGCAGGAAAGCATTATGGACATCCATCTGATGCAGTTCCCAACCACGAATGAACGCAACAGATGAGAATCGGCGAACAGAAATCATCTTTGCAACAGGAGCAAATGTCTCAGTATAATCAATTCCTTCAACCTGGCGATTCTCAAGAACCACGAGGCACGCCTTATGATGTTCAATAGTACCATCTGACCAAAACTTCATCCGGTAGACCCATTTGCACCCAATCGCCTTCTTATTAGCAGGCTGAGAAGCCAATGTCCATGTCTAATTGCACTCTAGCACAGTAAGTTATTCAGTCATAGCATCTCACAAATGAGAATGCCAGGAAGCTTCGGAATAAGTAGTGGGATCTGCACTAGATGCTACTGCACCCAAAATTCTAGAATGCATAGTAGAAAATTTATCACAATTTACATAATCAGTAAGTCGATAGAGAACACCTGAGGAAAGTGACGATGCATGAGTGAACCGAGACGTAAGGGGGGGCTTCAGTAGAAAGAGCACGGGCATGATCATCACAATCGTAATCTGCCAAGGAAGGAGGTGGTCGGTAAGCACGAATACACTGTCTGACAGGTGAAAACTCGGCAGCGGAACCATTCGGAGCCGAAGATATGGTAAAAGGAGACGCCGGTGATGACTGGGCAGCGGTCGATGGCGATTGACTAACGGCGGCCGGCGGTGACTGACTGGCGGTGGCCGGTGGTGACTGGCCGGTGGCGACCGACAGTAACTGACTGGTGGCGGATGGTGGTGGATAGCGGCGACTGACCGGCGGTGGCCTGCGGTGACTGACCGGCGACAGCCGGCGGCAACTGACAGGTGGCGGACGACGGTGACTGACTGACGGTGGCCAGCGGGGATTGTCCACCGGTGGCAACTGGCCGGTTACAACTGACGGCGACGGGTCGGCATCGGCAGGCGGTGATTGACCAGCGATGAACGGTGGAATGAAAATTTTGTGCAACTCTAGCAGTGAGCTGGAGGATACCGGCAATGATGTGGTGGCACCATCATGTTCGTCTGAAGGGGTCGAAGACGAAGTAGCAGAATATGGGAACTGGTCTTCAAAAATATCGGCATCTCGACTGGTAAAGATCACATGGGATTCTAAGTCAAAAAGGCGATAGCCTTTCTTTCCGGTTAGATAACCAAGAAACAGACACCGCCGACTTCTTGGGGCAAACTTGTCACGATATCTGGGAACATAAGCAGCAAAACACAAGCATCCAAAAAATTTTAATGATGAGTAATTTAGAGCTTGCCCATATAGCAACTCAAAGGGAGTACGACCATTGAGATGCTGTGTTAGTGTTCGGTTAATCAAGTAAGCAGCAGTAAGAACACATTCTCCCCAAAACTCAGTAGGAAGACTGGCTTGAAATCGTAAAGCCCGTGCCACATTAAGTAAATGTCGATTCTTTCTTTCAACCCGACCATTCTGTTGTGGTGTGTCAACCATAGATGTCTCAAAGATGATCCCAGATGCAGCAAAATGAGAACGCAAAGGCAGAAATTCAGTCCCATTATCAGCCCGAACACGTTGTATGGTTCGGCCCCACTGGTTCTTCACTAAGGCACTAAATTCTAAAAATCTATAGGCTACTTCAGACTTAGCTACTAATAAATAAACCCAAACAGCTTGGGAATAATCATCAACTAGAGTCAAAAAATAAAATGCAACACTAGAGGATGGTGTTCGATAAGGTCCCCAAACATCACATGTACTAATTCAAATAATACAGTAGCATTTGTAGAACTCAATGGAAAACTATGTCTAGTCTGTTTTTCTCTATAACATACAGAGCAAGGTATAGTAGTATTATTTGTGCTAAAATCAAGAGTAGGAATAGAAGACAACATCGTAGATGATGGATGACCAAAACATTGATGTCATAAATCAGATGAAGAAACCAAAGCAACTGTCGGAATAGACTGCTGGATATGAGGACGAACTCCAGTATCCAACAGACGAAGCCAATAAACCCCCCCCCCCCTTGCTGTTCACCCACGTCAATCACAATCCTCGTACTGATTTTCTGTAAAATGCAATAATTTTCAATAAACAAGGCTAGACATTTTAAGGCGGATAACAATCTAGAGCATGATAATAAATTGCATCGCAAAGTAGGTGTGTAGAGCACATGAGTAAGGGTGACATCACCAAAACAAATAGACCCATATTGTGTAGCAGACGACACATATCCATCAGGCAGTATAACATTCATAGTATTGGTAGCAGTAGTAATATCAGTAAGAGAACATTTGTCACCAGTCATGTGATATGAGACTCCCGAATCAAGAATCCAGGGTAAAGTAGACTTACCTGACCCATGGTCAGATAACGAATAAAACTGATTAAATAAATATGTGATCGTACTCCATTAGTCGTCAGACAGAGCAAGACCAAAATTAGATAGTGTAGGTAAGCCAGAGGAGGCGGCCACCGCAAACCCTTGCGGCGACGTCACTACGCCAGCGAAAAGAGCCATTACACAAATGGCAAGTACAATTAAAGTAAGGGAAGAAAACAAATTTCGCTGAACTAAAGCCAAAAGAAGCAAAGGACGCACGCCTCCTGTGTGGCGCGTGAAAAACATGCGCTCTGAAGAGATAACCGCGCGTCTAGTGTACCCGTGTGTGGACTCACGCGCTTCTGGAAGGTCGCGCGCCTCTTTCTGTCTGAAGCCGATACCATCAGACAGAATAGATGGCACCAGGTGGAGGTGACAGCGAAGTAGATCGGTCGGAGCGGGAGCGGGCCGGTCGGAGCAGGAGCGGGCTGGATGAAGCTAAGCAGACCGGACGGAGCCGGAGCGGGAGAAGGCAGGAGCGGAGCAGACCGGGACGGAGCCAGAGTAGGAGAAAGCCGGAGCGGAGCTGATTGAGATGGAGTCGGCCGGACGGCAGCAGTGGTTAGCAAGGTTGCGGCGAACTGAAGAGGAAGAAAAAAAATTTTGGCAGAAAGGTAGTCCGGATCGGTGGCGCGTGGAAGTTACGCATGGACGACGGCGGAAAATTTAGGACGGTATTTTAATGTCTCAGGTTTCAGAATTTTAGGCTCTGATACCATGTAGAAAATAATGATAATAATATATCTTTATTCATGATCTCATGGTACATTATAAAGTAGTTCAAAATACCTATATCAGCTAGACTAACGAAATATAATCTAATTATAATTATAAATAATATTTATATTCCTTAATACAAACGTAGTAGAAAACTTTCGTACGAAAACCTCATCACCAAACTACTCTAGCGCAGGATGTGCTGCTTGAATCCGCTACAAAAATTATTCAGATGTATAACATAGCCGACCATTGACCGAGATCTGTGTGCATTCAGTTTAACCGGCATAACACCAACATATATCCAATGTTAGTTGTTTATTTTTTAACTCTGATAAAATTGCTCCGCTTATAACACGAATTTGATCCAAATTTTAATTACTTTATCTTGCAAAATTTTCAACTTTTTGTGTTAAAATTCCTCTTGAGTTTCTGATCTTTCCATAATTTATGGAAAGACCGTCTTTCAAAATATGGACTCTTAAAATAAGTTTTAAAATGCTTTCAAAGTTATGAGATCTTGCTGCAATAAATGAAAATAAATATCAGATCATCTCATTAATAATATAATAATAATTGTTTAGATTGTTTATAACAAGAGTTTTTTTAGATAAGTTTATAAGAAGTGTTTGTGTCACTACAATTATATGAGGCAAATGTTTGGGAAAAACCGTCTTCCATAGACATATGGAAAGAATGAGTTGAATAAAAATTATAGAAAGGTAAAAAGTTTTATTTGTAATATTCAAAATTTATTGTGCAGCATATAGTAGCTATAAGTTTATGATCAGATTAATACAACTTAAAAATTTTATATTTATTTCTTCTAATTTGTAATTTGTAAATAATAAGGAAGTCAATAAAATACGTAATTATGCAATCCAGAATTTATAGGAAAGATAGAGATAGAGAGCGAGAGCGCGAGAATATTAAACAGATAGGAACTAGTTGGTAAAAATTGGGATTGGAAAATTCCAAATTGGAATCTCAATTATTTGAACCAGACAAAAGGAAGCCATCCCAGTATACTTCTATGAAAGAGACATTAAAAAGATAAGAATAAGTTGTTGCCATGTTTCATTCTAAACACACTTTAATAAATAAATAAATAAAATTAAGCAGTGAATATATATTTTAAGGCAAATTTTTAAAAAAGATCGTCTTTCTATGATTTATAGAAAGATTGTATTTGTAAATTACATAACATGCAAAATATGTTTTGCAAGTTATAACTTTTTTTGTTTACACGAGATCATTTTTGTACGTGGGATTTTTTTTGGAGGGATGAGAGTTAAATGAAAATTTGGAAAGTGTTAAATTCAAGGTACAATTAATGAGAAAAATAAGGATGAATGTAATTTGTAACTATAATTAACATTTTCAAATTTTCATTTGGTCCCGGCAGCATTTTGCAATCGTTTGTACGTTTTCTCCTTCACCGTGTCTATGTCCGGAGCGTCTTTTTCGAATGGTCTCTATCCACGAATGATCAACTCCTTGTAAGATACAAGGATGATAGAGTTAATATGTAGGGACGTATCAAAGTGATGAGTTACCTTGCATTCCAATTAAAGTGTGCTCTTGTAGTCATCTGAGACATCGTGTCAGCTCTCATACTATATCTACACGAGTGCGGGTACTTTGCCCACCCAACTTAACCATTTAGGCCGCTCGTTTGAAATTACCAATCCAGCAATATTGAAAACCAAGTAGGTGAGTTCATTTCGACTCAACCCATGTAGCAATTCTCGACAATGCATTCGAGTGTACCTTTGTAACAGTTCACGTGCGCCCCGATTCAACGTTCCGGTATTGGATATTGTGTAGGTTTTCATTTATAGATAATAAACAAATGTTCCTATTTCGGATTTACAATGGAGATGTGTCCTTGTCAGAGTTGTTTCAGTATTGGAATTTGAATTGAATTCTGTAGGCATATCACAAGTTTTAGCTTCCGATATCATTGTCATTTCAAAATAGAATCTGTCAAATAGTGGGAATTTTAAAAAAATCATTATAATGTCCATTTTTTGTGTTCAAAGTCAGGACATGGTTCCTTAGTTACATTTGATATCGGAAGAAATATCGGTCCTTTAATGAAGGGGGGTACTAGTCTAGTAACCTCCTTCCATATTCGGCCAAAACCATTTCAGGACCATTTCTGTGGATTGAGCTTGGCACCTCAAAATCACATGTTCGGTTCTCGTAAACATCACAATCCCTGAGAAATGGCCCGCTCGAAGAACTTAGGTCAATCTAGGCAACAAACTCAATCCACATATTTTTTTGGGTTTCAGGATCGCCGGATCCCTGAATCACAACCGACTCTGCCAACTCGAAAGTTTTTTAACATTAGGGCTGGAGCGAGATATAAAGGGTGGTTGCATCATAAGTGCATGAATACAAAAGCGGTAAATCCTAAATTCGTGATTGATTTAAATTTTGATTATGTCCTATGGTATTTTCGTCCCCATTTTGTGCATAATCTGATTACTATGGATTTCCCAACCCATCCTGACGAGGTAATTCAATTTTTTTGATTATTAAGGATAGGATCCTAGTAACCCTAGTAATATTATGGTTAACGAAATGGTTGTACCGCTTACTAAATTCACAATCAATGAAGTGCTTGGGTGCCCTTACACAAACCTCATCCACTTACGCCCTAACACAATGATGGACCATATGAGGTCTACCATTAATAATCATGGCCAGGGAAGTTGGATGGCCAACCAATATGTCATGTACAAGTGGCCAAGGCCTATTTCGGGCTGAGAGATGAAACACCAGGACTAGCAGAGACATATGATTTGGGACAACTAAATGTGGAGCAACATTTAGTGTTTGAGTGGATTTGTATGGGCATACTACCCTGTGGTGGTCACGTACTTGAACCAACTATAAGCAGTCGAATGTTGTTCTACTATAATATGGAGAAAATGGCTATCAAACCCAGGTTCACAATCTTCTCATACATGTTGAAAGCCTCATGCATAAGTAATAAAGAATTTCCATATGGAGGATTGATTGCAACGATAATTAGGGAGAAAATAGTAATCATTGTTGATCAATCCCTACCATTGGAATACTATGATCAAAGATGGATTGATCACAAATTTCTGGAAGTTGACCCAAAAAGAAACAAGTACCAGCTCAAGTATAGGGCAGGTGCTAGCAAGAAGCATCCCAAAAGGTGTCAAGAAGGTGTGGCTGGTACTTCGTCATCAACAATGACTTGTAGTATTGTTTTGGATAACAGGGTCATATAGAATTTCCATTTGGAACATGAGTTTGCTAATACTCCTGTGACATATGTAGGTGAAAAGAGACATGTTATCTGAAGGATTGTGAAGTTGCTGGACTCCTTTACAGGACAAATGAAGGCCACAAGAAAGGAGTTGTCAGAGTTCAAGATGGAAAAGATAGGCTACTTTCTTTCTAAAGGAATTCATGTTCAACCTCCTGATGATGATGGATTTGATTATAGGAGAATTCTGGAATCCGATGCAGACAATAGGGAATCAGGCAAGGTCCCTCCGTTGAAGCTCCTCAACCCCCCACCACCCCCACCACCTTAGAAATATAAGTTTCACATGATTTGAATAACAACTCTTTGAATTTTCTTCTCATTATGGATGCTTTTTTAAAATGTTTTATCAGTTCTCGCACAATCCCGTTGATGATATTTTTGTGTCATATTTTCTTTCAGAATCCGTGTTTTAGTGTCGGGAATAATCGCGTGTGTAACAATCATCTAATTCACACCAACCCCAAATAAAGCTATATTCTCCTGTAAATGTTCCGAACTCGGATTCCTTTCACGGTTGTCTAGTAAGTTCTTAGAGTAACTATATTTCTAAGTTAGATGTACATTCAAAATACAAACATGCTCCAATTATATATATCTAATTTATTTTCCACATTTTTGGTGAATGTTAATCAAAATTTATGAGGGCCTCTAGGGTTTCTATCTTTGAAAAGTGTTCCGAGATCGAAAACATGTCCGACTTAATTAATTTCAAGGAGTAGCCCATACCCGCCAAACAAAACATCATACCCACATCTACCCACATTGCAATTCAACCGCTCCACCTATTAGAAACATACATCTTACATCACAACCAAATGGCTACAAACTCAACACAAGTGGCAACAACTGCTCGGATGGCAAAGCAGACAACGCAAAGAAGGAATAATGATTGGTTTGAATACTCTTTTTTTTTCACCAAGGAATGTGAGGTCAGGTACAACAATTTTGTTCAATCTGCTAAGATGTTTGATTCTTATGGTGTTAAACAAAATGATATGATTAGGTTAGGCAGTTCTTATGTGATTTGTAAATTTGAAGAATAATGTTGCAAGGAATTACTGTGTGTAACAGATCCGCCATATTTTGATGAGGTTTGTCAATTCTATAAAAATTTGACCGAATAAGAAGGGTATCATACACTACCAAGGTCAATAGTAAGGTCATTGTAGTTAGCCCTTGGACAATTAATGGGTTGTTGGGTGTTGACTACAAAAGTCCCGATGACATTTACCTAACAAATTTGGATGGCCCCCTCGACATATACCATGCCAATAAGTGGCCGAACCTTGTTGACCCACAATTTTTGGATCTTGTAAGACTAGGTCCCTTGTATTCGGTCGTGGGGAGAATGATTTTCATAAAGCGGAGTCCTATAAGTTAAATTTCATGTAATTGAAGAAAGGATCATGTATAAGAGGGTTTTCAAGGATTATTGTGCCAACAAAAGGCCACATCTTCAAACCAACAGTCACAACCATCATGTTATTCAACTATGTCATCCAAGGGAGAAAAATCAATCCCAAGCACTATATTGTAGCACATGGTGGCGCCAGTCATGAACTCCAAGAAGCGCATGAAGAACTTGCCTTATAGAAGTCTCATTACTAGGATCATAAAATAATATGACCAAACCATTGCGTTAATGAGCCAGGAGGTGTCGTCCAAGTTGTACGACCGGAAGTATTTCGAGATCAAGAGGTAGATACTCAACCAAGAGAAGTGGGAGAAAAAAAACAAGAGGACAACAGCAAAAGGCCACGTAACGCCGAGCCAAGTTTGTAAGTATAAAAAAACTTCAGTGTATTATCATTGACAAACTACTAACTGAATGCAACTTACTGTTTATCTCATGTCCTTTATCCAACAATAGGATTAGCGCACTAGTGAAGGTGTGTGATGGAATGAAGGCCAAAGTGAAGGACGTTATTCAGTTCCAGGGGGACATTCGTCTTGCCATGAAGGAATTCCAAGCAAATATCGAACAAGAGTGTGGTCATTCTTCAACTCCAAGCGATTACACTCTTTCTAGATTTTTTTAGCATATCTTGTACAATTACCGATAATGTTTTAATTTGGATTTTCAAGTACATTGGTTAGTACCAAATTTATTTTTCTCCAACACATTTACAAGTTTTTAATCGCTGATCATACCTTTCAATGATTTGGTGTGGCCTCTAAGGAATTATTTGTTAACCAAATTTTCTCAGGAGGGTTCTGATATCTAAAGCTCGCATTTCTAAACATTTTGAGTCGTACATTGAATAATTCCAATTAACAATGTGGACGAATACATCACAACTACATGCCATTATCGGAACCAAACTCCACAAAGGTGTCTTCATGTTTTCATACTACTTCCAAAATCGGAAATAATTGCTGCGTTACCCACGTTCCTGTATCAAAGAAAGGGTTGAACAATGACAATGAATATTAAGCAATGCCTAATGACAACATAAATGGTGGTTAGTTATTAAACAATGTTGTTCTATTATCATCACACAGTGATTTGTATAGAACCGTCACATTTTGGTTTCTTGTAGCCGATGTTCTAAACAACAACTGCATGAGAACATACTCTGATATTCGAACTATAAATCAATGGTGGTTCCATGGTAGAAATTAGAAATCACCATGCATTGGCAGCACTCATGCACTATTGTCCATTGCTTATTGACATCCCTCATACCCAGAAGCATATTCCTTAGGTGAAGACCCGGTTGATAGAACCACTCCTTTGGTTTATAGGGAATGTGAAGACTCTTTCCATAGGCACCAACAATCTCCTGATCCATCAGGCTCGATGAAATATCCTTATTAATATTTCCATTGGTAAGTGAGATCATCATCATAAATATAGTAACATTGGCCCTCAACGTCAGAAATCATAGGATCATTCTTAATACTTACTCCCATGTCATGACCATGTCCAGAATATGCTAGGACAACCTCACTCAAAACACTACGGTTAGAGGTTTATTTGATAAAACACTGACACGATCTAAAACTGCAGAAAAAAAATTAAAGATTTTTGTAGTTTTGCATGTAATACTTACAAATGCCTTTGCCAAATCGTGCATGACCTTATTATAAGGGATGAGACAAACATCCATCAGGTTCTCCCCACCGAAAATAAAGGGGGAAAACACAAAGTAAGGAAGTTTGCCAACAATTGGGATAAAACAAAAAGGTGTCCAACAAATCAAACTCTGCAGTAATCAACGGAAAAATAGACAAGATATGTAATGTCAAATGAGTGTTGCGAGAACACGTGAAATTGAACATACATCATCAAAGGTGCAAATATAATAAATAAAAATACAAGAGTAGGTCTTCTGACAGGTGGCATGTCCATATCCTTATGGACATGTAATGTATTTTTTGGGTTATAAACTGTATTTGTTAAATTACATAGTAAATTTAGAAATTTAAAAACATAGTTTTTAATTTTTTTTATATTTTACATCCAAATACACATTATTACTTATTTTAACTTTTAAAATAAAATATTTAAATTTTATTAAAAAACTACAATATTTAAGAAAATATATTAGGGACCATATCCATAAGTTTATGGACATGTCACTTTTCCTAAGACTTTCTCAAAATATTATTACATAGCCAGTCAATATTTTTTGTCACGAATTAAAGGTCGCCAAATAAGACAGAAAAAAGAAGGGAGACATAAAGGCAATGTCTATTATTAATTACCGTCTACAACTTGGTTGTTATCCTTTGCTCATATTCTGCTAACATCCTCAATGAGAGGTATCATAGCAGCAAACTTCACTCCAATAGTCTGGCTTGTAGTCCCAAATGTCAAGTCACCGCCTTGATTCGAAGCATCACCACCAGCAACACCCTCCTATCGATGACTTATACCCTCCTCAACTGGGAGATCGACATTATAATCCTTTCCATAGAAATGAAGTTCCTCCATTTAGGTAAGCGCCTTCGACGATCTCGAGTGCTAAATTAAGAAATACGAATGGCCACCGTCATGGACTTTGCTCATGAATAGAGACTTATATTTCTTTCTCTTAGCTTTCAGCACAGAAGTCTTCTGAAGGCTCGATGGGTCCTTAATCTTCAAAACAGTTTGCACTGTATGCAGATTAAGCAGAGCCTTACATCATCCCACACCATGAGCAACAGTGGATGCCTCCTCAAAAAAATTGTAGAACTCACGAGTCTCAGAAACTAAATTCATGAGAACATACGATAGTTGGGATTAGAGAGACCTTGATTCATAAGATTATCATGCTTAGCGTGAAGAACCTAATTCGCTTTGTGCTCCTCCTAGCGCATGCACCTCCCCTCTCCTTAGTGAGCTTCTATTTTGCTGAAACTAAGACAATTCTTATTCGAATTTATGTACTAATTGTAAGTACCTGTTTTTATAACTACCTATATTTCTAATAACTAATGTACCTTATTTTTACAATAACTAACTGTATGTGCGATTTGATTTGTGCATTTAAAAACCAATTTCAACAGTTCCATTTAACGCCATTTTCTACCACTACTGGAAAACAGGTACATAGGCAGCGGTACATATGTACCGGTGCCAAAATATCGGTGCTAAAAATGTCATTAGGCACCAGTATGTCAGTGATACTAGTGCTAAAAAACCAAATTTCAGCACTGGTACACAAAAAACCGGTGCGTATGCATTGAATACTGGTGCTACAAACCCAAAATTCAGCACCGATACACAAAAAGTCGGTGTCTATGCACTGAATACCGATGCTAAAAAATTAAACTGTAGCACCATTACACAAAAAAAACCGGTGCCTATCGATAAATTCAGCACTGGAACCTAATTTTGGGCCGCATTGTAATTTTCCAAGAATTTATAAAAGTAATAATCTTGACTTTCGAGACCCTTTCGTTCACCCATACATTCCCAAATTACAGAGATACGATCGTATATTATTGAATTGCATTGTAGTTCCGCCTTCTTGATTCGACGACTCCAACTTTCTTGGAGGGACGTAAGTGCAAAAGGTAAAAACTTTACTCGTAACTTCAAACTGAAATCCGCTCAAACGTGATCCTATCCTATAAACCCAGTTCTTGTATTTTCCATGCATGTAAGGGAATAATTATCAAAAATGGAGCACAAGAAAATATCTATAATCCTTTCCGATTTTACTTTGTAACTTCCAAGTAATCAACCATAAGTTACTCTAGAACATATACTAGCGTATTTCAATAATTCACCAAAATAATAGGTTATTTTATATATTTATACTTAGGCAAAAATAACAAAACTCATGTATTTTGGAGCAATGAGTAATGTGGTATCACAATTTTGGGCCACGGTCTAATTTTCCTAGAGTTTATAGAAGTAATCAATGTTGACTTTCGAGACCGTTCCACTCACCCATACATACCCAAATTGCAGAGTTGCGATCATATATTATTGAATTTCATTTTCGTTCCGCCAATTTCGTGATTCGACGACTACAACTTTCTTAGAGGAAACTAAGTGCAAAAGGCAAAAACTTTACTCGTAACTTCAAATTGAAATTCACTCGAACGTGATGCTACCCTATACACCCTCATTGTATTATCCAAGTCTGTAACAAAATATTTATCAACAACCGGGCACAAGAACATATCCATAATCCTTTCCGATTTCCCTTTCTATCTTCTAAGTAATCAACTTTAGATTACTATAGGACATGTAGTAGCGTTTTTCAAAATTTCATCAAAAAAATAATATATTTTCTATTTCTATATTTATGCAAGAATAACAAAATTCGTATACTTTGGACAGAAGGATAATGTTGTAACAAATTTTTGGGCCATACCGTAATTTTTCAAAAATACGTTAGAGGCGCTTCCGTCCACCCATTGTACCTCGAATTTTAAAGACGCAATCATCTCTTATTTAATTGCATTTTGGTATCTTCAATTTTGTGATTTGCCACCTCCAAATTTCTTCTATGGACCTAATAGTAAAAATTTAAAAGTTAACTTGGAGATCAAATAATACTAGCACCGGCTTTTTTTGTCATACCGGTGCTATGTTATGGTGGGATAACGAATTTTTTGAATTTTCATTCCAAATTTTGTAGAGATTTTTTTAATTTTTAAAATTTTTGGAATGAGCACTGGTATTAGTTACTTAGGCACGGGCATGTGTACCGGTGCTCAACACTTCGAAAAAATTTCCAAGGTTTGCTCTCAGGTTCAATTTTTTTTCCAAAAAAAAAACCATTCAAAGCAGCCCTAAGCAGCTGCGTTTCGATTTCTCAGGCACCGGTATGAGCAATTTGGGCACCGGTACCGGTGTTTAAAACTTAAAAATAAACAATTTTGTTTCATCTGAACCGTTGATTTCTTTTGTTGATTGAATCTCAACCGTTAAAAATTTGCCTATATGTACTACCCCTCAAATCTTATATCTACCCACCCTCATTTCCCTCTCATTATCTTCTCCTCTACCTCCTCTCCATCTTATCCCTCCTCCTCCACCACCTCTCCCTCTCTGCCTCTGCCGCTGCTTCGACGCCTAGCGCCGACGATGCTGCTTTGATGCCTCCCCGACTCCATCTCCCGGACCAGCTCCGACTCCATCTCCCCGCGGCACTCTAGTTGCTGGTCGGAATTGCGAGCTCCACCAAAATTTCCGGTTCAGCTCATATCCAACCTCACTTTTCGTTCTTTGATGTTATCTAGGGTTTCTGAATAATTAGGTTCTAGTTTTTATGATGATTGATTATATGTATTGAAGTGTTATATATTGAGAGGTGTTATGTATTTTCATGTAATGAAGTTTTGGGTTGTGGTATGAAATTTTCAATTTTTTATATGAGCTTCGGGTTTTTTTGTGTTTTATTCGTTCTGGGTTTCATATTCCTGCCAGTGAGTTTATTCTTGGTGGCCGGATTTTTTTAAAATGATAGTCTATTTACTAGCACCGGTATTTCATGCATAGGCACCGGTAAATGGTACCGGTGCTAGAATAGATTCTTCTAGCACCAGTATGACTTACCGGTGCCTATGAGGTGTAAATACCGGTGCCTACGGGGGTTCTCCCAGTAGTGTAAAATGGTTTTAGAAACCATTGGAAAATACTTTTGTAGACCAAAGTCAATCATTTTCAAACAACTTTAACCTCTAAAAGTTCTAGAGTGTAACATACCACCAACGTCAGTCGTTCGTGCATTACATGTCGGTATAAACGACATATAATGTGAAGTCGGTTGTACTTATAAAACAATATATGCGACATCACATGCTATTTGGTAAGCCTATTTACTTCGTTTATTAAACTTTTTACTTCGCTTAAAAAATAACCGAGGTAAATAACATACCGTGGCTTCAATTGAGGTCAAATAATTGAAGTAAAAAGTTTTTTACCTCAGTTATTTTTAAACTGAGGTAAATAATATCTTTTACTTAAAAAAAACTGAGGTAAAAGAACTTTTTACTTCAATTATTTGACCTAAGGCAAAAAACTGAGGTAAAAAAGGAGAAATATTAGGTGTTATTTCTTGTAGTACTATGAGTTCAACCATTAGATGAAACTAAAATTTTAGTTCTTCATAGAAAAATCCGAAGAAAATATATATGAAATAGTGTATTTGATGAATTCTTGAATTGATCTCTAATTTTATGGAATTCTAGGCTTAAATACTTGTAAAATACTACTAAAACGGAATCTAAGAAAATATCCTAATAAAAATGTAATTTTATTAATAACAGGCAAAGGAAATAAAATCCTTACATGAATGGAACTCCTGCATAGAACGAGGAAAGAAGTAAATAGGCCAAAACATGAATATTTCTCCCGCAGTCAGCCGTGTTTGCTAAAAGCACCACCGCGCCCGCCGTTTTCTGGCGAGGTCATCCTCAATAATTTGTGCATTGAAACGACCGCAACTTGGTCGTGGCTCATTCGCGGTTTTCCGATGATCCTCCTTTGATCGTCGGTCCGCTCTTTTTTGTCTTCGCTTTTCTTACTCTTTATCAACAGTAGATCTAACGGTCTTCATCTTTACCTCAAAACATAAATATTCTAATAAATCCTTTGATTTCTTCACTTCTTTGCATCAGCTTTGGATTACAAAATTAGAACAAATATGTGTCTAGAATTACGCTAAAGTATGCTAATAGTCATTAGTTACAATATAAAAAAAATCCATCATATCGCTGGTATTTTTTTCATTGTATTTTTTTTTCATAGATATTTTATTTTCCATTCCAATTAAAAATTAATTATTTTCATATTTAAAAATTCCTTTTGTTCATTTTTTTTTATTCTTTAACATCCTTTGTTTTTATAATCAACATTGCGTAACACCTAGTCTATTATATTCATGCTAGTCTATTTCAACGGGGGAGGGGGAAAAGGAAGTGTATTATTTTCACTTTAAAATTAGGGAATGAATCTCACACCTATACTCAGCTAATTAAATTCAACCTTTTATTATAGTCAGCTAATGTACGAATAGTTGGCTATGTTTGTTATAGTAATTGTTACATCTTTCGCTATGATTGTGATAAAAAATTATAAAAGTTTGATTGTTATTTAATAGGAGCCCAATAAAAAAAAAATCAAGTCAGAATACAATTTGTTTAGATTTTGAAACCATCTACATGAGGGGATTTTATAGGCATCATGGATAGTAAGTTAAACAAAACAAATGTAAAAAATAGTTTTGAAAAAAGAGATCTCATGAATTCTAATCCTATATGTTTGTACTATGAGATAAGCTATATAAATAGCTTTTGAAGAAAATATTATTCCCGTAGAGAAAGAAGTATCAAATTTCACGATTAAATTTCGATATAAGTCTTACGATGAAATCTCCATGCCTATGTTAGTTTTCTGTCAACTAGATAAAAATTTTAACCATAGAATTTTCTTTTCAAAAAAGTTGTAAAAATTAGTTGTTGTTAGAATAAAGAAAGTTAATGATTAGATAAGATTTTATTCTTGATGACAAGCATAGAGTTATATTTTTACTAGTCTACTTTGTAGTCTCTTTATACTCTTCTTCATTAATCAGAATAAATACAAGAAATCATTCTCTTATGATATTAGTGCGAGTTCTGATCCTAAACTCTAAATTTATTTTTATTTTTCCGGCCACCTCCCGATCCCTCCCTTCCGGTCAGCTTCCGGTCAAATTTCGGCAACTTCGGTCAACATTCTGGTGCCCCTCCAGTGCTTTCTGTAGCTCTCTTCGGCTAGTGTTCCGCTAATCCCTTTGCTTCGTCTTCACCGACCCGTTCTCTTCTCCGACCCGTTTCATTACCGGCGGTTCATAGTTCAGCGACCTCTTCTTTTCAGCAAGTATCTTGGTGGCAAATCATTCCCGATCATCGTTCTCCGGCGGCAAATATTCAACAAAAGCCTCATGTCTCTGTTTCTCTGGCTGAAAATCTTCAGCAACGTTCTTCACTGTCTCTATTTATCAATACGCGATGGTTCAGCGTCTCCATCAACAACGCAAGTGAGATCCACGCGCTGCCAGGTCATACCAGCGCATCCCAACTCGCGCGCGTGAATCACACGTGCCAGAAGTTCTCTCTCTCTCTGCCCGTGAATTATATGTGCCAGCAGCTCCCTTCACGCATCTACTACATGCGCCTGGCGGTTTTTGGGTATTGTTTTGTCTTTAGCTGAATTGTTATTTCCCCTTTGTGCCATGGCTCCTTTTGGTCTTCGAGGTGTGGTATTTCGCGATATACTGGCCTTTCTCATCATCGACGACACAATAGCCTGATATCACTAAGAATTTTCTTTCGATTAGCAAATGCTTTGATGATCGCTCATTTATTATTCGGCATAAAATCACTTGTGAAACTTTGGGTCACGGTCATAGTGAAAATGGACTTTATGTGTTAGATTATGGTGCATCTGCTTTGTTGTTCACCGTGGAATCAAATAAGTCGTGTGCATCTTTTGAAATTTGGCATGCTAGACTTGGTCATGTTCCGAATTCTATTATTTTGCGTGCTTCTAGATCTTTATCTGTCTCATCGATTTTGCCAAAACCTACCCTTTGTGATGCATGTGATAAGGCTAAAGGGAAATGTTTATCTTTTCAGTCAAATGATAAACGTGTTGCTAGGGTACTTGATCTAGTTCATTGTGATTTATGGGGGTCCTCTCCTATTATGTCTGCGGATGGTTTCTCCTACTATGCCATTTTCCTTGATGATCATTCCCGACTTTCGTGGTTTTACCCACTTCGTTTTAAATATGATTTTTGGGATGCATATCGTCAATTTGAGGCGTTTGTGGAGAACCAGTTTTCTTCCACCATTAAAGTATTTCAGGGTGATGGGGGGACTGAGTCCGTAAATGGTCACTTACACTCTCACTTTCAGACAAAAGGCATTCATCATCAAATTTTTGCCTGTGTACTCCTGAGCAGAACCGTCGGGCTGAGCGCAAGCACCGCCACATTACTGAGATGGGCTTGTCTATGATGTACCACTATCATGTTCCTCTCTCCCACTGGCCTCACGCCTTTTCTGCAGCTGCTTATACCATAAATTAATTTCCCACTCCGGTTCTTGGCGGACGATCACCATTTGAAGTTGTTAATGATTGGGTTTTCATGTATTTGGTTGTCATGTGTAGCCTTATCTTTGTCCATATGCAGCTCACAAACTCACTCCTCGAAGTTTGCCATGTATCTTTCTTGGGTACGACTCCTAGTACAAGGGTTATCGATGTTTGGATCCTACGTCTAGAAATATATATGTCACCAGACATGTTCAGTTTGATGATAATTTCTTCCCATATGCTGATGGTTCTATTTCAGTATCTTCGTTCTCTCTAGACGTCTCTACTTTTTTTAATCTAGCTGATACATCAACCGATATGCCTACTTCTTCCATGGTGGCATCTCCTCCTGTTTAGCTTGTCACTTCGGTTGCTAGCCCTCTAGGCTCATCGATGTTGTCATCCTCACCGACTACAACACCATGTTCTGTCAGCTCTGACGATTCATACCATCCAGTGGCTGCTCGGAGTCATCCTGCTCTGTCGATCCCGCCATCGACCAGCTCACCTGGTTCACCGACCAGCACATCCAATTCTCTAGCCACCTCACCGGCCCCTTCGTCGGCCACCTCACTCGCCCATTTACCGGTCACCTCACCGACCCCTTTCCCTGCTGCAACTGCTCCTCCAGTCTTTCCACCTCGGCATCACACTCATTATATGGATACTCGATCAGTGGTTGGAGCTATTCAGTGCATAGATTATTCTAATATCATTGCTCACGGTTTTACTTCTTAGTCAGATCCCAAAGATTACCACACAGCTCCTCAGGATCCAGCTTAGATTTCTGCCATGGATGACGATATGGCAGCTCTTCGCGGAGAGCGCACTTGGGATTTGGTGCCTCGCTCATCGGACGTCAATATGTTGGCTCCAAATGGGTTTACAAATTGAAGTATCGACCAGATGGCACTGTTGAGTGTCATAAAGCTAGTCTTATGGCACATGGTTTCCACAGATTCCGAGTTTTGACTTTGACCACACGTTCAGTCCAGTGTTCAAAGCCTCCACTGTTCGGATAGTCCTCGCCATAGACAGGATGCGTTCCTAGCCACTTCATATGTTGGACGTCAAGAACGCTTTCCTTAATGATGTTCTTGATGCTCATGTTGGTTATCAGGATTCTACTTATCCAGACTTTGTTTGTCGCTTGCGAAAGGCCATTTATTGTCTCAAGCAGGCTCCTTGGGCTTGGTTCCAACGCTTTAGCGTTTATCTGACACGGCTTGATTTTCAATGCAGCTCAGCCGATACTTCTTTATTTGTTCTCTCGAGAGGGTTGCATTACTGTATCTACTTGTGTATGTGGATGATATCATTCTTAGACGTAACGATTGACTCTTCTTTGTCAGTTCATTGATCGGACACAAAGAGAGTTTGCGATCAAGGATCTTGGTGCTCTACATTACTTTCTTGGTCTTGAATTTTCGCCTACCTCCTCAGGGTTACTTCTTGGCCAAGCAAAGTATGCTCGGGATATTTTAACTCGGGCAGGTATGTCAGACGCAGCACTTGTTTCTACGCTATTTGTGGCCGGTTCTCAGCTTCACAGATCTACCAGTCCCTCGTTCCGAGATCCTACACTTTATCATTCCCTAGTTGGTGCCCTCGAGTATCTCAGCATCACTCGTCTGGATTTTTCTTTCTCGCTCAACACGGTGAGCCAGTATCTTCAGGATCCTAGAGATGACCATTTCGCTGCAGTGACATGGATTTTTCGTATGTTCGTAGCACCCTTCATGTTGGTCTTAGCTTTCATTCTACTAGTACTCCTGAGGTGTTCGGGTACTCTAATGCTGATTGGGCTCGCTGTCTAGAGACTCGACGGTCCACTTATGGTTATGTAGTTTATCTTGGTGGAAATCTGGTTTCTTGGAGTGCCAAGAAATAACCCACTGCTTCTTGCTCCAGCACTGAGTCTGAATATCGTGCTCTTTACAACACTGCTTCAGAGGTGGTTTTGCTCACTCATTTGCTTTGTGATCTTAGGGTTCCTCTTTCTAGTGCTCCATTGTTGTTATGCAACAACAGCAGTGCTATCTTCTTGGCTCATAATCAGGAGACGCACAAGCGGGCGAAGCACATAGACATTGACTATCATTTTGTGCGTGAGTTGGTGACATTTGGCAAGCTGCGCATTGCTTATGTTCCAAGCTCTCTTCAGATTGCGGACATCTTCACCAAGGGACTCTCTCGTCCACTGTTCAAGGTCTTCAGGTCCAAGCTATGCATCGGCGAGCATTCGACGCTTCGCTTGAAGAAGGGTGTTAGAATAAAGCAAGTTGATGATTAGATAAGATTTTATTCCTGATGACTAGGATAGAGTTATATCTAGACTAGTCTACTTTCATATTCGAAAACGCTCTCTTCTAAAAACGCTCTCTTCTGAAAACGGTTTTTGCTCGCTTTTCCCGCCGATAACGGATACCTTGCCGGCAACGGCTACCTTGCCGGCAACGGCTAATTCTCCGTCCGCTTGGGCTTCGTCGGTCACCCAATCGGCGAAGCCGACAGTGATGGCGACTCCCTGTGCCAACCAAATCCCCCCCAAAACCTTCGCTTCTGTTCTCCAAAGCAAAGCTCCGCCCCTGCTGAAAACTTTACCCAACAATCCAGAGCTTATCCCTAAATCTCAACACCTAGGAGAACCCTCGTGTCTATACTCAGATGACCAGATAGCTACCCTCTCAGCCCATTACGCAAATGCTCTGGTTGGAAAGTTTACAAGGGGCAGACTCTCTATGGAACAATTGGAGCAAGCTTTCAAAACTGTGGGATTTGAAGGTAAGTATCAGCTTGGTTCTTTGGATTATAAACACGTTCTGATAAGATTTGAGCACATAAATGACTACCAGAGATGTTGGATGAAATGTATTTGGAATCTGAATGGTGTCCTTCTTAAAATGCTGAAATGGACCCCTGATTTTTCAACCCATAGAGAATCTCCTATAGTCCCTATCTGGTGTACTATCAAAGAGGTGCCATTGTATTACTATAATTCATCTTCTATTGAGGCTATTGGAAACAGTATAGGAAGTTTCATTAAAAATGATCTAGCAACAGAAATGTTAACAAGACCTTCTGCAATCAAATTTTGTGTTGAAATAGATATCCAAAAACCTCTGAGTAGCTTTATAAGGTTAGGCTCAGTGACCAACAATAGGAAATACCAAATTGAATATGAGGACATACCACTCTACTGTGCTCACTGTGCAAAATTAGGTCATTCCCTATCCCAGTGTAAGTCCAACTCCCTGGTTAACAATGAAAGAACTCAGGAGCCTATTTTTGAGCAGGACTTACCTCAGCTTCAATGGCAGGCAACAGGTAAAAAATTTGATAAAGCTCCCCTAATCCTAGATTCTGTGGAAGAACAGCATCCTCAAGATGATAATCTGGAGATAGCTTCCACTGAACAACTCAGTAAAATGACTAATTCAAACTTGATAGTCAATCAGGGTGCTAGTTCATATGATACTAATAAGTCTGTTCATAGTTTGGATAACCAAATATCTAGGCTGTTAAATGATACTGCTACCTCTAAACCCATATTCTCGAATTTTGCTAAAGATGATATGCAGGTTGGCTCTTCTACCCTCCCTTTGTATAGTCCTGGCTATAAAAACACCTACTCCCAGCCAGGGAAGATGGCAAACAGATTCTCAATTTTGCAGGTTCCTGAAAACACTAAGGAGAAGGATATGGAGGCTGAGGCTGAGGCTACCAGGCCTATAAATGAGATCATGACAGAGGAGATACACCCTAACACCCCTTCAGGTAACATCCAAGGTAAGGCCAAAGCTAAAAAGAATAACTACCTAAGCCAGATCAACAAAATGATGCTCAGATCATCTACAAAAAGTAGTAAATCAGGTGAACAATGATAGGAAACCAAATTGTTAATTTCTTAGTGTGGAATCTAAGGGGAATGGACTCTTCTCTGTTAAGGCTATCTAATTTATGCAAGGTTAAGAAAATTCAACTGTTATGTATTATTGAACCTATGCATAATAATTCACAATGTGAAGACTACATGAAAAAATTATCTTTCTCCCAGAATTTGACACTGTCGAATGGTAAAATATGGCTTATGTGGTCTAACAACTTATCTGTCTCCATAATATCCACTCATGAACAGTTCATGCATGTATCCATTGCTCATCAGTTTACAAATTTGATAATGGAGGCTGTTTTTGTCTATGCTCTAAGGGATAGAGAAGGTAGGAAGATTTTATGGACAGATCTTAGCTCTATTCCTAAGGGTGATACTATCTTTATGGGTGATTTCAATGCAATTACTTCATTAACTGAATACAAAGGTCCAAGTTCTCCTGCTTTAGGCAGTATTAGGGATTTTAGCTCATGGATTAACTCTAATGCCATCCAGGAAATTAATACAGTAGGAAACTTATTTACATGGTGTAATTCTAGGCTTAGAAACCCTACCTCTAAAAGGCTAGACAGGGGTCTGTGCACTTTGTCTTGGATCTCTAAATTTCCATCTTCATCGATCCAAATTCTAAATAGACAAACATCGGACCATGCTCCTCTTTTTCTTCAAATCTCTAACCTGATCTCCTCACACCCGAAGCCTTTTAGATTTATTGATGCTTGGTTTCAGCGGGAAGAATTCATTTCAGTGATAAAAAATAGTTGGGACTCTCCTATCGGTGGAACTGGTATGCTAAGATTCTATCTCAAACTGATTAGACTTAAGAAAACTGTAAAAAATTGGAACAGAGAGGTATTTGGTAATATTGATTTAAATGTCAAAAAAGCTGAGGAAGACTTAAGAGCACAAGAGGTGATTTATGACTTGAATCCCTCAGTAACTGAGCGTATCAAACTGAATGGAAAAAATGCTGCATTGCTGAAGGTTTTAAAGGAAAAAGAAAAGTACTGGAAACAGAAGGCTAGATTAAGATGGCATAAGCTTGGGGATAATAACACATCCTTTTTTCATAAGGTAGTGCAGGAGCGAAATAGTAAACTTCAGATAAGTAAAATAAAAAATAGAGCTGGGCAATGGATAAATTCTGAAGCAGATATTCAAAATGAAGCTATACACTATTTCTCTGAGTTACTTAATGAATCTGATCTGACCACGGATGATACCTATTTCTCTCATTTTTTAAGCCAGATCCCGGTTCTTATAGGAGATAATGATAATCATGCTCTTGGTAACCCTGTATCAGAACTGGAACTTGAATCTGTCATTAGGAGTTTAAATAAAACAAGTAGTCCTGGTCCAGATGGATTTTCTCCAAAGTTTTTTATAAAAAGCTGGTCTATAATAAAAATGGACCTAATGGATGCTGTTAATGACTTTATTTCTGGTGCAGATATTCCTAAGGGTATTTCCAGCACCTGGATTACCCTCATACCAAAGAAACCAACTCCAAGTTCATTTGATGACTTTAGACCAATTAGCTTGTCAAATGTTTTGAATAAGATCTGCTCTAAAGTTCTAAATGAGAGACTTAAACCTTACATGGACATCTTGATATCCCCTAACCAAACTGCATTCATGAAGAATAGGGATATATCAGATAACATTCTGTATTTAAATGAAATGATCAGATTTTTGGACAAGAAATATAGAACCCCAAATTGCATGCTGAAATTGGACCTTAGGAAAGCTTTTGACAGAGTTAGATGGAAATTTTTAGAGCATATTTTGATGAAGTTTGGTTTTAGTGGGAATTTTTTAAGGGCAGTCATGAATAATCTGTCACAAGCACACTTTTCAGTTTTACTCAATGGAAATCCAGTAGGATTTTTTAAGGCAACAAGGGGAATAAAACAAGGTGATCCTCTATCTCCCTTTCTCTTTAATTTATTTTCTGAGGCTTTCTCTAGAAGCTTAACTTATATTTTTCACAATAGAAGTTTATCTTCATATCAAATCCCTGGTTCAATTACTGCTGTTTCTCATTTGATGTATGCGGATGATACGATAATATTTATGCAAGCATCTAAGGCTAACCTTATTAAAATCAAAGCTTTTCTGGAAGTTTTTGAGTATACCTCAGGCCAAAAGTTTAATTTTGAGAAATCGGATTTTTATCTTAGCAGTAAAGCTACTGAAACTAGGAATAACCAGGTTAAAGCAATTCTGAAAATGAAGAAAGGCTCTTTCCCATTTAAGTACCTAGGATGTTCCATTTTTAAGGGTAGGGTTCTAAATAGATTTTTTTTTCCCATCTTAGCTAATGTTGATCTTAAACTTCAAAATTGGAAAAATAAATGGCTAAGTTCTGGGGGGAAAATGACCTTAATTCAATCAGTATTATACTCTATCCCTCAGCACATATGGATGGTAACTAAACCCCCTAAAGGGATCATTAAAGCTTTTGAGAAAAAAATGGCACACTTCTTTTGGGGAGAATCAGATGGGAAAAAAAACAAGATTTGGAAAAAATGGTCTCAAATTGCTAAACCAACAAAGATGGGAGGATTAGGGTTCAGATCTGTTAAAGCTATTGTAGATTCCTGTTCAGCTAAACTGTGGTGGAAGAGCCAAGTAGGGGTTTCACTGTGGGCTAAGCTATTATGGTCACTTCCTCCTTCCCATAAAAATTCTGCAACTTGGAAGAGAATATGTTACATTAACTCATTTGCAGAAAACAACTCATATGTCATTTATGGAGTTGGGAAGTGTGATTTTTTATCTGCAAATTGGTGCCCTCAGGGACCATTGATGAATCAGATACCAGAAAGTACACAGACTCTGTTTGCTGGTCTTTCAGTGGCTGATTTTATAGCCAATAAAGCAAATATTCTGAGTCAAATTTCATCTTTTCTGGACAATGATACTGTGCTATTTTTACAGGATGCAGAGTTGAACCTTGAGAGAGAGGATAGGATGATTTGGAAGCCTGATCCTTCGGGTAATTTTACGTTTAAGTCTACATATAGGGCACTCGTTCAACTATCAGGTAATTTCCCTGTAACTAAATATATGTGGAACTCTCTCCTTCTCAAAAAGATCTCAATTTTTGTATGGAAACTGCTACATGCCTTTCTTCCATTTGATGAAATACTGATTACATGTGGCTTTAGTTTAGCTTCAAAGTGTCCAGCTTGCTGTGATTCAGACTCTATCCATCATTATTTTATCACTTGTCCATTAGCAAAGAAAGTCTGGACTTCCTTGACTGCATCCATTCATTTCAATCTTAATGATCAACACTCGATACCCCAGAGATTCTTTCTATTCTGGAGCTGTCAAGATTTACCTCAGTTCTATCAAGTTTATTGCATGATACTTCCATCTCTGATCTGCTGGTGCTTATGGAAAGCTAGAAACAGCTTTCTATATGATCATAAGCCATTCTCTGTGGATAATATCTGTAGGGAGGTGGATGAACTGATCAGATTGACACTGAATAAGTGTAAGCCTAGTATATTATCTACACACTCAATCCCTCCAGCCTTTAATCATCTAGTCCCGCTCTTGAGACCTCCCCCAAAGCCAAATTTGAAGAAAGTATACTGGACTAAGCCTGAACTTGGTTGCATTAAAATCAATGTGGATGCCTCCTGGAGCTCTGGTAATGCTTCGGTTGGTCTTATTGCTAGGAATAGCCTCGGTCAACCTATCTGTATTAGCTCTACTTCAATTGCTAGTGTATCTCCCTTACATGCAGAAATTGAAGCGATATTGTATGCTTGCTACACCTTTAACCACCTTGATCATAATTTCATCATTGAATCTGATTCAAAATTGGCGGTACAGATGATTAGTAATCCTTACACTGCAAAATGGGAACTCTTTCAGCTAGTTTTTAAGGCTAAATTCTTGATTGGCTCAGCGGTTCTAAAACATGTCTATAGGGAGGGTAATGCAGTGGCTCATGCTATCTCTAAACATCACTTTCAGAACAACCAAAGTCTCAATCTTGCTAATGTTTCCCCTGAGATCAGAGGGCTTATAATTTTGGATAGAGATAATGTACCTCATCTCAGATACACTAAGTAGATATAAAGTAGGAACAGATACTGGCTTATGATTTGCTGTTGCTTGTGCAGGACTTGTATGAAGCACTACTGAATCTGCTCTGTGTTGCCATGTTCGGCTCTGATGTTCTTCAATTTTCCAACTTAGAAAGGCAGAAAACGCGCTCTTCTGAGATTCCAAACGCCCAGATATGTTTGGCTCTGATGCTCTTCAATTTTCCAACTTAGAGAGGCAGATAACTGATCTTGAAGTAGACAACTACAGTGACTCAGACTCCAGGAGGCTGCATATCTGGGTGCCTGAGGGAAGATCAGACTTAAGGAGAAGTTTTGCTTGCTGGGGCAGCAACTCTTCCTCTTTTCTTTGAGCTTATAAGTTTCCATTCACCTTCATGTATAAGTTGCCTGGCCAAGGGAGAGAATTCACACGAGGGGTGGAGATTCTCTCCCTAGGATCGCGACTTCTACTTCCATTATAGTACTTTGTTTACTGTTTATAGGGGTCGATGCACATTTTGGCATCACTTCTTCGGTTTCTTGCCGAACTCATGTAAAAACATACTTTGATTTCTTTTGATATAGGGCTTGGGGAACCTAATAAAGAACTCCCTCACCTTCGGGTGTTTTTATTAAAAAAAAAAAAGACTAGTCTACTTTGTACTCTATTTATACTCTTGTTCATAAGCAAAATAAACACGGGAAATCATCCTCTCAGTTGTGCATCCATTTATCTAGATTGTTGCAACAACCCTGTTTACGTTTTGTTTGCACCCATGTAATTTTGGCAGCCTTGCATAATTCTTAATCAACCAATGTTGCTGAAATATTTCATTCCACTGTCTTTATAATGAACACGCTTCTCTGGTATCTGATTTGTATGCAGACTCTGGTGGTACAATTTCATTTCTACAACCAATGCACTTGAAAATATTATTCCTTATAATGGTAATCACCCAATTATTGTTGGCAATGGGCATTCTCTACCCATTACATATGTTGCTTCTTATCGGGTTGTTAATGGTTTATCTCTTTCCAATATTTTGGCGGCTCCTTAGAATACCGGACAATTTCTTTCCATATGCAACTTTACCAAGGACTTGAATGCTACTATAACCTGTGATAATAAATATGCTTTATGTATAAATAGGGGACAAAGGAAGTCGTGAGTCGAGGTCATTGTGACCATGGTCTCTATATGTTTGATCAAAGTGGAGTTGCTTTGTTTTCTTCTGCTCAAGACAACAGGGGACGTGCATCCTTTTAGTTATGGCATGCTAGACTTGGCCATATTTCCTTTCAGACTATTGTATTATTGAATAAATTAAATTTATTTCTGGCCAGTTCTTTATTTGCAAAGTCATCGTTATGCTTTACTTGTGAAATGGCTAAAATAATAGACTTGTGTTTCTGATAATAATAACAAGTTCTTTTATGTCCTTGATCTTATTCATTGTGACTTGTAAGGCACCGCTCTTGTTATTTCTGACCACAGATTTACCTACTACTATATATATATATATTGGTGATAAATCTTGGTTTTCTTGGTTTTACCCCTTGCACTGGAAGTCATATTTTTATGAGGTGTTTGTCACCTTCCAGAGTTTAGTTGGAAAAAAATGTTCCACTGCTATTAAAATATTTTTAAGTGATGCCGAGACTGAATTTCTTCATCATCTTCTTCAAGCCTTGTTCAAAGCTAAAGGGATTCACAATCATATCCCTTGTCTTGCTACTCCTGAGCAAAATAGTGGTGTTAAACGGAAGCTCTGTTATAACTCTGAAATGGGTCTCGCTCTGATGTTTCACTCTCATCTTCCACTTCGTCAGGAATGATGCTTTCTCTACGGATGCTAAAACAATAAATTGGCTGACTATTATGCTGCTAAATAGTGATTCCCTTAATTTGATGTTATTTGCTCATACTTCTGAGTGCTCTAACTATCACCCTTTTGGCTGCCACATCTATCCCTTCATTCAACATTTTCTTCTCACAAATTGGCTCCTCAAAGTTTGCCCTGTGTTTTCTTGGGGTATAGCTCACAATATAAATGTATTTGATGTCTTGATCATTCAACTCATAAGATTAACATCACTTAGCATGATTGATTTGATGAACTTTGCTTCTCATGTGTTGTTGGAACATCCTCAATTGCTCTTTCATCCCTTGATATATCCATTTTTCTAGATCTTGATATGGTTGAAATGATTTTCACAAGTTAACTCCACATTTTCTGCTTCATGTTGTATATAATGTAGATCCTGAGACTCGTGTGCTTCCTACTCCCCATGTACTTGTTGATCCTTGCTATTCAAATTCTTATAGTGATTATTATTGCTCCTCATCTTCCAGTGATCATTCTGTTTCACCTTCATGTCCTTCTCATTTGATGATTATTCGCTCTCATATATGCATTTTTAAGCGTCATACCTTTCCTAATTATGATGTCTCTAGTTTTCTAATTACTCTTCTTTCTCATTCAGAACTCTAAGGGTATCATCATGCCCTTAAGGATTCCAAATGGTGGCAATTTTGGATGAAGAGATGCATGCACTTCGTCACAAACATACTTGGAATCGTGTTCCTCATCCTACTAGTGTTAATGTGGCTAGATCCAAATGGGTGTATGGTTTAAATTATCATTCTGATGGCTCTCTTGATCGGTATACAACCTATCTAGTTACTTGGGAATACTTCCAGCTACCGAGATTTGACTTTACTCATACTTTTATTCTTTTCATCAAAGCCTGAAGTGTTCGTATTATTCTCACTATTGAAACTTTCCAACACTGGTCTTTGTATCAGCTGGATGTAAAAAATGTTTTTCTTAATGGACTTCTTGATAGTCACGTGTATATGGAGAAACCCCCTAGTTATAGTGTTTCTCTGTGGCTTAATCATGTGTGTTTCATTCGAAACACTATTTATAGGCTTAAGCATGCACTCAGGGCCTGGTTTCAGCCATTTATTACTCATTTGTAGAGTATCAGCTTTACTTGTAATTTTGTTGATCCTCCTCTCTTTGTCTACGCCTATTGAACTTGACCATTGTATATCTTAGTCTAAGAAGATAACATTATTGTCACCGTTAATGACCGTGCGCTTTATCACCAATTCATTTCCTGCACAACCAATGAAGTGTCCATTGAAAACTTGTGTAATTTTCACTAATTCCTTGGTCTTGAAGTCACTCGCACTCATATATACTAGTCATTTCTTAGTGTAGGCAAGGTATTCCATGGAAATTCTTTGGCGCATTGGTATGACATATACTACTCCAGTTAGTACTCCCTTTGTACTTTATTCTCGATTGCATAACTCATACATTCATTCCTAAGTTTGAAAATATCACCTTATATAGGTCACTTGTTAGAGCTTTACAATATCTCAAAATCGCTCGACTTGATCTCTCTTATGCAATGAATTTAGTTAGCCGGTTTTTACAGTCGCCAATGAATGATTATTATCAAGCGATCGCTTGCATTCTTCAATATGTTTGGGGCACGCTTCATTTTGGTCTTTTTTTAATCTTCATTCGTACCTCTTATTGATCTTGGCTACTCCGATGTTGATTGGGCTTGGTTTATCGAGACTCGTCACTCCACATACGACTATGCCTTATTTATTTGCAAAAACCTTGTCTCCTAGAGTTTCAAGAAGCAGCACGTCATCTCTCGGTACAACTGTGAGTATGAGTGTCACGATTCAACAAAGACTGCTATTGAGCTTACTTAAATATGTCCCTTTCAACATGAGCTTCGTATCTCTTATTATTCTCCTCTGATAGTACTGTGTGACAATAACATTGCTATCCTCCTTGTCCAGAATCCCTTGGCACATAAGAGGGCGCACATCAATATCGACTATCATTTTGTTCGTGAACTTGTGGCCTCTGGAAAGTTGTGTGTTGGTCATTGGTAGATTCCTCCCCAGTCGAGCAAAGTCTAGCATTGGATTGAATATCTCACAGAAGGTTATTCGATAATGAACATCTCGCAGAGAATTTTTAATTGCAAAAAATATCTTTATAACTCTACATAATTGATATAAGCGTTGATATAATCTTTCAGTGTTCAAAATTACCTATATTGCCCTAGATAATCAGTAAAAGTGGAAAAATAACCATTCCAACAAATTTTGGTTGGAATTCAATGAAAATCCTATTTTGCCCCTCTGAAAAAATAAAAGAAAAAATAAAAAGGCAAACTGACTATTATGCCTCCCTACTCCTGAACCGTAACTCATTTCCGCCCACCCTCTTCTTCTCCTTCTCCGGCCACCCTTTTCTTCTATTTTTTCTATAAATCACCCACCATCTTTGTCATTGGGCTGGGCCATTTCTGAAAATCGTCGAGCATGGTGGAATTGTGGTCGACACCATTTCTTCATCAGTTAGCGGTGGTGTTGTGGTGTTACGCCACCCCGCTCCTTCTTCTTTGTCATGCCACCGCGCCAATACCACAATGCCTCTGTGTCCCTTCTTCTTTGTCAGACTAACACCATTTCTTCAAATTGCCACACCTTTTTTTTCCATTCCAGCAATGTTGGATCTGCCACAGAGCTAAGCTGGGTGGCTTGTGGAAGGGTGGTGGCGAAGCTAGGGGTTGGGTGGGGATGGGGTTAGGGATGGTGCAATGGTGCGGCATCGATAGTGAATCAGATTGGGGCTGGGAAGGACGGAGGGGAGCAATGATGATTATTCCAGAGATGGGAATGATTCCACCGATGTTTTGGTGTTTGAGTGTATTTTTTGGGGGTTTTGGGGGGGTACGGGTAGTGGCACGTAGGGATGGGAATAGGGTAGGGCGGATACGGATTATAGTGCCTCCATACGTATGCCCACCTGAATTTTTCATACTCATACCCGCCCAATTACCCATGGTGGGTACAACTTTAAATTACATCCCGACCCATCGAATATGATACGAAATACATACCCGCCCCATCACCAACTTAGGTCTCCCTACCCACTTCATACCTCATTGTACTCATCCCACTTATATCTACAAAAATAGATAAAATTCTATTTTTTATAGTAACTCTTATATTAAAATTAATCAATGTATTTACGTGAAAATATTATATGTAAGATATGTGAAATATTTATAACTAATAATTTATTTTATATTAAATTAGCGGGTATATATAATGGGTTTAGTGGTGATAGGCGAGGATGGGGTGGGTGTGAACTAATATCCATGCCCGACCCACTACCCATGGCGGGTATGATATACATACACATACCTACCCCACCCCCACCAAAACTAGCTTCATACCCACCCCATTGGGGCTGATGTGGGGTGGACCTCCACCAAAACCCGCCCACTGACATCCCTAGTGGCATGGTGGTATGCGCGGTGGAGCAGTGGTATGACAGTGGCATGTGGTGGAGCTGTGGCAGAAGGTAAGGGTATAATTGCCCACAAAAATTTAGCTTTTGACCCGAGGGGCATTTTTGTCATTTCCAGTGTGGTTAACGGTCGGAATGAAAAGGTCAACACCAGAAGTGCCACCTGAGAGTTATATTGACACTTTCATTAAATAGTTAGGTTGTTTTTTTTAACTTTCAAACATTTGAGGGTTATATTGACACTTTTGCTAGTTTATATGGTTATAAAGGTATATTGCCATTTTAACTTTTAATAAGTGGGTCAAATATACTCATATGATCTCATCAAATAAGCCAATTGTTTTACGTACAACTTATGGTTGGGTCGGCGCTATATCTACAAGTCGTCGTGCCCTTTATTTTTCGTTATTTCATCGGGTCGACGCCATTCCGACGGCCTGTGGTGGTGAGTGGGCTGGGGCGGCTTGGGAAAGAGTGGTGGCGGAGCTGGGGGTAGTGCGGTGATGTGGCAGCGATGATGAATCGGACTAGGGCTGGGAAGAATGAAGCAGAGCGACGATGATAGTGTCGAAGATGGGAATGATGACGCCGACGATTTGCTGTTTGAGTGTTTATTTTTTGGGGTTTTTCGGGCAGTAGCGGGCGATGACAAAGCATTGCGGGCAGTGGCGCGATGGTCGCGGGCGGTGGTGCGGCAGTACATGTCGTAGAGCAGTGTCGGTGGAAGGTAAGGGTATAATTGTCTACACGAATTTAGTTTTTGGTCTGAGTGGCATTTTTGCCATTTCTAGAGTGGTCAATGGTCGAAATGTCAAGGTCAACACTAAAAGTGCCACATGAGTTATATTAGCACTTTAACTAAATAATTAGGGTTGCTATATTTTACTTTCACTAGTATATAGGGTTACAAAGGTATAATGAACATTTTATACATTTAATAAGTGGGTCAAACGCATGATCTCATCAAATATGCCAACTATTTTACGTACAACTTATCGCCTACATACCATGCAATGCAAGCCCAATAATGTCCTTTTAAGTACTATTCCTTCATGTAAGCATCAAATTCAAGTCCCCAACCCAATTCTTCAGCTATAAAAAGGCTTACATTTTGCATTGAACCTTGCATCAATAAACCAATACTTCCATACCAAGCAAATAGAACTAGAACAGATGCACTTCCATTTTCACATGGATCATCATAAGCTTCTTCTTGTAATACTTGCTTTAATTCTTGCGAGTTCTTTCAATATTTTTGTGTCAAATGCATCATCCATTTGTAATCAAACCCCGTATCCCGAACTGTGCCAATATTCACTCACCATCACCACAAAATCACCCCTAACAGCACCACTTGATGATGAAATCCCCTTTAACGTTCGAGACGCTAGCATTAAGTTCACTTTGTCTCAAGCTCAATCAATCCACAATCTCATTTCTAAAATGGACTCGGCCTCATTCAATGACCTCACCAAGTCGGCTTTGGCCAACTGTCTGGAACTCTACGAAGACACCATTGATAACCTCGCGCGCTCCACCACCCTAACCGCTTCCCCAAACGATGCCCAAACATGGCTAAGTGCTGCATATGCAAACCACGAAACATGCAAAAACGGTTTCATCGATTTCCAGCTGACTTCTCTGCTGGAATCCTTTCCATTTCTCAATAAATCAGCTAACTTCTCAAAACACCTCAGCAATTCCCTAGCCATTTCCAAAATCTCTTCCATCAACAACAACATGAAACAAATCAAAAACAGGAAACTAATGATGTCTGAATCCGATGATCACAACGATGGATTTCCCGCATGGGTTTCCTCCACGGATCGGAGAATTCTTCAATCATCATCCTCCGGTGCACCAAAGGCTAACATCGTCGTAGCGCAAGACGGTTCCGGGGACTACAAAACTATATCCGCAGCCCTTGCAGCATCTAGTGGATCATCGGGGAGATTTGTTATCTATGTGAAACGAGGAGTTTACAAGGAAAACGTTGTGGTTAAAAAGTCCATGAGCAATATAATGATGGTGGGAGATGGTGCTGGCGCCACAATTGTTACTGGCAGTAAAAATGTCCAAGATGGCACGACAACCTTTGATTCTGCAACTTTTGGTGAGAATTTATATATTTATTGCATAAACCTTTCAATTCATCGTTACGTTGACCGGGTCCCGTCCCAATAACATGATCCATATCCATCGTTGCATACTGGAGAACTCTTCATGCACTGATTACTTGTGACTTGTCACCAGCACACACATATCTTAATCACTTCGTTTTCTTTATTTACAACCTCTTCAAATCACAAAAAATGTATATTTATATATATATATATATATATATATATATATATATATATATATATATATATGTGTGTGTGTGTGTGTGTGAAGCTAACCCATTGAATAATTGAACGTACTGGATAGCTACTCTTTGTGTCTTAGTATTATATTATGATGATTCTTTCATTTCCTTATCAAACTATACACTTTTCCAAATTAAATTTGTGAACTTTGACTTGTAAAATCTAACGGTATCTTTCATCGGTCTAATTTATAGTAAATAATAATATTTTTTACTAGTGACCTTATTATATTTCTTATCACCTCTATCTTAAGTATCAACTCTTTAAATGCTTCTATTATACAGAGTTAGAAGTTTTAGCAAACAAATATTATTTTTGAAGATGAGTAATTAACAATCTACGAATGTTCCCTAGTCTACTTGAGCATTAATTTCTATGATATTATTTGTGTCCCAAATGTCAACAAGAAAGGAAAATCTGTGGCATTCCTGTTTCTTTCCAGTTATTTAATATATCCTCTTCGAATTGTACATCGATTAGTATTCCCCAATCTGCAAACGCCTAATTAAATTATAGGTACTCTCTGGTCTCATTTCAAGTTGCACACTTTGATTTTTGACAGTAGACTTGACAAATATTTGATGTTTAATATCTTTCACTAAGGATAATTAAAACTTGTAAAAAGTTGATATTTTGAAAATATATGTTATGACGAATCTAACAAGGAATAACACAATAGCATCTATACTTGTATACTAATTCAATTTTATGGTCAAAGTTAAGAAATTTTGACTAAATAAATAGTTAAATTGCAGTTTGAAATAAGACGGAGGGGGTACATGGTACCTTTGTAGATGTAACTCTAATTTACTAATAATAAGTAATTAATCACGAACTAATGACGATTAACTATTTTTATTTTAATTGCAATCAAACTAAATCAACATAGCAACTAGAAAATTTTATATGCTAGTAAATGTGGTACGTTAAGGAGCCACATCTGGAGACATAAAAAAATTTGTGGCATAGTAACGGAAGTAAACTAATCTAAGATGAAATGCAGTCGTACTCATCCTTCCATATTTTGTTTGTTAAGGTGTGATTGGTGACCGGTTCATAGCTCAAGACATGACTTTCGAAAACACAGCGGGACCAGCAAAGCACCAAGCGGTGGCCCTCCGATCGGGCTCCGACTTTTCCGTATTCCACCGCTGCACCATCAAGGGCTACCAAGACACCCTCTACGTCTACGCCAAACGCCAGTTCTACAGAGACTGCACCGTCCAAGGAACCCAAGACTTCATCTTCGGAGACGCCGTCGCGGTTCTGCAGAACTGCAACATCAACATCCTTAGCCCCAACAAAGACACGTTCACCACGGTCACCGCGCAGGGAAGATCCGACGCCAACGAGAACACCGGGATCGTTATCCATAACTCGCGGATCTCGGGGTCCGGCGGGGGGGAGAATTACCTGGGGAGGCCGTGGCACAAGTATTCGCGGGTTGTTATCATGAAGACTGCGATCGACGGAGTGATTAGCCCGGCCGGGTGGCTGCCGTGGTCCGGCGGATTTGCTCTGAGTACTCTCTATTATGCCGAGTATGCCAACACCGGCGCCGGAGCCGGCACCGGCGGGAGGGTGAAATGGGGTGGATACCATGTTTTGACGAGTCCGGCTGAAGCTGGGAAATTCTCGGTTGGGAATTTCTTGGCTGGGAATTCATGGATTCCTTCAACTGGGGTCCCATTTACTGCAGGGGTGTGATGCTGTGATCACAATGACACAACGTGTGGTTGCATGTTAATCAATGAATTATGCTCATGTAATTAATGCATGCTTTGATTGGTTTCTATATTTGGATGTATCATGCACGTGCCTTTCTTCTATTGTATGCTCAACGAAATAAAATACTTAAAGTTGTACATTATTTGTCTCCAGTACCATTCCGCTTCATCCTTTAGAGCAATATATAAGAACGTAATATGATCGTATACTTTTCGGTCCACTGCGTACTTATCTTCTTTTTCTGTTGGATTGGAGATTAGTTTTGCTCAATTTACTTAATATTAATATAATATAAATTTAGTTTAATAAAGATAAAGTTTCCAGTTAGATCTATTAATTGTTTGACCAATTATGAACAACCTCGTTCCAATAAATTTTGAGGTCAAATCATAATTATTTATACATTGTAATACATTTTAAAAGTTTTTAAATTAAGTTATAGGAAGCTTGTTGCAATAAATAAAAATAAACATCAAATCTCCTCATTAATTAATTGCATCAATTACTAATGACTCTGTCCACTATAAGAAAATTGACCTTTAATTACTTCACATTTTTTATCTCACTTTTTTGCCTTAGCTCAAATAACTGAAATAGAAAGCTCTTTTACCTCAATATATTTTTTTTGAGATAACCGAGGAGATTTGATGTTTACCTAGTAAATTTGATATTTTTACCTCAGGTAAAAAATAACCAAAGCAATTGATAGATTTTTTTTATCTCAGTTAGTTTTTAATCGAAATAAAAGGTTTAAAAAATGAAGTAATCAGTAGTGAAGAATGGCCTATTTATGGGACATTAGAACTCACTTTAAGGTGACTTTTCTTGTAGTGACTTTGATAATTAGGATCATAACAGGTTTGGAACTTCTTTTGGGGGTTATAAAAACGAAGTCACCGCCGCTGGCAGCGCGTTTCGGCGACAAACAAAACCAGATATGGAAATTAAATTTTTGGAAGAACAGATTATGGAAAAGGGAAACAGGGTTAACAGATCTGGAAAAAGAAAGTTGGGGAAAACATTGCCCAAACCCCTTCGTGGCGGAGGGCTGTGGTGGCGGAGGCAATGCGGTGGCGTAGACGACAGGGATGGCGCGATGTGGTGAAGGATGTTGTGCGGCGAGGACGTCGAGGCGTGGCCGGGACGACGAGGCGCAGCAGAATGGAGTTAGCGGAGGCGCGGCAGGGAGGAGTGGTGAAGGCGCGATAGGGAGGAGTGGTGGAGGCGGCGGAATGGAGTGGGTGGAGATGGCAGGGAAGAGTGAGTGGAGGCGAGGGAGCTAGCGGCGGTGGAATGGAGTTAGCGTCGGCGAGCTTGCGGCCGTGGAATGGAGTTAGCCGGGAGAAAGAGGGACTTCAGACGAGAAATTTCTAGTTTTGTGGCTACAGTAGCCAAAAGCAGCATCAAATATGGAGAACGCATTCCCAGAATGTGTTCTCCAGTATGCAGAATTTTTTTTGGTTGACTTTTCTTGAGGACACTATTGCAGAATGCGTCCTCTCCTCTCTTTTTTTTCTGCATATTTAGAGGACGCAATCCAGGAATGCGTCCTCAGTTATATATTTTTGTGCAGAATTTTTTTTTCGAGTGCATCCTCAATTTAGTGTTTTTTTGTTTACTAGCCGATCTAGATGAGGTAATAGAGAAGCAGTGCCTGATTTATGCCGTTGCGGTCACGGATGCAACGTTTTACTACTGTTTGGTGTGGAGCTATTCGTGAGCAAGATTGTCGTGTTCGCTGTCCAAATGACTGATTTGCCTAGGTTTTGTTCGAAAAGTACAAATTAGCAATATGATCCAACTAAAATTCGGCGAGCGTTATTGAATTTTAATTTGGGCGGAACCGAATAATACTTGGAATATCGAAATTTTTAAAATTTAGAAAATAACGGATGATTTGAACGGTAGAACAGTAATAATATTTTCGCTACCGCCGCCGCAGGTTGTTTGTTTTTCATAGATCTCCCATTTTCTATTTTCTTACTTTGTACTCCCTCTGTTTCTTTAATATTGACACACTTTTTTTTTTGGGTTGTTTCTTTTATATTGGTACACTTTCCATTTTTGGCAAAATTACTTCAATTTCATCCACCCATTCTACTTTTTACTTTCTACCTTCAATTTCATCCACTCATTTTCTCCACCTAAATCCAAACATCTAAACCTATGGTGCCACTATTAGTGAAACGGAGGGAGTATGTTTTTTTTGTTTTGGTGATATTTATATTGGTTTTTTGGTTGTTGCCGAACACATCCATCGTTGAAGAGTTTGGAATTTTTCGCCAGTTGACCGCCGTTTATTGATGTTGAATGTAGTTTATTAATGATAAACTTAATTTAATGCTTTTGAGTTCAATTTATTAGGAGTCCGTCTCTTGAAAGACGGTCTTTCCATAAGTCATGGAAAGACCAAGGTTTAAAGTGTAAATTAGAAGAAATTGAGATAAAATTTCTGGGTAAATTAGAAGAAATTAAGATAAAATTTCTGGGCTGCATGAACCGGGCTATAAATTTTATAACTACTACATGTTGCATACTAAATCTTTAATGTTGCAACTAAGACCTTTTACCTTTTATTATTCGAATTAAACCCGTCTTTTCCATAAGCATATGGAAAGACCGTCCTTCCCAAGACTTTGCCTTTATTAGTGGTGAATTTAGTTTATTAATAGAAAATGTGCTGAGATTAAATCCAACTACACATGATCTTAGTAATCTAGTATATTTCTAATTACGTATTATATTTTTCATATTATTTATTTGGTATCATTGCTTTTCAAATTTACGATATGAATAAAATCATTCGAGTAAATATTTATTCAAGTTATAAATATTTTTAAATTATCATTCACATAATTCATAATTTTGTTTTATACTAATTTTCGTTCACTCAATCATTATCTTTATCATCGGTTTATACTTCATTACTAACTCCATTAAATTAGTAATACCATATATATCTTCATTTCAGTAGCATAATTTTTTTCTAATCTAATTAATACACGTCCTATTTTTAGACAAAATATATTAAATTTATGCATTTTACTTAAATTATACATTATAAACAATAAATCACATTTCATACTAGTGTGAATTTAGGGGGTTTTAAATACAATTTAAATGTAATTTCGACTCTCATTTTCAATAATACTCTTATGTAAATATTCATTCGACTTTCATTCTCAATAATAATCTCATGTAAATATTCACCGGACATTTGTACCACATTAGAGGCAAAAATTTTCTCACTATTAGACCATGTAAATGATCCGTTATTCTTTAAATTATCAAATTTTTTATATTATCTATGAAGTATTATCCGTTTGGACGGACATATGTACAACACTACACATGGATTTATTATCAATAATTTCAGAGCGAAAATATTATTACTGTTCTACCGTTCAAATCATCCGTTATTTTCTAAATTTTTAAATTTTTTATATTATCTAACTATTATTCGGTTCCGCCCAAATTAAAATTCAATAACGCTCGCCGAATTTCAGTTGGATCATACTGCTAATGTGTATTTTTCGAACAAAACCGCAAATCAGTCATTTGGACCGCGAACACGACAATCTTGCTCACGACTAGCTCCACCCCAAATAGTAGTAAAACGTTGCATCTGTGACCGCAACGGCATAAATCAACCATTTGCCAAAATCACTGCTTCTCCGTTACCTCATCCAGATCTGCAAATATTAAGCAAAAAAACACTAAAGTGAGGATGCATTCTTGGAATGCGTCCTCTAAATAATCAGAAATAAAAAAACCAAATTTGAGTACGCATTCATAGAATGCGTCCTCTATTTTCCAGCGGAAAAAATTGCATAACTGAGGACGCATTCCAAGAATGCGCCCTCTAAATAGTCAGGAAAAAAATGGGCACATTGAGGACGCATTACCCTCATGTCCAGATTTGACGACAACCGCAACGGCATCCAATTTTCAAATTTTATGCATTTAAAAATCAAGAACTCAGTTCAGACCTGGGTTGTAGTTTTGAGAGAGAATAGAGTTAGAGCCGGCATAAGTTTGGGGTAACGAAAAGGACCAAATGTGAAAGAAAACGTAGCTATACATATACATGGGCTTAAAAGTCCAACAAAGACAATTGAAATTCTTCAATAGAATCACTTTTATTTGATGCCAAATAATTGTGGTTCTTCAATAACCACATTTAATCAATTAAAAAGTGTCTTTAAAAGTTCCGGGATGCCTTGGGAGGGAGTCCCAAACTCGGAACCTCCCTCAGATCATGATTAAAGGCGGTTCTTTGATAGAGTGTCTTTAATGATGGTTCTCCACTAGTGAAATGTTCTTACTGAATCTTGTGCGATGTAGCATATGTTGTTTTATGAGAATGGCCGACTTTGAATCATATGTTGTTCTTACCGACATGTGATGCGATGGACGGCCGACATCGATGTTATGTTACACTCTAAAACTTTAGGAGGTTAAAATTGTTTGAAAATGACTGACTTTGGTCTACAAAAGTATTTTTTTCCAATGATTTTTAAAATGAGTGTACAAAATGGTGTTGGATGGTACAGTTGAAAAAGGTTTTCATAATTATGCACAAATCAAATCACACTTACATTCAATTATTGTTCAAATAATGTACTTAAATTATTCAAAAATCAGCAGCCATAAATGTATCCTTACAAACTTAGAAATAAATTTGAATAGAAATGTTCTTGTTCCAACATAATACAAATTGTAATAAAATCAATCCGCTCAGATTATGATGACCTTGAAGACAATGGGCTCCCCACCTTCTATGAGCTCTGAGAATAGGGTGTCCCTAATGCATAGGCGGTTGCCGGCAAGGAACTCAGAAAAACCCTTTTGGGATAGGACCTTGGTCAACCTGTCCCCCGAGTAGTTCACGTGCCACTCTTTCCCATAGCACCTCGGCACAACTAGGGTCTTCAAACTTGGTAGGAGTGATACCATGTCCCTCAGAGTGTGCTGAATCTCAAAAAGAAGTTATTATAAATATATATGTGTGTGTGTGTGTGCAATTAATAAACAACAAATAACATTAATTGAAAATCAAATAATTGCATGCATTTAGCACGTCAGGCCTTGCCAAAGTGGGTTAGTCCCGAAGTTTTGTAGCTTAAGGGTGCAGCTGAATCTGGGGTTATCAGGACACATTGTATAGGGTTTAAGATATAATATGAGAGGCTCTGGGGTGGTGCTCCGTTGTTTGGTAAATTGTAGAGAAACAATGAATTATGAAATGTCATCAATTGCGAATATACTCCAGCCATATATAAGTAAACACATAGAATAAAGGGCAAATGACTTCAGGGGCTCTCAAACTCTTCCTATCTTACTCTTTTGGCCCTCCATTTTTATCCGATACTTTTACCCCCAGAACTAACAAAAGTGTTGAATCGTAACCCTTTCGTCTGGTCAAAGCGTTAACTTCAGTTAAAACCGTCAATTTTAAGGGCAAATTAGTAATTTCTCATTTCTTTTCCTTTTCTCATTTTTCATTTTCTTTTATCCTTTTATCTGTTTTCCTTCTTTTCATTTTCCTATTTCTATTTTCCTTATTTCCTTCCTTTTCTTTCTCATTTTTCTTTTCATCTTTTTCTTTTTCCGCCACCGTCTTCCTCTTCCCCTCCAACACCTGCCGCCACCACACCACCTATTTCCACCACCTCACCACCACCACCATGGAATTCAAACAATACTCATCGCGAAACGTACAAAACAACAATAATTAGAAACAGATCCACCAAAAACAGCTGCAATTCCATATTAATTGAATAAAATAGCTACAATCAACACACAGCTCGCAACTTCAATAACCTGTTTTTGAAACCAAAACCCTAGAGTATACAGAGAGGCGCAGAGAATACCAATCTGCTCCCTGAACTCTTCCCTTGGCGGCTTCCACCGTTGGACCCACGCCACAAAGCTCTGGCACACACTGCCGGCGCAGCCATCGTTGCCAGAGTTAGCATCGGAAAAAACCTTTCCATCGGCAAGAAATTTGATCCATTCAACTGGTTTTCCCAGAGCTTCAATCTCCCACTCAACCGGGTCGTACACATTCTCTATCTATAGTTGAAAAACATCGATAGGGGCATGAAATCAAAGGCCTTGAAATCAAAGGATGGCGGTGAAAGCAAGTGGCGGTGAAAGCAGGCGGAGGGAGTACGGTGGAGGGGAGAGCAAGACGGTGGAGCAGGATGGGAGAGAAGGACGGCGGTGAAAGATGAGATCGGCGTCGGAGAAAGAATTGGGAGAAAGGAGAAAGGCTCTGCTCGCAAGAAGGAGAAAGAGATAAAAGGAGCAAAGAAGAAAAGGAGAAAATAAAAAGAGGAAAGGAGAAAGAAAAAAGGAAAGAAAAGGGAAAATAAAAGGGGAAATGAAAATTTACTCTTTTACCCTTAAAATTGACATTTTACTATTACTGGATGCTTTGACCGGACCGAAGGGTTACAATTCAACACTTTTGTTAGTTTAGGGATGAAAGTGATCAAAAAAAAGTGGAGCCAAAATGGTCAAATGAGAAGAGTTGAAGGGCCCCTGAAGTCATTTTTCCTAGAATAAATGTAGCTCACACACACATATATAGATGTATATATATGTGTGTGTAAAAACATTCGCTGACCTAGAATCATTAGCCAGTCATTAATCCTGAATAATATAAAAAAATGATTAGGGCATATAAGCCTTGAAACTTGATGAGTGTGACGTCGGTCATGCATTGCACGTACATGGCGGTCCAAATAGTGACATAACCGACATTAATGCACGGCGTCATACAGCAGTCGTAAAGACCAAACATGGCAACCAATAGAAAAATGAGTTCACATTTAAAACTTTAAAGCAAGCAATATATTGCAAATGCATGTAAGCGAGGTTATAACCTGTTAGTTAACTGTTAACAGTATATTAGAAACGACAAATAAAAGTCACTTTCATAGTAGCTAATAGTATATTAGAAACAAAAAATTGAAATTTTAAAATGTTCATGAACTTTATTAACACAATTCGATTGGAATCGATTTTGGCGCAACCTGTGAACTTTTTACTTTTTGCACTTAGGTCCCTCAAAGAAAGTGAGAGAAGTTGGAATGCAAAATTAGAGATACACTTATGTAATTCACATTGTCACGACCATGTTGTTCCGATCTGGAAATCAACGGGTTAATGGAAGGGCCCAAAATCTTCACATGGAGTATTTGATGTTACTTTGTGGAATTACGCTATGGCATAAACTTCCTTGAATGTACCCTATGCTTAAGAACTCTGCACCCAAACATAAGGACAAATGTTTGATGTGGAGATTATGCGTATTGTCTAAGAGGGACGCACAAGGAGGTAATGTGTGATCATTTTTATCAGTATTTCATTAATACCCTTATGATAGGCATTATGAGAACGATAATTCTACCACATAGAATTATACGGAATTACATATTCTTGGTTTTTTATGAAATAAAAAGATAATAAAATTCCATCCATCAATTTTCTAAAAGCACTAGTATGTGGTCTAGAGTAAATTTTAGATGATCACTTAGAAGTGTACAAAAGTTAATCGGAAGAACTTGTGCAAATCTCTGTGGAATCAAGCCAACTTCTTTATCACTCTTGGAGATTATAAGTTCAACTAGGGATGCCAAAGGTCCCCTCCGGGACGATCAGAATTGGTTTTGGGGCAAGAGGTGGACTTTTTATATTTTTCCACTTAGGTCCCTCCAAGAAAGGGAGAGAAGTCAGAATGCAGAATTGGAGATTTCCTTATGTAATTCACATTGTCACGACCAAGTTGTTCCTACTTGGGCATCAACGGGTCAATGGAAGGACTCGAATATTCACATTGAGTATTTGTCAACACTTTTAAAAAATTACGCTATGGCCCATATATGCGACGTTGCAAGAACTTCTCTTGGAACGGAACTTGAACTGACCTGCTACCGATATCGGTTACCCTGAAAATCATGGCGGGAACCAAAAATTTAAGCTGGAAATTTGAGAAATTTCCCCCCAACCCTATTTCATCTCAACTTTAATCACCAAATATACCCATTTCACATCTCCAAAACACTTCCTCCAAACCTAACTCCCAAAATTCTTTCCATTCACACCATTACAACAATTGAAGTGCTCAATCAAATTGCTCCTCTCAAAACATCCACAAGTACTAGAGGATAGATATGGCGCATCTTCGAGTTCGAATTAATTGAGGCTGTCTTCCATATATTCCATGTTCATTTTGCAATTTTATTAGTGATATTGTTACGGTTATTTTTTTATGGAAAAAGGATTGAAAATTTTCATGATGTATGATGATTGTGCTACATGTTATATAGTGCATAGTGTTTGTGTTGTCAAAATGATTCCATGTCTGTAAGTAAAGAGAAAAACATGCTTAGATTAGGGCTGATTGTTGACAATAATTTCATTTTTTTAAGAACACACTTTGAATGTGCGAGGTCGGTCTCAATCCATCTGGCCTTGCGATATGTTACAGAACAACGACCGACATCGCACATGTCGAAGAAATGTTGCATATTTTCATGTTCGTGCTATATGTTATTTACCGGCTAGTGCAAATTTTGATGAAATAATGTCATGTACAAATGATAAGAAGTATTGGTCATAGATTAGGGTTCATTCGAAGCAAAAATAAGGAATTGAAAAAAAACTATGAGTGTCCGACGTCGGTTTGCACGTCGGCTAGTGCGACATCAATGTCCAGGATGACTTACGTCACACCCAAGCAGATGAGTTGCATTTTTTTTGTTGAGATTAATGTCGTCTACGTATGACTATGTTGTGTGTATTTTCATTTGGGGACTGCCCATTTCTAACATAAATTTATAACATAAATGACTACGTATGACTATATCGTATGACAAAGAGAGTTACCGATGGACTTTCAACATGTAGATGAATGGACTTTTCATTTCACTAGTTGCCCTGACAGTGTTAATGTCGTACAACGTAGACAATGGAGGTTCAATACCAGTAATATTTCAATTTCATATCAACGTTATGTATTTTAATAGTTGGTATCATATATTTGTAATATATGTGGTAGTTGTGTGGGTTCTATCATGTGATCCCATTCCTCATTAATTGAACATCAATTGATTGTTGTATGACATTTAACCATTTCATGAGTAATTGAATATTAATAACATGCAATGGCTAGCAATGTACGGTTGTTTGTGTAATAAAATATATACTATTATAATATTTTACGAGAATCAACGTCTCTCCGATGAGCAAGCGACGTTGCACACGCCTGTACAATGACGACACGTAACCGACATCGCACAAACTGGCGTCGGTAGATTGTGTGCGAGATCGACATTTCAAAACGACGTCGAATTGGTCATAATTCCACGCCAGCATGCACACAATATAACTGCTCTACAGTGCGCGACGTCGGTTAAAAGCTCTTGCAATGTCGCTCTCATTTCGACCGATGCCATCCTGAACAAAGTCGCAACAATTGTCTCCCGTCATCTGCCTTCTTGCTACGACCGGCATCGGTCACCATACCTGCCGACGTCGATCTAAAACCAAGGTAAAAGGTACTTTTTACTACGCTGGTATTTACCTCGAATTTTTTGAGATTCAAAACTGTGGTAAAAAGTGTAGTAGAATCAAGGTAAACGGTCATTTCTCTTGTAGCGGTCTAATAGTTAATCAGTTTAAAACAAGAATTTGTATTTAATAAAATGTATTTTATTTCATTATTATTCCTTTTCAGTTTACTTACTTTTTATTTTGTATTATTTTGTTTAGTTTGGCTTAAATTAGTTTTTTTTTTTATAAAAAAACAGGACGCTACTCCTTTATAAGGCCTTTTCATATTAGTTGTAAATAATTCTAATTAACTGTATTTTTTTATTAATCAATAGACCAATTATAATACTGTATTCCTAGTGTACATGAATATGTATTGTATATATATAGAATGTACATTTTAATTCTATTACTTGTGTATTATAATATTTATACAATAATCCCAAACAAGTTATAATAATGCATAATAATACAGAAAAATTATACATTCATATAATGTAAAATACACAAAATACCACTAAAAATAGGATACTCATCGTACTCCAGTTAACGTATAATTTGCTATACCACTGTCACTTTTCACTATATTACATTTTCTCTGGGAGCAAACCCTTAATAATTGTCCAACCAGGAACAGTCTATTATTATGGTAAATCCCAAATCCAATTTGTTTGGACCCTTATTGATGAAATACTGCTCCAAGTATTGAACTACATCCATCCAAAAATAAATCACGGAATTATTTTTGATTGACTCTCTTGTACAAGTTGATTTAATAAGGAATAATTATAAAAAAAAGTAAGAATATTTTAAAGAAACAATGAGTTCATTATAAAAATTGTTCATCTTAAAGATGACATTGTGACAATTTAATAATATATTCTTAATTATTTTAATTTCAAATTATGATATTTTTATTGGAATGGGTATAAAAGAAAATTGTGTTATTTTTACTTAGACGGACGATTATATTATATTATATATATATATATATACACACACTCTCCGTCCCGGAATAAATGGTGCCTTGAAACTTGGCTTGATATTTTATGTAAGATGAGGTGACAAATAATAATTGTGAAAAAGTAGAGATATTTTGGAAAAAATGTGGGCCAAGTCATAAAGTTGTTGAAATTAAAGAGATATTGTAGAAATTTTACAATATATTATTTACCACTTTGGGTAAGAATTAAAGTGTGTCATTTTATGTGGGACGGATGGAAATAGAAAGTGTGATATATATATATATATATATATATATATATATATATATATATATATATATATATATATATATATATATATATATATATATATATATATATATATATTGCAATCTTAATAAAGCAACTCCTTTCCAAAATAACAATAGATATATGGGTGACATGAAGGTTTTCTTTATATTCTTCACTGCGACAAAAATGGGTTGTGTGGAGATGCTAATATAGTGAGAAGCATTTATTATTTATTTGAAAATGAGAAGCATTCATCGTACATATAAATTAGAGTAGACAGTTAGTATATTCTTAATTTACGGACAGTCGACTGAATTTTGTGATTTATATCCTATCTAGTTAGTGAAAGTGTCAATATAACCCTCTCTGGCAATTTTTAGCCGAAATTTTATAAAATTACATGTTTGCCCTTCTGAAAAAATTAAAATACAAAAAAATTGGACCGCCACCGGATTAGGTAGGGTTATATCGGCACATTATGAAATCTAGTAGGGTTAAATCAGCACATTCCTAAAACTTATAGGATTATATCAGCACATTAGTTTAAAATGTAGGGTCATATCATCACATACTATAGAATATAGGGGTTTTAATGATATTTTATTTATTTTGTTGTGTTTAGTTCGAATTGATGATTGGATGACCTTTAGTGCTGTGTGTGATTGTTATTTTGCTATGTTTTTCGACCTAGGATGTTTAATGTTGATAAGTTTTGAAATGAGGCTATGATATGTGATCATGGTGTTTAATATTAATGATGGTGTCATGATGTCAAATTTTATGTTGTGTAAGATATTGTTATAATGTTATAATGATGTATATGATGATGTGGTCGCCCGTTAAGGCCAACCGAGTACTACACACTTAATATTTATAATATGTGCTGATATAACCCTATAAGTTTTAAGAATGTGCTAATATAACCCTACAAACATTAGAAATGTGCTGATATAACCCAATAAGATTTCATAATGTGCTGATATAACCCTACCTGTTCCGGCGGCGGTTCAGCGTTGGTCTGGCGAACTATGAGGGTAAAATTGTCCACCTAGTTTCAAAGTTAGCTCAAAGGGTATGAATGGATGGATGAGGAAGAGTGGCACTTGTTTGAGCGTAGGTGTCGGAGTACCAATTTCATGGTATGATTAACTACAATTAACATTACAAAACTTTCTTACTCATCACTTGCTTTACGATCATTCTAAGACCATTTGATGATTACCCAATTCTTCTCCTTAGGTGATACGAGAAGCTGCAATAACTCAATCGGCCGCAAAGGATTACACCCACCACACTGGAAGAAGAGAGAACCGATCAATCCAGGAGATACTTAGCGAGCGGCTAAGGGAAAAGGAGAGGAAGAAGTTGTCTGATTAGGCCTTCAATGAAGAGGAGATTTAGCAACAAATCAATCAAAATGATTTCAAGACGAATAGATTTCTTGTTTACATGGAGTCTACAAGGGCAAGGGAGGGGACTGCACATCAAAAGAGGTTCGTGCAATTTCTAAGGACATTGTAAGTTCAATATATTTCTTGCACGTAATTCATTTCAATATATTTTTTCTGCATTTTTCCTATATAAATTTCCATTTCCATATCAATACAGTTGAGGATGAACGAGGAGAAGGAACAAGGGACCTTGATATTGAAGTTGGGTGAGGACATTCTGATCAAGGCTACAAACAAGAAAGATCACCCCTTTAGGTACATAAGGACTCAAACTGGGATACCCGCATCTATGGCTTTTCCTCATCTAACCCGTAACAAGTGCGGAAGTAGTTTCTCAACCAAACAAACCATGCCGAAGAGAGCATCCACTAAGCAACTGGTCGTCAAGGGGGTGGTAGCATACCTTGACCAGCTAGTCAAGGATATCACAGCTGCAGGCATTGTTAATATCCTGACAGGGCTTGACGATCCAAAGAAGTTCATCGAGAAGACCATGATTTCCATTGTTGTCGGTGCTACAAAGTCGTGTGGAGAGCCCAACGATAAAGAGGGCGGTGAAGAGGTATGACTATATAAATATATTTACTTTCTTTAAAATAAATTTCAAATCTTATAATCCTATATATATATATATAAAAGTTAACATTTTCCTCAACTGTCTAACTACCAGGATGGTGAACATGTAAGACTTTACATGAAATACATTGATTATAAGAAGGTCATGGTCGCACATGGGCTGTGAAAAATCCCTCGTCGTCAGCATAGTCCTCAAGATGGTGTGGCTTGCGTAAGAGTTTGCGAGCCAATATAGCATCCTAGGGTGGGATTGCCCTTACCCAACCACCATTTCGATAACAGTGGAAAGGCCTTGGATAGTGTGGTCGATCGGCCGGTCTCTTTGATAGACCAGGGTGACGAGCACCCAAGTGACAACGATAAAGCAATGCCAACATGGAAATACACAACGACGAAGACAACCTTATGATTCTCACCGATGAAGAGGTATATTGTCGTTACACCTTTACTACATTTTCACACAAAATACAATTACAAGTATTACATTCGACAAATGGTATTAATGATTTTTGTAACATGGGAAAACTGGTACGTCTTCGGGAAATCGATCGCACTCAAGCACCATCCACCGGCCTTCTCGTACTTTTTAGTAGCACAACCATACTGATCCTTATAGACGACCAACAATTTCAAGTTATATTTAATTCCATTTGTATAACTTTGCCCCCACCGATTCATAACAGGATAAAATTGACAGACTACTCGTTGAATGGAGAGGTAAATCGTAGATTGCAATGCAGCAGTGCTGGATAATGAATGTATGTTCTTCCTGGTTTTCCGACCATCGACCTTTGTTGTCTAGCATACCATCAGTGTGGGTATATATCAACTGGTCGAGTTTGGCAACAAGCTCGGAAACTTCCACTTGATGACTTGGATCGATAATGCACAAATGGATGCGTGGATGGGGTGAGTTTTGAACCTTACATTCTTAATTATATTTTTAATCGTTTAAGATTCAATTCTTTAAATGTACTTACTGTAATATGCACATATGGGAGAAAGTGTACGAAACTAATGCGGGCCGTATCCAATTGTGCCCTTCAAACATGGGAGGCTTGACAAAGATCGAAAAGAAGGTTGAAAAGTGTTTTGGCGATATTTGGAAAACAATGAAAGAAATAGAAGCTGAGTTGTACATTGTGCCCTACCTTAGAATGTAAGTCACAATTTATATTTTAGCATTTACATTTTGAACCTCTTCCATTTAATTAATTAACTGGTGCCATTTTCTTGTAGAGATTATTGGTACCTCATCATTATCTGTCCTAATACGGATGATGTTTTTACATTGGACACAGGGTCGGGGGGGTATCAAACCAACCAACATGATTGAACAAAGGGTGATTTCCAGGTATTACTATCAATCAAATTCAAATACATTAATGTAATATACTCGAACAACGTAACACTTTAAATAACTTTATTCACAAGCTTGTTTGCACGTACCAAAGGGAGAAGAGAATGACAGAACCGGAACCCGACTACACATGGAAAATGAAGAACATAAACGTAAGTCATTCAATCCTAAAGTTCCATTTCAACTACATCATTTATTAACTTAGTAAATGGGTACGAATAATCCTATTTCTTTGCAGTACCGATCTCAGTGTGGTTCGTGGGAATCAGGCACTCTGTCATGCTCTTCATGGAAGAACTCATGCTTTAAGCAAAGTCAACCAATATCCTGGAGGTAAACGACACATTTCACAAATTAACATTCACAAATTCTATTACAAAAATATTCTTCTCTAATATTGTAAGTGTCGAAAACGCAGATCTTTTAGAGAGACAAGAGACATACCATGCTTATGAAATTCAGGGTGTCGCCGAGAGATGGTGCAGGGCTTGGATAGTTGAGTATAACAAGCGAATACCTCGTTGCACCTCCTAGATTATAAGAACGACATTGTAGGTTCATCATTGGGCTCTTGTTAGGTGTATACTCATAAACATATTTGTGTGGTTTTTTATTTTGTTGCATTCATGTTGATACATTTTCTATTTTCGATTAAGTAAATTTCATACTTTGTCGATTTATATTTTCATACCTTTAACCTATTATAGTAGTACTTCGAATATTTCTGCTTGTAGTTGACTAAAAAATGATCTGGGAGGGCCCACTAGTCTTCCTTCCTCATTCACCCCCCTCATCTACCCTTCCTCATTCACCCCTCCTTGTTTTAACAGTGATGAGTTTTGATTCAAGAAGGCGAGCGAGTGAATGCGGTCTCCGATTTTAATGCAAATGACATTGTAGGGCGGCAATAGGACTAGGATTTCCAGTGGTGGGGCTGAGCGATGTGGGGTAAGGGTATTGAAGAAGAAGGAAACCAATTAGCTGCCACGTCACAAGGGGTATAATGACCATCAAATTTTCTTCTTTGGTCTAAGGGGTACTTTTGTAATTTCACTTTCTAGTCAGTGTCAATATTCTTAGGGTCAACATCGAAATTGGGGAAATTGGGTATATCGGCACTAATATGTTAAAAGTTAGGGTTAGCTTGGCACAACCAATAATGAGTTAGGTTTAAATTGACACTTTCTCATACAACATGTTATATTGGCACTTTCAACCTAAAATTAGGGTTATAAATGTATTTCTCCCTAATATAAATGGTGCCAATTTAGACGAAAGTGGACAAAAAAACTATAGTGATAAGACAGAGTTAGATCAGCACTTTAGTAAAAGATACAAGGTTAAATAAATACTCAGTCAATGCCGAAATAGTGCAATTTTTGTATATTTGCACCATGGCTCAAAATCTTTTGATTAGTAGCTTTCTTGTTAGGGAGTGGGTATAATTGAAAATGGACGCAACTAGGGTGGAAATTAAAACTAGATGCATGTGGGAAGACCCATTCGTTGTCTTCTATTTTTTTTTTCCGAACTTGAGAAATTAGTAGATGTGTTAATATTAATTTTATTAATGTTCGACCCATATACAATTCAAAAAGTAAATATGTAATATTAATATTTTACGTATGATATTAGTTTTTTTATCTTAAATTTATTTAAGTTTAACTATAATATTATTACTTAATTTATAAATGTTTATATGATAGAATTATAAAATAATATTATATACATAAATTATATATTTATTATAAAATAATATATCTATTATTATAAAGTTAAAAATAATGTGAATTTATTTTACTAAAAAATGGTTTCATACAAAAATTATAGTAATATTTAAATTCAACCCATATACAACTCGAAAAATAATAGTATTGTATTATTTTTACTGAATTTTTACAAAAATATTGTGATTTTTATTTTGATAATAAGTATAAGAGTCTGTCTCTTGAAAGAAAGTCTTTTCATAAATTAGGGAAATATCAAGGTTTAAACTGCAAATTAGAATAAATCAAGATAAATTTTCAGGTTGCATTAACTGGTTCATAAACTTATTACTACTACACATTGCATAATAAATTTTTAATATTGCAACCGAATATTGTTACCTTTCTATTATTTGAATTAAACTCCGTCTTTCCATTAACATATGGATAGACGGTCTTTCACAAGATTTTGCCTAAATATAAAGAATAATACAATTACAATATATGAAATAATATATTAATGTAAAATAATATAATTATTATTTAAATAAATTAATACTTTATATAAGAAAATAATACATATTTATATTTTAATATTACAACTTTAGTTTGTATAAATTATGAAACAATATTATTTATTATTAAATTTTAGTTTATAAGAAAATTATAGTTTTTGTAATATTCAACCCGTATACAATTCGAAATAAATTATAATACTACCATTTATATGATCTAAAATTATTAATATTAATATCAATATCATTTTTTTTTTCTAAAAAACAACTACTTTGATCCTTATTTCCAAGTCTTTTTCCTTTCAAATATATAATTAATTAAAAATACAAAACAAGACATATCAAGTGTCAATCATTGGTGGGAATTGAATGTTAGTGCTACTACCATGAGGTCATGAGTTCCATTAATATAATGATCCTACTCAAATAAGAAGTGTTTCTTATTAAGAAAGGTAGGTTAAGAAGTAATCATGGTGGATGCTCTACATTTTTCAAGAGTTCATAATTGAAACTTTGGTTGTCTGCTTTTGATAACAAATTATACAATTTTACTTTTCAGTAACTGCACACTATGGAAGACGTTCCACTTGATATCCATTATTATTTAAAAAAGAAGAAGTTATTGATGATTAAATATGTTGTAAAAAAAATTTACGATCAAAAGGATCCATTATTTAGTGGACCGGTGGGAGTAACTAGGTACAATCAGAGCTGATCATATGTTTTGTAATAGAAAATTGGAAGTTGTAAGAATAATTTAATTTGATGATTAAATTAGATTAGATTCATATTTATTTTGATGAATAGGATATAATTATTTTAGTCATAATCTATCTCTTATATCCTATTTATTACATTTATTAATATCAAATTAATCACGAAAAATCGTTCTTTCAAAGTATCGGAGCCTCACCTATCTTGGGGCCTAATTCCTTCCCCCTCTCTCTTCTTCTTTCATACTGCCACAGCCTAACCACTGTTTCTTTTTCCGGCCAATTCCGGTCACAGCAAATTCCCGGCGTATAAGGTTTTCTCTCCGGTAATATTCCGGCCTGTTTCCGGTGAAATCCTGGCGTAGCCGCTCTTCTTCTCCGGCATTAAATTCCTGCAATTTTCCAGATCCGTCGTCGCCGCGTTCCTGTAGAAGACCCAGACATCATCTCCGGCAATGTTGTCTTCGGTCGGGTTTCCCTGTAGCAGTCCACGGCGCCTTCTCTTCGGTAGCCGCCCAGACCAGCGACGCCTTCATCTCCGGCGTCATCCCTCTCTCCGGCGTCTTATTAATCTTGGCGTCTTATTAATCTTCTTAGGTGGCGGTGTTTTTCTCCGGTAGCATTGGCGTCGACTTCAATTGTTTTTCCAGCGGAGATTCAACTCAAAGCTACTTCTCGCGATATGTAAATGGGTTAGTTGGATAAACCCATTATCCAAACCCAATAGATCATTATCCAATAGGTCATTATCCAATTAACCCGTTTATTAAATGGGTCATAATGGGTTGGGTCATAAATGGGTTGGGTCATTAAATGGATAACCCATTGGATAACCCATGAGATATTCATATGACCCAATGGGTTAAAATATATTATCCAATAAGTCATTATCCAATAAATCATTATATAATTCACCCAATAAGTTATCATTAAACATTTTCTATCGATTTGTGTTACAAGTTGTCATTATCTAATGGGATCAAGTATTAAATGCTCATTAGTTTTTGGGATTGAGCGGGATGAAAATAATTGTGTTAATGGAAAATTTTGATCTCCATGGGTCCCATATTATGTTAATTCAATAAGAATGTAACAAATACCCAATAAATATCCAAAATTACCCAATTAAATGCATGTGTAATATTTAACATAAATATTCACTATAATTCACAAATTATACAAATTATAATTCACAAATTATTCAAGCTCAATCTCGTACAATATTCGAGTTCGTACAGTATTCGATCTCGTACAGTATTCGAACTCAATCTCGTACAGTATTCGAGTTCGTACAAAATTCGCACTCAATCTCGTACAGTATTCGAGTTCGTACAATATTCGAGTTCGTACAATATTCGAGTTCAATCTCGTACAGTATTCGAGTTCATACAGTATTCGAGTTCAATCTCGTATAGTATTCGAGTTCATACAGTATTCGAGCTCAATCTCGTACAGTATTCGAGTTCATACAGTATTCGAGCTTAATCTCGTACAGTATTCGAGTTCATAGAGCATTCGAGTTCGTATAGTATTCGAGCTCAATCTCGTACAGTATTCGAGCTCAATCTCGTACAGTATTCGAGCTCAATCTCGTACAGTATTCGAGCTCAATCTCGTACAGTATTCAAGTTCATACAGTATTCAAGCTCAATTCCATACAGTATTCGAGTTCGTACAGTATTCAAGTTCATACAATATTCAAGCTCAATCCCGTACAGTATTCGAGTTCATACAGTATTCGAGTTCAATCTCGTACAGTATTCGAGTTTGTACAGTATTCGAGCTCAATCTCGTACAGTATTCGAGCTCAATCTCGTACACTATTCAACTTTGTACAGTATTCGAGTTCAATCTCGTACAGTATTTGAGTTCGTACAATATTCGAGTTCGTACAGTATTTGAGCTCGAGCTCGATCCCAAGTAATATTGTTCATTAGTTTCGTCGAGTTTACAAAGCCAACATATTATATATTTTTTATTTTTATTAAATATAATATAATATAATGTACATAATATTATGAACTCGAATATGAACAAAACGCAGACCGATTGATGAACAAAACGCAAACTGATTGATGACAAAATGCGGACTGATGAAACAAAACGCAGTCTAGAAAGTGAGAACTGAGAAAGAACGCGGACTTGATAGGTAATTCATGTTTCACCCAAATAAATGACATATACCCAATTGGTCATTTATTTTGACCCAGTGGATAATCAGTATAGACCCAATGGATAATTAGTATAGACCCAATGGATAATTAGTATAGACCCAATGGATAATTAGTATATACCCAATGGATAATCCAGCATATACTCAATGGATAATTCATTATATACTCAATGGATAATTGGTGTTTTCAACCATTTAAACTTTAAATGGATAAGCCACGTAACATTTTACTTGGAGTGAAAACTTACGATTAACCGTAATCATTCTTGATGTAGGCTAAATCGTGTACATAACTACAAAAAAAAAATATTTACTCGAGTGGCCAAATGTGGGAATTTCATTTATTATTTTCATATGTTCAATAAAAGAAAATATTTTTAAAAATCTTCATATTTCTAGATTTTTCAAATTTAGTAAAAGTTTCTTAAATACTACTTCTACTTCTTTCGTCAAGATCATTTATCAAATTTTAATTGGTTCAAATTAAAATTGATTAAAACATGAACCGAAATCGACAAATATGATGAATCGAGAATTTGATCGTCTATAAGTTGATTATATGTGTTAGGAAAAAATTAAATTATTCGTAATCAAATTTGTGAAAATTTTGTTATCTTATGATATGAAATTATCCACGGGTCACCCGTTATCCAACCCAACTCGACCCACCCAAAATTATCCAACGGATAACCAATTATCCAACCCAACTAAACCCAATAACTATAACCCAATTATATCCATTAACCCAATGGGTCATTATCCAATAAATCTTATCCAATAAGTAAAATTAGTATATGGGTAACGGTTATCCAACGGGTGGCCCAACCCGTTTGACGGGCCTAGCGATATGCAATAGGGCATCTCTAAGGTGCGTGAATACACTCGCGCATGTCCTCTACGCGCGCGTAAGCTTCAAAACGCGTGTCTCCCACTCGTGAGTGTCAGCACGCGCGCGTGTATTGCTAATTGCCTTTGTCTTTGGCCAGCGCGTTACACGCAAATTTTGCTCACATTGTAGCCGGCGCATTGCGCGGTTGCCTTGCTCCAATTTTTTTAGTATAATGTGCCTATATAACCCTATATGTTAAGGAAAGTACAAATATAACCCTATATGTTAAGGAAAGTACAAATATAACTCTCAATTATTTTTAGTGTAAATATAACTCTGACTATTGAATGAAACTGAAAATATAACCCTCCGACCATGATTTCGGCGTTGACTAACAAATTCAGGCCATTGACCCACTTGAAAAGACTAAAATACCCTTCTGCCCCAAGCCTTAAATGAGAAGGATAATTCTGCTATCTCCACCAACAACTACCACCACCCCCACCCCCCTGCCTCCACCTCCACTGCCAGGCCACCACCACCACCTTCCAGGCCACTACCACCACCCACCTGGCTCCAACATCACCGGCGAACTCCAACACTCGACCACCAGCATCACCCACCACAACCACCAATCTCGCTCGACCACCACCACCAATCCTTGGACACCACCACCACCATCGACTCAGCCATCGCCACCATACTCCACCACATGTATATTCAACTTCACTATCGCCACCTGTATATTCATCCCCACCACCGCTAGGTCCGCCACTAACTCTAGTTTATTACTAATCACCTCCACCTCCACCGCCGCCGGGACTCTACTACCACCACCACCATCTCCGATTTACTATCAAATTGAGCCCACCTGCACCAATGCCGGCGACTTTACCACAACCACCACCATCTCCGGTTTACTACCAAATTGAGCCCACTCACGCTGCCAAATCGAGCCCCAAATCGAGCCCATCTCCACAACCGCCGGCGACTCTACCAAATCGAGCCCCAAATCGAGCACACCGCCGGTGACTCTACCACCACTTCCACCTAAACCCATCTCCGCCACCATCGATCACTATTTTCGGTACCGCTCAGCCAAGCACCGAAAAATCATGATCCAGAAAACTGACCCAAATGCGCACATCGATTTTAGACCGTCATCAACGTCTTCGTCTCCCCGGCATCGATTTTGGACCGCCGACATCGACGTCAACCGCATCGAAGATGAAGAAGGAGACGGAGAAAGCCCAGTGCCACCGAAGGTCAGAAACACCAGACCCGCTCAGCCCGTGCACAACCATCAGAACTCCAGGCCTAGCACCACTCCATCTCTGAGCAGCCAAGAGCAGGCGCAGGGAAGCCGTGCGCCACCACACTCCGACGAGCCCCTTCCCCTCGTCGCTGTTGACGAAGATTGAATCCTTTCCCTATCTAGAACGAAGATTGAATCCTTTCCCAATATTATTTTGATCTTTTCCCAAATGGAGGGTAGGATTGTAATTCCAATAATTATTATTTTCTTTTCTTTTTACAGGGTAAAATAGTATTTTCAGTGTATTCCGACTTTCAACTACCGAATAAGGTTATATTTGCACAACATGAACAAATAGGGTTATATTTACACTTTCATTAATTATATAGGGTTATATCTGCACTTTTTCCTTTTTAAATTTCTTCAGTTGCGTACTAAAGGTAAATTATACCGTACCCCAGGGGTATAGCGATTATCCTATCCCCTGAGTGTATAATATCAGTACAAATGCATAATAATACATATCCCTGAAATAACTCCTGAAAAAGTGGAAGATGAATTATTATATTATTACTACTGTTATTACTAAGAATACGGTAAATATTATACCCCCAGTATACCGTATACGAACTGCGTACTGAAAGCATATTTTTGCTTGGCCACTTTGTAGTATGACTCATTTTCGTGGTTTAATAGACGTTAAGCATCATAATTCCAAGTGGATTGCTGATTCAGGTGCTACAAAACACATGACATCATCTTCCACTGTTGTTGATCATGTGACACCTTATGTTGGTTCTCATACCGTCGTTGTTGGTAATGGTTCTGAACTCCCTATCACTCATGTTGGTGATTCTCGAATTTCTAAATCTCTATCTCTTTATGATGTGCTTATTATGCCTAATATTACTAAAAAATTTCTTTCAATTAGCAAATTAACTTGGGATTTAAATGATGTTGTCTGCTTTGATGCTCGTTCATTTATTATTTGGCATAAAATAACTGGTGAAACTTTGGGTCGTGGTCATAGTGAAAATGAGCTTAATGTTTTAGACTATGGTGCATCTGTTTTGTTATCTACCGTGGAATCAAATAAGTCGCGTACGTCTTTTGAAATCTTGCATGCTAGACTTGGTCATGTTCATCAATCAGTTATTTTTGGTTTGCAAGCTTTTGGATGTTTATCTGTCTCATTGGCTTTGCCTAAACCTACTTTTTGTGATGCGTGTTAAAAATCTAAAGGGAACCGTTTATCTTTTTATACACATGATAAACGGGCTGCTAGGGTACTTGATCTAGTTCATTGTGACTTATGGGGGCTCTCTCCTATTTTATCTGCTGATGGTTTCTCCTATTATGCTATTTTCCTTGATGATCATTCCCGACTCTCGTGGTTTTACCCACTGCGCCGAAAATCCAATTTTTGGGATGTTTATCGCATGTTTGGGGCTTTTTTTGGAGAACCAGTTCTCTTCCACCATTAAGGTGTTTTAGAGTGATGAAATGCCTGAGTTCGTAAATGGTCGCTTACGCTCTCACTTTCAGAGAGGCATTCATCATCAGATTTCTTGCCCATATACTCCTGAGCAGAACGGTCGGGCTAAGCGCAAGCACCACCACATTACTGAGATGAGATTGTCTATGTTATACCACTCTCATGTCCCTCTCTCCCATTGTCCTGATGCCTTTGCTGCAACCACTTATACCATAAATCGGTTGCCCACTCCCGTTCTTAGCGGACGATCACTATATGAAGTTATCAATGGCTGGGTTCCCACACACACAAATTTTCATGCTTTTGGTTGTTGGGTCTTCCTCTTTGTCTCTCCCTTTGCCGATCACAAGCTGTCTCCCTGTAGTAGTCCTTGTGTCTTTATTGGCTACAATTTGCAGTATAAAGGTTTTCGGTGCCTCGATCGTAGTAGAATCTATGTCACTCGGCATGCTCATTTTGACAAAACCATCTTTCCATTCACTCCATCCATTCCTTTGGCGATCGGTTCTCCACCGTTAGTGTTGGATGTTTTTTCCTTTCTTAATCCTGATTCTGATTCGGCACCTCCTTTGCCTACAGTTTCTCATGTGCCGACTACATCTCCTTTGGCCTTTTCTCTATTTGTTCAACTGATCCGCCACAGCACCCCGACAGGCGCCTCCTGCCTCTCCGCCAGTTAGTCTGTTTGCTCAGTCTTCGATCAGCTTGACTGTTTCTTCACCAGCCTCCTCGGCCAGTTCCACTCCTTGCATGGCCACTCAATCGACGACTGGAGCTATTCAACGCAGGGATTATTCAAATATTGTCGCTCATGGACTTATAGCTGCACTGCTTGCTCGGTCTAAGCCCACTAATTATCGCATTGCCCTTTAGGATCCGGCTTGAGTTTTTGCCATGGATGACGAGATGGTAGCTCTTCGTGGTCAGCGCACTTGGGATTTGGTACCTCGCCCTTCAGACGCTAACATTGTTGGCTCCAAATGGGTTATCGACTAAAGTATCGACCAGATGGCACTATTGAGCGTCATAAAGCTAGACTTGTGGCACATGTTTTCTCATAGATATTGGGTTTTGACTTTGACCACACTTTCAGTCCTGTGGTCAAAGCCTCCACTGTTCGGACAATTCTCGCTATTGCCATGATGCTTTCCTGGCAGATTCATCAGTTGGATGTCAAGAGCGCCTTTCTTAATGGCATCCTCGATGCTCCAGTTTTTATGTAACAGCCCATTGGATACAAGACCCAGTTCATCCGGATTATGTTTGTCACTTGTGGAAGGCCATATATGGACATAAGCAAGCTCATCGGGCATGGTTTCGATGCTTCATCACTTATTTGACCCAACTTGGTTTTTAGTGCAGCTCAGCCGACACCACTCTGTTCGTTCTTTTGCAAGGATCATCGTTTCTGTATCTCCCGATGTATGTTGACGATATCATTCTTACGGGGAATAATTCGACTCTTCTTCGACAGTTAATTGATCGAACACCTTGGGAGTTTGCGATTAAGGACCTAGGCGCTCTTCACTACTTTCTTGGCCTGGAAGTTTCACCTACTTCATTAGGTTTACTTCTTGGTCAAGCAAAGTATGCTCGGGACATTCTCACTCGTGCAGGGATGTCTGATGTTGCACCAGTCTCTACACCATTTGTGCCAGGTTCTCAGTTGCACAGTTTGACCATTCCACAATTTCGGAATATGACTTTGAATCTTTCTCTAGTTGGGGCTCTTCAATACCTGAACATCACTAGTCCTGATTTGGCTTTCTCGGTCAACACTGTCAGCCAGTATCTTCAGGATCCTAGAGACGATCATTTTGTTGCTGTTACTCGGATTCTGCGATATGTTCGGGGCACTCTGCATTTTGGTCTTACTTTTCGGTATGCTAGTTCTCTAGTGGTGTTGGGGTACTCTGATGCTGATTGGGCTCGATGTTTGGAGACTCGCTGACCCACTTATGGATATGCTGTTTTTCTTGGTGGGAGCCTTGTTTCCTGGAGTGGCAAGAAACAACTCATAGTTTTTCGTTCCAGCACTGAGTTTGAGTATCGTGCTCTTGCCAACACTGCTTCAGAGGTTGTTTGGCTTACTCATTTGCTCCGGGATCTTTGAGTTCCATTGTTTGGATCTCCGGTATTGTTATGCGACAGTAACAATGCTATTTTCTTGGATCAGAATCCAGTTGCTCAAAAGCGAGCAAAGCACATCGACATCGATTACCACTTTGTTCGAGAATTGGTTGCTTTTGGGAAGTTGCGAGTTGCTCATGGTCCTACTTCTCTTCAGATTGCAGACATTTTTACCAAAGGTCTTTCTCGTCTGCTGTTCGAGTTCTTCAAATCCAAATTTTGCATCGGCAAGCATCCGACGCTTCGCTTTTGGGGGGGGGGGGGGGGGGTTGTGTGTTAGAACAATGTGATGATTAGATTAGATTAGATTCATGTTTATCTTGATGACTAGGCTAGAGTCATTTTAGTCATAGTTTATCTCTTGTACTCTGTTTATTTCATTTAGTAATACAAGATTTATCACGGAGAAGTAGTTTTATTTATAAAACTGAACATGTTTTAATTACAGTGCGCGCGGAGGGAAACCAATCAAAATATACAGGCAAAGAATTAGTAATTATATGTAGACATATTTCTGATCACAACCCTGCCGTGAATGGGACTCCAGTGGACGGAAGCCATGAATTCCCCGCCAAAAAACTCCCAACCGAGAATTTCCCAGCTTCTGCAGGACTCGTCAAAACATGGTATCCGCCCCATTTCACCCTCCCGCCGGTTGCGGCTCCGGCGCCGGTGTTGGCATACTCGGCATAATACAGAGTACTCAGAGCAAAGCTGCCGGACCACGGCAGCCACCCGGCCGGGTCAATCACGCCGTCGATCGTGGTCTTCATGATAACAGTCCGGGAATGTTGCTGCCATGGCCGGCCAAGATAACTCCTACCCCCACCCGACCCGGTAATTCGCGAGTTATGGATCACGATTCCCGTGTTTTCATTCGCATCTTTTCTTCCTTGGGCTGTCACCGTGTTAAACGAGTTGCCGCCATTGTTGCGGATGATTATGTTGCAGTTCTGCAGAACAGCAACTGCGTCTCCGAAGATGAAGTCTTGGGTTCCTTGGACGGTGCAGTCTCTGTAGAACTGACGTTTGGCGTAAACGTAGAGTGTGTCTTGGTAGCCTTTGAAGCTGCACCGATGGAATACCGAAAAGTCGGAGCCTGATCGGAGAGCCACCGCTTGGTGCTTTGCTTGTCCTGCCGTGTTTTCAAACGTCATCCCTTGAGCAATGAACCCTTCTCCAGTCACGGCTGAAAAAACATGAATAATATTAGTTGCATAACTAATTGATAACTTCATAGCCATTGATGAGCAAGTCCGAGTTGGTAAAAATTCTACTACATACTCCCTCCATCCGTTCCAACCACTTTTTACATAAATATTTATGCATAGGATAAAAATGGTCCGATTAACTTTCAGTCCAAATATAAAATATTAAAAATAGAAACTTTATTTTATAACGAACAAAAATATAAAATAGAAACTTTATTATGGGACAATGACTCGGAACACAAATTATGATAGGATGTGAATTAATGCTCAAGTGGACTAGCTAGGGACATCTGATAATATGAAATTAGTTCGACAAGAACGAATGTACTCAAATATTTGTAGTTACAAGAACTGTTTTAAAACTAAGTGGTTACGAGTAATACTCTCCCGTCCCACTTTAAGTTTAAATTTCTTGATTACGTTCTAGGGAGTCAAACATTTTAAACTTTAATAGTAAATATTTCTATTTATCTACTTGCTTAAGAGTGCGTCTCTTGAAAGACGGTCTTTCCATAAGACATGGAAAGACCAAGGTTTAAAGTGTAAATTAAAATAAATTAAAATAACATTTTTGGATTGCATGAACCGGGTTATAAATTTTATAACTACTACATGTTGCATACTAAATTTTTAATGTTGCAACTAAGACCTTTTACCTTTCATTATTCGAATTAAACCCCGTCTTCCCATAAGCCTATGGAAAGACCGTCTTTCCCAAGACTTTGCCCTTGCTTAAAATGATGGTACATAAAAAAATAATATTTAAAAAATAGATGTTAAAATGAATCTAACAATATCTCACACAATACTTTTATTATATATAGATTAAATTATATTTACGGTCAAAATTTAAAAAGTTTGATTCCTCAAAAAGTAATTAGCAAGTTTAAAGTGGGACGGAGGGAAGAGTATTTATTAGTTGGTTGTTTGATCAAGATGGGGAGACAGAGTGATAAAGATGTGCGTATAGGTGACAACTAATCATAGCATGAAGAATATGGAATTACACATATGGAGTGGACCTGATCGTATGAATGTATGAATGAATGTAAATTGAATGGGTACTTTTACCATGTTCATATACTCACCAAAAGTTGCAGATCTAAAAGTTGTCGAGCCATCTGCGACATTTTTACTGCCGGTAACAATTGTGGCGTCAATACCATCTCCCACCATCATTACATTCTTCATCGTCCTTTTAACCACAACGTTTTCCTTATAAACTCCGCGTTTCACATAGATAACAAACCTTCCTGAAGAGCCACTCGTATGTGCTGCCAGGGCTTCGGTTATCGTTTTGCAGTTCCCGGAACCATCTTGCGCAACGACAACGTTAGCCCTAGGTGCACCTGATGAGGACTGAAGAAGTTTGCGATCTGTAGCCGAAACCCATGCAGGAAAGCCACCATAATGATCATCGGATTTGGACATAAACCGTTTCCTGTTTCCAAATTGGCTTCCATCAACAACAACAACATCGGATTCGGACATCAATAACTTCCTGTTTTTGGTTTGTTTCACGATGTTGTTATTGCTGAAGAAAGCCATTTTGGAAATTGCAAGAGAATTGCTGAGGTGTTTTGAGAAGTTGGCGCTGTTGCTGAGAAATGGAAAGAATTCCAACTGAGAAGTCAGTTGGAAATCGAGAAAACCATTTTTGCATGTTTCATGATTTGCATATGCAGCACTTAGCCATGTTTGGGCATCGTTTGGGGCAGCCCCCGGGTTGGTGGAGCGCACGAGGTTATCAATGGTGTCTTCGTAGAGTTCCAGACAATCGGCCCAGGCCGACTTGGTTAGGTCATTGAATGAGGTGGTGTCCATGGTAGAAATGAGGTTGTGGATGGATTTAGCTAGAGCCAAACTGAACTGAATGCAGGCGTCTCGAACGCTGAAGGGGATTTCATCATCAAGTGATGTTGTTAGGGGTGATTTTGTGGTGATTTTCAGAGAATATTGGCATAGTTCCGGATAGGGGGTTTGGCTACAAATCGAGGATGCATTTGACACAAAAATGAAAGAACTTGCACATGTTGATGCAAGTGTTACAAGCAGAAGCTTAAGATGATCCATTTGCAAATGAGATGGTTTGGTTCTAGTGCTATTTGATTGTATGAATGTATTGGTTTATGATGAGAGGTTTAGTAGAAAATGTGAGCTATTTTATAGGAAAAAGATCGAGTGGGGGGACTAGATTTTGATGCTTACGTGAACGAATAGTTTTTAAAATGACTATATTGTGTTTGTATTGCACGGCTACATGTTGTACTGAAAAGAGGGAGTTTTATGACAGTTGACATGTCCAATGGAATTTTCTGGCTGGTGGTCTGTCCATAAGCGTATTGACTAACCACTGTATTATTTTACTTATACTAAATTTAAAATTTTAAAAATATATTTTTTATATTATAGAGTTAAGTGATAAAATAGCCCTATGTTTTGATTAAAAGTGTCAAATCTAACCATGTAAAATTTGAAAGTGCAATTCTAACCCTAAACTTTGGACGAAAGTGTCCCTGACAACCAGTAATTGGCCGGAATGGGTAGAACACTAATGCAGAGGGGGTAAATAGGCAAGGGTATTTCGACTTTGAGATACTGGTGCCTAAGTAGGGCTGTGCTAGATAGTATTTACATAGGCACCGATAGTGTATACTTAGGCACCAGTATCGCAAGGGGTCGAAATACCGGTGCTTATGCTCGTTTGCACCGGCGCTAGTAAATATGTGATCAATAAAAAAATGACCACCGGTTTTATAACACAATATTTACCGGTGCTCATTTTTCATTAAAAAATAGAAATCAAAATATTTATTATAACACAAAAAATGCACTAAAATATAGAATAAAACGTTAATTGAATTCAATGAACACTCAACACCTAATATTCAACTAAAATAGGTAACAATAAATTGTATCAATCTACATTAATGTTAAAAAAAAATCTCGAGCTAGAGCTATTTCTTGAGCTTTAAGCAAGAAATTTTGATATGCCTCTCTAGCCCAGTCATATTATGCTCTTTAAGTCTGCATTATCAATTGAGCTTATATAAGCATAAAATCAATCACAAATGCAACAACCCACCATTTTGAACATTGAAGGAAACAAGCAAGATTCACACAAACCTCTGTGTTTACCTCATCACCCCTCACTCAAATCAATTTGGATCGGTGTGTGGAACTCCGAGGTCTCCTCTATATGAATCAGTTCTCATCCTAGTACTCGATGAAGATGTAGGGTTTCTTAACATCATCGACGGGGAGCAGAATGGCGTCAGATTGAGGAGGGTCATGGTGGAGGAGCGGAGCAGAGCGAAAAGGGAGATCAGCGGGGTTGGTGAGGGTGATGGGGGGCGGGGAGCGAAGGGGGAGATCGGCGGGGAGGGCGGAGAGGGGCTGAGCGGCCGTGCCGGCGGAGAGGGAGAGGTGGTGGAGGAGGATGGAGAGGAGGTAGAGAATGGAGAGAGGGAGGGCAATAAGGATGGGTTAGATTTAGGGTTTCAGATTTAGTTTATATAGACAAAGTTTTAATGGCTGAGATTCAATAAACAAAAGAAACCAATGGTTCATATGAAACCAAGTTGGGCTCCTTTTTTTAAGTATGGAGCACCGGTACAAATACCAGTGCCCAAATGGCTCATACTTGTGTCTATGTATATGACATCAGCGACTTATGACTGCTTTAAATGACTTTTTCTTAATTTTTTTTTTAACCCAAGAGCAAACCCGAATTTTATTTTCTAAGTATGGAGCACTGGTACAAATGCCAGTGCCCAAATGGCTCATACTGGTGTCTATGTATATGAAAAAATGGCTGCTTAGGTTTTTTCTAAATGGCATACATTTATTATTTTTTGGACCCATGAGCAAATCTGGAAAAAAAATTCTAAGCATGGAACACCAGTGTACATACCGGTGCCTAAGTATCTGATACAAGTGTCGAGTCCAATATTTCAAAATTTTAAACAATCCCTCCAAAATTTGAATGAAAATTCAAAAAATCTCTCCATAATGTAGCACCGATATGAATGGAAAACAATGTCGGTGCTAGTTTTATTTGATCTCTAAGTTTATTTTTCAAATTATACTATTAGGTCCATCGAAGATATTTGGAGGCGGCGAATCCCAAAATTAAAGACAGTAAAACACAATTAAATAAGAGACGATTGCGTCTTTCAAATTCGAGGTACAATGGGTGAACGAAACAGTCTCTAACATATTTATGGAAAATTATGTTATGTCCCAAAAATTTGTTATGACATCATCCTTCCCTCCAAAATAGACGATTTTGGTTATTCTTTCATAAATATAGATTTAAAAAATAAATGATTTTTTTAATGAAATATTGAAAAGCGCTAGTACATGTTCTAGAGTAACTTAGAATTGATTACTTAGAAGTAAGAAAGGGAAATCGAAAAAGATTATGGATATGTTCTTATGCCCGATTGTTGATGAATATTTTGTTACAGGGTTGGAAAATACAACAGGGGTATATAGGGTAGCATCACGTTCGAGCGGATTTTAGTTTAGAGTTACGAGTAAAGTTCTTACCTTTTACACTTAGGTCCATCCAAGAAAGTTGGAGTCGTCGAATCACGAAATTGGTGGCACAAAATGCAATTCAATAATATAACATCGTAACTTTGAAATTTGGGCATGTATGAGTGAACGGAATGGGCTTGAAAGTCAATATTTATTACCTCTATAAATTCATTGAAAAATTACATTGTAGCCCAAAATTGTGCCACCCTATTATCCATTGCTCCAAAATACATGGTTTTTGTTATTCTTACCTAAATATAGAAATATATATAAAAAAATTGGTGAAATATTGAAAAGCGATAGTACATGTTCTAGAGTAACTCATGGATATGTTCTTGTGCCCAAATTTAGATAAATATTACCTTGCGGACATGAAAATACATTGGGGGAGTATTTGGTAGAATCACGTTCGAGCGGATTTCAATTTAGAGTTACGAGTTAACTTTTTTACTTTGCACTTAGGTCCCTCCAAGAAAATTGGAGGCGTCGAATCACAAAATTGGCAACACCAAAGTGCAATTCACCAAGAAATGGTTGCGACTTGCCGATTTGGGCCTGAACAGGGAAACAAAGGGGTCTCGAATTAAAACAATGATTACTTCTACACATTATTTGTAAATTACATTGTGACCCCCTAATATTACAAACACACCCTTCTACATATTAATGAATGAACAGTCTTTCCTAAAAATCCACATTTTACCCTCCAGAAAAAGGTAGGTGAGCATAAATGCACTCCTAGCGCCAGTATATTATATAACCTATACCGGTGCTAGCTATTTTCCCATCACAAATTTACCCACCAAAATTAGTATTCCGGTTATAGGCACTAGTATTTGCACCGATATATGCCATTCACAAAACTGGTGCTGAAAAATATCAAATTCAGACTTTTTTTCTTCAAAGACACCGGTATCTAGCACCGGTATCTAGTGAACCAGTGATGGATTTATTAATAGGCACCGGTATTAGTACCAGTATATGTCATTCAGACAAAATCAGTGCTGGAAAATATCAAATTTGGATACTTTTTCTTCAAAGACATTGGTATCTAGCGCCGATATTTAGTGAAACGGCATTGGATTTATTCATAGGCACCAGTATTAGCGCCGCAAAACCATTGCTGGAAAATATCAAATTCAGACATTTTTTCTTCAAAGGCACCGATATCTAGCACCGCTGTTTAGTGAACCAGTGCTGGATTTATTCATAGGCACCAATATTTTGGTTCATTTGGTAGTGTCTATGATAATTCTAGCCGAGTTATTGCTCTCCCAGCACTAACATACCGGTGCTTGTGGACCTATTTTCCAGTAACGACTTTCTCAAATTACAGGGTTATATTGGCATTTTCAGTCAAAATGTAGGGTTATTGGCACTTTTCTCTTTATATTAATTAATCCACTAGTAAGTGGAGGCGGAAAATTTTATATGTGGGGTAGTAGTGTGATCAAAATTTGATTAGTGTCAAATGGAATGAAATTTGACTAATTTATGGAAGAAATTAATTTGATATTATTTTTCCACATTATTTCATTTTACACTAGTCAAATTTTGATTAGTCCCTCATCCCCAGATACACAAGTCCCCGCATATAAAATTTTATTTTTTTTCTCGCAAGATGAATAAGTCTAGTGATTTTAAATGAATTTTCCATAAATTTATATACGATTTTTGTAACGTGTGGTTTTATTAAATTGTATAGTCGAAAACTTAATTTTAAATAAAATTTCAATCTATGTTTACGTAATCTTGAATCTTTTTATTGTGGGTTTATCTAGTATGATAGACATGCACAATAGTTTTGTCACATTACACAAATATCACCCTATTTACATAAATGAAATTAAAATTAAAATTTATATTGATTTGATTTATTTTATTTGCTTCACCTTTATCAAATAAACCAAAAAAATAGAAGGTGATGCAGAGTATTCTTTCCGGACCTCCAAAATCTCCCGAATCAACACGGATTGGCTCGATCGTCTTGTATACCTACAAACAAGGTATTGGGAATTTCCCTGAAACTATGCTCTGACGCCTAAGTCAGCTTTCATATTGGTCTAAGGGTTTTATTCTAGAAAACGAAATTACCTTTTCCACTGTTCTTGATCTCCATTTATGGTTGACGAGTTGTGTGATCGTAGTCTACGTTGTTCCTATTATTACTGAATCTGTGGTTTTGCTAAAATGATCATGGGTACTTACTACCTTCCTTCTCTGTGCTCACTTATCTGGTTCGCTGGTTGCGGGGTGTTAACTTTCGGCTTAGACTTTGCTAGATTTAGGGAGGTATATACCATTAAACCCCCTCATATCCAAGGAGTCGTGACGAGCTAACATGGTTTTTACTGGAACGAGAAAAGTGCAATCATGAGCTGACCATGATTAATGAAGAAAATATGAAACGTTTTTTGAAGTTGTTGATAAAAAGTTGGCAGCGAAGTCATCGTGGGCTCCTTGGATAAAGTTATGTGGAGAAGTGCAGTCGAGCCAAAATATTGTTTCATTTTTCCAGCACCAGCTGTTAATGGCTTTCAAATTTAGGGGTAGATTTGAAATATAAATGGGAGCGGTAAGGGTGCAATTAATCGGAAATCATTTAGCAGTTATTAAAAGATTATTGATGATCTTGGTTTCAAAGTACATGAAGGGGAATACCGATAGTCTTTCTTTTTTGTCAACTTCATTATCGTAATCTAATATGGTGAGGGCTTGTTATGGTAGCATTCATATTGTAGGTGATGTGGTTGTTGTGAGGGATGAACATTCTTGTTTGCTTGTGAGATCAAAGTTCCCAGCACTGGGGATGTTGTGATGAGATGGCCTGGTATGTTTAGTGTCTACGAGTTCCAGTTGCAGTATGACCTAACCCTTCCCATCCCAAACTACTTGATGAGCGTATTTGAGGCTTATGGGGTTGCTCACATCCTCAGGGGGTGACCATACTAGTTGGCTTTAAGCGAGTGTGCCGCATATTAAGAAAGATTTAGTGAGCGGTTGTTTCGTATATTTATCATCTTTGTATGGTGAACCTAAATGAGTCTTGGGTGACGTTTAAGCCTGCCATGTCAAAAATTGATATCGTACAAGGGATTCCTGACAAGTATAGGGATTGGGAGGATAAGTTTTTGTATGTGAAGTGCCGCGACAATGGTTCAATGTCATTGTGGATAGATGTCGTGTATGTGGACAAGGAATTAAAATGGGGGAGGAAGTTGGGCCTTATGAGGGAGCTGGTTGCCCATCCAGTTAAGGTAGAGAGGTCTAAGGTTCGACAAGGTATTGATGCGTCCCAAATTTCCACCACCGTGTGCACCGTTGTTGTGGCCGGAATTAGCAAGACAAAGCCCCCGGATGTTTCCAAGGGGAAGAGGCTCCGATGAACAAGTCAGAAAATGTTTTTTTAATTAGGAATGAATAGTTGAGTTTGTAGGGTTACCTCTATCCTTTATATAGGTTGGCAAGTAGGGAACATGTTTTGTTTGCTTGTGGTGTAAGTACTCTTCCCCGGCTCGGGCCAAAGGTTATTACCCAAAGGATAAAATAGAGAACCTGGGATGGCTAGACTAAACACTCGGGCCCAGTACGAATTACACATTATCCATAATCCCCTGGGTCCGACCTCGGGTCTACCCCGATAAGTTTGTGGATTCACCCTTCAATATGGTTGCTTCGAACTCATCGTTGGACATAAGGTACGACTTCCGAGCATCTTGAGGATCCAAGGATTCGTTCCTAAGGACGATTTAGGATCTTTAGAATTGTCTTCGGATCCGACCTTCAATTTATTTTTTGAGGGTTCGACCTTCATCTTTCTAATTTGTGTTAGAGCCCGAGGGTTTAGTCCCGTTTGATTACAAGGGGCCTCCGGGCCTTGACATCAAGGAATATGAGAGGAGCGATCTCTTATTCACGAGAGAGCTCCGGCAAGAGAAGTGGAAAGAACATGAGGGGCATGATGCTCACTCATGTCTTCAAGCGCGTGAGGTCCACACTAGATCCCACACGCGTCACTTTTCTCATTAATTCTTGGAATTTCATGCCCACGCAGCCCATTTACCCATGTCCGTACTTATATTTTGGCGGCCCAAGGTAATCATTGCCGCTTCAAAGCATCTTAAATTAATTTTTACCCAAATAATTTTTAAACTTCTTCCTCTTTCTTAGAGCACTTCATCATTTTCCCCGGAGAGCTCCTGCCAAACATTCTGGCCAAAAGACCAGTAAGTCTGCCTTTTCCCTTTTACTCAGCCTTTTTCTTTTTATACTTCCAAAGTGTCGCAAATACCTTTGGGGGGGGGGAGCGATTCCATCTTATTTTCTGGTTATATCTTCTATCGATAGAGTTGAGAACTCCCACCTTCAAGGTTCCACCGCCGTTTCCTCATCGGCTGCCAGTTCCAGTTTGTCCAGCAGGGGAGACAGAGAGAACTCAACAAATTATCTGGCACCACTTAGGGGTTACCACCGGAAGTGGGTCACCTCGAGGTCCAGGGTTCTCAGGGAGGCTGTGATCCAGAAGGATGAGGAGCATCGACCTTTCATTTTTGAGAAGATCTTAACTCCCGTCTTTGAAATCCCCCAGCTAATCCCTAAGGGAATTTCCCATTTGCTGTCTAGCCTCCCGTCCGAGATTAGGGTTCCAGAGGACTTGAAATCTGAGGTCATTCGAGATGACGAAACCCCCATAGATCCAAAGTCTGGTAGGTGTGCTGTTTACGAGCGCCATTTTAGGTTCGGCCTTTACTTTCCCCTACCCCCTATCCTTTCTGAGCTTCTCAAGGAACACCAAATCAAGTTAGCCCAACTCCATTCAAACGCCATCCTTTATGTTATGGCGTTCATGACCCAGTGCCACAACTTAGGAATCACCCCTAGCTACGAACTGTTTAGGTCCTCTACTACCTTTCCTGTAGCAGAGTCGGAATGCACATGGATATGAAAATTGAGGGGAATTTTACTCTTATTAATAGGTTCTTGAACCACCCCATTAAAATCTCTTCGAGTTTCCGAGGCTGGCACCAACTCTTAACTTACACTTTTGACAGCGAAGCCGAGTGCTATTATGTCCCGGGGAGGAATTCGAAACCAAAATTTGAGAATGTTTCTAATTACTCCGGATAGTGTGGTAGTGGATTGGGACACGCTATTGATTGAGCCCCTAGATATTTCTAAGAACACGTCTAGTTATTCTTGACCATCTGAGGTCTACAAAAAGTGGGTTTACAACCAGGAACCAGTTCTAATTAAACCTCCCCTTCCGATCGACTCCTCGAAGGCCCCTCCTGCTGAGAAGATAAATGGTAAGAAGAAAAGTGATGGGGATAGCAAACCCAAAAAGGTTAAGAAGAAGGCCACTTCGACTTCCGAGGACAGAGCCACTAAGGGGCCAAAGAAGACAAAGTGTACCGGCTCTTCAAAGCCTTTAGATCCCGTTTCAAGGCCCTTAGAGCCTATTTCGAATCCCCGAAAGCCTTCTAATATCACGGAGGCCCATTCTAGGAGTTCCCCCCTCTACACAAAGGTGTTTACGGCATCTTATTTTTGCTTTGTTTATTTCAACTTTGTGTTTCTTTTATTGAGTTTCCTTTCTGTTGTTTGTTTCAGTGGGTTTTACCAGCTTCTTTAATTTCAAGGAGGAGAAAGTTGAAAAGCTCATCTTTAAGGAACAAATCAAAATTCCCCCTCATTAGCCCCACCCTCTGTCCTAGCCGAAGACCCAAGATCACTCGGCTAGAACTAAAAAGGATCGTGAGGGCCCTTCTCAGAGGAATTAACCCTTCCAGCTTAGTTAAGTATCTCATATTTTTCTTTACCTTTCATTCTAAGGGGCTTGGTTCCTATGATATTTGACAAGCCATATAGGCCTCTCTAGGATTTGATCTTAGGAAGCTTTTATACATGTAAAGGGGGGTTTTGACCCCAAGCGCTCAATAGGCTGTGGAGGCCCTTCAATTATTTGCAAGATTTTATCCTTGGCGATTATACATGTTAAGGAGATTTCGACCCCAAGCGCTCAATAGGCCGTGGAAGCCCTCCAATTATTTCCAAGGTTTTTATCCTTGGCGCCTATATTGTGATGGAGATTTCAACTCTGAGCGCTTAATAGGATACAAAGGTCTTTTACTTATTCATAGGGTTCTTACCCTAGGTGCTCATATTATGAAGGGGATTTCGACCCCGAGGACTTAACAGGCTACGAAGGTATTTTAATTATTCACAAGGTTCTTATCCTTGTCGTTCATATTGAGAAGGGAATTTCGACCCCAAGTGCTTAACAGGCTACGTAGGCCTTTTAATTATTCACAAGGTTCTTACCCTTGTTAAGTAGAGCGAGGGAATTACACCTCCTCAAATTATTGTGTGTTTGAGCACTTAATAGAAAATTGAAATAACTTAAAGAAACACACTTCAATAGATAGGTAACAAGAGTTAGGAAATCTAATCGCCTTACAGCAAGATCTCTGCCAAAGGTATTCCCTGGCATATAGCTACTTTTGGGTGAGCTATTCCCTTGACTTACCAAATCTATTGATATTTTGGAGAGGAGTATCTCCTAAGGTTTGAAATATTCCATCTGTGAGGAATCGACTCACCCCGGAGGGTTTCCAGCACGTAGCTACCCCCGGGGCATACTTCGATGACTCGGTAGGGTCCTTCCCAGTTTGCTACTAGTTTACCTTTTGATTCCCTTTGGCTTTGTTTGTTCCTCCTCATTATGAGGTCTCCTGGGGAAAACTGGATTTTTTGGATCCTCCGATCATGATATCACTTAATCTTCTTCTTCACCTTAGCTTCGTGGAGGGACGCCTTCTCTCTTTTTTCTTTGGGAAGGTCCAAGTCCAGGAGGTGCTGCTCAGCATTGACCTCCTGGTTTTCATTGCATATAGTAAACCTTTGGAAGGTAGGCAGCCTTATCATCAGGGAAATTACGACCTCTGAACCATAGACCAAACCATACGTGGTTTCACCTATGGCAGAAGATTTCGTCATTCGATACAACCAAAGCACGCTTGGTAATTCGTTGATCAAATTCCCGCCTGCCCCTTCAAGCCTCGACCCAATGCCATTGACGATGGTTTGGTTTGTGACCTCCACTTGCCCATTAGACTGGGGGTGGTAAACGTTGGCAACCTTCTGGTGGATCTTGTATTCTTTACACCAGCTCTTGAGTGGGTCATTAACAAACTGGGTGCCATTGTCAGTTATGATGGTTTGAGGGATCCCAAAATGACAGATGATGTTTTTCCAGTAGAAGCTGATCACCGCCTTCCTTTTTATGTCGGTTAAGGCTTCAACCTCAAAGCATTTAGTAAAGTAGTCCACAACCATGATTTGGTATCGAAAGTAGCCTAGGGCTGAGAAAGGGCCCACCAAATCGATCCCACATTTGTCAAATGGACATGAGCTATTTATGTTCATCATTTCTTCTTGGGGGACATGAGTGATTGGTGCATACCTTTGGCACTTATAGCAGGCTTGGATGTGTTTGTTAACCTCTTCAAACATTTTGGGCCAATAGTATCCAACAAGAAGAAGCTTCTTATCTATTGGCTGATCCCCTTGGTGACTTCCACACGCTCCTTCGTGAGTCTTGCTGATCATGTAGTCAGCTTTGTAGGGGGTTACACATTAAAGAAGCAGATGTAGATGACCTCGTCGATAGAGCACATCCTCGTGGATCACATACTTGGGTGCTTTCAGCCTAATTTTCCTTACTTCGGTTGCACTTTTCGGAAGTGTGCCATCTTGAAGGTAGCTCCTAATAGGTGCTATCCATGAATATTCTTCCTCCACCATCAGCTCAATTGTTTTAACTTTGAGTCCCATTGGGACTACAAGTCCAAGTCTGATGAAGCCAACTTGCCCAGGGCGTCATCCTTATGGTTCTTTTCTCAAGGGACTTGCGTCAGGGTGTAGTGGTGGAAATGTTCGAGGATGGGTTTTACCACTTCCAAGTAGTGCTGTAAGCTCCTTCCCCTAGCCTCGTATTCTCCCTTGACTTGTAGAACCACGATTTGGGAATCACTGAAAATTTTTAAGCTTCGAAATCCCAAGTCTTTGGCTATCCAAATGCATGTGATCAGTTCCTTGTACTCTGCTACGTTGTTCGTGGCCTTGAAGTCAAAGTGCAAGACATAGAGATAAACATTTTTATTGGAGCTTGTGAGAAAGTCGCCAGCTCCACTGCCCCTGGAATGTGATGACTCATCAATGTATAACTTCCACACTTCCTCGGCTTCTTTCTCATCGCCAATTGATATTGGTTCTATAGTTTCCACGATGAAGTCTGCTAAGGCCTGGCCTATGATGGTTGTTCTTAGATGGAATTGGATGTCGTGCTCACCCAATTCGATTGCCCACTTCATCATTTTCCCTGAGGCCTCCTACTTAAGGAGCACATGCCTGACTGAATGACTGGTAAGAAGGATGATTTTGTGACTTTGAAAGTACGACCGGAGCCATCTTGCTGCATGAACTAGGGCCAATATTAACTTCTCAAGGGCGGTGTATTGAGTTTCTAGACCATGCAATGCCCTTCTTAGGAAGTAGATGGGGTGTTGAACTTTTTCCTTTTCCTTTACCGAAATCGCACTTACTGCTAAGGGGGATACCGAGATGTATAGGTCTGGTTTCATCAAGGTGGGCAAGCTTTGTAAGTGTTCCTTTAAGCCTAGGAAGGCTTGGTCACACTCCTCCATCCATTTGATATTTTTGGCTTTTTAAAGCACTTCAAAGAATGATAGATGTTTCTCGGCCCCATTGGAGAGGAATCAACTGAGCGTAGCTAGCGATCTTGTTAACCTTTGAATGTCTTTGACCGTTCAAGAGGGCTTCATGCTCATCAATGCTTCAAATATTTATGGATTCACATCGATTCCTCTCTCCAAGACCATGAATCCTAAGAGATTTTTGGCTCCCACTCCAATCATGAACTTAGCTGGGTTTAGCTTCAGGTTGGCTTCTCAAAGTTTCTGGAAGGTTTCTTCGAGATCCAGTGAGAATTGATCGTAGCCCTTACTTTTAACAACCACATCGTTTATGTAACCTTGCTTTATTCCTTGTAATATGGCCATCAGCGTCATACTTGTTCTTAAATATCCCCTTTGTGCCAATAACATTTACACCTTTGGGTCGAGAAGTGAAATACCATACATCATTACGTTCAAATTGACCAAGTTCTTCTTGCATTGACACAATCCTGTATTCATCAAGTAGAGCTTCCTTTTAATTTTTTGGTTCAAAAAGAGATATGAAACACTGTAATCCAGCAAGCTCTCTGTAGTTTACTCGAGGGATTGTACGAGTTCTGTTGATACTGGGTTCAAGCTGCACTTGTGTTGGAACATGCGATGTTGCATCAGGAGTGGATGTTCCAACACACTGGACATCTTCAAGTGCATCAAGACTGTCCGAATCTTTGGATTTTCCAACATAGTCAGGCTGGTCAGGCTTACTATTATGTGTTGGAACATAGTCTAAGTCTGGTTCATCTTCACTTTCACTTGATACATGTTTGTCATCATAATTATTCATAATGAAATTTATGGATTCTATAAGAGCATTTGTATAAACATTGTACACTCGATAAGCACGACTATTCACAAAATATCCAACAAAAATTCCAACATCAATGCGACCGTCAAACTTTGCCAGTTGATCTCTATCTCTGAGAATATAGCATTTGCTTCCAAACACATGAAAATATGAGACACTTGGCTTCCTGCTATTCCAGATTTTATATGAAGTTTTTCTCGTGAATGGATGAAGGTAAACTTGATTTATAGTGTAGCAAGCTGTGTTGATTGCTTCTACCCATCATTTCTTATGAATTTCTTTCTCAACAAGCATGACTCGAGCCATTTTCTATAGAGGCATGTTCTTTCTTTCCACGGCGCCATTCTACTGAGGAGTGATTAGTGCAGAGAATTCGTGTTGAATGGCAAGTTCATCACAGAAATCACTAAACTGGGAGATCTCAAATTCCCTGCCATGATCACAACGAATCCTGACAATCTTTTCAATTGGAATTCCTTTCTTAGTATGTAATTTGATCACCAAGCTTCTGAAAATTTCCACAGTATCAGATTTTTCTTTAAGGAATGCCACCCAAGTGTATCAAGAAAAGTTGTTAACACACACAAAAATAGACTTCTTTCCACTCACACTAGGTGTATTGACTGGACTCATCAAATCCATATATAGTAATTCAAGCGTTCTTAAGGTGGTGATATACTAAACTAATGAGTGATATGATCGAATCTGTTTACCTTGTGGTATGGTCCGTACACAATTCCCCTTTTGTCATTGAGCGTAGGCATACCTCGTACTGCCTTCATGTTGGCAATTTTCACTAGGGTTTTGTAGTTGATATGGTCAAGCTCTCTGTGCCACAAGGTTCCTTCATCTTGTTTCAACCTTAGAAATTCCACTTCTTGTTCTAGCAGGTAACAATTGTCTGAAGATCGAATACCTTAGAGTACTTTATCTTCACCATGTTTCACTATGCATTTATCTTTATGAAATTCTACAGTTATATTGTCATCACACAACTGACTAATACTTAACAGATTTTCCTTCAAGTTTCAACAAGAAGAACACTTGTAAAGACAGGGAACCCCTCGATCTACAACTCACCCTTTCAAACCACTCGACTCTTCTTTCCATCACCAAAAGGGACAAATTCACCATCGTATGGTTTTAGTTTTGTCAGATATTCTTGAGTTCTCGTCATATGTCGAGAAAATCCACTATCAAAATACCAAGAAACTCTAGAATATGCAATAAGAAAAATGTGAGCAACAAGACATGTATTAGTGCATTTGGGAACCCATACCTTCATAACCATTTTTTATCATTAGGCATCATTCATGTTGGAATATGCAGACAGTTTTCATCCATTCATGATGTATCTGAGTAGTTGAAACATTGATCTTTTATATGGCCTTGATTGGTGCAGTAGCTACAGATAAGAGGTTTGTGTTGTCGTGTTTTGATCACTTTTCTCTTCATGTCGAAGTGCTGCTCGAATGCTTGTAACAGCACATACCTTGTCGATCCCCAAAATTCTTCCCCATAGTCAGTATATCACACTACCACAGAGACCCCCTCTAGCACTGGTTTTGAAAACCGGTGCCCAAATTGTAATAGCACCAATTTTTTGTATTTTAACGCCGGTGTTAATTTAACACTAGTTTTTTAAATTTTAACACCGATTTTTAAACTGGTGTTATTTTAAAAAAAAACTGGTGTTAGTTCACCGGTTTTAACAATCGGTGCCAAAACTGGTGTTGGAAAAATATAGCACTGGTTTTCAAAACTTGGTGCTAAAAAATTTAAAAATTCAATCTACCCTTCAAAAAAATTGCCAAAAGTTTTTTAAATTCAATCTTCTCGCCAAAAATTTCCAAAAAATAAAAAAAATTCAAAAAAATCGCCAAAGATTTTTAAAAATGTTGCTAGAAATTTCATGGGTTGGGCGCAGTTGCGCGCGACCGCTCTAAGCTAAATTCTTTTTTTCTTAACTTTCAAAATCGATCACTTCTTTTGTTGACTTTAACTAATAACTAAGTTGACTTAAATTAATCAATGATCAACCTTTATTGACCTAATATATATAAATACGAAGAAAAATGTTTGACATTAACTAATTAACGTTCAACCCTTAATTGACTTTGTATTTATAAATACAAATAAAAATATTTGACTTTCACTAATCAACGGTTAACCCTTAGTTGATTTTCTACATGTAAACACTAATAACTATGGTTACTTTAACTAATCAACGGTAGCCTCTTACTTAACTTAGTATGTATAAATAAGAATATAAATGTTTCACTTCAACTAATCAACGGTCAACCCTTACTTGACTTTGTATATATAAACATTAATAACTAAGTTAATTTAAACTAATCACGGTTTCAATCCTTATTTGAATTAGTACATATAAATACGAATAAAAATGTTTGACTTTAACTAATCAATGCTCAACCTTAATTAACTTTCGATATACAAATAGTAATAATAAAGTTGACTTTACTAATAAATTGTCAATCCTTACTTGATTTAGTATATATATGAACACTAGACTTTAACTAATCAACGATTAACTCTTGCTTGACTTCTTATATATTAACACTGATAATTAAATTGACTTAAAATGGTGGCATCGGAGAAAGATGTCGAGCCCTATAAGTTTGGAGCAGAGTTTGGGTAGATTTAGTCGAACTTGATTAGCTTGTAGCATATATTTTAGAGTTAGAACATAATTTTTTTTAATCATAAACTCAGCGTAGTGAGGGGGTACATATTAGGGGAAAAATGCTTCATGAGCAAAAAGAGTTATACAGAAGATATAACCTTGTGGAAAGCTATTTACACTAAGCTTATTCCCAATCTCTTGTTCACATCCCCATGTAAAAAAAAATATTCGGCCTATGAAACCCATTTCGAAGTCCATTATGGCCTACCATTTTTATGCCTCCACACCCCTTGTTGACATAAAGGGATGGTCTTCCGAAGTGGCTCCTTGCAAAGTAAATCCCCTGAAATGCTTCACTCTGGCACCAAACTGATTGTAGTGTCCTATGTTTGGCAATAATCTGGCTCCAAGTTGATGCTCTAGTTGGCGATAAGATGGTTATAGTTGCTAAAGATATTGATCTTATCAGTAGCCACTCGGTAAGTGTTGAGTTCCTCAGCATATCGTCAACATTTTCTTCAATACTTGATTTTGGGTTAGGACTCCAACCTGTCAAATAGCAGGCTCATTGTTGGCTTAGGGAATCAGTAACCATGCTTATGCTGAAGTCCATCCATATCTTCGTGTACCTGTCATAGAAAGATAACAACAGCAGAAACCATCCTAGAACTAAAAAATCGTCCATTCTATCTTCTAATATATGGAAACGTAATAGCATCAAGTTGTATAAGACCATTTATTGGTGATGGAATATCAGAGGCTAAAAGAAAAAGAGAAGATACCTTTGATGAGCTAGATAGCTTAGCCAAAGCATCTACAACACTATTTGCTTCCATGAAGGTGTAGCGAATTGTAGTCTCAATCCTATTCATCAGCTTCCAGATCGTTCTTATCTCCTTAGTTAGTTTCCATGGGATTCGGAACTCCCTTCGTACCATTTTAACCAGAAGTACGAAATCACACTCAATCTAAATGTGATTATAGCCATACTGGATTGCTACCTCTAGACTATACTTGAGGGCTAAAATTTCAGAGTTTAGGCTTGAACTCTGCCCCAAAAACTTTGATGCAGCTAACTGAACCTCCCCCTTAGAGTTTCTGATAATAATACCTGCACCTGAGTCCCCACTTCCTAGAAAAGATCCATCTACACCTGAACTATTTCTTTCACTATTACTATGATTGTTAAATTAAGACTAAATTGTTTTTTTGGTCCCTTACAAAATATCTTTTACTATCTTTTGGTCCTCATTTGCAAAAAAACCCTTAGACAGTACCCTACAAATTCAAAACATTGTTTTTGGTCCCCAAACCCAGTTTCCGGCCAGATTTCTGGTTTTCAGGCGCACGTGCCGGTCACATGCCATTTGTTCCGGTAAGGTCATGGGTAATTTGGTAATTTCACAAATTAAAAACATTTACTCATTTTTAAAACCTGATTCATTAGATTTACCCCCAAATCATCCCCTCCTCATAAATCTTCCTCAATTCGATTGATCGAATCCAACCAAAATCATCGCCTCCTCCGAAATCATCCTAAATCCTCCTAAATCTTCAACTCTTGTCTCTGTGTTCCTACTTCTAGCACCAAATTTCTGATTCATACCGATTTCTTGATGTCGAGTTACAGCGTCTCCTTTGTCTCCTCCATTTTGTTTGTGGCCGGATACTTGAGATGTACGTGTGACCGTTATTTCCGTATTCGCACCGCTAACACGACGGAGAATCATGGAAGTAAGTTTTTTGGTTGTCCGTTAGGTCGCGGTGGTTGCAATTTTTTCATATGGTGTGACGAGGGTTGCTGGGAATGCAAGGTCGCATATGAGGTTATTGAAGGAATTCAGGCGAGGGACCGTGCGTTGGAGGAAGGGATGGCTAGGTTAGGCAGCGAAGTTGCTGATCTGAAAGATGAGCTTGAAACGGAGCGTCAGATTTGCAGGAAGATGAAGAACTCTCGTTTGGTGGGTTTTGTTATTGCGATATTTCTAGCAATGATTCTGATTAGTGTTAATTGAACCAATTTTAGTGCTGTAGAGATTATCCCCTGGGCTGTTTGCTTGTGCTACTGATTTTTCATGATGGATGATTAGAATGCAGTTCTTCATTTGCAATAGAGTAGTTTCATGAAGGAATTGGTGAAGAGTTTGTCGCATGTTTAGTATGTTCCAATTTAGTTCGTTCGATCATATGTTTCAATGTAGTTCAAGTTTGCAATGGTCAAGCTCATTCATTCCATTTGTTTGATCATGATTACAAACCAATGAGCACAGTTTCATAGACATAATGAAAAATATTGAGCATCCACATGTTGATGGAAAAAGTGTTGACAGTTTCATACACAAACTCCCAATATTGAGATTCCAAACGTCGACAAAAGAAGTGTAGTTTTTAGACCTTAACAGATAATGCCAATAAAGTAACCTGGTTCAAGACAAATTCCCTAACCAAACCCAAAACCTTGGTTCCAGACCTATGAAGAGTTAGCCTTATGAAAAGGCTAATGTACTGCTTAACCAAAAATACACCAGTAAGATTCTAGACCAATTCGAAGTCAAAATTAATCTACTATGAAGTGTAGCAGGAGGTAGTATGCCGATTTAGTGATTCTCTTGAAATCGCCAAGCATCACCACGCACTTGTATACCCATTTTTCCTGTATATTGCCATGAACAGAAAATATGCAAATATTAACATTATACCACAAATGTTGAACCTGTACAGAAAATTAGCTTAACTGAACTAATTACCTTCTTCTCTGTGGGATTTGAAGATGTGGATTCAGCCTCATTTGGAGGGTTTGTTGGGGTCTCAACAGTGGCAGCTGCGACTGGACATGTTTTCACATTATGGGCAATCTGCGCACACAACGAGCACTTGTATGGACCCATCTTGCCAGCTATAGATAGCTTCTCAACCTCACCATGTTTCTTGACTTTTGGCTTAGTTGAATTGTCTTCACTGGGAGATTTTTTCCTTGACTTCGGGGGTCTTCCAGGCAACTTAATGTCTAAGGGTGGCAGTAAACTAGGATTATCTATCGTGACCCATAACTCCGGACCATTTATGGGATGGATAATGTGGCTATATGCACTTGAGTAGACTGGCATGGAGTAGCAAGAATGCATGAAATCCGCCGCATCCTCCTTAACAAAATTAATTGTAGCAGCAGCATGAGGGCAGAGTATCCCTGTCATATCCCATTTTCTGCATCCGCAGGACCTTGACTTCAGATTAACAGCATAACTTCCCCCATAGATGCAAGTCACCTGAAACTCCAATTCACCACATGGAGTAGCAAAGCAATGGTTTGAGGCATACCAGTTAACCTCCAAATTCTTCCTTATCTTCGGCCCAAATCTTCCATCAATCCTTGCAATAGAAGCCCTTTTTTTGGCAAGTCTGTCCATGAAATAAAATCTAACAGCTTCCAACATAGTCAACAGTGGCTTATCCCTCGCGTGTAGTATCACCTTGTTGAAGCCCTCACATATATTATTCACCAGAATATCACACTTGGATTCAGTATTGAAGAAAGCCCGTGACCATTCCTTTGGATTTGTTCTTGTTTCTAACCACTTCATCACTACTGGATCTCGTGCCTTGATGTGTTTCAGATGGTTCATAAACTGGGCTGGATGGGTGCACTTGGCCGCGGCCCAAATCATTTCCTTTAACTCCATACTTGAATATAAGCCCTTGAAATTTTTATACATGTGCCATATGCAGAGTCTGTGTTCTGCATGTGCCAGTAACTCCTTCATTGCTGCTTCAAGTCCCTGGTTTGACATGATAACAGATCAGGTTCTTTTTCAAAAAACCAATACAATAATAATGTTAGGAGGACCAAGGGCTTGAGGCACGGGTTCGAGGAAGGAGGTTTGAGGACTCGAGGAAGGAGGTTCGAGCCTCGAGGTAGGAGGTTCGAGACAGGAGGTTCGATGACTCGAGGCAGGTGGTTCGAGGACTCGAGGAAGGAGGTTCGATGACTCGAGGCATAAGGTTTGAGGACTCGAGGCAGGAGGTTCGAGGACTCGAGGTAGGAGATTCGAGGACTCGAGGCAGAAGGTTCGAGGGCTCGAGGCAGAAGGTTCGAGGGCTCAAGGCAGGAGGTTCGAGGGCTCGAGGAAGGAGGTTCGAGGGCTTGATGTAGGAGTAGACTTCCTCGAGCCTCGAACTCCTACCTCGAGCCTTGAACCTCCTTCCTCGAGTCCTCAAACCTCCTTCCTCAAGCCCTTGAACCTCTACCCCGAGCCCTCGAACCCCTGCCTTGAGTCCTCGAACTCCTTCCTCGAGTCCACGAACCTCCTTCCTCGAGCCCTCAAACCCCTGCTTTGAGTGCTCGATTGACTCGAGCCCTCAAACCCCTGCCTCGCGCCCTCGATCCTCATGCCTCGATCGTTCGAAGTTCCTGCCTCGAGCAAAAGATAATCTGTTTCATAATCCTACATGCCCAGATAAAAAATTATACCTTCTGCTTGTCCGAAAGCAGAGTCCAACCAGGTTCATTCTTTATGTTAATATCTCTCTGCAAATGGGTCAGGAACCATTGCTAGGTACTTTTGTTCTCTATCTCCACCACAGCATAAGCCACGGGGTAAATTTGATCATTCCTGTCTAGACCAACAGCCGCCAACAGTATCCCCTTGTGAGGCCCGGTCAAGTGGCATCCATCGAATCCTATCAGGGTTCTGCACCCACTTATGAAACCCTTCTTGCATGCATCAAAGCCTATGTAAATTCTACGAAAAACTTCATCCCAAAATCATCCTTTTCTGTCTGCATCACAACTGTCGAACTGGGGTTGGCCCTCAACAACTCTTTGCAGTAGCCCCTCATAATTGTATATTATTTTCTGTAGTCTCCAACTATCTCATCAATGGCCTTCTTCCTCGCCTTAAATGCAACATCCCTGGATATATTTATTCTCATGTCCTTCTGGACTTTATTCACAAGCCCCGAAACCTACAAGTTTGGTATAATCTTGAAGTCATCCTTGTACCTCATACTAAGGTATTTATAACTCGCACACCCGTGGAGGAATGTAGCACTGCAAGAATGAGACCTTACTAGAGATGTTAACTCCCAGTGCTTTGTTTTTTTCCTGAAGTTAATTGATGCCATCCAGTTGCATTTACCGGTGCTTGAAGAAAAAACAGCAGTACACCTCTTCAAATTGTTCTTCCTAAAATGGATCCTCCTGTTGGCTACTGTCCCGTGGTGTTTGCAAGCCAATTTGAACTCTTCTTTGGTAAAAAATTCCTGCCCCAGATGGAATTCCACATCACTGTTACCAATCGGCGGCACGAACCTTTTGTGAACCCTTATTCGCTACTTCTTAACATCATCTTCCTCATCAGAACTTGTCTGACTTTGGTTATCCCCATCACCAAAAACCTCACTTGAGTCTGACTCAGTCATATTCTCCTTTTGTTTTCCCATGCTTGTTTCCCCATCAGGCAGCATTTCCTTGATAATTCACCCCAATGTTTTTCCCTATCATTCCTGATCACCACTAAATTATCATCCTCATCCACATCAAATTCTGGGTCTACAAATTTCTCATCAACATCATCCTTGTCATCTAGCTCAACTAGTGAAGCTTTTTCCTTACCTTCTTTGTTACCTGATGCCTTCTTTCCATTTATTTTCCTGCTCCCTGATAACCCTTTCTTGTATCTCTTCCCTTTTTTTCCATGAACACTAACAACTGTATCAACTTCACCCCCTTGTTCCTGATCCAGTTTTTCACCATCTCTTAAACCACCTTCTGTGGCATCTGCTTCTACATAATCTGCTTCTTCACCATTAATTTCTTCATCCTTCAACAACTTCTCAGCCAATTCCTCTTCATCTCTGGCTTCTGGCGCATTTTCAGTGACCTGAAGACGAATTTGAAGGCTTACAAACTGTTGAGAAAGCTGTGTTTTAGGACCCTCATCATCCATGATCTCAGGTTCATCAATAATTACCACCCTGTTAACTTCCTTAAATTCCACTCTTGTACCTTGTTTTGTCCGGGGATCAACATAAATTCCCTTTTTCTTCAACATCCTACAATGCTGCCTCTGCGACCTTGACATTTTGGTAATAATTCTTCAGGGCAGGAATAGATTCCTCTTTCTCTAGTCTTTTAGGTGCTCTGTGCTTCAGTCCTTTTCCTGGTCTCCTACCACTAGTGTTCTTCATCTCAGAACCATTCTCAGCAGTAGGCCAACTCAAATAATTCCAATAATAACCACAAAAATAAACATCAACCACTCCATTCTTTAGCCCTATGCTAGCTATTACCTTTGACTGCTCAGGAAAACATAGCAAATGATCTACCTCTACAGAACTGAACATCATACTGGGCTAAAAAAACACACTAGATACTATGCCTTTATAACCCAAATAGTTATATGCGTAATCCAGCCTACCCAAGTTGAAACCCTCAGCTTCACATAAATCAACCATGTAGATAGAACCACCAACATAAATAGGAAACGGTTCCCATGACAATGTATTCTAATACAGAAGCTGTTGGTTCCAAGAACTGAAAAATAAACATGGATTACTAAAAATAAAGAACCATAACCCTACCAAAATTAAATTATTAACTTATGTAATGGGGCCTACAGAATATAGTATCCCCCACCAACAATATATTATTCCCATCCCACACCATATCTTATCCAAAATTAGAACTAATCAGATTACCACTAACAGCCCATTAACTAATTTTGGGGACAAACAAGATCCTCTTCTAACAAGTTTTAAACCATAAGCAAGAAAATAGGGGACCACTAAATTCAAAGGGTTGGCCAGATTATTAACTATACAACTAGCAGTGGGGACAACCATCAGCACATAAGGTTGCATACCTAAGTTAGGAGCTCTATTTCCCCCACCAAAACAACAACGATCTTGTAGCAGCAACAGCCTGTTATCCGAGTCCATTGTGACATACACTCGCACAAGCCAACCCATCAGCATAACACTATCAACCCAACAACGTCGATGGAAAAAGAATTGAACCCAAATAGAGAAAGCACAAAAATGTTTGGAAATACCTAGGGTTCCGTCGTAAATTGCCAAGTAACGACTCAGCTCCGCCGTCGACTCCACAGGTATGCCCAGGTCGCACACTGGTCAAGAGAACAAACACCGTACGACCGGATTAAACGTGAATGGATACCACCAATCTCTAAGGTCGCAATTTTTTGGTGAGATTCTGAGTAAATTTTGGATATTGATGAACTGGGGAAACGGAATGTCGGGTTTGGGCATATGATGAACTGGGTAAGGGTAATTCGAAGGGTTAGGGTAATTCGAAGGGTTAGGGTGAATGAAAAAAATGAGTAAATGTTTTTAATTTGTGAAATTTCCAAATTACCCATGACCTTACTGGAAAAAATGGCACGTGACCAGCACGTGCGCCTAAAAACCAGAAATCTGGTCAGAAAGTGGGTTTGGGGACCAAAAATAATATTTTGAATTTGTAGGCTACCGTCTAAGGGTTGTTTTACAAATGTGGACCAAAAGATAGTAAAAGATACTTTGTAGGGGACCAAAAAAATAATTTAGTCTTAAATTAATGCTCTACTAAATTATTAATGTTGGCCTCTTTTCCTTCCTCTGAAAGCAGCTGCGCGGGGCTGCTTACAGAGGAATGACATTTTCTTAATCCATTTAATAAATTTAGCACCGGTTCCAAATATAATTGGTACTAACGGGTCACAAAATTAACACTGGATTTTTAAAATTGGTGCCAAATAAAACCAATGCTAAAGGTATAAAATTAACACCGGTTTTTAAAATCGGTGTTAACAAAAAACCGATGCTAAATTAACACCGGTTTTTTAAAAATTGGTGAAACCGTTTCACCCCCTACTTAGGCACCCATTTTTTAGACCCCAAAAAAATGGTGCTAGAACACAAAAAAAATGGTGCTAGAGGGGGGGGGAGGGGGATTCCTGTGATAGTGTCATCTAGTTTTGTCTTTCCAGTGTTCAGCTTGATAATTTATACCTCAACCATTTCAACTCTCTTAGTTGTTGAACTTAGATATAGTTTCAACTATTCAACCAGGACCAACAACTCATTCTCCTTATCAGCAAGTTGATTTTTCTCTATTTTCAATGCTTTATTTGATTAACAACTTTCAACAACATCTCATACATGTTTTCATATGCATTGTAGATATATTCATCACTTACAACCTAGCTTTCTCATCACTAAAGAAGTCGCTAAAACTTGACTTTTTTGTGTTGGAACATACAGTCTTGTCTATCTTTGCCATGTTGGAACATGTATTGTCAGTTTCTGATACATCATGAATTTTTTTCTCCCAATGCTACATAATTGCTGGTAAGTTCCTATTCATCTTTCTCCTCTTCTTCATCTTCACTCCACAAAGTTGCATATGATTTACCTTGCTCATTCCAAGTATTAGCACATTCAGTCTAGATGTGTATGTATCCTTCACATTCTCTACATTGAATTCTTCTTGGCTGCTTTATTCACCACTCTGATTTCCTGAGAACTGCTGATTGGTTTTTTCCATTCATTTTTTTGCTATTATTACCAAGGTCTTGAGCCCGAGGTCTATTACCACCGAATCTTTCTTGAGATTTTTTTTATTCACCACTTTCTTCAGCATTCTTGAGATATTCTTAGTGATAAATGTGAGTTCTTCAAAAGTATCATCACTATCAACTTAATGGGTGGTTTTTTATGATGAGGTCTTGAAAGCCAACTCCTTTTGCATTTTCTTTGTGGGATGTTCCAACGTCATCTCATAGGTTTGCAATGATCCAATTAGCTCATCTAAAGTCATAGTGGCCACATTTCTTGCTTCTTCTATTGCTGCAACTTTGATAGCAAATAATTGAGGAAGTTGTCTCAAAGTCTTTTTCACTGGTTTGGACTCCTTGTAAAATTTTCCAAGTTGATGTGCCATATTGGTGATATCTCTCAATTTCCTATTAAACACATCAATAGTTTCATCCTCCTCCATTTTCAACTCTTCAAACTGTATGGTCAACATTTGTAGTTTGGATTCACGTACATGACTTGTTCCTTCATGCATTGTTTGCAAAAATATCTCATGCTTTCTTTGCATGATGACATGTATAGATGAGTTTAAACTGATTTTCATCCATTGCTGTGAAGATAACATTTAATGCTTTGGAATTTTCCATTGAAGCCTTCAGTTCATATGGACTCCAAGATGACTTAGCTTTGAGTTTAAGTTTCTTCAAACTTGAATCTCCTTCTTTTGACTAGATTCTGCTTCCTCGGGTTGTGGATTCCATTCCGTTTCAACACAATGCAAAGACAGTTCATTCAGTGAATTTATGAAAACTCTAATGCATATTTTCCAATAGTTGTAGTTTGTTCCTTCCAACAGTGGTAGCCGAGACACGGAAGCTCCTTCTTTGGTCGCCACTGGAAAAACTGGATCACACTTTCCTTAACACAACCAAGGTAAGAATAAGTGACTTAGCTCTGATACCAATTGAAATTTGGTTTTTACCTAATTAATTCAATAATTACTAGCATGTACCATAACATATGTAACCAAGTATGCAATAAAGTAAAGCATGAACACATGAGACTTGGTTACACAGTTTGGTGAAATTCACCTACATCTGCGGGGCCTGACCCAGTTTAGAATAAATCCACTAATAAGAAAAAGATAGTACAAAGTATATCATACAACTATGCTTATCTTTTCTAATTACAACGTGTGGATTTTGCAAGCTCCCCCTACTACCGATCCACCTTGATCAGACTCCCTTTGACCTCGAAACTCGTCGACACAGGATCTCCTCCTTCCGAGAAATTAAGGCATATGATTCTGAACATGATCAATAGGTTACTCTATGTTGGAACATATGTATTCTGGCTCTCACAGTACTCTCGGAAAGATAGAAAATTTGGGTGCATATTTTCGCTATTAAGTTCGTAAGTAGCACATCCATGATGTCCTCTATTTATAGTCCATGAGCAGATCAGAAATCTCTATCTTTGTCTCCAAAATATTTCGATTCTATATCTGCTTCTCTTAAATAAAGGAATTTTCCTTATCTCAACATATCTCATAATATTGCATAAATCCAGTTTCTTAAGAATATGGATTTTCCATAAATCCAATATGCTTCAATCACACGTATAAGACAATATATTGAGAAATCTCCAGCCTACCATAAATCAATATTCACGCAATATCTTCAATCGTGAAATTCATCTAGGCTTCAGCTTTCCATATGTTCCAACATGGAAAAAATTTTCCAAATTAATTCACAAATGCCAATTTAATAATAAATGCACATCACCTCACTTTACACTAAGTTTGATATGAAAACAACTATGTTTAATCTAATAACAAATTAATGTAAGTTTAACAATTGTAAAAAGAATCATTCAACCATGGACTCTTTTGTAGTGATCATAAAGAGAAAAAAACTTCTTCTTCTTTTTTCTTCTGATCTATTCAATGGAGAAATTATGATAAATGTGAAGATCACTAACTTGAAATTACGTTACTTGACAACCACTGGTTAAAAGCCACCATGCATATCACCACGTAGATGTAGCTAGGTCAATTAATTAATTATGGTACCATCACATAATTCAGTAGGATTACTTTATTGTTAGCTATGATATGATGATTTAGGGAGTCACTTTCATCTAATTATATTTATGGGATGAATTAACAAAAATTCTCTCTGTTATTCAGTTGTAATACGCAAAAGATCGATTGATAGTTGTAGAAAATAAGGGTAATAATTGTGTGTCTGTATTCATGATCTCACGTTACATTATATAATAGTACATAATGCCTATACAAGCTAGGAAAAGGTTATAGAATATAATTACAATTACAAGTAATATTCTAATTCCTTAATACTCCTCCTCAAGTTGGAGTATGGGGATCAGAAATATCCAACTTGCCAAGCAGAGAATGAAACCAGTTATGTCCGAGAGCCTTAGTGAACAAGTCCGCATGTTGGTCTGATGTGTGGATATGCTGAGTAACAATAGTGCCAGATTGAACAAGATCCCGAACAAAATGACAATAAACTTCAATGTGCTCTGTGCGTTCGTGGAACACTGAATTTGCTGCAATATGAAGAGTAGATTGACTGTCACAAAACAGTCGCATAGGAGAAGTGTGCATAACCCCCAAGTCTTTCAGTAAAGACTTAAGCCATAACAACTCACAACAGGTAACTGCCAGCACGATACTCCGCTTCAGCGAAAGACCAAGAAACAGTAGGTTGCTTCTTAGTCTTCTTAGAAACCAGAGAATCACCAATTATCACAAAATATCCTGAAAGAGAACGCCGGGTAATCGGGCATGCAGCCCAATCTGAATCACAGTAAGCAGCCAACTATAGCGCACTAGTGGAAGAGAGAAATAAACCTTGACCAGGATGACTCCTTAGGCAGTGCAACACATGAACTGCAACTTGCCAGTGAGGAACACAAGGAGAATTCATGAATTGCGCAGGTGTATGAACTGAATAACTAAGCTCAAGACGAGTGATGGTCAGATATATCAGGCGCCCAACCAGACGCCTATGCTGCTCAAGATCATGGAAAGCTGGACCTTTAACACGTGCCAAATCATGTTGTTGCTCCATCGGAAAGTCAGTCGTTTTAGAAGAAGATAAACCTGTATCAGATAAAATGTCCAAAGCATATTCCTTTGCGAAAGAAACATCCCCTCTGGTCTTCTAGCAATCTCTATGCCCAAGAAATACTTAAGAAAACCAAGGTCTTTCATATGGAAACAAGAACTAAAGTATTTCTTGAACTCGGAGATGAGCGCAGAAGAACTACCAACAATGACCAAATCATCCACATAAACCAAAACATGCAAAGAAAATGATCCACGGGAAAAGGTAAACAAAGAATAATCTGCCTTACTCTGAACAAAAACAAATGCTCGTAAAGCCTGAGCTAATTTGGCAAACTAATTTCTAGGAGCCTGGCGAAGACCATAAAGAGATTTCTAAAGGCGACAGACCTGACCATGGCGCGCAGTATAGCCTAGTGGGGGTCGCATAAAAACTTCTTCACGCAAATCACCATGCAAGAAAGCATTATGGACATCCATCTAATGCAGTTCCCAACCACGAATGACCGCAACAGATAAGAATAGGCAAACAGAACTCATCCACGCAACCGGATCAAATGTCTCAGTATAATTAATCCCTCAACCTGACTATTCTTGAGAAAAACTAGGCACGCCTTATGACGTTCAATAGTACCATCTGACTTAAACTTTGTCCGGTAAACCCGTTTGCAACCAATCGCCTTCTTATCTAGAGGCTGAGGGGTCAAAGTCCAAGTATGATTGTGCTCAAGTGCAGTAAGTTCATCTGACATAGCATCTCGGCAATGAGCATACTGAGATGCCTTATAATACGTAGTGGGATCAGCAGCAGATGTTACTGCACCCAAAAATCTAGAATGCATCCTAGAAGAATTATCACAGTTTACATAATCAGTAAGAGGATAGAGAACACATGAGGATAGTGACAGCGCAAGAGTGAACATAGATGTAAAGGGGAGAGGTCTTCAGTAGTAAGAGCACATGCATAATCATCACAATCATAATCTTCCAATTAAGGAGGAGGTTGGCGAGCATGAATACTCTGTCTGATAGGTGGCAATTCGGTGGTGGAACTATCCAGAGCTGGAGATGTCGCAGAAGGAGGCTAGGCAGGCGACGCGTGAAGCGCGTAGGAATCTGTCGCCAGTGACAAGTGAGGTGGCAGGTTCCTTGGCGATGCAATATCTGGCCGACTGTGGACGGGATCCGGCGATGGAACCTTGTCTGCCGGGGATGGAGCGATGAGCACCGGTGGGTCAGTGCTGGTGGCAGCCGACGTAGATGAGCCGGCGGCAAGAGACCGGCAACAGCCGGCGGTGGATAACCGGCAGCGGCTGGTGGCAAAGGACCGGGGGCAGTGGTGCATGTGACTATGACAACGGTGATGAGGAGGTCGGCAGTGAGGTGGTGGTGCCGCCGAGTTCTTCTGATGAGGCTGATGTCAGAGTTGCAGAATATGGGAACTGGTCTTCAAAAAAATTGGCATCCCGACTGGTAAAGATTACGCGAGATTCCAAGTCAAAAAGGCGATAGCCTTTTTTTCCAGCTGGATAACCAAGAAACAAACATCGCCGACTTCTTGGTGCAAACTTGTCACAATATCTGGGAACATGAGCAGAAAAACACAAGAATCTAAAATTTCTTATGAATGAATAATTTGGAGCTTGGACATAAAGAAATTCAAAGGGAATACGACCATTGAGATGCCTCGTTGGTGTTCGGTTAATCAGATAAGCAGCAATAAGAACACATTCTCCCCAAAAATCAATTGGAAGACTGGCTTGAAACCGTAAGACATGTGCCATATTGAGTAAATGACGATGCTTTCTTTTAACTCTACCATTTTATTGTGATGTATCAACCATAGATATCTCAAAGATGATCCCAGATGCAGTAAAATGAGATCTCAAAGGCAAAAATTCAGTCCCGTTATCAGCCCGAACACAGAGTATTGTTCGGCCCTACTGGCTCTTCACCAAGGCACAAAATTCCAAAAATCTAGAAGCTACTTTTGATTTAGCCACTAATAAATAAACCCAAACAGCTCGGGAATAATCATCAACCATAGTTAAAATAAAATAAAATGCACCACTAGAAGATGGTGTTCCATAAGGACCCCAAACATCACAATGAATTAATTGAAATAGTGCAGTAGCATTTGTAGAACTCAATGGAATACTATGTCTAGTCTGTTTTGCTCTATAATATATAGAGCAAGGAACAAAAGTCCTATTAGTTCTAAAATAAATAGAAGAAACAAAAGGCAACACCGTAGAGCAAGGATGTCCGAAACGCTGATGCCATAAATCAGAAGAAGACACATAAGCAACTGTTGGAAAAGACTGCGGGATAGGAGGATGATCACGAGTATCCAGCAGACGAAGCCAAAATATCCCCCCTTCTGTTCACCCACGCCAATCACTTTCCTCGTACTAATTTTCTGTAAAATACAATAGTTTTCAGTAAACAAAGCTAGACATTTTAAGGCAGATAATAATCTAGAACATGATAATAAGTTGCACCGCAAAGTAGGTATGTATAGAACATGAGTAAGAGTGACAGTACCAAAGTAAATAGAACCATATTGGGTAGTAGATGACACAGAGCCATCAAGCAGAACAACATTCACAATGTCAATAGCAGTCATAAGATCGGTAAGGGAACCCTTGTCACCAGTCATGTGATATGAGGCTCCCGAATCAAGTATCCATGGTAAAGTAGACTTACCTGACCCATTGTCAGTAAGAGAATTGAACTGATTAAATAAATGCATGGTTGTGCTCCAGTGGTCATCAGACAGATCAGGGCCAAAATTGGATCGGGTAGGGAGGCGGCCAGAGGAAGCCTCCGCCACTAGACCAGGCGGCGATATGGCGGTGCCGACGAACGGCAGCGGAACTGGAAGAGCTGTGGTGGATCCTCCGTTCACGGCGACGACGGTCGACCGAGAGGCTGACGCCATCCTCCTGGCGGCACTGGCTTTCGCCTTCAACTCCTTGAACTATTCTGGCACAACAATGATCTGGAAGCAGGAATCCTTATCGTGACCCTTACGATGACAATGTGTACAAACAAGATTCTTGCTGTTAGTGCAGAAAGAACAACTGGTGAAGAACTTGTAGGTCGTGGGCATCGTGCAACATACGCCATGGAGCTAAAAGAAAGCTCACGAGCCCGGATGCCAGCTCAATGATTCTCCTCCTGGGCAACAAGGGCATATACTTTCATGACCAGTGACATCAGATCAATGCTCATGATATGTGATCGCAAGATGTGAAAGCCTTTGTCGAGGACAGAGATGAATTGGTTGATCAAATCCTTCTCTCTCTCTCTCTCTCTCGGAAGACTCTCGCAGAGATATTGCAATGGCACAGTGCCTTGCTCTCTTCACAGTCACAAACTAGAGGAGGCCGCATGCAGTGGTAGTCTGCAAACAACTTCTTCAGTTTGCCAAAGTAAATGTCGATGGGTTGACTGTTTTACCTACAACTCTGAATAGCCTCTTGCATTTGTAAAACCTTCATACCATTGCCAAGAATAAATCGTGCCTTCAGGTCATCCCACCGTTCTTTAACTGTGGAAAACGAGCTTGTAGGAGATCTCAACACCGAATCCAGGGTTTGCAAGATCCAACAGACAAGAGTAGCATTAACCTCAGGCCAATCAACGGCATCAGGATTACCATGATGGGGTTTGGTAATGGATCCATCAATGAACCCAATCTTGTTCTTAGCAAGGAATGCGTGGCACATCGCATCAGACCATTCAATGTAATTTTCTTGACCTTTCATTATGTTTGGTATAATTTGTAGACCTGGACCATCGCCAGAGCCAATAAAGTAAGGATCAGTCGGTAGACGACCAATAGGTACAGTAGTTTGAGGGCCAAATTGTAACTGCAAGTACTTCAGTAAAGTCGCAATCACATCATAACCACACATATGCTGAAGCTTTGGAACCTCAAGTGCAGCATCAATACGGGCCTGTTCTTTGGGATTACTTCCGGAGGCAGACGTAGTGCAAAATCAGGTACAGTTCAGCAGCGGGTACAATAACTGTCGGTGGATTGGATCGGAAAGACACACCAACGTGTTGAACGAGCGACAGTATGTGGAGATCGGTGCAGCGCGTGCAGGTCTCCAGCTGCGCATGTGAATCAGTAAGGGCAGCGGACAGATCGTCGACAAAAGCAGCTAGGTTACGGTGGTGGCGGTCGGCGATGTAGCGAAGAACATCGAGCTTCAGACGGAGGCACGGCAGTGCGTAGAGGAATGCACAGTCGTTGGCGGGGGCAGGAGCTTGGGAAAAAGGCAGCGGAATTTTCTTTTAAGGTTTCATGATTTTAGGCTCTAATACCATATAGAAAATAAGGGTAATAATTGTGTGTCTGTATTCATGATCCCAAGATACATTTTATAGTAGTACAAAATACCTATACAATGTAGAAAAATGTAATAAAATATAATTACAATTACAAGTAATATCCTAATTCCTTAATAAAAGTAAAAAAGTGCATTTTACGGATTGGACAACAACATATATGCAAGCTAAGGGATGGCCGGATACACCCACGGGTGTACCCCAGCGGTTGGGACATGGGTGGGATTGCCATTACCCCAGGTTCGATTCTCGGCAGCGGCAGTGTGGGGAGTTCTTGCTTTGCAAGGCTCGCTTGTGTGCACCGAGACAAGACCAAGCCCATGGGTGCTGGCACTGAGCTACCGTAATTTACCTCTCATACGATGATTTGAGTGTGGGCTGATATGGACCCTGAGGGGTATCGCCTTTAAGGGATGGCCGGATGGGGTACTACTGCATACTTCTTTTTTTCACATGGGGGCACTACTGCATACTTCTTTTTTCCACAGGGGGTATTACTGCCTACTTTATTACGTATTATATACTCTAAAATTTTCTGTGTACAGTTGTACCAAATTAATCAACACTAACTTTAGTATCTATGCAATTAATTGATGAGAAATCTGCAGGTTGTGCCTTAAAAAGAAATCTGCAGGCTGGGAACTAATGTAGTTACTTATGACAAATTTTGTGACAATTAATCTTTAGAGATTAATTATGGCACCATCACAAAATTTTGCGAGGTGTAGAACAGTGATGGATAGTTAAAATGAATAATCAGCTTTCCTAAAAAAAATAAATTTAAAAAGGACAATCAGCTGCAATGTCTAGAGCCGAGTCTAATGATTAAGGACTAAAAGAGCAAGTACAACAAATTATGCAAAATGAAGAATTTGGTTATATTGGAAGATTTGGATAATTTTTCAGCTTCAATAGATACTGCATATAGTTCTTTAAAATAGAGAATTGGATAAAAGAGAAAATGTCATTTTTTATATTGGCAGAGAGAGAACGAAATATTTGGATAATTGAAAATTTAATGCTATTAATGTCAATTGCCTTTAATTTAAACATAATTTTCTTATTTATGTAAATAATTTCTAATTTTCTATATCTAATTTTCATTACTACCGTAACTTTCATGCGTAGTGTTAAAATAGTTTCCCAAAGTAAGTCTTCATTAGGATTAGATAGAATATTTATAGTTACAAGGAAGCTTCTAGAGTAAGCTAGATAAAACTCCTAATTAATGTAATGTAAGCTTCTAGTGTAAGCTAGATAAAACTCCTAATTAATGTAATGACTATTGGAATTATACTACAAATCTTCTACTACAAGTCTTCAATTGTCACACCCCCCTCAAGCGAAGCGTCGGATTAAGCGAAACACAATGTTTGGAACGGAAGAACTCAAACAAGGTGCGATTCAGCCCTTTGGTGAAAATGTCGGCCACTTGCAATGAAGATGGAACATGACTTACACCAATCTTGCCATGAGCAACTAACTCGCGCACAAAATGATAATCAATATCAATGTGCTTGGCACGCTTGTGAGCAACCGGATTCTCAGCCAGAAAGATAGCACTATTATTGTCATAAAGCAAGAGCGGCGACCGGCAAAGGGGAAAACAAAGGTCACGAAGTAGATTGGTGAGCCAAGCAACTCCCGCAGCTGTATTAGCCAAAGCGCGATATTCAGACTCCGAACTAGAACGAGAAACCGTGGGCTGTTTCTTCGCACTCCAAGAGACCAAGTTACCACCAAGAAAAACAGCATAGCCATAAGTGGAATGACGAGTCTCCAAACAACGAGCTCAATCCACATCTGAATAGGCAAAAATCTCAAGGACACCATCCGAACTAAAGGTAAGACCACAGTGAAGAGTACCACGAACGTAACGAAGAATGCGAGTAACCGCAGAGAAATGATCATCCCGAGGATCCTGAAGAAACTGACTGACGGTACTAACCGCAAAAGCCAAATCAGGACGAGTGATGGTGAGATACTGAAGAGCCCCCACCATAGATCAATAAAGCTTCAGATCAGTAAATGGAGCACTAGTGCTGCTATGAAGTTGGGAGTAAGGCAGAAATGGTGTCGAAATCGGAGAAGCATCAGTCATACCGGCACGACGAAGGATATCCCGAGCATATTTGGCCTGCCCAAAAAATAAGCCAGTAGAGGTATGAGTGACCTCAAGCCCAAGAAAATAGTTTAAGGAACCTAGATCTTTGATAGAAAATTCACGATCAGTACGGGCAATGAACTGTCGAATAGCCACAGAATCATTCCCGGTCAGAATGATATCATCCACATAAACAAGAAGATAGAGAAGAACAGTACCATGAGAGAACACAAACAGAGATGTGTCGGACAAGCTACATGAGAAACCAAGTCCCCGAACATAGGAACTGAACCGGTCAAACCAAGCCCGAGGAGCCTGCTTGAGGCCGTAGATAGCTTTTCGTAAGCGACAGACAAAATCAGGATGCACAAGATCCTTGTACCCTGCTAGTTAAGCCATATACACAAGAGCATCAAGAACCCCATTTAGGAAGGCATTCTTGACATCAAGCTGATGAAGAGACCACTTCCTCATAGTAGTAATAGCAAGAACAGTACGAACAATAGCGGCCTTGATCACAGGGCTGAAAGTGTGATCAAAGTCAAAACTCGGAATCTGAGAATATCCCTGAGCCACCAATCGAGCCTTGTATCGATCAATAGAACCATCTGGTCGGTATTTCAAGCGATAGACCCACTTTGAACCAACAACATTAACATTAGCCGGGCGAGGTACCAAATCCCACGTCTGCTGCTGCCTCAGAGCACCTATCTCCTCATCCATAGCGGAGACCCACTTAGGATCACGAAGAGCAGCCCTATAATCACGGGGTTCCTGCTGATTAAGCAGTTGAGCTACCAAACCAGCCACCTCAAAATCAGGGCCAAGATCACAAGAAACCCGAGTGCCATCCTGTAAACGAGTAACCATCCGATGAGTGTGAGGTACAGGCTTAGGAGAAATGGGAGCATTAGAGGAGGAATCCGAGGAAGAAGAGTGTGTCGATGGAGGAGAAGAAACCCACGGAGAGGCTTCGGAAAGAGGAAGCTCGGGAACAAGAGTGGTAGTAGATACCAACGGAGGCTGTGAAGTCAGACACACCAAGCAAGGCTGAGTACTGGAAGCCGGAGTGGAGTCACCCAAAGATGAGGCAGAGACCTTAGTAGTGGCATTCAAAAAAGATAAAGTAGGAAGATCCGGATTAATAAAGGAAGAGACATCCAAGGAGGAGAACTGAGCCACGGGCGATATGCTTGAGGATGGAAAACATGTCTCATTGAAACGAGCATGGCGAGACATGTAGATACGACCTGTGGTAGTATCCAAGCATTGAAAGCCTTTGTAATGAGCATTGTAGCCAAGAAAAACACATGGAATACTACGAGGAGCAAGCTTATGAGCTGCAGTAGGACGAACATATGGATAAACCCGACAACCAAACGGATGGAAATTTGAGTAGATAGGAGGACGTCCAAAGAGTAATTCAAAAGGCGAAACACCACCAAGCACAGGAGTGGGTAGGCGATTGATAGTGTACACAGCTGTGGCAAAAGAAGCATCCCAATAAGAAAGCGGCATATGTGAATGAAAAAGCATAGTGAGACCCATTTCAGTTATATGACGATGTTTTCTCTCGGCTCGACCATTTTGCTCGGGTGTATAAGGACAAGAGATCTGATGATGAATGCCTTTGGTGGCAAAGTGAGAGTGCAATCGATTGTTGAGAAATTCGGTACCACCATCGCTTTGAAAAACCTTGATGCGAGAAGAGAAGAGATTCTCCACAAGCGCCTCAAATTGAAAATAAATATCAACAAAATCGGACTTCCGGCGAAGAGGATAAAGCCAGGAGAAGCGAGAATAATCATCCACAAATATAACATAAAAAGAAAATCCATTCCGAGATAAAACTGGTGAAGGCCCCCATAAATCACAATGAATTAACTCAATAACATTCTTAGCACGTCTCGAATTTTCAACAAAAGATAATTTCTGCCCCTTTGCCATCATACAAGGCTCACAAAGACTGGCAACACAGAAGAAACCGATAAAAAACCATTCTTTTTCAAAAAAGAAATAATGTTGTTGGACACATGTCCCAAACGAGTATGCCAAATCTCAAAAGATGCTCGATTATTATTATGCCTAACAAAAGATAAAAGTGCCTCTTCACCACGATCCAAGACATAAAGACCATTCTCACTGTGACCTCGCCCCATGATCGCCTTGGTAACTTTGTGTTGAATAATAAAGGAGCGATCATCAAAAATGATAAGAACACCAAGATCCCGTGTAAGTTTGCTAATAGACAATAATTTTTTTGTAATTTGTGGCACAACCAAAACATCACACAATCGCAAAGAAGGAGTCACTTGAGCATCACCAATAGTAGAGATAGATATATGAGCACCATTACCAACGGAGACAAGAGAGTTACCTGGATATGGTGTGACGCTCTCAAGGTTGGAGGCTGAGGAGCTCATGTGAGACGACGCACCGGAATCAACATACCAATCCGGCACAGTGGAAGATGGCGCAGGAGGAAAAGTGGGTTGCATCACTGGAGAATGAGGAACCTGCTGAGCAACATGAGCTTGAGCCCCCGGACGAGGGGCGGGGTTGTAGCATTAACCGGCGGCATGACCGAAATTCCAACAAAGTTGACATTGAATAGGGGAGCCACCACCACCAAATCTGGGGTGACGGTACTACTGAGAAGGACGCCAGGAACCTCTGCCAGAACGCCGGCCGCCAGAACGGCCATTCCCGGCTGCGTGTGACCGCCACGCGCCGCCACCACGTGCGTCTCCAGTCGGCGCGTGGGCACACGCGCCCCCTTCTGCCGCGACAGTGGTTGCCTGGAATGCCACAGGACCGGCAGTAGGAACCCCTTGGACAGATAAAGACTGCATTTTCTCCAAATTTTGTAAAAATGATTCATGCCCTTTGGCTTGATCAACCACATCCATATAATTCGGTAAAGGAACACGATTAATAAGAGGGGCACTAAATTCCTTAAACTCATGGCCAAGAGCAGTAAGAAACCAAGTAATCTTATCACGATTAGAAGCGGGTTCACCCATCACAGAAAGTTGATCAAATATAGATTTAAGAGTAAGATGAAGGTTATGAACCGAACCCATTTTACGTGTGAGTGAAGCCTATTGACAAAGGCTTATGGAGGAAGAGGCGCTGCGATGTTGATAGGCGGAGGCAAAAGTATCCCAAATCTCCTTAGCGGTTTCACAATGAGAAACCTCATTCATAGCTTCATGAGTGAGGGAAGAGTAAAGCAAGGCACAAAGCCGTTGATCCTCCGAAATCCAAGCATCATAAGAAGCTTTTGAAGCTTGAAAAGTATCCCGGGCAGCCTTGTCATCACCGGGAGAGAGCGGCCGGAAGTGGCGAACACGGGGTGGTGCCGTCGAGATGACCGAAAGTTCCTTGAGGACGAAGAACGTGGTGAACTTGACGCTTCCAAGTTAAATAGGTGGAGGAAGAAAGCTTGACTGTAAGCATATGAATTAAAGTGTTGTAAGAAAGCTTGTCCGAAGAAGTGTCAGAAGCCATGGATGTGACTGGCAAAATGAAAGAAAAAAACAAGAGAGAGGAAGATGAAAAATTTGCAAAAGGGGGAAGAGAGGCGGCGGCCTCAATATAGGGTTTAGGAAATATGGATCGACTAAGGCAAAACTGATACCATGTTAAAATAGTTTCCCAAAGTAAGTCTTCATTAGGATTCGATAGAATATTTATAGTTACAAGGAAGCTTCTAGAGTAAACTAGATAAAACTCCTAATTAATGTAATGTAAGCTAGATAAAACTCCTAATTAATGTAATGACCATTGGAATTATACTACAAATCTTCTACTACAAGTCTTCAATTGTCACATGTAGGAACAAATGTTGGCTGGCGACATTCATTAAAAACTAGTTTTACTTACAAATTTCTGTAAATAAATATATATTTATTATTTTTTTAAAAAAATAGTCGTTATTTAAAATTTTTTAAAAATAAATATACTTACTCCCACCGTCCCATCTGTATTTTGCACATGTTGACTTTTGCAAGTTGACTAAAATTATTTTTGACCATTAATATCTTTAATTGTATACATTTATTAATAATAAAAAGTTGATATTATGAAAATAGATGTTACGACGATTCTAACAAAATCCTACACAATAATATATTATCTTATATATTACTCACTTTTAACCTTTTAAATTAACTAATTTTGACTTAATGAATAGTATTTGTGCAAATACAGCTGGGACGGAGAGAGTATTTATTTATATTGTATTTTGTAGCACAAAGTCTTGTTTGACCGATTAACCGTTAGACATGATCATTTTATAATTGACGTAACTAATTGGGTGATTTAATGTTCATTTTTATTTATTACAACGAAATTTCTATAAATTTTAAAAAAATTGAAAGTGTATCATAATATATCAATCGTAATGTATAAATAATTATAATTTGACCATAAAAGTTATTAAAACTAATTTTTTTATGATTGGCATAACCGTCGTCGGTCTAATATGAGACTGTCTCATTTTGTAATGGTTCAAGTATATATTATTATAACCCAAATTTATGCAAAATAGAGAATCTGTTAGAATTGAACAAAAAATACATGTAGAGTATGAATTTTTTTCTCTATTTTGAAAAAAACTTTGGATAACCCGTTAGACTGGCTCTAGTTCCCAAAAGGCGATTAATCGGCTCGCCCTCAGCCGCCCCGGCCACACCGATACCATATCCATAACCGGAGAAGTAAATCACAGCACTCCTGTTAGACTTGCTCTAGTGAATTTAGTTTTGTTGACATCTTCATGTAGGAGTAGATATAGTTTGGGCTGGGAAAGAGTTCACAAGACTCTGGGGAGTTAAAGTACTTAGAGCAAGTAAGACAGGTTCTTCAAAAATTTCTCTAAAATGGATAATGAAAACTCATATTCTCTATATATTTTTTATTTAACTCCAACAGATTCTCTATTTTACATAATTTCGTGTTTAATAAAAAAATAATGGTTAAAAAAAATAAATACTTTAACCACTATAAAATGAGAAAGTCTCCGGTTAGACAGACCAACGGTTAGACCAATTATGAAAAATATTGTTTCAATAACTTTTATAATAAAATTATAATTATTTATACATTACGATATATTTTAAAAGTTTTTAAAGTTAAAGGAATCTTGTTGTAATAAATAAAAATAAACTCTAAATCACCTCATTAGTTACGTCAATTATAAAATGACCATGTCTAACGGTTAATCGGTATAAAATAAGACATTGTGCTATAAAATACAATATATATATATATAAATAATTATTTTTTAAAGAAATTTAAATAATGACTATTTTAAAAATTAATGAATATATACCTATTTTTAAAATATGCAAGTAACGACTTACTCCATCCGTTTCACTAATAGTGACACCATATGTTTAGGTGCTTGGATTTAAGTGAAGAAAATGAGTGGATGAAATTGAATGTAGAAAGCAAAAAAGTAGAATGAGTGGATGGAATTGAAGGAATCTTGCCAAAAATGGAAAGTGTGCCAATATAAAAGAAACAACAAAAAAAGGAAGGTGTGTCACTAATAAAGAAACGGAGGGAATATTTTAAATGAATGCCGTCAGTCAACATTTGTTCCTACGCATGAAAGTCATTGTAGTCATGAAAGCTAGATATATAAAATATTTCAATAGATAAGGAAATTGCCTTTAAATTAAAGGTGATTGACATCAATAGCATTAAATTTCAATTCTCTATATATTTCATTCTCTCTCTACCAATATAGAGAATGAAACATTCTCTTTCCTCCAATTCTCCATTTTAGAGAATCATATGGAGCATTTGTTGGAGTTTTAAAATGATCAAAATCTCCAAATATATACCTAAAATCTCCGTTTTGCAAAATCTGTTGGACTTGCTCTTAGACTTTAAATTTTTGAGCAATAAATTCTATTTATGTAAAAACACAAAGTCTTATTTAGTACTACAAGAGACATGACCTTTTACCTCGACATGAAAAAACGATGCTAACATCACATTAATTTTCTCACAATTCCCAGTCATTTCATCAGTTCCAATCACTGGTTGAATTATATTTTCCAACTAATTGGTAATAGACTAAATTATTTTTTTGGTACCCTACATATTATGCAATACATTCTTTTGGTCCCCAAGACCAATACCACGTTTCTTCAGCAATTAACATTCTGAAAACAATTTGTTTGGTCCCAGAGGGGATTTTTAGGTAAAGTCAACGGTAAAATTGGTCAAAATGTATAAAATGACCATTATACCTCCGAGTTTCAAAATATTCAAAAAAGAAAAAGAAAATCAGACCCACTTCTATGGCCCTCGCCGTCTCCTCCATCTCCCACAATCGGCGCCGCTGAAACATCATCGTCGGGAGCTTAAATCAGACCCACTTCCATGGTCATCATCGCCTCTTCCGTCTCGCACCACCGGCGCCACTGCGACATCGTTGTCGGGAGCTTCATTGAGAGCCTCAACAACCACGTTGAAATCCTTCGACGTCATTTTCATAGTGGGCCTCAACCCACGCCATCACCCACATTCCCAGCCTCTCTGTCGACCACACCTACCCTGTGACGAAGGTGATGTTCCATCCCAAAACCCTCTTCGTTGTGAGCTACTCACCTCCTCCGGCGACTACCTTCGCCTGTGGGAGATCCGCGATGGCGGCGCCTCCATCAAGCCCGTCGTGAAGCTCAATAACAGCAAGACCAGCGAGTTCTCTGCGCGGCTCAAATCGTTTGACTAGAACGAGGTGGAGCCCCACCGTGTTGGAACGTCGAGCATCTCAATTTGGGAACAGGAAATAGGGCTTAGCAATTTGACCTCCACCACCAAACACCGCTTTCTCCCAGCCCTACGGATCTGGTGACCCCTCGTTTCCATCAACCCTCTCTCTCAATCATGCATTTGGCTTCACCGGAGTCACGAAATGATGTGAAGCCATGGGCCGGTGAGATGCACGCGCGACAGAGAAAGAAGACGCGTGTGGTTTCACGCGTGTTCTAAAGGAACAATGATGTTATAAGTATAATGCTAAAATTTTATTTTTTAGGTTTTTTAATTAATAAAATTATAAAAATACCTCTGGCTATATCGGAAAACCATTCTAGTTTACTTGAAAACCACTTATGGGGACCAAATAAATCATTTTCAGAAAGTTAATTGTTGAACAAATGCAGCATTGGTGTTGGGGACCAAAAGAATGTATTGCATAATATGTAGGGGACTGAAAAAATAATTTAGTCTTGATAAATGGTAATAATAAGATTTTCTTGCTCTGATTCTCCTTGCCGCCGGTGCTCATTTCAATTGTAAGAACCAATATTTTATAAATTTTATAAATTTTTTATTTTTCCGTTGCTTTTAACAGATTACGCATATGTTTTTATCAACCGATGCTACTATACCAAGGCATCTGGGGATTTTTCATGTAATGATGTTAGACACATATTATGTTATTATTATATACTTCACATGATTTCAATTTGAGCGAAGTGTATATATCTACATAATTTTTGAAAGTGCACATATAACTTTGTGATAATTGAAAGTGTAAATATAACCCTAAATAACTAGTGTATGAGCAAATATAACCCTAGATAACTAGTGTATGAGCAAATATAACCTTTTCTAGTATTTTGAGGCTGGAATTTCATGAAAATACATTTTTGGCCCTCCAAAAATTTTTAAAAACTAAAAATAAACTAAAATTATACCCCTAACCAAACTTTAAACCAAAGCTGTTTCTTCTCCCTCCTTCTTGACAGCTTTCACATCTTCTTCTCTCTCGTTCTCACAAGTCAGTCAATGGTGGCAGAGCTGGTTGGTCTGGATTCTCGTTCTTGTTCTTGATTTTCATTCTTCGTCGCCAACCACCACAACAAGAATCTTCTCTCTCGTTCTCGGTCTTGGTGGGTCTCAATTTTCCGGTGCTTTGCTGAGCAGCGTCGAAAATGGTGGCCAATGGTGGCGGAGGTGGCGTGGGGCTAGGGTTTCGTTGGAGGGCTCGGATGGGGCTGCGGGAGGCTAGGGCAGAGGAGGCGGTAGTGGCAATTTCTTGCTGTGGTGAGGGGTGACGCGGTAGTGGCAATTTCTTGCTATGGAATGAAGCGCTGGTTCCCTGAGCTGGACGGAATGGAGCGACACGGCGGGACTCTCAGATGCCGAAATGAAGCAATGATGCGGGGCTAGTGTTGGTTTTGGTCAGAGCAGTAGAGCTGGAGTGGTGGTGCCAAACAGATCTGGGCAGTGGAGCTGGAGCTTCGGCAACGCGTGACGTAGGCTCAGTCGGAGGTGGTGCGTCTTCGGCTGCTAGTTTGAATAGATACTGTTTGTCTCCCTTACTCGTCGAAGACTGGAAACTGGAATACTGCGTGACTGTGTGTATGAGAGAAGGGACAACAGAAAATGGTGAGAACCTTAAGATTACATCTTCCTATGTCGGCGGTGAAATCCAAGTGCAACCAACGAGCTGGCCTCAACCACTACAAAGATGGCCATATCATTTTTCCTCTCTCTTCAGCAACAATCTTTGCTGTTAGATTTTTCCAATCTCACCACTTCCACCGTTGGATACTTATCTACTCCGATTTTGATTCATCTCTCTATTTGGACCCTATCTCACCGCCACATCCACATTCTCAGTTTCATCGCATGCGTCGTATTCATCTGCAGTGAAAGTAGAAGCACCGCTACTGGTCAAAATAGAGACTATCGGCTGGAACAACGGCTCGCTGTTGACGACATAATTGAGCTTTGGTCCAGGCAGAGTTGATCGGTTGAAACAAAGGTTGTGAGATGGTGGTGGTGATTGGTGTGGTGGGGCTGGTTACTGGCTGCGGGAGATGGGTGGCCGGGGATTGTGATGGCAGGGGATGGTGGTAGCGCTGGTGCTGGAGGAGTGGGGGTGGTGGTCAGGAGGTGGTGGACTGATGGCTAGCGGCGGGAGATTGGTGGCCGGAGGTTGTGGCTAAACATGGCGGCGGACTGGAGGGTGAAGGCGGATTGGAGAACAAAAACACCGGGCATAATTGTTGAAAATAAGAGGAAATTTAATTAAGTTTTTATGGGGCCCACAGTCATAAGGGCATAATTGTCCATCTGATGTAAGACTTTTAGTATAAGAGTATTTTAGTCTTTGCAAGTCAGTTAACGGCCGAAATTTCTTAGTCAACGCCAGAAATATGGCTATAGGGTTATATTTGCACTTTCATTTAATATTCAGGGTTATATTTGTACTAAAAATTATCTCAGGGTTATATCTGCACTTTCTCAATTACATAGAGTTATACTTACATATTTCCCTTTCAATTTTATATAAACAAATAATCAAAGAGAAATTCTCAGGAAATGTAGCATTTCCATAAGTTTATATATAGTACACAGTGATTTTTACTTTAAATGTTATTTAAAATTTACATATTATATTTTAAAGACAAAGTCTTAGAGGCAAAGTCTTGGGAAAGACGGTGTTCCATAGGCTTATGGAAAGAATAAGTTAAATTAGAGTAATAAAAGGTAAAATGTCTAAGTTGCAATACTAAATATTTATTATTCAACGTGTAGTAGTAATAAAGTTTATAATCCGATTCATGCCACCCGGAAATTTTATCTTCATTTCTTCTAATTTACACTTTAAACCTTGGTCTTTCCTTGACTTATGGAAAGACCATTTTTCAAGAGACATACTTTATTTTAAAAGTTAAAACAAGTAATATTATGTATGTGAAAATATAAAAATATATAATATAAAAAAATATTTTCTAAATTTCTAAATTTAGTACTCTCCATCTTAGGGAAATTTGCACAGAATCTTTTTCACGGTCTCCAAAAAATATGTTTGACTATAAATATATGTAACCACATACAATAACGGCGACATAAGAATTTATATTTATAAACTACATGCTACGATGAATCTAACAATATTTCATAAGATAATATTATTATTTATATATTTATTCAAATATATGATCAAAGTAAAATAATTTTAACTGTCAAATAGTAAATAAACAAAATCGGTTGGGATGGAGAGAGTATGTAAGGTACAAAATATGTGACAGTTCATAAGTTTATCTATGAACAGAGCACATGTCACCAGATCCACTCTTAATCAAATAGTGTCGTTTCAAAAATCATAAAGAAGTTAGTTGGACGTGGTGATCCGATATGAAGGAACACCCACGGGTATACCCCAGCGGTTGGGACATGAGTGAGATTGCCATTACCCCAGGTTCGATTCTCGGCAGCGGCAGTGTGGGGAGTTCTTGCTTTGCAAGGCTCCCTTGTGCTCACCGAGATAAGGCCGAACCCATGGATTCTGACACTGAACTACCGTAATTTACCCATCATACGATAACTTGGGTGTAATCTGGTATGGGCCCTGATGGCGATGGTATCGCCTTTTGCCGATACGAAGGAGGCTTGCATTTATGCTTTGCGTGTAATATTCAAATTGGGGGAAATCATGTTAGTTAGTGTTTTGACCAATTACGATATCTGATGGCCATATATACATATGGTGACCTGTCAACTTTTCATTTTTTAAAAAGTCATATATAGTGACTTGTTAATTAATTATATCTGCATTATGATAATTGACTAAAGACTTGTAATTGTACTCTTTCTTACAATTCGTGGTTAATTCTTTTGAAACCCCCAGTTTCTTAAAGAGTCTTTCACGGGACGATGATTTCTCATACGTTTATGAAATAAAAATTACTTTTAAATTAAATATGAGTTCATCTCTTTAAACACGGTATTTTCATAAGTCATAGAAAAATTAAGGAAGAAATAAAGATAAAATTTTTGGGTTGTATGAATCAGGTTATAATTTTACAACTAGCATATATTGCATAATAAATTTTAAATACTGCAACTAAAACCTTCTACCTTTTATTATTCTAATTAAACCCCATCTTATGGAAAGATGGTCTTTCCCAAGATTTTACCTATAAATATTATATTTTTTAAAATTTAAATATAATACTCCCTCTGTTCCATCTTAACCTGCAGAGAGAGTAAGTCACAAAATTTTGAACCATGTAGATTGACTCTTTTGCCCTTCTGTCATCTTCCCCACCAACACCATCCATCCGCCACCCACCACCCATAGCCACTAGCCACGCACATTCAAACACCACAAACCTGAAGAGCCAGTACACATTACACATGAAGAGCCAGTACACATTTCTGGTTGCTATGTATAGGTCCAGATTCACACATCCGGACTTGCAGTTTTTTTTCCCTAGGCTTAGTACTTTCTGGCTTAGGGTTAGCATTTCTTTAAAAATAATTGTGCGGGGGGGGGGGGGGTACTCATTTAGGTACCCCCCCCCCCCCCGCTTCTTTTTTCCTAGGTTTTTAGCCTAGGGTTGGATGCTGTTTTGTATTTGGTAGGGCTCTCTTAGGGATCTACCGTGGGTTCCACCGTCTATACTATTTACCTATTTACTTCAAACACCACAAACCTCAACAAACAACTCAATCAATCTTCTAATTTTCAATAAATCGAAACTTGCAAACTAATTAATCACAAAGATTCCACTTTATTCATTAGAACTTAGCAATTCAAATCTCGTAGCCTTTGCCTTTGTCCCGTCGTCATCCCCATAGCCTCCCCGCATCGTCTCCGTAGTCCTCCATGCCGTTGTCCCTATCATCACACCAATTCTTCACTGTGTCTTCCAATCAGCGTGTCTTCCCGTCGGCGCATCTTCCAGCCGATGCGTCTTCCTTGCCATCACGTCAGCATCACCATTGCATCATCAACGTCGGTGCCTCATCGTCATTGCCCTTTGAAGTTTTGCAGTGTCATCGCCCAGTGAGGAATTTTTGGGGTGAGGAATGGTGAAGGCAGTGGGTGAAAAAGAAGGAGATTGGGATGAGGAATTTGGAAAATTGTGAGGATGGAGATTGGTAAAGACAAAGATTGGAATGAGGAACTTGATGCGCTGATGGGAAGTGGGTCGGGAATGTGGGAAATGGTGAGGATGAAGAAGGTTGTAGGTGAAAAGAGCCAAGTGGACGGGGTAAGTAGGGTTTGGGCCAACCGAGCCCAACAAAAAAGGGTAGTATAGTCTTCTCATCACTAAAATTTGGTGTTAGATTTCCAAATTTAGAAAGTGTACAGTTTAAGGTGGAACGAACTAAAAGGGAAGGTGTGCAGATTAAGATGGGACGAAGGGAGTATGTTTATTTAGATTTATATTTAAATTTAAACATTCTACTTTTTATATGTTATTTCTAACATTTTCACATCGAACACGTCTTACTACATTCAAAATTGGATCAACTATGAAATCGGTCCGATCCATTCGAAAGTCATATCCCATGTTTTCACCAAATCCTTGCACGGGCAAATGAATTGCGACAGGTGTAATGACACGACATCCTTAGTTTTTAGGACAAACAGAGGCCGAGGCAGAGATTGATGGTGTTGAGAACGGATTTGGGGATTAGGTTTGGGGAGAGGAAGAAGCTAGATAAATTGTTTAGAGGAAAGAAGAAGGGAAGAAGAAGGGAAGAAGAAGGGAAGAAGAAGTTGTGGGCGCCGAGGGTTTTGGTGGTGTGGAAGGGAGGAAGAAGAAGGGTTAGAAGGGTTTGGGTGGATGGTAGGGTTTTTTTTAAAGGAAAATTTTAGTTTTATAAGGATAAGTATGTTTTTTTATATGTTAATATATTTTTGCATGGAAAATGTGCATATTCAGTTGGTACAGAGGAAGTATCATTTTTAAAATGCTCTTTGATTGGCTATGTTTCGTACTAATTTGGTATTCATTTTCCATCAAAATTCACTTTTATGCCTAGTTATACTCCTCATGTCCCAACTCTTTTTGCACTCTTACTTTTTTACACTATATTTTATTAAAGTTTGACCGCATATTTGAATACATATATGAACATTGATATTATCGGATATGTTATTTTTGAATTCGTCGTAACAAGTAGTTTCTAAATATCAACTTTTTATTTTCCGTTATTATGCGTAGATAAACATATTAGTTGTCAAACGTGTTTCTTGAACAACTTGATAATGATTGTGGTGCAAATATAACTAGAACAAAGGGAGTAACAGAGATTGTATACATATCTAATTCAATAAATAAGTTTCGTCTTGAGTCTGTCTCCTGCGATCCATCTCATAGCGAGACAGGGACATAAAGAATAATATAATATTTAAAATAGTTAAAATTTAAAATTTTGGGGTTAAAAAGCTAATATTTTAAATATGTGATTTATTTCTAAAAATCTAGTGAAAGTTTGGGGGCTGATTTGCAAAGAGACAAAAACAGCAAGAAAGCAGAAACCCTCGTTTCCTCACCATTGTTGGCATTGGTGTTGTTATTCCTTGAGCTTCATTGGCCTTGTTATAGGTAGGATTCGCGTCAATATCCACCGGATTCTCTGTTGCTTTCAGCTAGATTTGAGTTAGCGACAAAATCATTTCAATAATCGTCGGATTTCTGTTAATTTCTCTGGTCGGTAACAAAGCCGTATCAATAATAACCATAGCTCCTCAAGTGCATCGCGATATTAGACGTCGTGCAGGGAAATTGAGTCGGCAACAGATGCTAGGAGATGAATTCGTAGCGTGGATGTTTAATCCGTCAAATTTGCAACATAAAAAATGATGGATTAAATAATCCAGTGGCGCGACTTTTCGTTGGATTTTGTAGTGGAGTGGAAGGTTGGGTTAAACTTCTGGAGAAAACGAACTGCTTGGTGTCATTGTATCTTGAACTAGGCAAGGATCTAGAAGAACTCAGCGATTCCAGAATTACTCAACGTTTCATGCCACTATTTCAGCTTTGTCTCTGTCGATTTTGGGGCGGGTGAGGGAGATTGTAATAATCTGAGAGGATTAGAATGCAAAGAACAATAGAATGGGACTTTTGACTGATTTTCCTTTATGAATTAAACAAGAACAAAGTAAGATCTGAGAGTTTGATGAGAAATAATTGAGAAGCTCAGATGAGAGAGAGAAACTACAATTTCATTGTTCGACCGAATGACAAATCTGTGATCCTAACCAACTAATAGGAGCTGCTTCCAACTGGATTCCCAAGTAGCTCTAAGCCAAAGAACCAACTGATTCAATTTGTTTACCGATTAGGAGTAGTTTTGTATATTTTTCATTCAAGTACCTGGATTGTAACACTCCATGTCCGTCAAAGAAAAGATTTTCCTCAAGCTTTAAAACTTGGAAATTGGTTCTTAATGAACTTAGAATTTTCCCAAGATGACTCTTCAACTGAAAGCTTTCCACTCAATCAGCCACTGGACTTTCTGATCCCCCTTTGTCAACTATCCTTGTTTGTAAAACTTGCTTAGGTGTTAAAGCTATGAAATTATCTTCTTCGGCCAGTGGAACTTCAGGTGCAGGACCATTGTGTTTCTTCAGTAAAGAAACATGAAAAACTGGATGCACTTTTCTGGTTGGAGGTAGCCTCAATTCGTAATCCATTGCACCTATTTTGCCCAATACTTCATAGGGTCCAAAGTACTTAGCTGCTAATTTGGCAATGCTTCGAATCTGAAATGACTGCATCTTATACTTATGAAGTTTTAGGTAAACTGAAATTTAGTTTTACCACTTTTTCTAGTTCTTACTAGTGTGTTTCAACATACCTAGTTTAACCAAATATAAAATAACGTAAATGTAAAAGACACACAACTTGGTTACGCAGTTCGGTGTAAACCACCTACATCTGCGGGGCCGGGCCCAGTTCAGAATGAATCCACTAATTAGAATGATACAGTACAAAGTACAGTTTACAAAAATACTTATCTTTACTAACTATAATGTGTGGACTCTGCTAGCTCCCCTAGCTACCGATCCGCCTTGATCAGACTCCCTCTGACCTCGAACTCCGTCGACGCAGGATCTCCTCCTCCCGAGGAATTAAGGTAAACGATTCTGAACTTAGTGCGGCAGGACAGTGTGTTGGAACACAGTATATTGGCTCTTTGCAAATTTCGTAAAATCTCAAAAATCTGTGTGTAGATTTTTGCTCTGTTAAATCCGTGAGTATGCAGCCGTGTTTGTCCCCAATTTATATCCACGAATCAGACTTGAATACTCCTTGATTATCTCCACAATATTCCTATTCCAAATCTGATTCTTGAAGCATATCCAAATCCCATAAATAAAGGAATTTACCTTATATCATTCTATCCCATATATTCGAATAAATCTTCTCCATATAAGTAGGGATTTTCCATAAACCAATTATGCTTCATACGCCTGATATATATAGCTAAATATACGATTACCATAAATTCTAAAACACTCCAATATTTCGGCTTTGAATTCCGTTAAAACCTTGGCGTAACTTCTGCTGCAGCACCATGTTCCAACATGGTCTGTTTAAAATTAATTCACACAAAATTGCCAATAAAATTCATCCCTTGACTTTACAATCTCCCCCTTTGGCATTTTTGTGGACCCATGATATTTTGGACTTGTAAATCCATAGAAAAAATCTAGCACATATTCAATATCATAAAACGAGCAGAATACTAATCATAATACCAGAACTCACATAAGCCAATGAAAGCCGAAATCCAGAATTCCAGAAATCCAAAATCATACAATCGAAACATTTAAATCAAAATCCAAATATCCGAAATCATTCCAAAATCACTCCCCCTGGGACCACACAGAGGCCAAAGGTACCGCAGTTCCATCAAACAAAATCATCATCATCAGAAGAAAAAAAATTAGTCTGTAGCACTCCCCCTGTATTAAGCATACAAATTCAATTTTCAAGTCTAGACTTCTCTGCCTCCAAACCTGCTCTTTCTGCTTCCAAAGCCGCCATTTGTATCGCTAAAGCTCCAAGTCTGGCATTTACAATCATCAGTCGAGTCTTCTTATCTGTTGCTGATGTCGAGGTGGATCCAGAAGCTTTCCATGGCAGATCATGAACCTGTCTCAGGCCAAAAGTCTTTTTGTTGGGCCGTAAGAACTCAGTATCAATTATCACATCTGACGCCTTTCCCTTCACTTTGGCACTCTTGGCTAGGGCAGAAATCAAGGCAGGATAAATTACAGCATCATTAACTTTTGGTGCAGTAGCCTGTCTGATTAAGTGCTGCTGAATGAGAAGACCTAGGTTAACTTCTTTCTGTGTTCCAACACAGTATAGCAGCTTTGCCATCTCCCTAGTCAATGCGGTGGTATTGCTTGACGGCAACCAGTAGTGTACAGCTATTTGATATAGACAAAAAAATCTAGACGTCAAGCAGGATGCTTGTGAGTATCCCACTGCTGGCCACTCCACCTTATATTCTCCAGATATAACAACCAAAATCTCATTATCAGTCAATTCCAAGTCATCAGGAAACACTCCCCCTATCTTAGGTGTTTTCAGACCTAGCAACATATTAATTCTAGCAGCAGATAAATCTATGATTTTCTCCCTAACATACACTCTGTCAAACCATGGGGAAGTAACCTCTAGATTGCCAGGCATAAGATTAGAGTATACATCTAGAACAACCTGTCTGTTGTATTGAAGTTGAATTGTAGCTGCCTTTGTCATCCCCGTCACCTTTAAAAAATCTGTGAAACCACTCTCCTGATAAGCTTTTAGATCCAATGGCCTCTCAGCTATGAATTTCTTCTCGGAGAAAAAATCTCCCATCTCTGCACCTTTCTCATCAAAGTACACAGCAGAGAAGGCCTGGGTGACAGATGGAGGAGGCAGAACCTTCCTTGGATTGTTGTTGTGCCTTTTCTTGCTTCTTTTTTGCTTTAGCTGAATTCATGGTTGGGCCAGCTTTCCTCTTTCCTTTAGCCTTCTGAAAAAATTCATCCAGTATCTCATCACTGGAGTAAGCCAAATTAGGGACATCCTGTGTTGGAACACACCCTGTTCCTTCAGCTGTCTTTTCAGGTTCTTCTTCTGACTGAGTATCTGCATTTCTCTCAGAATCATTACTCTGAACAGGCAAGTCTTGATCAGATGCTTCAACATCATGATTCCCTTCATCATCCTCATTGTACTCTCCTCCCATATCTGCATCAGAATCCATGTCCATGTACACAGGTTCTTCTGTTTGTGTTGGAACACTCCCTTCACTATCAGAAAGAACTATTAAAATAGGTTCCCTTAATTCTTCCATTCTTCTTACAGAATTCATGTCAAAGAATCCCACCTGAAGATTATCTCCATACTTTACTGTCTCCATTCCAACAACTTCTTCATCAGTAATGTTCCTTAACCAGACATAGCTATGGCTAGACATGCGATAGAATATATGAAATTTATCCTTTCCTTTTCCATTCAGTCTACCATACATCCCTCTCAGATAACTCTCTTTCTTAAATTCAATATCCCAAACATCTGAAAAATGACCTGAAACAATCTCTTTAACTTTGACATGCAAGACTTCCAAATCCTTATTTATACTCCTGATTTTGCTTAGATCCACAGAATATCTATTTGCTTGTAACCATTCGAATATATCATCCACACTTCTACTTTCAAAACCCAAGAATTTCAACGGAAGATGATCGGGACCAGTTACCTTAGGTTTTTTCTTTTTCTGGCCTTCCGAAGCTTCTTCTTGGGCATCAGATTTACCATCAGAATCTCCACTCTGTTTATTGATAGAAGCCTCTTCCTCTTCCTTTTTATCTTCAGCTTTATCAGCCTCTGCTCCAGTTATCTCCTCATTCTCCTCATGGTTAGCATTTCCTTTGTTCTGATCTTGAGTTTGTGCATCACCCGATTCAACGTATCTTCTCGGCTCATCAATCACCACCAATTCCAAATTCACGGAGCCCCGATCTTCCTCCATAATTTCTTGCACCGAAGCTTCTTCTATCGGAGAATTTGGGCTTGACATTCTTTCGCACAATGCCGAGATGATGAGGAGTGTTGAGTATAAGATTTTTTGGCAAGAGTTTTGGGAAGACAAATATTTGGCCGAGAGAGAGACGGAAGAATGTATTTGAATCCCTCTTTAACTCTTCATCTTATTTACTTCTTTTCCCGCAAAGTTCCTTTTTAGATTTCCCACGCATGGTAATGATGGCCCTTTCCCTTCTTGTCACATCACTTTGTCTTCCTTAATTAGCTTCCAACACACCATACTAACCAACTCCTATTTTAGTACACCTTTGCTCCTTCCATATTTTTGTTCTTTTCTTGATTTTTTGAAAAAACGAAAATAAACCAAAAGAAATATTTACAAAGAAAATACTTTTGGTAAAAATTACCTCAAATTTGACAAATACCTAAGTGTTGTCGAAGGCTCTCAAAAGTGGTGGCATCCAACGGTTTTGTAAATATGTCTGCAAGTTGCTCGTGTGTTGGAACATAGACTACTTCCACTTCTTTTCTTTCAACCAGATCTCTGATAAAATGATGCTTTATATCAATATGTTTGGTTCTTGAGTGTTGGACTGGATTATTTGAAATATCTATAGCACTTGTGTTGCCACTCAGAATCCTTAGGGGGCCTTGATGAATTCCATAATCTTTCAGCATTTGATTCATCCATAATAGTTGTGCACAACAACTTCCTGCTGCAAGATACTCTGCCTCTGCAGTAGATAGAGAGATCGAGTTCTGTTTCTTGCTATACCAAGACACCAAATTTGTTCCAATAAAGAAACATCCACCTGTGATACTTTTTCGATCATCAGCATTACCAGCCCAATCAGAATCACTGTACCCTTTCAACTCTGAATCTTGATTCTTTGAATACCAAACACTATACTCTGAAGTTCCACTTACATATCGAATAACCCTTTTGACTGCAGTAAGATGAGATTCCTTAGGATCAGCCTGAAATCTTGCACATATTCCAACATTGAAACATATATCAGGTATGCTTGCAGTGAGGTATAATAGACTTCCAATCATGTCTCTATATAACTTCTGATCGACTGAAACTCCTTTTTCATCTTTTACCAGTTTATCAGACACTCCCATAGGAGTTCGAACTGCTCGAGCACTGCTGAGTCCGAATTTTTTAATCAAATTCAAGGCATACTTACTTTGATTTATGAATAGACCATTCCGTCCTTGTTTAACTTGCAATCCCAGAAAGTAAGTCAATTCTCTAACCATGCTCATTTCAAATTCAGATTGCATCGTGGTGACAAAATCCTGTACCATAGATGGTGAAGTAGAGCCAAAAACTATGTCATCAACATATACTTGAGCAATCAGAAACTTTGAGGACTTGTCAAGCACAAATAAAGTGCGATCTACTCCCCCTCGATGATAACCTTTTTGAAGTAGAAAGGTAGTAAGTCGTTCATACCATGCCCTGGGTGCCTGCTTTAATCCATATAGAGCCTTCTTGAGATGGTATACATGATGTGGATAATGAGGATCTTCAAAGCCTTTAGGTTGTTCCACATAGACTTCTTCATTCACCACTCCATTTAGAAATGCACTCTTGACATCCATTTGATACAAAGTAAAGTTCAAAGAGCAGGCAATAGCTAGTAGAATACGGATAGATTCTAACCTGGCAACTGGTGCAAAGGTTTCATCAAAGTCAACACCTTCCACTTGTGTATATCCTTGAGCAACAAGTCTGGCTTTGTTTCGGGTCACTAAGTCGTCTGCATCTGACTTGTTCTTGAAGATCCATTTTGTACCAATGACATTAACGTCTTTGGGACGAGGAGTAAGATACCACACATCATTCCTGGTAAACGGACCAAGTTCTTCTTGCATTGCAGCAATCCAATACTCATCAAGTAAGGCTTCTTTATAGTTCTTGGATTCAATTAGAGAAACAAAACAGTGTAGGCCAGCCAGTCGTCGATAATCAACTCGAGGCACTGATCTAGTACTTCTCATGCTTGAACCAGGTCGGTCATGTGTTGGAACATGGTCGTCAGTAGGAGGGGACTGTGTTGGAACATGGTCGTGTGTTGGAACATAGTCAGCTTCAGTAGAGGTAGGATTCTGGTGCGTATTTGGTTCAGTAGGATCAACAGAAGGCTTTTCTTTGTCTGAAGTTTAAGGCTGTGTTGGAACATGAGTGTTGGTAGATTCTTCCTCTACATCGTCTGGAAGTTGTTCCTTTTCTGCATCATCCACAATAACATTGATAGATTACATGAGAGTGTTGGTTCGGTGATTAAATACTCGATAGGCACGGCTGTTGATGGAATATCCGAGAAAAATTCCTGGATCAATCCGATTATCAAATTTTGCCAACTGTTCTCTATCTTTGAGGATATAGCAAGTACTTCCGAACACATGAAAATATGAAACATTAGGTTTCCTGCCCTTCCAGATCTCATAGGATGTTTTGTCAGTGAACGGTCGAAGATACACTCTATTGATTGTATAACAAGCTGTATTGATCGCTTATGCCCACCATTTCTTATGAACCTCCTTTTCGACCAACATAACTCGAGCCATCTCCTGTAGAGTTCTGTTCTTCCTTTCGACTATGCCATTCTGTTGAGGAGTGATAGGAGCCGAGAACTCATGTTGGATTCCTAGCTCATCGTAGAAGGAACTGAATTGTTCATTTTCAAACTCCCTACCATGATCACTTCGAATTCGTATTATCTTCGCTAATGGACTTCCCTTTTCAGTTTGTAATTTTACTACAAGGCTTCTAAATACTTCTATCGTATCAGATTTCTCTTTCAAAAAAGCTACCCATGTAAATCTGGAGAAGTCATCAACACATACAAAAATATATTTCCTCCCTCCTATACTCGGTGTATTAACCGGACCCATCAAATCCATATGCAATAATTCCAGATTTCTAGATGTAGTAATAAACTGTACTGAAGAGTGAGGAGAATGAATTTGTTTACCTTGTTGACATGGTCCGCACACAATTCCATCATTTTTGGTCAAGGTGGCATTCCTCGCACAACTTTTATATTTGCGATTTTCACCAGTGTTTTATAGTTGATGTGGCCGAGCTTCCTGTGCCAAAGAATTCCTTCCTCCTGCTTTGAAAGCATGCATCGAACTTCTTGTTCCAGCAAATATCAGTTGTCTGATGATCTTATTCCAGAAAGAACCTTGTTTTCTCCATGCTTCACTACACACTTGTCCTTTTGAAATTCCACTATCATATTGTCGTCACACAGCTGACTTATATTTAGCAAGTTTGCTTTTAGATCTTCAACAAATAACACACTTGTGAACACTGGAAAACCTTCAATCTTTAATTCGCCCTTGCCAATTACTCTACTCTTCTTTCCATCACCAAAGGTTACATATCCGCCATTATATGGAGTAATGTTCGTGAGGTATTTTGGAATGCCAGTCATGTGGCGAGAACAACCACTATCAAAGTACCATGAGTCACTAGAATAAGCTGATAGAGAGGTGTGAGCAACCAAACACATACTGGATTTTTTAACAACCCATATCTTCCTGACCAATTTTTTGGTATGAGTATCGCCTGTGTTGGAACACAGCAGAAGTTGTCTTCCTGTCATTTGATCTTTGATCAGTCTTCTACACTGATGTTCAGCATATCCTTGGTACATACAGTAACTGCATATGAGTGGCTTTCTTTGATACGGCTTCCCATACTTTTTTTTACTTCTCGAATCCTTGCTTTGAGAGTTACTGGTTTTTCGAACAATTCAGTCTCGGGTTCTTCACTGTATCCAATCCCGTGTCTATCGCCAAAGTTCTTTCCCATATCCAGAATATCATCAAGCTTTGCCTTTCCGGAATTCAATTTAGAGATAGTTGCTTCAGACATCTCGGCTCTCTTGACTGCTGCAATCAGTTTCGTATTTAGTTCTTCATTTTGTTTTCCAAGTTCTGCAACCATGGATCGTAATTCCTTTTCACTTTAAATTAGCTTTCTTTTTTCTTCATTCAGCTCTTTGTTCTTGTTAGCTACCTAAACCCACATGGCATACATTTGTTCGTATGTGCTATAGATCTCTTCATCACTTACAAACAGATCATCTTCATCACTGTGAGCATCATCCCGGTTCATGTTGGAACATACAGATTTCCCTTTGTTCAGTGTGTTGGAACACTGATCTTCTGATGTATCATGGACCTTTTCTCCAAAAGCTACATAATTACTCGTAAGTTCCTCTTCATCTATTTCATCCTCTTCATCATCACTCCAAGAGGTGACATATGATCTTCCTTGTTTCTTGCGGGTGTTAGCACATTCAGCCTGAATATGTCCATATCCTTCACATTCTCTGCATTGAATTCGTCCAGCCTGTTTTGGTTCATTGTTCTAATTTCTCCCGACCTACATATTTCCTTGTTCAAATCTCATTCCACAATTATTGTTCGAATCTAGTTGTTTTTGTCTGCTTCCGCCAAACCTCTCCTAAGATTTCTTGTTAACCACCTTCTTTAGCATTCTTGAGAAATTCTTTGTAATAAGTGCCAGTTTTTCAAACTCATCATCGCTGTCAGACTCGTGACTTCCCTTAGCTGGAGAAGCTTTGAATGCTAAATCCTTGGAGACTCTTTTTGTAGGTTGCTGGAACGTCATCTCATAAGTTTGTAATGAGCCCATTAGTTCATCTAGGCTCATGGTGGCTACATCTCTTGCTTCCTCTATTGCTGCTACTTTCATCGCAAACCTCTTGGGAAGATATCGCAACGTCTTTTTCACCAGCTTGGTTTCTTTGTACAGTTTTCCAAGTTGGTAAGCCATGTTGAAGATATCCCTGAGCTTTCCATTGAATGTGGCAATGGTGTCCTCCTTCTCCATTTTGAGTTCTTCAAACTTGGTAGCCAACATCTGTAGTTTGGATTCCCGCACTCGACTGGTTCCTTCGTGAACAGTCTGTAAAATATCCCATGCTTTCTTTGCTTGGTGGCATGTAGATATAAGCTTGAACTGGTTTTCATCAACAGCAGTGAAGATCGCATTAAGTGCCTTTGAATTCGCCAGAGATTCTTTAAGGTCAACTGGAGTCCAATTAGCCTTGTCTTTGGGTTTTTGACTTGACTCCCCTTCAGCGGCCTTAGAGCTTGTATCAGCATCTTCAGTAGGATGATTCCAGTCATTCTCAACATAAAACCATGCCAGTTCATCCAGCGAATTGATGAAGACCCTCATGCGTGCCTTCCAATAGTTGTAGTTGTTGCCTTCTAGCAGTGGTGGTCGAGAGACTGAAGTTCCTTCTCTTTTCGTCATGGTAAAACTGGATCTCACTTTCCTTGAAACAACCAAGGGAACGATAAGTGACTCAGCTCTGATACCAATTGAAATTTAGTTTTACCACCTTTTCTAGTTCTTACTAGTGTGTTCCAACATACCTAGTTTAACCAAGTGTAAAATAACGTAAATGTAAAAGACACACAACTTGGTTATGCAGTTCGGTGTAAACCACCTACATCTGCGGGGCCTGGCCCAGTTCAGAATGAATCTACTAATTAGAAAGATACAGTACAAAGTACAGTTTACAAAAATACTTATCTTTACTAACTATAATGTGTGGACTCTGCTAGCTCCCCTAGCTACCGATCCACCTTGATCAGACTCCCTCTGACCTCGAACTCCGTCGACGTAGGATCTCCTCCTCCCGAGGAATTAAGGTATACGATTCTGAACTTAGTGCGGCAGGACAGTGTGTTGGAACACAGTATATTGGCTCTTTGCAAATTTTGTAAAATCCGTGAGTATGCAGCCGTGTTTGTCCCCAATTTATATCCACGAATCAGACTTGAATACTCCCTGATTATCTCCACAATATTCCTATTCCAAATCTGATTCTTGAAGCATATCCAAATCCCATAAATAAATGAATTTACCTTATATCATTCTATCCCATATATTCGAATAAATCTTCTCCATACAAGTAGGGATTTTCCATAAACCAATTATGCTTCATACGCCTGATATATATAGCCAAATATACGATTACCATAAATTCTAAAACACTCCAATATTTCGGCTTTGAATTCCGTTAAAACCTTGGCGTAACTTCTGCTGCAGCACCATGTTCCAACATGGTCTGTTCAAAATTAATTCACACAAAATTGCCAATAAAATTCATCCCTTGACTTTACATAAACCAAATCCCCTACAACAAAAGATCTGCCAAACCTCTTCAAATCAGGTGTAACTTTCATTCTTTCCACTACCTTGTGAAGCTGATCTTTCAAATTTTATTCAACTTTTGCTCTTTGTTCTAGCATATTCTGAGCATCGGGTATGAAGGAATCCATCAAAATTCCCAATGGTAATTGCAAGGGCTTGAATCCATATAAGGCTTCATAAGGTGTCATGTTGATGTTAGATTGAAGGGTAGTATATACCACCACTCCTGCCATGAAGAAGGTCTGTTGCTGCAAAAACATCTGAGATATGATTCATGTATTTGGTTTACCCTCTCTGTTTGGCCATCGGTATTTGGATCAGTTGCAATTTGACTCCCATCTTCTTAAAAAGTTTAGTCCAAAATTGACTTGTGAAAAGTTTATCTGAAGTGATTGTTTTTGGAATATCATGAAGTTTACTTATATTGTCAAAGAACAGTTGAGCCACTTTCTAAGGAAAAAAAAGGATGACACAAAGCTACAAAATGAGCGTACTTTGTCAACTTGTCAACTTGTCAACCACCACTAGTATAGTATCATAGTCATGAGATTCAAGAATTTTATATATAAAATCCATTGAAATCTGGGCACAAGAAGAGGTTGTAAGAATCATGGTGTTTTGTAGTTCTCAAATTTATCTCTGGTGTACTTCATAATTTCTAGTATATTCAATTATCTCATGCTTCATACCAGACCAGGGGGGAAATGTCAAAATCCTTCTAGAAGTAGCAGTTTGGCTAGAGTGTCCTCCTATAGGAGAAGAATGCATGGCTTCCGAAATTTACTGCTTAATATTCCCATTAGTCCCAATGTAAATCTTCCTACCCTTCTTAAGAACTCCATTAACATAGGTATAATTTGGTGGTTGGTCATTCTGTAATAAAGTAGTAGTTATTAGAGCCTAAACAGTATCATCATCCTCATAGCTGACTCAATTTGAGCCATCCATAGAGTTAGAATTGAGGAGATGATATGTCCTTACAAGAAGAATGTAAATGAATCTCTTCATCAGCCGCAGATCTGTAAAAAAATTCTGATTGTGGAGTCATTGATACCTTATTTTGAATCTGATCTTTTACGGAACATACTGATAACTGATGGTATTTATTCTTGCAAACCAAACTATTAATAATAGCCTAATCTGATCAGGAGTGTTTACAGGAGTAGTACCATCCTCATCCCAAATAATAGAATCTGAATTCTTATTAACCTCCTGAGCATCAGAAACTTCTGAGTGTAACATGGACAAAGCATCAGCCACACTATTCCCCACCCCATTTTTGTACTGCATCTCAAAATCCATGGCTTAAAACTTTGTAATCCACTTATGTTGAATGGCATTTGTTATTTTCTTATCAAATAATTAAGACTTTGGTGGTCAGTTTTAATCACAAAATGCCCTCTCATAAGGTAATGCCTCCACTTTATCCACTGCTAAAACTAATGATAACAAATCCTTCTCATAGGTTGATAAGCTCATGTTTCTTTCACAGAACGATTTACTAAGGAAAGCTTTTTGGTATGGCCTCTTGTAACAATACAGCTCCCATTCCATAGCCACTAGCATCAATTTCAAAAGTGAAATTTTATGTAATTCAGGCATTTTGAGGACTGGTGCAGAAGTGACAGCTTTTTTGAGTTTCTGAAATGCATCTGAAGCTTGATCAGTCCATTTAAAATTATCCTTGTGAGGAGATCATGTAATGGCCTGCAAATCACCACATAATTTGCTATAAACCTCCTATAATATCCCGACAATCCAAGAAAAATCCTGAACTCTTTAACATTTTTAGGATCAGGCCAATTAAGAATACTGCTCACTTTACTTTTATCCATTTCTACACCTTCAAATGAAATCAGATGTCCCAAGTAATCTTCCTTTGATTCAGCAAAAACACACTTGCTCAATTTAGCATAAAGAGTGTGGTTTCTCATCTCCTGCAATACTGCTCTAACATGAACCAAATGGTCTTCAAATGATATACTGTAAATAAGTATATCATCAAAGAATACGAAAACTGATCTCCTGAGATATTTTTGGAAAACCTGATTCATCAATGATTGAAATATTGTTGGTGCATTAGTCAGCCCAAAAGGCATTACCAGAAACTCAAAATGGCCATGATGAGTCTGGAGTGTTGTTTTATGTATATCAGAAGGTTTAACTCTAATCTGAGAGTAACCTGATCTGAGGTCTAGTTTAGTGAAAAATTTAGTATCATGTAACTCATCTAGTAGCTCATCAATAATAGGAATAGGAAATTTGTCTTTTACAATGCTATCATTAAGTCTTATATAGTCAATACACAACCTCCAGCTGGTGTCTTTCTTCTTCATTAATACTAGTGTGGCTACACCGCGTGTTGCGCGGTGGGCTTGATAAAAAATCATAGAAATTGTATAGGAATGTTAAAAGAGTTGTAATTGAAGCTATAAATGTACCCCTTTGAGGGCTGAGAGCTAGACCTCTTCGAAGTCTAATGGACCCCTTCGTGGATAGAAGAGTCCATCCCTCCGAGGGCTAAGAGATAGACCCCTTCGACAGCTGAGAGCTGGACCCTTTCGAGGGCTGAGAGCTGGACCCCTCGAGGGCTGAGTGCTGGACTCCTTCGAGGATAGAAGAGTCCATCCCTTCGAGGGCTGACAGCTAGACCCCTTTGAGGATCGAAGAGTCCTTCCCTTCGAGGGCTGAGAGCTGGACCCCTCGAGGGCTGAGAGTCCACCCCTTCGAGGGTTGAGAGCTAGACCCCTTCGAGGGCTGAGAGCTAGACCCCTTCGAGGACTAAGAGTTCATCCCTTCGAGGACTAAGAGTCTATCCCTTCGAGGACTAAGAGTCCATCCCTAAAAGTACTAAGAGTCCATCCCTTCGAGGGCTGAGAGTTAGACCCCTTCGAGGATAGAAGAGTCCTTCCCTTCGAGGGCTGAGAGCTGGACCCCTTCGAGGGCTGAGAGCTAGAACCATTGAGGGCTAAGAGTCCATCCCTTTGAGGGCTGAGAGCGACCACTTTGAGGGCTGAGAGCTGGAGCCCTCAAGAGCTGAGAGCTGGATCCCTTCGAGGATGAAGAGTCCACCGCTTCGAGGGCTGAAGGCTCACCCCTTCGAGGGCTGAAGGCTCACCCCTTCGAGGGCTGAAGACTCACCCCTACGAGGGGTGAAACTCCACCCCCTTGAGGGCTGAAGAACCACCCCTCAAGGGCTGAACACTCACCCCCTCAAGGGCTGAATATCCACCTCCTCGAGGGCTGAAGATCCACCTCCTCGAGGGCTAAAGCTTCACCCCCTCGAGGACTGAAGACTCACCCCGAGGGCTGAAGACTCATCCCCTCGAGGGCTGAAGACACACCCCTTCGAGGGCTGAAGCTCCACCCCCTCAAGGGATAAAGTTCAACCACCTCGAGGACTGAAGAACCACCCCTTCGAGGGCTAAAACCTCAACCCTTTCAGGGCTAAAACCTCACCCCTTTCAGGGCTAAAAACTCACCCCTTTCAGGGCTGAAGACTCACCTCTTCGAGGGTTGAAGACTCACCCCATCGAGGGCTAAAACCTCACCCTATCGAGGGCTAAAGCTCCACCCCCTCGAGGGCTAAAGAACCACCCCTTCGAGGGTGAAGCTCCACCCCCTCGAGGACTGAAGAACCACTCCTTCGAGGACTGAAGAACCACCCCTTCGAGGGCTGAAGACTCCACCCCCTCGAGGGCTGAAGTCTCACCCATCGAGGGCGGAAGCTCCACCCCCTCGCGGGCTAAAGAACCATCCCTTTGAGGGATGAAGACTAACCCTGTCGAGGGCTTAACACTCACCCCCTCGAGGGCTGAACACTCACCCCCTCGAGGGCTGAACACTCACCCCTTCCAGAGATGAAGATCCACCCCCTCGAGAGCTGAAGAACAACCCCTTCGAGGGCTGAAAACTCACCCCTTCGAGGAGTGAACACTCACCCCCCTCGAGGGCTGAAGATCCACCCCCTCGAGGGCTGAAGCTCCACCCTCTCGAGGGCTGAAGACTCACCCCTTCAAGGGCTGAAGCTCCACCCCCTCGAGGGCTGAAGACTCACCCATTCGAGGGCCGAAGCTCCACCCCCTCAAGGGCTGAAGAACCACCCATTCGAGGGCTGAAGACACACCCATTCGAGGGCTGAAGACACACCCCTTCGACGGGTGAACACTCACCCCCTCGAGGGCTGAAGCTCCACCCCCTCGAGGGCTGAAAACTCATCCCCTAGAGGGGTGAAGACTCACCCCCTCGAGGGCTAAAGACTCACCCCCTCGAGGGGTGAACAATCACCCCCATTGAGGGCTAAAGCTCCACCCCCTCGAGGGCTGAAGAACCACCCCTTCGAGGGCTGAAGCTCCACCCCCTTGAGGACTGAAGAACCACCCCTTCAAGGACTGAAGAACCACCCCTTAGGGGGCTGAAAACTCACCCCTTCGAGGGCTGAAGACTCGCCCCCTCGAGGGCTGAACAATCACCTCTTCTAGGGTTTAAGACTCACCCCTTCGAGGGCTGAAGACTAACCCCCTCGAGAGCTGAACACGCACCCCTTCGAGGGCTGAAGACTAACCCCTTCCAGAGCTGAATATCCACCCCTTCGAGGGCTGAAGACTCACCCCTTCCAGAGCTGAAAACTCACCCCTTCAAGGAGTGAACACTCACCCCTTCGAGGGCTGAAGATCCACTCCCTCGAGGGCTGAAGACTCACCCCCTCGAGGGCTAAAAATCCACCCTCTCGAGGGCTGAAGACTCACCCCCTCAAGGGCTAAAACTCCACCCCTCAAGGGCTGAACACTCACCCCTTCAAGGGCTGAAGACTCACCCCCTCAAGGGCTGAACACTCACCCCCTCGAGGGCTGAAGACTTACCCCTTCAAGGGGTGAAGACTCACCCCCTCGAGAGCTGAAGAACCACCCCCTCGAGGGCTGAAGATTCACCCCCTCGAGGGCTGAAGATTCACCCCTCGAGGGCTGAACAATCACCCCTTCGAGGACTGAAGAACCACCCCCTTGAGGACTGAAGAACTTACCCCTTCGAGGACTGAAGAACCACCCCTTAGGGGACTAAAAACTTACCCCTTCGAGGGCTGAAGACTCACCCCTTCGAGGGCTGAACAATCACCCCTTCGAGGGCTAAAGAACCATCCCTTTGAGGGCTGAAGACTAACCCCGTCGAGGGCTAAAGAACCACCGCTTCGTGGGATGAATACTCACCCCTTCTAGGGCTGAACACTCACCCCTTCGAGGGATGAATACTCACCCCTTCAAGGGATGAAGACTCACCCCCTTGAGGGCTGAAGAACCACCCCCTCGAGGGCTGAAGATCCACCCCCTCGAGGGGTAAACACTCCACCCCCTCGAGGGCTGAAGACTCACCCCCTTGAGGGCTGAAGCTCCACCCCTTCGAGGGCTGAAGACTCACCCCCTTGAGGGATGAAGCTCCACTCCCTTGAGGGCTGAAGCTCCACCACCTTGAGGGCCGAAGCTCCACCCCCTCGAAGGCTGAAGCTCCACCCCCTCGAGGGCTGAAGAACCACCCCTTCAAGGGACGAAGCTCCACCCCCTCGAGGACTAAAGAACCACCCCTTCGAGGGCTGAAGACTCACCCCCTTGAGGGGTGAACACTCACCCACTCGAGCGCTGAAGCTCCACCCCCTCGAGGGCTGAAGCTCCACCACCTCGAGGGCTGAAGACTCACCCCCTCGAGGGGTGAGCAATCACCCCCTCGAGGGCTGAAGGTCCACCCCCTCGAGGGCTGAAGGTCCACCCCCTCGAGGGCTGAAGGTCCACCCCCTCGAGGGCTGAAGGTCCACCCCCTCGAGGGCTAAAGGTCCACCCCCTCGAGGGCTAAAGAACCATCCCTTCGAGGGCTGAAGACTAACCCGGTCGATGGCTGAAGACTCACCCCTTCGAGGGCTAAATACTCAACCCTTCTAGGGCTGAATATCCACCCCCTCGAGGGATGAAGATCCACCCCCTCGAGGGCTTAAGAACCACCCCTTCGAGGGATGAAGACTCACCCCTTCGAGGGGTAAACACTCATCCCCTCGAGGGCTGAAGCTCTACCCCCTCGAGGGCTAAAGACTCACCCCCTTAAGGGCTGAAGCTTCACCCCCTTGAGGGCTGAAGCTCCACCCCCTTGAGGGCTGAAGACTCACCCCTTCAAGGGATGAAGCTCCACACCCTCGAGGGCTGAAACTCCACCCCCTTGAGGGCTGAAGACTCACCCCTTCAAGGGATGAAGCTCCACCCCCTCGAGGGCTGAAGAACCACCCGTTCGAGGGCTGAAGACTCACCCCCTTGAGGGGTGAACACTCACCCACTCGAGGGCTGAAGCTCCACCCCCTCGAGGGCTGAAGCTCTACCACCTCGAGGGCTGAAGACTCACCCCCTCGAGGGGTGAGCAATCATCCCCTCGAGGGCTGAAGATCCACCCCCTTGAGGGCTGAAGGTCCACCCCCTCGAGGGCTGAAGACTCACCCCCTCGAGGGCTGAAGGTCCACCCCCTCGAGGGCTGAAGACTCACCTCCTCGAGGGCTGAAGACTCACCGCTGAAGCTCCACCCCCTCGAGGGCCAACCCCTTCGAGGGCTGAAGACTCATCCCTTCGAGGGGTGAACACTCACCCCCTCGAGAGCTGAAGATCCACCCCTTCGAGGGCTAAAGCTCTACCCGCATGAGGGCTGAAGACTCACCCTCTCGAGGGGTGAAGCTCCAACCCCTCAAGGGCCCCCTCGAGGGCTTAATATCCACCCCCTCGAGGGCTGAAGACTCACCCCCTCAAGGGCTGACGCTTCACCCCCTCGAGGGCTGACGCTTCAACCCCTCGAGGGCTGAAGACTCACCCCCTCGAGGGATGAAGACTCACCCCCACGAGGGCTGAAGCTCCACTCCCTCGAGGGATGAAGCTCCACCCCCTCGAGGGTTGAAGCTCCACCCTGATGTGCCCATTTTATACGGTTATATTAGGACTTTTGGGATTCACTTTTGTACACTTTTGTGCTCTAAATATGACATTTTCCCTTGAAATTGTCTAAGGAGGGTTAAAAGCGACTTTCATGCTTTTATCACTTTTTAGAGAATTTTGTGTGACAAGGTAATTTGTTTGAAGACTTTGAAAATTTTGAAGACTTTGAAGAATATCTTTCAAGATTTGAAGACTTGGATTTGAGCTTTTTGAAGATATGAAGAATTAATGAAATGAAGAGAAGAGAAGGATATGAGATATAAAAGAGAAAGAAGAAATAATGCTGGAATTTGGGTCTGTCGCAAGACCGTCGCGACACGCGATGGTACGTCGCGAGCTCGTTGCGAGCACATCGTGACTTGCGACGGACGAGTAGTCTGAGTTTCTTCTTGATTTTTGTGCTATAAATACTCCCCTTATCCTCTCCTCTTCAACAGCTTTTGCCCATTTCTTTCTTGTGCATTTTTGGGTGTTAAAACTCTAGGTTTTCTCTTCTTTCTTTTCTTAGTTTTTGTAGATTAATTATGTCTTTTAGTTCTCTAGCTTAGTTTTATCTTGGGAGCAATGGATGGAAGCTTCCATATCTATGTAGTAAGAACCATATCTATCTATTTAGTGTTTTTTCTATTGTGCATTTATTGAGCTTTGAATGTAAATTGTTAATTGCATTGATGTTGTTGGAAGCTTGAGTATATGAATTGCTTGTATGATTACTTGTTAGGGTTGGGAGAAAGTAGCTAATTCTCCCCTCTTTCCATGTGGAATCCAAGAGCATGAGTTAGAGCTTCTTAAATGATGTTGGTGTGTTGATAATTGCTAGATGAATGTGATGATGTCGAACTCGTTGTCATGTTTGTTTTAGGTAGCAAATGAGAGAAGTCTATGAATGTCGATCGTTCTTGACTAATCTTGTGTAAATGCATGAATTGGTTAAATGCTTAGATACAGTGTAGTATTTATAAGTGTTGCCAAGCTTGTTAATTCTTCGTGCTAAATGCCATCAATGGGATACTATTAGTCCTAAGGGAGTCATTGGTGAGGTTTGACAAGAGATGTCGAATTCACTCTTGCAAACTACTATCTAAGAAGGATAGAAGATTTATCTTCACAACAAGTAGTTGAAGTAGTGAATAGATTGTTTCACTCGTTCTTGAAGCCTTTATTATTTAGCATTTATGTATTCTTGATGCTATGTTTCACTTCATTTATGCCATGGGTTGTTTGAGAATAGGAAGTGTTTTTATGATTGAAGTGTTCGGGTGTTAGGAAAGTGACAAATTCCTTAGCTCCTTTGCATGAAAAATCTATGAACATGAACTTAGAACTTCTTGTGCATAATGTGTTGTGATTCTTGCTAGATAAGTATGTTAATGTTTAGTCAAGTAATGAATGTGATATAATGAGTGAATGGTTCAATGATCTACATTAGGTTTGGAAGTAGATATCAATTGCCCCCAAGGCTTTATCTTTGTAGTTTTAAACCCCTTTTTCTTGGTTTTGTTTGATGATTAGCCTAGTTACTTGACTTTGCTAGTTATCTTGTCTTTTTAATTTCATAACTTAGGACCACCAAACAACCAACCCCCCCCCCCATTTACATGCTTTTATATGTGTATATATATCTATTCCTAGCATAATATCAACCTTTTGTGCCTAAACGCTTAGGAAGATCCCTCTTCTTCGTGGAAGGCCCCGACTTGCCGCTATCTACTTAGTTGTAGATAGTAAGCATTTAGGGCTTATAAATATTAACTTTGAGAGGTACGGTGATGACCTCCCAAATTTCGGCACCGCTGCCGGGGAAGAGGCGTTTATTTTTAAATGTTTGGGCATTTTTGGTTGCATATTAGCTAGTTGTTTTTATTCTCCACTTCCTGGTGGTTGTTTTTGTTCGGAGTAGGTATTGCTTAAGTTCTTGGTGAGTTTTTATCGAGAACACTTGCAATATGATTTTGGACTGTTAAAAAAAAGATTTTTTTTTACAAATGGAGTGTCCACCTTGAGGGAACTCATGATGAGAAGGGAGGCTCAACAAGCAAGATTTTGTAGGATGTGTCATTCCGACCATCCTACCGAGTCTTGCCATTTGTAGTGGGAAGAGCACTATGAGGGAGAAAGAAACCTGGTTCCCAAAACCAAGGATATTATGAAGAGTGCTACCGAGAGGTAGGAGATGTCTGTTTTCAAGGGCAAGATGCTCAAGAATGGCATCCATACCACAATCCTTACAATTCGGAATGGAGTGGTAGTCCGGATTGGTGGTATGAGAATGAGCCAGAAAACCAACAATGCGAGCAAAATAGTTGGCCATTACCACCTTATACCGTACCCCAAAACCAAGCCCAACAAGGAAGTTCAAGTTTGACACGTGAGGAAGTCATGAATACGATAGCAAACTTGAACTCCTTTACTAGTGAGGAGCCGGACACTCGGCTCTCCTCTAGTGTTGAGGCTATTGAGGGGCACTTGAGGAATATGTTAGAAGCGTTGGCCCGAATGGAAGCTCGTGATTCCAAAAATACACCATCCCAATTCGATCTCGAGGATTCGGTGAGTGAGGTCACCATAGGAAATGATTTTGAGTTCAAAGGGGATGAGGAGTTGGTTGTTGAGGATAGAAAAATGGAGGAAGAGGTGATCGTGCTACATTCATTAGCATCGTCACCCCTTCTCCCACCTAGTGACCCAACTCTATCATTTTCGGAAGTTTTGAGGGAGATAAGAAAGGAACCGAAAGATTATCCCAAGCCTCCTAACCACTCAACTCCCTTCAAACCTTCTCCACCTCAACAAAACTGTCCTCTTGAAAGTTTTGTACCCCCACCTCTCTACTTTTGGAAGCTCACGGTGAAGGGGTTCAAGCCTTCACCATATGGATAACATTAGGGGCGTGCCGGCGACCTTAAGTATACGGAGCTTTGTCGTGCCGACGACGTAAATAAATTTGGCCTTTGTTTTAGTTTTTGATATTTAGTTTTGTTCTTTTTATTGTGTGTTTCTCTATGATTTTGTAGCAAAGTGTAGTGTATTTCATTGGAGGATAAGAAGGAATAAGATCCATAAGAGAGGGGAGAGAGCTTGGTAAGAAAGAATTTTTCCAAGGGCTGGGAAACCTTATCGTCGCGAGTCGCGATGGCCTCGTCGCGCGTCGCAACGAACAGGGGAGCAAAATCCATTCTTAGCACCAGCTTTCGCGAGCCGCGATGGCCTCGCGACAGACCATCGCGAGTCGCGACGTGATCAGAAATTTTGTGCTCAAATTCTACTCCCGGCCTTAACATTTTGTGAGCCGCGACGGCCTCGCGATGGACCATCGCGAGTCACGAAGAGACCATCGCGAATCGCAATGTGATCAGAAATGTTGTCTTAAAATTTAGCTCCCGACCTCGACATTCTGCGAGCTGCGACGGCCTCGCAAAGGACCATTGTGAGTCGCGACGATACCGTCACAAGTCGCGACCAAGCCTTCCCTACCCGTCGCGAGTCGCGATGTATCCATCGCGAGTCGCAACGGGCGTGCTGCTCAGTTTTAAACCTTCAATCTTCTCCATTTTGCCGCCTCTCACCATTTCACCTCCGCTCATTTCTCCACCATCCTACATACATTGGCATATGAACACTCTTGCATCTTTATAGTTCCTTTGTTGATTGTAGTATGCCGACTACATCATTGTGATTGTAATTGCATATCCTATAATGATGCTTGTATATGTGCCAATATATGTTGGATATTCTTAATAGATAATCTTGTAGTGGTAGTTGTAGGGTGGATTGGTTGTTCTTAGAGAATACTATGGTTATTAATTTTCTATGCTAAACCTAGTATTACAAATCCTTATGCACTTGTGAGTTTGATGTTGTTCTTTGTGGTGTAGTCTTGATCAAACGGCGCCAAGGAGGCAATGTTTTGCTCGAGGGGTGAGTTCTTCTACGGCATTTTGCTCCCCCTATTCGGCTCCGAAACCAATAGCGGGACCGAGTCTATACAAGTGCATGAGATTGCGCCATATCACCGGCGACTACGCGGAGAAACGGGTGTCACTCTACCTCTTGCCTTGAATTTTTTTTATTGTTCTTGCCTTACATGTTTACATTGAGGGCAATGTAATGTTTTAAGTACGGGGAGGGGCTAGAGGACTCAATGCATGCTAGCTTGTTTTGGAATGCTTTTTGCTACTTTTGATTGAAAAAAAAAAAGAAAAAAGAAGAAAACCCGCTAAGTTGAAAACCCGAGAGGGCAACTTAGGCAACTTAGGGGCCCCGGATAGGTCAAAAAACTGAAAGGGCGGCCTAGGAAAAAAATGAGAGGCTAAAATGTGCGGATAAAGGTGAGATGTGAGCCGAAGAAACATGATGTGTGGCTAGGATGAAAACTCAAAAGGGCTCCTAGGCAAAATGAGAGAAAAAGAGAGAAAAGGAAAATGCTATAATTTCACTCATTTGCCGGCGTTGGAGTCATAAGGTTGCGGTTGTCATACGGATGGATCGGGTAGCTCAACATCTAGAGACCTCTTGGGATTGGGTAACTTAGCGGGTTAGGAAACAGAGTATGGTTATGAAATTCTTGATCCCTTTATACTTCGTTTTTGGTTGATATATTGGCATTAGGTGAAGCATGTGCTTGAACCTCCTATATGGTTTTAGCTTCATTTTATGTCATTGGATTTTGGTTGATATATTGGCATTAGGTGAAGTATGCGCTTAAACCTCTCAAATGGTTTTAACCTCATTTTGTGTCATTGGACTTTGGGATTATCAATTCGAGACTTTGAATTGTTTTTATGGGTAGTGAATTGATAAGTGGTAGGTTTGGTTAGATTTAGGATTGGGGTTGTGTGTGTGAAAAAATTCTCACTTGATCTTTGATTTTGGGATTTATGATATTGAGAATTTTTGTGAGGCTTTGATTGGGGGAATGTTAGTTTAGGATATGGACATATGAATTCCTCCGTGTGCTTGAATCTTTTCTTACTCGAGGGTGAGTAAGGTTTAAGTGCGGGGAGGTTTGATGTGCTCATTTTATACGGTTATATTAGGACTTTTGGGATTCACTTTTGTATACTTTTGTGCTCTAAATATGACATTTTCCCTTGAAATTGTCTAAGGAGGGTTAAAAGCAACTTTCACGCTTTTATCACTTTTTAGAGAATTTTGTGTGATAAGGTAATTTGTTTGAAGACTTTGAAAACTTTGAAGACTTTAAAGAATATCTTTGAAGATTTGAAGACTTGGATTTGAGCTTTTTGAAGATATGAAGAATTGAAGAAGTGAAGAGAAGAGAAGGATATGAGATATAAAAGAGAAAGAAGAAATAATGCTGGAATTCGTGTCCGTCGCGACACGCGATGGTACGTCGCGAGCTCGTTGCGAGCACATCGCGACTCGCGATGGATGAGTAGTCTGAGTTTCTTCTTGATTTTTGTGCTATAAATACTCCCCTTATCCTAACCTCTTCCACAGCTTTTGCCCATTTCTTTCTTCTGCATTTTTGGGTGCTAAAACCCTAGGTTTTCTCTTCTTTCTTTTCTTAGTTTTTGTAGATTAATTATGTCTTTTAGTTCTCTAGCTTAGTTTTATCTTGAGAGCAATGGATGGAAGCTTCCATATCTATGTAGTAAGAACCATATCTATCTATTTAGTGCTTTTGCTATTGTGAATTTATTGAGCTTTGAATGTGAATTGTTAATTGCATTGATGTTGTTGGAAACTTGAGTATATGAATTACTTGTTTGATTACTTGTTAGGGTTGGGAGAAAGTAGCTAATTCTCCCCTCTTTCCATGTGGAATCCAAGAGCATGAGTTAGAGCTTCTTAAATGATGTTGGTGTGTTGATAATTGCTAGATGAATGTGATGATGTCGAACTCGTTGTCATGTTTGTTTTAGGTAGCAAATGAGAGAAGTCTATGAATGTCGATCGTTCTTGACTAATCTTGTGTAAATGCATTATTGGTTAAATGCTTAGATACAGTGTAGTATTTATAAGTGTTGCCAAGCTTGTTAATTCTTCGTGCTAAATGCCATCAATGGGATACTATTAGTCCTAAGGGAGTCATTGGTGAGGTTTGATAAGAGATGTCGAATTCACTCTTGCAAACTACTATCTAAGAAGGATAGAAGATTTATCTTCACAACAAGTAGTTGAAGTAGTGAATAGATTGTTTCACTCGTTCTTGAAGCCTTTATTATTTAGCATTTATGTATTCTTGATGCTATGTTTCACTTCATTTATGCCATGGGTTGTTTGCGAATAGGAAGTGTTTTTATGATTGAAGTGTTCGGGTGTTAGGAAAGTGACAAATTCCTTAGCTCCTTTGCATGAAAAATCTATTAACATGAACTTAGAACTTCTTGTGCATAATGTGTTGTGATTCTTGCTAGATAAGTATGTTAATGTTAAGTCAAGCAATGAATGTGATATAATGAGTGAATGGTTCAATGATCTACATTAGGTTTGGAAGTGGATATCAATTGCCCCCAAGGCTTTATCTTTGTAGTTTTAAACCCCTTTTTCTTAGTTTTGTTTGATGATTAGCCTAGTTACTTGACTTTGCTAGTTATCTTGTCTTTTTAATTTCATAACTTAGGACCACCAAACAACCAACCCCCCCCCCCCCCCCATTTACATGCTTTTATATGTGTATATATATCTACTCCTAGCATAATATCAACCTTTTGTGCCTAAACGCTTAGGAAGATCCCTCTTCTTCGTGGACGGCCCCGACTTTCCGCTATCTACTTAGTTGTAGATAGTAAGCATTTAGGGCTTATAAATATTAACTTTGAGAGGTACGGCGAAGACCTCCCACACCCTCTCGAGGGCTGAAGCTCCACCCCCTCGAGGGCTTAAAACACACCCCTTCGAGGGCTGAAGACTCACCCCTTCGAGGGCTGAAGACTCACCCCCTTGACGGCTGAAGCTCCATCCCCTCAACAGCTGAAGCTCCACCCTCTCGAGGTCTGAAGAACCACCCCTTCGAGGGTTGAACACTCACCCTCTCAAGGGCTGAAGATCCACCCCCTCGAGGGCTGAAGCTCCACCCCCTTGAGGTCTGAAGACTCACCCCCTCGAGGGCTAAAGACTCACCCCTTCGAGGGCTGAAGACTCACCCTCTCGACGGCTGAAGCTCCACCCCCTCGATGGCCGAAGCTCCACCACCCCCCCGAGAGCTGAAAACTTACCCCTTCGAGGGCTGAAGACTCACCCCCTCAAGAGCTGAAGACTCACCCCCTCGAGGGCTGAAGCTCCACCCCCTCTCGAGGGCTGAAGCTCCACCCCCTCGAGGGCTTAAAACTCACCCCCCCCCGAGGGCTGGAGATTCATCCCTTCAAGGGCTGAAGACTCACCCCTTCGAGGGCTGAAGCTCCACCCCTTCGAGGGGTGAACACTCACCCCCTCGAGGGCTGAAGATCCACCCCCTAGATGGCTGAATCTCCACCCCCTCAAGGGCTGAAGACTCACCCCCTCGAGGGCTGAAGCTCCACCACCTCGAGGGCTGAAGCTCCACCCCATCGAGGGCTGAAGCTCCAGCCCCTCGAGGGCTGAAGCTCCACCCATTCGAGGACTGAAAAACCACCCCTTTGAGGGCTTAACACTCACCTCCTCGAGGGCTGAACCTCCGCCCCCTCGAGGGCTGAACCTCCGCCCCCTCGAGGGCTGAAGCTCCACCCCCTCGAGGGCTGAAGACTCACCCCCTTGAGGGCTGAAGACTCACCCCCTCAAGGGTTGAAGAGTCACCCCCTCGAGGCCTGAAGACTCACCCCTTCGAGGCCTAAAGCTCCACCTCCGCGAGGGCTTAAGACTTACCCCTTCGAGGGCTGAAGATCCACCCCTTTGAGGGCTGAAGATTACACCCCTTTGAGGGCTGAAGATCCACCCCTTCGAGGACTAAAGATTCCACCCCTTCGAGGGCTGAAGACTCCACCCCTTCGAGGGCTGAAGATCAACCCCTTTGAAGGCTGAAGGGGTACCGAAAATGACATCGTTTTCGTCGGCCACCTGGCAGCACATAATGACCCACATGGAGGCACCGCAACTTTTGACAAATGGGATTCACATGAGGACAAAAGTGGTGCCCAAAATGACGTAGTTTTGGGCGGCCACTTGAGAGCACATAGAAGGGAAAACGTTCGGCCTTGCTGGGAAATGACCACTATACCCCTGACAACGGTTGACACAAGCGTGCCGTATCCAAGTATTCCTTTTACATAGTACACCAGAAGACTGGAGAAGCAAATGGACTAGAGCTTCTCTGAATGAACCCTTGTTTGAGCATCTCTTGGACCTATCTTTCAATTTCATTCTTGTGTGGGTGTGCATATATGTAAGGTTTCAATTCGAAAGGGTCAATGTTGGCTTTTAGGGTGATGCTATGATCAACAGTTCTAGAAGGAGGCAAAGATAAAGGTATAGAGAAAATATTAGCATATTCAGAGAGCACCTTTTTAAATTCCCCGGGAACTTGGATCTCATAAAGTTTCTCTAGCTCTTTCAGCTGTTCTGAATTGATACTCCAGTTTTGTGCTTCCACGTGATGATATTCAATTACATCCTCTAATGATTCCACCACCTATAGCCTTCTCTTCTTGGAATCAAAACAATAATTTTTATAAGTTGTCTAATTCTCATACCTCTCAGTTCCATAACATTCCCGACCCTCATAATTCTTAGCATCAATTTGTCTTCTGATCACACACTTGACAGTATAAGTATGCTTCATGCCTACATAACCATTAGACCTAGAATGTTTCTTGTTTTCATTTCTCTCATAAACATAGTCCTCATATCCACATTCATTTTTTCTAAATATTTTTCATACTTAGGCTGCTTCATGATCTGCGGATTAGGCTCATCTTTGTTTCCTCTAAAAAACCATTGTAAACCATCACTGTTGACCTGTTCATTCTGAGTATTGAATTCAAATGTTATCCGGATGAAGTAATTCATCCAGTCAACTCCTAACACTATGTCAGTTCCCCCTATCTTTAAAACTTTCAAATCAAAATCAAAGTAGTGATGTTGAAATCCCCAAGACACTTGTGGGCACAAAGTTGCTCCAGCTACCCTACTCCCATCAGCTATAGTAACCATAAATGGTTTCACAAAAACTTAATCTAGTTTTAACCTCTGAACCACCCTAGGATCAATAAAACTATCAGTATTACTAGTATCAAGAAGCATGAGTACTTGTTGACCCCTTATATATCCCAGTAATAATAGAGTGTTAGTTCTACTTGTCCTTTTCACCACTTTCAAATTGGTTTTATCAGAATCCTCTAAAGCTTTGAGTTCATCTGCACCATCCTCAATTACTACAATGTCTTTAAAATCATTTTTCAGTTGCACATATATAATGAATTTACCTATACTTACAAATATGTCCCACTCCATATTTTTTTCCACATTTGCAATACAAATTATTCTCCCTTTTGTACTGTTGTTCTTGGGGTGTGATATTTTTAAATCCCTCACTAGGAGCCTTCTCCTGAAAAATTACTGCCACCTTTAACCCTTAATTACCATACCCTAATTTAATTAGCCCCTTGATTATGTTCAGGCTTGACACTTCTACTAGCCATATCAATGTTCATCTCTTGTAATGATGCAATATTGTTAGTTTCCTCCAAATTAACAGGTTTTAGCATTTTCACCATAGGTTTTAGCCCATCCTTCAATCCACTTATGAAACTAGAAATTAAATAATTCTCATTCAATCTGGGATTAGTCATCAACACCAAAGATTTGAGCTCTTCAAAAGCCTCATGATACTGCCTAATTGTTCCTATTTGATAAAGCTTGTTAAATTCTTCAATAGCATCCCTTCCCTTATTTTCAGTAAATTTCTTATCCAAAGCTCCATTGAATTCTTGCCATGTCTCATTACCTCTTATAAACTTCCACCCCCACCCCACACCACCACCACCACCACCCCCCCCCCCCCCCGAAACCATATTTCAACCTTCCTTTCTAAGTAGATTTCTATAGTTTCTAATTTTTGCACATCAGGAACATTATTATAGCTAAAACAAATCTCTGACACTTTCACAAACATTCCAATGGATTTTGACCATAAAAAATACACAAAGCTATCCTAGCATGAGTATTATTCATATCTCTCCAGTCATTCACATGTATATTATCATTGGGCATAACTTTGAGGTTGATCAAAATAGGGGAAATGCCTTCAAAAAGAGTATGCTCTGACCTAACATCACTCTCCACAGAAAAGTGTTCTTGAGCAGGTCTCATACCTGGATCTACCCGTCCAGCCTGATGGTGTTGGTTAGAGCTTTCTGCAACTTCCTTTCCTTTGATTTCTTTTATATTGTCCTTATGCTTGCATCATTTCCATCATTTGTTCACATCTCTTGTTGCTTGTTGAGTTCGGCTTTGAACTTATTTTACAGTTCCATCTGGCTCCTGTGATTCGAATCCAATGATTGCTTACTCTCGCACTCATGCTTCCATTTGTTTGCGCAATTCTCTTGAATGAACACGAAATTCTTGAACAGATTCTGCCATATTAGCATCCATATCTTTCAATTGATTCTCCATAGCTCTATATTTGGTACTTTTCGCCAAGAAAATATGAGGAATACACTCGCTCTGATACCAAATGTAATGATCCGAGAAGATCATTATGCAAATAACAATAGAATGAGACTTTTTTTTTTACTGATTTTCCTTTATGAATTCAATAAGAACAAAGCAAGATCTGAGAGTTTGATGGGAAAGAATTGCAAAGCTGAGATGAGAAAGAGAAACTACAATTTCATAATTCAGCCGAAGGAATGACAAATCTGTAATCCAAGCCAACTAAAAGGAGCTGCTCCCAACTTAATTCAACTAGCTCTAAGCCAAAGAACCAAGTGATTTTGTTAATTTAACGGTTAGGAGTAGTTTTGTATATTTTGTATTTAAGTCCCTGGATTGTAACGGAGATGCAAGCCAAAAATTTGGGTTTGGGTTTTGGATTTGGTCCAGGCCTAACCCCATCATCCAACCCATCTTCAAAAAATTTAAATATTAATTCAATTTTAATTAAAATATAAAATTTAATTTAATTGGTAAAATATAAAAAAAATAGTGAAATACACATCAAATTAAAATCTTTAAACATCAATTAAAAGTTTAAAATATATTAAATTAATTACTAAAAATCAAATTAGCACAGAATACACATTGAATCAAATTATTTAAAACGTCAAATAAAATACTAAAAATAGAAATAAAATTATTAAACAAGAAATAAAAATTTTAAAATATATATTAAAATAAAAAATTTAACATTAAGTTTAAAATTAAAAAGCGCATCAAACAAAAATAGTTAGACATAAAAATAAAACTCTTTAGTATTTCAACAAAAATGATTTAACATCCAATACAATATTATAATGCACATAAAATTAGTTAAACATTAAATAAAACCCTAAAATAAACATTACTCTATATAAAAATGCATAAACATCATATAAAATCATTTTAAAACACATAAATAGGAAAACATCAAATAAGAACATTTAAAAATGCATCGAATTATAATAGTTAGACATCAAACAAAAATACACATGAATTTTAGAACATTAGAGTATGCACCAAAATGTGGCACTAACATCGAAAAAATAAAACATCAATATTAAAATTTTAAAAAGGGAAAAGTACAAAAATGACCCTATTAAATTGAGAAAATGCAGCTGTAATCCTGTAAAAATCTGAAAATGCAAAACTAACCCCCATTTTTTTGTCAAATTGTGTAGTAATATCCATTTTGCACATTTCAAGTATTGACCAGTCATAAATAGACATAATTACCCCATTTACTAAAAACTGAAAATGAAATGACAATTCTACCCCTTCTTTTTCATCCTTTTCATCTTCAAACACCTTCTTCTTCTTCATCATCATCTTCATCTCCGCCTTCACCGTGCCTCTGTCTCCGTCGTGCCTCCGCTTCCGTTGTGCATCCGCCCCATAACCTACCCCAACCCCGCCCAGAAACCTAGCCCACCGCTAGCCTCCCCCAGCCTCAACCCTACCCCTGCCACCGGCAGAGTTACTGCCCCGCTACTAACCCTTGTCGAGAAACCCAGCCCAACCCCACCGCTAGCCTCCCCCGCACTCAATCCTCATCTCAATCAAATTATCCTCTTCTTCAATAATGTTGTTGAAGTCTTCTTCCACTTCCACCGATGCCGTCTTTTTTCTGTCCAGTTGAATCTCGATCATCACGTCTCTGTCCTCGGCATCGCCATCCCCATCCCCCCTGGAAACCCACATTTCCTACATCGCCTCTGACGAAGTATCTGAATCTGAATCCATTTCAGGTAAACTTCCGAAAGAGACATAAGTGTGCCCCTCTTTCCGACATCCAACAACGCCTCATCATTTTTGGGTCCATCGTGAATCACCTCTAATGGCGCACCAACACTAGGATCGCGGCCCTCCCACGAACCCATCATCCCATAGCAATTTCTCATGTTAACCTCATCATCTTCGGCACCACCGTCGATGGGTTCATAAAAAACTAGGTGGTCCAGGTCATGGTGGCGATTGTTTTTCTAAATCGCACCAAGTCGGAGAAGGGAGAGGAGGATGACGAAGGTGAAGATGAGGATCGAGGAAAGGACGATCCCGATGCATGAACTTTGGAAGTAGAGGAGAATGAGGATGTAGATTGTGATGATGGTGGAGATCGGGGAATCTGCGAAAACAGAGGAAATCGACATGGTTTTGTTGATGATTTTTTTGTAGTGGAAATCACTAAATAAGGCATTACTATAAGACTACATCTTTTTTAACAAAAGAAAGAAAGGGTTTTGTTAAAAAGCAGGGAGGGTATTATTGTCTTTAATTATTTTTAATTTTTTTAACGGAAGAGTAAAATGGCCATCTTGACTATTTCCGGCCAATTTGGCCATATACATTTCGGTCGATAAAATCCTGGGTTATTTTTGCACTTTCAGATTTTATAAGGTCATTCCTGCACTTTTGACTAAAACATAGGGTTAAAAATGCACTTTTCTCTTTAAAAAAAAAGATTTACACTATTGAAACATTAAGAATACATTATAAAAAATCTAATATTACAAAATGAGAAACGTCAATATTAATTTTGAAAAGGACATCTTAAAAAGCTAACACACCAATCAAAAGAAAATATAAGTTTAAACTTCAAAATTAAGATCGTAAAATATTCCAAATTAAAAAATAAGTAGAATGTGAAAAAATTTTACATGTAAACACAAGATCTACATGAAAAATCAAGATTTCTACACTAAAACTCCTCCTAGCCTTACGGCACACCCGCTCAAAGCCAACCGGTATAGCTACCCTCTAAGGATGTAACTGAGCAAGAGCAATCTCAAAAGCCTCCAACACGCTCATAGAGTAATCTAGAACAGGTAAGATTGGGTCATATTGCAACTTGTGTTCGCATACACGGAACGTACCCGGCGGCAAGATTTTCACAACATCTCTAACACATGGATCCTGATCTCAAAATCAAATAAACATGGATGATAATCCCTTAGCACAACCACATCTATCATGGTCAGTATACTACTACCCCCACTCTTATCATTCTTGAATGCTACAAATAATTATGTGGAACTACATGTATCCCCCTTAAACCATATAGGGACTAATTACGGAAATTTTTGTGAATCCTTACTCTTGCTACTCCTTTTATATTTCAAACGCACCCCTACATTATCGGGCCACTAACGTCTACTTGAAAAAAAAGATAAGCTTATTCGCATATATATGCATATCTTTACCCAATGAGTCGTTGCTTACCCCGTCATCTTTCCATTACAACCTCGCAAGGCGATCAAACTCGCCTCATTAACTCACCTCGTGATTACCTTTCTAGTTCTAATAATAAAGCATGGTGATTTAGCTTGCCACGACTCCTTGACTAGGGGGGGATTATGGTATACATCTCCCCAACCCAATCAAAGTCTAGCCTACAGGTAACACCTCGCACCAGCGAACCAAGACAACGAACACAAAAGAGCAACTCGCATAACGCAGGGAGCACCTTGCCTCGAGAGGATCAACACCCATGATCATCTTAGCAAGACCACGATTTAGTGATAATAGGAACGACGTGGACCATGATCAACCATAATGATGCAACTTATCGAATGTAAAATTGAAATTGAGAACATTGAGAAAGGTAATGCCGTTTTCTCCAACAAAACCCTTACATCAAAATGAAAGTTGACTTAGGAGTAGGAACTTAGCCTCGGGAACATCTCGGGACCTTGTTTGCAAGAATTCCAGATGATCGAGACAACCCATGCTGATTCTGGAGATTATGGAGGTTCAAAAGGAATCCCACACATCAATAAAAAAATTTAGTAATTTGTGGAATAACCAAAAATGTCAAACAAAGATAAGAAATCTGAGACTTGATAATGACCAACATGAGTAATGTTTAGGACATAACCATTACCAACAATAACATAATTGTTACCAAAATATGGAGCCATGCGATTAAGAACAGACTGAGAAAAAGTCATGTGGTTGGTCACGATGGAATCAGCTTTCTAGTGATAACCCCGAGAAGGTTGAGAAGAATACAATTGACAAGTATAAGAAGAAGCTCGACAAGACAAGTGAGAATACGTTGAAGCAATGTGACCAAAATTTTCACACCATTGACATTGCAGCTTGTACCATTCACCATGCAATTTAGAGAAAGAGAAAGCAACAAAGCCTAGAACATCAAACCATTGACAGCGTAGTTGATTAAAATGAGCTATAACTGATTGTGTTTTTTTTGAGAAAATCGATGTTAACTGAGTGCTAACTGGGTACTGACTAGGTAGTGACTGAGCACAAACTGGGCACCATCTCGCGAGAAGAAGACTGGTCGCAAGAAATTGTGAAAATTGTGACGTATAGATGATTCGCAAGATGAACTCGCTGGAAAAGAGACCGAGTCGCGTCGGTGCACATGCACGTGGTTACAAGCACTGTCAAAGAAGGAAGGCGCGTGCAGACCATACCCAGTTGAGGTGAATTCTCGTATCAGACTCAAAGCGCGTAAATCTCATGCCTAAAACTCAACCAAAAGGGGTGAACATGAATTGTTGGGAGTAATGGGAACTCGAGGTTGAGCAGCTTCGACGCTAGTGATAAAACCGAGGTGGGGATCCACCAAGACTACCAAATTGAGGAAGAAGCAGAGTCGAGAAGCAGCTGGAGATGTTCAGAGAAAGCTGAGATCACTGAGAAAAATAGAAGTCGTCGGAGATGACCAGACTGATCACACAACACAGGCTTGTGACCGACAGTCGACGATCGGCCCGACGAGCAACTTAAGGATCAACAGTGTGATCAACGACAAGAATAGATCGGGGAGGCCAGACGCAATGGAGACTCCCCGAGGGAAACCTGGTCGACAAAAAAAGTAGAAAGAGGAAGAGGGGACCAAGAATCATGGTTTTTTTCTTGAAAATTTGGAAAGAAAAATAGGGTTTAGAGGAACCCATCTAATATCACGATAGAATGTAAAACCTACCATTGTTGGGCTTGTGTGGGTTCATATTTATATGTGAGTACAAAAGGTTCCAAGGTACAATTGTCCATGGATTAGAATATTACAAAACCAATCAGAAAGAGGCTTCGTTCCTTACCCTTCTTCTAATCCTTCTATTACTCAATAAAACCGGCTCAGTTTGCGGGTCGAAAACCATCCAACTTGCAAGTAAAAAATGAGTAAACTCACGGGTTTCAACCCATATGTGTAAACTTGCAGATTTTAATTCATATATTGACTCATATGTGTTTATATATCAACTCATATGGGTAAAGCCGCAAGTTTCAACCCACTTATTGACACATGTGGGTTTATATACTAACTCATATGGGTAAACCAACGAGTTTCAACCCACTTATTGACTTATGTGGGTTTATATACCAACTTATACGGGTCAACCCAAAGTTTCAACCCACTTATCGTCCCACGTTGGTAAACCCTCGGTCAGCATATCCAACCTGCTTAACTCATATTTTTCGATTACCCATTTAACTCGTCATCTATTTTACCATTTACCCATTTTATCCAAATCCATACATATTTAAAAATAGATAAGTCTTTTAACCACATGTTATGATTTTCTTTTTCCACTCTAATCATTATTTTCGTACATGAGGTAGTTTACAGAGATGGGTCAATAAACAACTTTTTTTTATTCGCCATTTTAACCAAATTTCATTCACGCTATTTTCATGGTAAATTCACGCATGAGCTACTAAAATCTTACTCATTTTTAAAAAAAATTTAAAAAAAGTTTATCTCCTTCTCACTAATCTAAAATTGTTACAATATTGTTCCAGGTTAAAGCCTTACAACCCCTATCTAACTACTATAACTTTTCTTTTGAAAGATTACATACAAGCAACCAAATTACATATAAACATCCTACTCTAGGACCTAACTAGGAGACATCGCTATTGAATCTATTGAAGCTCAGTGGTGCCTAAAACTCCATCCATATGAATAGATAGGGAAGCCCTCCTGAGAACACCCAACACCGCACCACCAACAAACCACAGCCACTGTAGCCAGAACCACCATTAGCTCACCTTCATTCACCAAATTTTGGTTAGGAAACTACAACGGGGACCACCTACATGGTCTCATAACACTGGGTAATCCCTGTTAAGAAATTGCTCTAATATTCACATTTTTTGACAGGGGTGTGGTTTGAACCCTAGACCTCTCAGTTATAAAGAGCGTGGATTACCACTAAACCATGCTCAATTCACTCTAACAACTACAACTAATTTATCTAATCTATGCTTGAAAACCTAGTTGGCTCACACACTGTAAAGTGAACCTCTCACAAATGGCCTTCCAATCCAATTTCAAGATAGAAGTCCACATACCATATCGGCAGTTTGCTACTTGGTCTGTGCTTCCCAGCTTCGTCTTGACCGGGTTGCATTAAGTCTATGGTTTTGGAGAGGTTGTTGTTGTATTTCTCCAATCTGTGGTGCAGAGTGTCTGTTTGAAGAGTTTCGGGTGCAGGTCTATTTTGTTTTGAAGTAGTACGGTACTCTGTGCCTCAATAATTATTTATTGTTGGCCAAGTTCATGCCACCAGGTTTGTACAACTCGGCGGTTCTTTTTTCTGAGAACTCTTCTTGGAGGTTGTCATTGAATTTCTCTAATCAGCGACATGGAAGAACCTGAAACTCACCAGAGTCGTGAGAGCACCAAAAGCGTACCTAGAAAATCAAAACAAAATAGACAACTAGAGTTAAAATTAAACTAAACCCCGCATTTGTCCAGGGAAGTCATGCTATACCGTAACTTCTCTATAACCCAGAAGTATGTATCGCCTTAGGAGCATTGCCTTTTAAACCCGCTGCAGGTGTGGTGTTACATGCCGGTGGGAGATCTATTGTACACCGAAAACTCTATTCGACGATTAGGAACTATTATAAAAAGATCTTTTTTCCTTTTTCTTAGTGAGATAGAACATGTATCTGCCACATGATGACCTTCTTGACTGGTGCCCGCAACCTATCACCACTAGTAACAAATTCACCCCCATGTGCATGTCGTCCCTCTCCACTTCGGCTACCACGAGATTGTCGTGGGTACAACCAGCCACAATAAATATTTTGAAAGATGATATTTCACATGGGGCATAATAGATTATAAGGTTGGGTTAAAAAAGAAGATACATTGGATGTGCTTTATACCTAAATTTTCATAAGGGTAGGGGTTGGGTTGCCATTATCTGTTGGTGGTCGTTGACCAGCCAACATTGACTTGCATTGATAGAGGAGTTGTTGTTGACCGCCTAACGCCACCGCTTGGACCCCTTCACAAGCTTTGCATCTCCATTTCTGAAGACATCGGGCGAAGAGACTCTGGCCCAACACGAATGTCACTGGAAGTTAGCGTTGAGAATTCCATAATAGACCACATCCAGAGCGATAATGTCATTTTCGTCGGTGTCGAAATTCCTCTCAAGTTTAGCTACCACTTGTTTCTCGTGAGCTCTGCTTCCATTGGTGGCGGCGCTTCCATTGTAAATTAGATTTAAAGTTCCACTCACGAGCTCCTCTTCATTATTTCCAGCGACGAACAGCTTCTTCCTTAGAGGTTTCAGCTCGTTGCGGACGTCGTCAGAATTGCATTGTGGACCTTCTGGGCACTTAATGTTGGTCTCTGTTTTAGATATAAATTGGCTCACCTTGCCCTCGTTGGCCCGGCTTTAGCTCATTCCGATAATTTTAGGCTCACAACTGCCACTGCACGCACTCGGACGACCTTCTCTGGTGCCGCAGTGTCGCTAGGCGGTGGAAATGCTAGATTCGGGCAGATCGAAGAGGCAAACCAACCCCTGACTCTATAGACACAAAAGAAATGCAAGAAAGAAGCAGGAATTAGAAACCGGGGGGATTACAGGAAGTTGGCAGGATTACAATGCTTCATCTCTCTTATTGAACCAAAGAATTACAGGGAGGCATTACTGGATGAATACTGGATTGCTACAATGCAAGAAGAACTAGGTCAGTGATCAAGAAATTATGTATGGTATCTCACTCCTCGTCCTAAAGGTGTAAATGCCATCGGCACAAAGTGGATCTTCAAGAATAAATCTGATGCTGACGGACATATTACTCGAAACAAAGCCAGACTGGTAGCTCAAGGATATACACAAGTTGAGGGAGTCAACTTGATGAGACATTCACACCAGTTGCCAGGTTAGAGTCAATTTGAATTTTACTTGATATTGCCTGCTCTATGAACTTCTCTGTATCCAATGGATGTCAAGAGTGCTTTCTTAAATGGTGTAGTAAATCAAGAATTATATGTGGAACAATCTAAAGGATTTGAAGATCCTCATTACCCTCATCATTTGTATCGCCTCAAGAAGGCTTTATATGGCATAAAGCAAGCACCCAGGGCATGGTATGACCGACTCACTAACTTTCTTCTTAAGAAAGGTTATCGTCGAGGGGAAGTAGATTGCACCTTGTTTGTACTTGAAAAGGCATAAAAAATTCTGATTGGCCAAATTTATGTTGATGATATAGTATTCGGCTCTATTTCACCATCTATGGTACATGATTTTGTCACTATTGTGCAGGCTGAATTTGAGATGAGTATGGTTGGAGAGCTCACATATTTTCTAGGACTACAAGTTAAGCAAGGAAGAAATGGTCTGTTCATAAATCAAAGTAAGTATGCCTTGAATTTAGTAAAGAGATTCAGTTTAAGAAATGTCCGAGCAGTTCGAACACCTATGGGGGTTTCTGACAAACTGGTAAAGGATGAGAAAGGAGTCTCAATTGATAAGAATTTATACAGGGATATGATTGGGAGTCTATTTTATTTAACAGCAAATAGACCAGATATATGTTTCAACGTAGGAATATGTGCAAGATTTCAGGCTAATCCAAAGGAATCTCATCTCACTGCAGTCAAATGAGTTATTCAATATGTAAGTGGGACTTCTGAGTATGGTGTTTGGTATTCTAAGAATCAAGATTATGATCTAATTGGATATAGCGATTCCGATTGGGGTGGTAATGCTAATGATCAAAAGAGCACTACAGGTGGATGTTTTTTTATTGGTACGAACTTAGTGTCTTGGTACAGTAAGAAAAAAATTCGATCTCTTTATCTACTACGGAAGCTGAATATCTTGCTGTTGGAAGTTGTTGTGCATAATTGTTATGGATGAAGCAAATGATGAATGACTATGGAATTTATCAAGGCCCTTTGAAGATTTTATGTGACAACACAAGTGCTATTGATATTTTAAAAAATCCAGCCAAGCACTCTCGAACTAAGCATATTGACATAAGGCATCATTTTATTAGAGATCTTGTTGAAAGGAAGGAAGTTGTGGTATTCTATGTTCCAACATCTGAGCAATTTACTGATATTTTTACAAAGCCATTGGACACCGCCACTTTTGAAAGTCTCAGACAACACTTAGGTGTTTGTCAGATTTGAGGTAATTCTTGCCTTTATTTAGCTATAAATATTTTGTTTTATTTATGTTCAGAAAATCAGAAAAATAAAAATAGAAAGAAGAAATTTAATACTGTAGATGTTATTTTTGAGTGGCTTGAAGCCAATAGAAGTACTGTGGATTTGAGTAAACTTAAAAGTATAGAGGGAGAATTTTTTAATGTTAATGTCAAGGAACTAGTATCTGGTGATATTGGTAATCTATGGGATATTGAAAACTATGAAATTAAATTTCTGAGAGGGAGATATAATGTGTACAGAGGGAATGATAGATTTCATGTCTACTCATCCATTCCCAGTCCTAGCTATGTAAAGATTAAGGAAATATGTGACGAGGAGGCTGAGGGATTGGAAGTTATTAAGTCTACGAACAGGATGCCTGTAGGATTCTATGATTCTAAGGCTACTCAGAGGATAGAGGAATTGAGGAAACCTGTTATAATAGAGATCACAGACGATGAAGGAGACAGTGTTGGGCATGTTCCAACACAGAGGGCGGATTCAGTGAATGTTGAAGAGATGGAGATTGATTATGAAGACATGAGAGGTCAAGACCAATTTAATGTCACTAGTAATGCTGATGTTAATGTGGAGTATTCTGACGGAGATCATACTGGAGAATTTGAGTTGAGGCAAGGTGAATCAGTCAAGGATCAGCATGTAGGAACATATGACAGGGCCGAGATGGCTGGAGAAGAAGATGCTGGAGACACTGAGTATGTTCCAACACAGGAGGCTGAGTTGAACTATTCTAGTGATGAGGTGCTGGATGAATTCTTCCAAGCTACTAGAGGCAAGAGGAAGATGCATGCTACTAAAGACTCGTCACCACCCAGAAATCCAAGAAAACCCACATAGTTCCCAAGAAGAAAGTTCTGCCACCTCCTTCAGTAAGTGAAGCACTATCATTCTCTTATTTTGATGTAAACTGTGAAGAAATGAGAGAGGTGTTTGCATAGAGGAAGATAATCTCTGAGAGTGACCAGTAGATCTAGATGCATATAGGACTAGCGGTTTTTTTAAATTTTTTTTGGAGGGAATTGGAATGAAAAAGGCTGCCACAGTACAACTTCATTACAATAAGCAAGTGGTCACTGAAGTGTATTCCAATCTGATGGTTGGGAACTTGGAGGTTGATTCCCCATGGTTTGAGAGGGTTTATGTTAGGGGGGAGATCATTGATTTTTCTGCTGTTAGGATCAACAGAATTTTAGGGCTGAACACTCTAGAATTTGAAGGAGTCTTTCCAGATGATTTAGAAGTGTCTGATGATAAGATTCTGGAGGTAGTCTCAAGAGGGTACAAGACCAAATGGCCTGAGACTGAATACTCACATGCTTCCTGCCTGTCTTCTAGATTTTTTGGTTTATATCAGGTAGTTGTGAACTATTGGATGCCATCCTCCAATACTACTGCCTTGACTAGAGAAATGGCTAAGTTGTTGTACTGTGTTGGAACACAGAAACCAATCAACCTGGGGTTGTTTATACAGCAGAGTCTAGTTAGGCAAGCCACTGCTCCAAAGGCTAAGCATGCTCTGGTATACCCTTGTCTGATATCTGCATTAGCTAAGAGTACTAAGGTAAAGGGCAAAGCAAAAGGTTTCAACGTTGATACAGAGTTCCTTCGGCCTAACTAGCAGACTTTTGGCGTGCGACACGTGCATGATCTGCCATGGAACCCTGAAGCTTCTACATCTGCAGATGCTGACAATCAGGCCAAGATAATGGTGCTCAATGCGAGGTTGGGGGTTATAGCCATCCTAATTGCGGCACTTGAAGCAGAGAAAGCTAGACTTGAGGGAGGGAAAGCTCAGTTGGAGGCACAGGATGCTGCTCCTGAACAGGATTGATTTTTCTGCAGTATCTATGTTCCAACATAGATCCCATTTTATGTTCAGGGGGAGATGGTTTTCTGTTTATTTCAAACTTAATTTCTATGGTTTATTGCCTTTGACATATTCATGGCCCCAGGGGGAGAATATTCGGTGATTTTGGATTAATGTTTTGGATGACTGTAATCTGACTATTGTGTTTCGGTATTCTGGCATTCTGGTTTTCAAATGGTATTCTGTTATGATCAGATTCATTAGTTTGCGTATGTTCCAACATAGGTGGATTTCTGGACCTATGTGAGTAATTGGAAGTTTTTTTCTTTGTTGTGGTTTTAATGTCCAAAATGGTTGGGTCCACAAAATGTCAAAGGGGGAGATTGTAAAGTCAAGTGGTTTTCATTGAGTAATTTAATTGGAAATTTTTGAACAAGTTTGGAAAACAAAAAAACTTTCCATGTTGGAACATATGAATAGCCAAGTTTACGCCAACGAGTTTTACGGAAAACGAATATCAGAATATTATGGTATTTGTGATTTATGAAAATCTGAATATTCTGAATATGCTAAGCGTGGTAGAAGCATAGTTGGTTTATGGAAAATCCCTACAAATATGGTATTGATATTATCAAATATATGAGAGATATTGTGATAAGGAAAATCCCTTTATTTATGGGATTTAGATATGCTTCAAAAATAGATAAGGAATAGGAATATTGTGGAGATAATCATGGAGGGTTCTGATCTGCTCATGGCTTTAAAAGGAGACACCACGGCTGCATTAATCTCACGAATTTAATAGAGAAAATTTGCACACAGATTTTTCATTCTTCCAAGAGAATTGCAAAGAGCCATAATTCTATGTTCCAATATGCATGACCTGCCGTTCAAAGTTCAGAATCATATGCCTTAGTTCCCCAGGAGGAGGAGATCCAGCATCGACGAGTGTCGATGTCAGAGGGAGTCTGATCAAGGCGGGTCGGTAGCTAGGGGAGCTAGCAGAATTCACACGTTTGATTAGTAAATATAAGTATTTTGTATGGTGTACTTTGTATTGTATCTTTCTGATTAGTGGATTCATTCTGAACTGGGTCAGACCCCGCAGATGTAGGTGGATTTCACCGAACTGCATAACCAAGTGCCGTGTCTTTAATGCTTTACTTTATTGCATACTTGGTTAGATATGTTATGTTGGAACATACTATTAATAATTAAGAGAATTCGGTAAAATCAAATTTCAAGGGGGGAGTTGAGGGTGGAGTTGAGGCAGCGGCAATGCTGGTTGCTAGTGGAGGGGTGGTGGTGGTGATAGGTGAAGCTGTTGGTGGTCGGTTGGGTGAATGCCAGGTAGGGTGGGGGTGGTGGCCAGCTGGGGGGTGGTGAGTTTCGGAGGGGATGAGAGTAAAATTGTATTAACACTTTTGGGTATTATGTCAAAGGGCATTTTAGTCATTTTATATGTGGTCAATGCCGGTCAAAACTGGAAATAATTTCTTAGGGTTATATTGGCACTTATACCAACTAGTTAGGGTTGTTTTTGTACTAAAAAATATCTAAGGGTTATATTTGCACTTACTCAAATCGGTAGAGTTATATTGGTATGAAGTATATCCCTTCTCATTTAATAATTTGTACATGGACATCTCAAATCAATGCAAAGTACTTTATTAAATTTAAAATAATAAATTAAACACAAAATCTTGTTTTAGACCGATTAACTATTAGACAGAGTTATTTTATACTTGATGTAACTAAAGGGGTAATTTAAAATATATTACAATATATAAATACTTATAATTTGACATTAAAAGTTATTGAAATGATATTTTTTCATGATTGGTCTAACAGAAAACATTCTCCAAACAAAAATACTTAAATAATATAGCAATTGAATGATAAAATATTTCCTAACTAATTACAGTGAATACCCAACTTATCCTTCAGCAAAAATGGAAATTGAAGCTTAATAGACAAATCAAACTCAAAACAATATTTTAGTAAGATCTGGATTAGGATAGGTATAGACTCTATTTCGCAGAGATTATAAGTTGTTTTGCTTATAAGCAAATCATTTCTCAGTGTTTGGTAAAGTGCTAAAAAACAGCTTATCTTGAAAGCATAAACTATTTTTGGGGGAAAACAGAAACTAGTCTTCCTCTGCTTTCAAAATAAACCAGCTTTGCTTATAAGCACAACTCTGCCAAACACACCCATATGCACTCCACATGAATTACTCCAAAATATTTTACTGAGTACTTAAGCGAAAAATCAAAATTGGTTTCACATGTATTGGACTGAAAACTGCATAATTATTCCCACGGAAATTGGTGGATTCAATGGAGGCACGTGCCCCCTGTGCCCCCACTGTAAATCCGCCACTGACTAATACGAGAGATGACATCTATTCATAAATAATCAAAGAGATGTATTCAATCTAGAGCATATGAATAGACACAATGGTTTGCTTAATGGATGTGATCGTTGGTTTTGCGTTCTATATAAACCTTGCCTGGTCCCTACAGAAACACATTCGAATTCACAAGAAGTCTCATTCAATGTAGAACTCATAAATAGTGTATTCTACTGAAGACTAATTATTAGTTGCAAAATGGAGCGATAACAAATTCGGGTATGTCATCTAATATTATTTATGCATGAGTATTAACGAATTGAATCATTGAATTATTTTTTATGCCAACAATTGGTATCAGTACACGATTCAATTTGTAGAACTCACTTCATATAGTATGCTTATAAGTACATGTATAAACCTGACTTGTTTAATTGTTATTCCAACAAGTAATAATAAATTTATTTCCGCATTCATGTTAGTATGCGTAATTGTATTTGTGACTAAATTAAGGCACGAATATTCAAACACACTATAAAGTAAGACATGAATATTCATGTTCTGCTCTTTATATAAATTGTTGTGATATATCCTTTATATTAGTAAACACTATACAATTAGAAAAACATATTTTCTTCTTACTAATATCTCTTGCAATTAATAACCAGTACACTCTCACGTCCATGCAACACTAGGTTCCTGCAATTGTTGATGTAATATTATAAATGATGCATATTTGTATGCTCTGTGTTATTGTTGCATATCTATGAATGAAATTTTTGTAGACAATATTTTAGTATGATTTAATGATTTAATGATTATAAGATATTATCGAGTTCTACCTTATGCATAATGTATAAATTAATTCATATATTACCAAAATAATTATGATAATATAATTTATATTATTATTTAGTTATAAGATGTGTACGAAACTCATTCATTATTTATTACCAAAGAACTTTCAATGCACGAGAGCTTCATTACGTGCATTTATGTGTACATTGAAAACTTAAAATTAAATTAATATAAACTTCCAAGAATAATAAATTAATCATTTGGTTCATCAATTTACATATATACACATGCATAAATAAAATTTTATAATTACACTATGAAATCAGTGCACCCAAAGGTGTCCAAGTTTTATCTTTTTGTTAGTTTATTTATAAAGAATAGAATTCTTAAGATATATTTTCATTCATTTGGGACTTGTTTTTTAATGTACAACCCTGCGAAATCCACTGTGCATTAATCAGATTGAATCACTAAATGACTCAAATTTTAAGAAGTGGAAAGCTTACATTAAAATACATATGTATGAGTAATTCATAAAAGTATATTCATTCTATAGTTTTAAGGTATGAAATATATTTCAATTTTAAATTTCAAATTAAAATTTGAGAGCATTAGGATTATATTTTGGTTTCAGTTATTACTTAAGTACAAAATATAATTATGATGTGCTAAATAAATCATGTGATTGTATTTGTGATGTTGTAATTCTAAAATACGGATGGTTTGCCAATCCATCAAGTTATTTTTTAATTTTAACACAACTTTTATGATTGAAAGAATTTTGAAGCAAGTAAGTTTTAATCCAGTAGACACTTTAGTATATTTATCATATTTAATTCAATGTCAAGTTCAATGGGAGATTGTTAGATATCATAAGAACATGATATTGTTTCTTTAGTAAATGATAAATATATTATTATAATAAAACGTGAGTTCATACTACAATAACACGAAAGGTGACATCTATTCATAAATAATTGAAGAGATGTATTTATTTAAAAGGGAAATATACAATATGACTAGAGGTGTTCATGGGTCGGGGCGAATCAACTGACCCGGCCCAAATTGACCTTAAATTTAGGGTCAAATGGGTCGGGTAAAAATTTTCATAGTTTAGGGTTGGGTTGGGTCGGGTCGGATAGGGTCATGGGTCGACCCAAATTGACCAAAATCATATAAAAATAGTAAACTTACTTTTTAAAAAATATATATTTTTAGCTTTATAAATAAATATATATATATATATATATATTTCAAGAATGTTAACATTTTTATGAAGTAAATTAATGGTGGATATATTTTATTAATTAATTCTTTTTTATGATTTTTTTCCATAAAATGAGACAAAATTGCAAATGGGGTCAAAAAGGGTCAAAATTTGACCTGTCCCTGTTTTGACCCGACCCATTTTGACCCATATGGGTCATTGACCCAACCCGACCCAAATGGGCTGGGTCAAAAAGGGTTGGGTCGGGTCGGATAATTTGAACACCCCTAAATATAACCCTATATATTTGAGAAATTACAGATATAACCCTGAGACAATTTTTAGTGCAAAAATAACCCTAACTACTTTACATACGTACAAATATAACCCTAAAAACTATATTCCGGCATTGAATTGCCATTTCTAATCATTGACCGAGTGAAAATGATCAAAATGCCCTTTCAGCAAACAATAAAAAAAGATTAATTTACAAATTGACCCTAAGCCTATCTTCTTCACTCACTTCTCATCTGGCCATTTTTTCTCCTCACTTCCTTTCTTCTTCACTCTTCAATCTTCCCAATGCAATTGTAGCTCGCACCGCTTTCTTCAACTCTAACGACGTCGACATTAGTGCCGGCAACAGCAGCATATGCTACCCCGGCGGCACCACCACCGAATCACCTGAATCCCCACCAGTTATCCATTCACCCATATGCTCTCTGAAACCTTGGAATCCATCTTCCTCTCTGAAGCCACCGCCAACTTTGACTTCTTTGCCGATGCTAGGCTCATCGCCGCCGGAGGCAGGGAGATCCACGTGCACCGATGCATTCTCTCCACCAAAAACCCCTACTTCAGGAGCGTGCTCTCCACCTCCAAGGAAAAAATGATGATTAAAGACTGAGCTCAAGGAATTTTTCAAGGAGTATGACATCAGCTTCGATGCGCTCGTGGAAATTTTTTCTTTTCGTTCCTGGGGATGGCGACCGAGGCGGGCTGGGTGGTTGAAGGGCTGGATTGCGTCGATTAGGGCTAGGGGAAGCTTGGTGGCGGGACTAGTGGTGGGCTGGGTGGTAGAGACTACGGTTAAGTGGAGGTGGCGTCAATTAGGGCTGGGTGACGACGAAGGAGATGGTGGAGAGGTGGCTCATTAATGTTGTGAATCGCTATATCACGCCTTGTATTAGTGAAAATACAATATGTATTTCCAATTTATCTAAATGAATAAGGAAATTGATTAGTTAATAATAATTTGTTATAATTGTTAATAATTAATCATAATTAATTAGTAATTGAAATCCAATTGGTTCAACTGCAGTGGTGGTCGCCGGAGCTCTGCCGTTCTCCGGTGGTGGTGGTTGCCAGTCCTTTTCCGGTGCTTTTGTTCTCAAGAAGGTTCTCTGGCAGCTTTTCCATCTCTCCGGCGGGTTCTCCAGCCACTACTGGCCATCGTTCGAAGCCCCACCCAGCATCGCCAAAGCTTCATCATCGTCTCCATCTAGTTCTTCGATCTCCTTCTCCGTCGTTATTCCCCCATTTGGTTCTCCGGTCTCCTTCTCCATCACTCGTCCCCATCTGGTTCTCTACTCTCCTTCTCCGCCGCTCGTTTCCCAGAACCGCCACTCGCCTCTTGTCTCCTTTCCCACTGCTCGTTTCCCAGAACCGCCACTCATCTCCATCGGCCTTTCTCTGATCTCCTTCCCCGCTAACCGTTATCCTTCTCCGGATCTATTTCCCAACACATCAGTCGTCATCTTCTTCATGTACTCCTCTCTCTGTTCTCCTCTCTCCGCTCTCCTACCGGTCTCCTTTCCAACAGCCGGTTGGTTCTCCCTTCCTAGAGCCGAACTAGTTCTCCCTTAACCAACCTACCCGGTTCTCCTTTCCCTTCCCAGCCCGGTTCTCCTTTCCAGTAGCCTTGCCCAGCCCCGTTCTCCTTTGCCCAACTATCATCTGCCCACATTTAATGTCATTTAATCCAAAAAAGTAAGAAATTTTTCTATAAAATAGGCTGTAAAAATGCTCATTGGGTACAAAATATCATATTTATTACTCTAAATTTGGGTGTTGAAATATCCATGCCTTTAGAGGTATTTTTTTAATTCAATTGTTCTTTTGTGTAATAATTAATAGTGAAAGTTATGATTTATTAGTTGTTTAAATAGAAACTTACATTTTATCTCATCATTGATAGTTGTGATATTTTATTTTAATTTCATACATAGTTGTTTAACATTTTATTGTCTATGCATGTTTCCATATATTGAATTTAATTTTGTTCTAGATTTAATTATTTATAGTTGAAAATATGTTAATTTAATGTTAATCAATATGTTATTTCTTTTTTTTATCTTAGTTAAATGAAGAATTTGCAAAAATAAGTAATAAAATATAAATGTGTTTTTCACCATTTTTTTAAGAATAATATGTACACAATATATATTGTGAGTTTAATGTGGTTATAAAATTTGTTATTAGTAGTGAAAATTATGTTCATTTTACAATATTTTAGTTCATGCGTTATTTCTATATTTATAAGTAATATAAATTATAAAAGTTCTACTAACATAATTTAGATTAGTTCTAGTAATGTGTTGGGAATTGTTGGTAGGCTAATGAGATAATATAAGTATAACATATGGTTCTACTAATGAAGATATAACAAAATTTAGTGTGGTTATACTAATTTTTAAAAAAGTTGGTACAAATAAAATTTGCATAACTAAGTCATAAAAATGTGTTGGTGTCTTTTATTTTTTTTATAGATGAGGTTATAGAATAATGTGGTTATAGATTTCATGACTAGTAGTGAGAATTATTTTAATTTAAATATGTGTAGGTTGCTTTTATGCACTTATAAAAAAGAGTAAGTGTTATATTTTGTTAGTAATTAGAATGATTTATGGCATTATTGCGTTTGGTATTATATTTTTGTGAAACTAATTATTTGATATATAATGTTATTTAAGGATGACGATGACTCATATGGAGCGGTTTACTCAGCATTCGCAACCACAAATGTGTTTCCAAGTCATATCGAAGCTTATTCCTACCTGCAATGGACTGCCCGTCGTGTAGGATTTGAATTTTTCATGCCGTCGTACAAGAAAAATCAAAATGGGCCCCTAAGGATATATTATATTTGCAACCGGGGTCGGAATTATAAGGCTGTCGATATGAGCAATTCAAATGTCATGCAAAGAAGTAACACGCCGACAAGAAGTTGTCATTGCTCTTTCATGATTGTCATGCGAGAGAGTAACACGGAGAAGGGTTGGAACATTAAACCATGCAAGGATCCTCAGCGTGGGACACACAACCACCAGTTTTTAGTATACTCTGAGGGGGATAGACAGAGTAGCAGGTTCCATGCTGATGCGAAACAAATGATAATAGGCTTGAGGAATGCCGAGACAGCTCCTAGGCATATCAATGTGAATCTCAGTCGTGCATTTCTGAGCCTAAATCAAACCATTAGGCAAGTATATAATAAGCAATCGGCTTATGGAAGTTCGAGGTCACCGGGTCGCAGTACGTGAAGGAGAGGGAGTCGACATGATAAGTTACCCAATTATCTCAAGTCATTTGATTATAATGCCATATTAATATCACTCCGGAAAACTGAAAAAAGGTGTTCTGATTAGAATGTTTCTTTTGCAGCGACATTCCCCTATCTTGAAAGTGTTCCCCACATTATCAGTTGTTACATTGAGGGCTGGAACGATGTGGAGAGTGATGAAAACTATGGTTTCAGATGCGTCGCTGATGCCTTCCAAGTAGATGGTGAGGGTGACTGGTCTGGAGCGTATCGGGAGGTTTTTAATGAATTATCGACTCATTGGCCTGATTATGTTCCCATATATGGCTCGAATGAGAATGCTCCATGTGGTTTACCTATGGACGATTTACAGAAAGTCGGATGTTGTTGGGTGGGAGTTACCCTACCATAAGAGGATGACAGCTTGGAACAAAGCATACATGCAGCCATAATTAATGAAAGCACGATATGTATTTTTAAGTCCCCCCATTTACTTTGGGCTATTATTCTTGCAAGATATGTTTGGTGCTTTTTTATTACTCAATCAGTATTTTTTATTATTTGCAAAATAAATAATAATTTACTTTAAAATTTACCTTAAATAATTATTTATTTATACCATCAAAATTTACTTCAAAAATATTTTATATATTTTAAATGTGATTTTCATAATATCATTTTTCATAATAAAAGTTTTTTATAAAATTTTTTAAAATTTTAAAATACTTTAATACATTTTTATTTTTCAATTTAATCTGAAATTTTTTTAAAAATTATTCTATTTATTTTTTTAAAATTCAAATTTTAATATTTAATTTTAAATTAATTTCCAGAATAAAATTTAATTTTAAATTTCCAAAACCCTACCCCCTTCTTCCCGAGCCACCCTCCTCCTCAACCTCACCTTCTCACCACCTCCAGGCTGCCGGCGTCATCTACCGCCGGCCGAGCTCACCTTCCGTCCGGTCGAGCTCACCCTGCGTCCACCGTCCTCTCCTACCTATCTCCCTTTTCATGCCGCCAAGCCTTTACCCATCCTCAGCCTTTACCCGTCAGCCCAGTCCCGATCTCCATCCCGCCGTCCAGCCTCTACCCGTCCTCAGCCAGCCACATCTCTCCCTCTTCTCTCGCCCATTAAAGCCACCTTAGCGCCCCCCCCCCCAATCTACCAATCTCCCGAAAATGAAAGCCAAACAACATTTCCGGCGAGATTTGGAACTAATTTGACATAAGCTCTCACCGAAAAAATTGAGATTCAAAACAATAAAATTTCAGACAACATTTTTGGCCAAAAATTAGAGACCGAGACAACATTTCCGGCGAAAATTTTGAAATTCATTGTAAAAATTGGAAAACTAACTTTCCCAGAGAGATTCTGGCGACGCCCGGTGGCTGGCAGCGGGCGGCGGTCGGCAGCAGGCGGTGACCGACAGCGGTTTAAGGTTCAGCAGAGGGAACAATGGTGAAAGGGAGATGAAATTTTGTTACAAGGGAAAAAATGAGGGAGGGAGAGGCAACAATGGTAATAAGGGTTTCTTGAAAACGTTTTATTTAATTTAAATTTTCACACAAAAAAATATATAATAAAAAACAATAATACATGTTTGTGTATGATATTGGCGTACCTAATAAAATATAGGGCGTGATATAGTAATACTCTTAATGTTTGGACCAAAATGATTCAGGTGGAGGAGAGGTGGCGTCAATTTGGTCCTTGAACTCCATTTTTTTTGTTTTTCATAGGGGTAAAATAGTCTCTTCATCATAATCCAACGTCAAACTCCGAAAAATGTTATATTTGTACATAAACTATCTATTGTTATATTTGCACTTTCAATTATCACATGATTATATGAACACTTTCTTGAATTATGTAAGATTACATATGCACTTCGCTCTATTTAAAAACATATGAATAGACACAATAATTTGCTTAATGGATGCTACCATTGGTTTTGTGTTCTATATAAATATTGTTTGATCCCTAAAGAAACACGTTTGATTTCATAAGAAGTCCTATTCAATCTAAATTTTATAAATAGTGTATTTTATAGAAGACTAATCATTCATTAAAAAATGGAGCAATCAACAAATCCCAGTATGTCATCTTATATTATTTATATATGAGTATTGTAGAATTGAAACATTGAATTATTGTTTATGCCAACGTTTTGAGAACGCGCAGTAGAAATACTTTTACTACCAGCTTAGGACTAGAGTAGAAAAGGTACCCACAGTTTCGCAAGAAATACTTAGTTGAACAAATTTAGTTATTTAAACAAAACTGAAGCACCAAACAAGTTCGAATTCTCTAGGATTCAAATTTCACAAGCAAAACTGGAACGAAGCATAATATGCATTATATTCTCATCATATATGCCAACTGCTCTACATCTCATTGTGTTGTAGGTAGGGCAAAGTATAGATGGGTAGCTGTGACAGTTACTGAAACGGTAAACTGTAGATTTTTAAGTAATGACAGTAGGGAATGATCGGCCAGTGAATTCGGCAATCTTGGAGAGCTTAATAGCAACTTCCACCTGCATCAACAACAGAACAACCAGTTTCAAAGACCGAAGGTGCTCCAAAAGCAATCAACATAGTTAATAATGATATCGAAGCACAGATGGCAGAACTATCTTACAAGAGGAGCAAGTGCTTCAGAAGATTCTCGGCCAATTTTTGCTGAACCCTTCTCATACTGCTCGATATAGACACGGATAGTAGCACCCTCTGATCCAGTTCCAGAGAGACGGAAAACCTGAAACATTTAAGAGGAATTATGGGACAGATCAAGCCCTCAGTACTTGCTGGACTAAGTACCTTGGTTCTTGAGTTTGACAAAGAATCAATTATATGCAATATTCAAATTAAATGACCAAATGACATGATGTAGTAACTAAACTGATCACAGACCTCCGTCATTTTGAACACATAATATTTTACATTACATTGGAAGCAAAAGTTACAAGAAATGAAGGGCATTACCAATCGTGAGCCATCTTCAAAAAGATAGCGGATACCCTGATGCTTGGAGATGGAACCATCAACTGGATCTTTGTACTCAAACTCATCAGCATTCACAACTTTTGCAACATCTGACCGCACACCCTTTATGATTCTAATTTACAAAACAGCACAAGGTTTTGTATAAGGAAAGGTGGGATTTGCACAAACAAGACATGTTTATTAAGTAATACAGTAAATCAGCCTAGTTCAACCCCGAAATCTTGTTTGAAACATCTTGCAGTTATCCAAAACAGTAAGCATTAAGCAAATAATATTTAAAATACATCACAAAGATCCACAGACAAGTGGTCATATTCTGGTAAGGTGTCTTAAGTATTGAGGTAACAGGTAATAACAATTTAGCTGATCACCAAGTATTCCCCTTTTCAAGTCATATAGTAACGCATTCCTACTGTAAACGTGATATGCTCAAATAATGTGCACAATTTTAAATACATATATTTAGAGAGAGAGAGAGAGAGAGAGAGAGAGAGAGAGAGAGAGAGAGTAATACTCGTTCACTTCACCAAGGGATGATTGCAACTTGACCAAGTGTGCCATCAATTCTTTTGCACTAGTGGCATCAACATTCTTCAAAGAGAGAACGTAAATTACATTTAGACTCAAACCATTAATATGTTAATGATTCAGCATGAGAATCCCAGTCAATATACTTACTAGCATATAGAAAAGGTCACAAATAATCCATAGATATCATATATCATCTCTATACCTCGTAATCATATCGTGTGTAATAGTGGCGTCCATACTTGGCCCAATGCTGGCGAACAATGTCTTCAACAGTCACAAATTTACCACCTTCCCAGTTGTCTTTGTTTTTGTAGGCAAGGATGGACAGCCAAGCTAAAACTGCCCAGATTCCATCTTTCTCACGAATATGGTCCGAGCCTATCAATCAACACCAAAAGTTATTCCGGTTTCATGGTAGATACAAATCCATGCTAGTGTTTCCTGCAGTGACTAAACTCAGAAACGAAGCCTACCAGTTCCAAAACTTTCTTCACCACAAACAGAACACATTCCAGCATCCATCAAATTACCAAAAAACTTCCAGCCAGTTGGGACCTTCCAATAAGTAACAACTTTCATTGCATTAGAAAAGATACACACTGAAAAGGCAAAAAACAACAAACTTTGCAACGAGTACCTCAAAGAACTTCAATTTGAGATGTTGAGCAACAACATCAAGAGCAGCAGAAGTTGGCATGCTCCTGCAAACAGAAAAGCACAAATGATAATTCAGAAAAGCACAAATGATAATTCAGAAAAGCACAAATAATAATTCAGAAAAGGATGCAAGTTGACATAATCATTAATGCGTGGAGATATACACAAAAAGACAAATAAAAAATGTGCATATAAATATGAGTAGAAATAACATTATGAAAACTAATAAGAAACAAACACGCCCTTGCAATGATCAATGGAGGAAAGCAAGACCTGGCAACTCCTTTAAGACCACCAGAAAAGTAAGGGATGGCTTCGACAGCATTTGCGGCAATAATGGCAACAGAATCAGATGGAGTAACGAAAAACCTATCACAGAAGGAGTAAATTAACATACACTTCATGAAACATAGGGAGCTGTTAAACCAAAATAAAAAGTTCAGCTACCTTTTCCCAAGGATCATGTTACGGTCAGCATCTCCATCAGCAGCAGCACCAAATTCTGGTGGGTTACTTTCGTTACTTGGTTTAGACAATCCCATGCGCGCAACCAATGCTTTTGCATAGGTAAGATTTGGATCAGGGTGGCCTCCACCAAAGTCCTCCTGCTCAGGTGCAATCACAAAGGAGTCAAACTTATCAATATTTATGTTTTGTTGGGTTAAGAATAAAATTCCATGGCAGAGAGCCTTAGTTCACAAAATTCTAGCAGTAGAGTAATTCAAGACCTTAGGAACGCAATTCAATAGAGAGCTCTCTTTAGCACCAAGTTCATCAACAAAAATTCCTTTGGCATAGACACCACCAACCCCATGGAGTGCATCATAACTGCAGCATAACACTGGAAACTAAGTATCGAGGAAAACTTTGACATATAAGATGAAGGGTGACCCATTAAGTATCAAAGAAGATGTTGAAGGTTTACCAAAATGTAAAGTTTGATGACATAACCAGCTTCCTGATAGATGTGAAGTCAAATATGGACCTGCAGTAAGATGAAAAGTAGAATGCTAAGGAAGCAGTCTTCAAAATACCATGACATAAAAGTCACTAAAAGCTTTTTAAGAGGCCATAAAATATCCTAAGTCTATCTGATTAGCCCTACAGCATCCATTCTTCAGAAAGCAAAGCATACAATAATAAAGCTACACAATAACTCAACTAGCATAAATTAGGAACCACGCCCAATTTCAACAATTTTGGGGTACTAGATGACTACCTAACAGAAATAAGAACTAGAAGTTTTACATAATGCCAGGGATTCCTATGATCATGAGACAATTAAAAAGGAAAACATACTTCATCAGTTTTACGTAGTCGGTGGTGGAGTCAAAAACATCAACATCAAATTGCCCCTCAGGGCCAGAAAAGCTTGTGAGAGCTAGAGTACTAATGTCCACCTGATTAAAAAGGAGTTGATAAGAAAATTTTAGAAAATAAAAGAGAATAGGTTGAGAAATGGGAAACACGAAATACTCAGAAATTGCATTGTACATCTGGCAGCCCTTCTGCAATGAAGTACTCATTTATTGTGGTGGTGTTTTGATAAATCTTATCTGTAACTGATTCTGGTGCAGGCCCCCCATTCTCCATGTTGTACTTAATGCCAAAATCCTGCAGCAGTTATTAAAAGTGTAAGAGAGAAATCATACTATCAAAAGACATAGGAAAACATTTGAGAAATAGCCCTCCACCAAGAATGAAGTACCCAGCACTAAACTAGACCTGAACCTTCAAACATTAATTAGGATTAAAAATGATCAAAAAAACATCTCGCCAATCAGGAATGCAGGAGTTTACCATCTTTTCACTACCGCCCTTTTAATTAAAGCCTGTCTGATGACATCCATTATTCTTACGTAAATCTACTTTATTAGAAGTACACGAGCCTCAAAAAAAGTACATAATTTCTTTTTGTGCCGTAACCCTTTATTTGACCATGTATATATCATTTTCAAATGAATTCTTCCCTTAATTGAAAAACTTTCGTTTTCTTTTCCGTTCTATCTTAAGTCACACACAAAAAAAAAGAAATAAATAGGAATCAAAATGATTTTTTTTTTTTTTGGGAGCAATAGACGGTTACTGAAAATTTTAGCAGACTCTTTCTTTGACACTATCTTCTTCTCCATCAAGCTACAGAAACTAAGACTGCATCTCACTATGTATCAACTATATGGAACTTGTGCGCCATTTGTTTAATAAAAACATATATTCCAACACAGCTTTAAAGTATCATGTCTTTAAAAAAAAAAAAGTTCTTTCTAAGCCTTCCCTTCAACTTCTATTTCAAATATTTTAGTGTTTTATTTGCCCCGACACAAATGTTCAAACCACCTTAGGCAAGATTCTCTCACTTTCTCATCTAAGGAAGCTACTCTTTCTCTAATGAAGTCATTACTTCTTAAGTCCAGCTGTTGACATTCTTAATTTTACTATCCTTTTTTTCCTCTTTTTTAAAAAATGTTTCGCATGTACCTGCCACACCTACATCCATAAAGCATTGCTAGTCTTCTGAGAGTTTTTGAAAATTTTATTTTAAACTTCATTTTTTGTTACCACCACTGAGTAAAGAAATTTCATTGTCTTATTCAGACCAACTTATCCATCTTATGTGTCACATTTTGACTTCCCTAATTCTTGAAAGGTCATCCTATATAGTTTAGACTTATAATTACATTAGGTTCATACGCAGCTAAACTATGCTTCTTCATCAAGCTAAACACAGCTAAACTATGCTCCTTGCAAGAACTCTTTTCTTACTTGTTACATTTCTGTTCATAAAGCCGTTTCAAACTTAAAAGTTTTTGTTTTGAATTAAACTCTATCCCACTCCAAATTGTGGGTTGTAACACATGCTTCTATTAATATGCAAGTTCAATAACAACTTTATGAAACCTAATTTGTTTGCACTACATTCATCTCCACATTCCAATTACTGGGACACACTTCCCCACATTTGGCATAGAGACACACAAATTAGGAGATGTAACTATTTATGATTTCCACCGTTTTCTTCGATGATAATATTCAGACGCCAAGAGCTCTAACTCTATTTACTTCCAAAGATTTAACTCTATTTATGGTAAAATAAGGGTTAGTAACAAAGATGAATGGCTGTTCTCCAAGAAAACTTTGCACATAGGGAAAAGCATTCCTCAAAATGAATTCAGCTGTTGTGAAGTTATATAATGATTGAAAGAAGTTGCCCAAAGTCACAAAAAGTACTCAACAGTAAGATGATCATCCATCATGCGTAAAGATGTATTCACTACCACCAACTTAGTAAAACAAAATGGGGGAGAATGATACTTAAGCTTTTGACTAAGATGCTTTGTATACGAATAAATCACAACAATGAAGGTGAAAATTATCGATACAACTAACCTCATGAGGGCCACCAGGGTTATGACTTGCTGTCAATATGAATGCACCAGTTGCTTTGGATCCCTTCATTCAGTTGGAAGAAAAATAATGTTAATATGAACGCTATTGAAATAAATCACTAGTGTCATGCAAAAATACAGAATGTGGAGAAGATAGATTTTAACCAAGTTTTAAGAAATTAAATATTTACATCAGCTGCAACTCTTTCACGTATAACAGCTGATACAGCAGGAGTCGACAGCAATCCATTTTGACCAACCCAAACGCGTCTTACTCCATTGGCAGCTGACATTTTAATAATGATCTGCGATGATTACATGATTGCTAAGAACAGAGGTAATCCATATTGTTCAAGGTATAAGAAGTGGAGCTTTGACAAACTATCGGTACCGCACAACTCAGGAAGCAGTTGATGTTAAAAAAAAAAAAAAATTGGCAAAGTAGAAAGGTAGCCCATAAAAAGAACAACTGAAAACCATATTACTGAGGTATACAAAAGTACAAGCAGAACTATGCATCTTTGCCCATCAAACAGAAACTAAAGCCATAAAGCATAAAGTGTTAAAGCCCAGTACAGAGAAAGTGGAATTGGTAAGAAAATATATCAATGCCGGTTTAAATTATTTTTTGAGTGGAATTCAATTACAGAACATTTGAATGCATCAACATAAACCAAGCTCAAAGTTGAAAACGTCGCCAAATCAGAAACTCCAAAAAAAACACGATAAACCGAGACTTGATGTATAAAGTCGCTTAAATACAAGATAGACCACATCCAAACTCATTTGAAGCACAAAAGTAAGTAGATACAAAATAATAATTGTAGGAAAAGAAACTCTAATAAAAATAATGAGTTCCAGCCAGATTTTAAATTTCATCACTGGACAGTGGAGTGTTAGCATGTAAAACCATTATATTATGCACTATCAAGAGCCTAAATCAAAGGAGATACAAAGCTATCTTTTTTCTGTTTTATCATCTGCTATAACAATAAACACTTGTAATAAAGTCAAATGCTGAAATTTTTTAAGAATTTCACCTGGATTGCATCCTTTGAGTAGTAGCGACCATCACCAGAAACAACAAGTGTAGCACCTGGGAAATTGAGTTGCATAAAACAAAGAAAATTGCTGAATGAGAACAAATAACCAGGAAATAAAATAAAAATCGATGACCCCCTCAAAAATTACCAAAGAATAGCTACATTATTTACAGTGAGGGAGAAATTAAAAGGTCAAAAATGAGCATCTTTATGAGTCCTGGAGTGTAAGAAGTAAAGAATGGAATGCAGTATAAGAAACTTAACAACGTGACAGTTTTTTTCTCTACAGTGATTGCAACTCAGATCTGATCATATATAGAAATTAAACTATGCTTGATTCATTCATTACACAAAGTAAGATATCCAGCAATTGTCAACAAGTAAACATCAAAAAATGCTAGTTCCTCCATTATATTATGCTGTTTACCACACCTGATTGCAAGGATCTCTAGGAAAGTACATGTGTGGGGGATAAACAGTGGACAGAATAGAAATTAATTGATTACAAGAGTGTAATACAAATGAGTGGATGAGAATGGGTTGACTTTTTCTAAAACTGGAATAAATAAAAGTTTTTTTTAGGACGGATTGAAATGGAAAGTGTAAACATCACAATTGGAAGGAGGAAGCATATTCTTCATCTACAAGATTTTCAAATTTTCCATCTGGCAAAGTACTCATCGGGATCATGTTCTATTTGGCCTTTGCTGATAAAAATATATTAGAACTGTTTAATGTAAGGATGACAATATGTCTGATATGTTTTAAAAGCAAATAGCAAACCTATATTGCCACTTCATGATACCATGCTATTGAAATCCTAAATCACAAAAAAATCTCCCAGCAGAGCACCAGTTAAAATCTTTGTACTTTGGATTTCTATGTAATGCAGCCAGGTAAAAAACTATGTATAAACAGACACATCCATCATATCAGTTAAATGGTGAACCTACAGAAATAAAATATTCATTTTCTTAATCCCACGACATAATGACAAGATGAAATGCTCAAGTAGAAGCCTTCCACTTATCGTCAAAAGAGAGAAACATTGAGTACTCGGAATACTTGAGGAACAGGAAGTGTAAGATCTTGATATGCTAAAGCCGACACTGCAAAGAAGTAAAATTACTTCTAGAACCACCACCCAATTTGAAAAGATAGACTCACCTCTGACTCTATCACTTCCAAGGGCATTGAAAGTTGACTGGACAAAGTTATGCAAGTAATGAGGTTGTGTAAAGACCTTCACCTGCAACAATCCAACAACATTCAAAATTAATCACAGCATACAACCAAGCATCAAGGCTTTATATCTCAATCATGTCTTCATTTTGATCCAACGATAGCAACATTATTCTCAATACACTATCTTGCATATACAAATCAGGTTTTGGAAACGCAGAATTTTCAACAAAATTTATCAAAAGTTAAGTTTCTCCCTACTCAGGAATATGATCTGATAACGCCAATCGATTCTACTAATGCACCATCATGATATCAAAAATGTGAAACCTGCACCATCTTCACTTATTCTACATCAATTCAAGGCAACTACATCAACAATCACAACAATTGAAAAGTGTCCGAACTGCGATCACCAGCTTGCTTACAACGAAAACACGCTTATCGAGACGATCTATAAAGCTTCTAGTTAGATCCGAGCTCTGAACGTAAATGGTAACACTCGATATGCAAATCACTCTAAACACCGAATCAATACAATGCAATGCAAGAACAGATCACAACTAATCACGAAAAAGGTGGATCAAATAAATCAAGATATAGCATAAACGAATCATTGAGATAGCGCGGAACCTTCTTCCGGAGACCAGAGGTGCCAGGTTTCTGGCCATCAATCGGCTTCGTTTCAACACGAGCAATCTGGAACACGCCCATTTTTCTTTCTTCTTTTTTACTTTTGAAAAGTGTAATCACATAAGTTCGGTTATTTATGAAGAGTAGTGTGTGAGAGAAACCACGTGTCACGGGTGGCACAGCTGAGTGATCGTAATGTAAATTGGGAACTAGAATATTCGTCCAACAATCCTTTTCTCAATTTGGTCGCTCACCATCCACCAATAGCTAAAGTAAGGGTATCTCAAATCAATGGTATTTTTCCGTGCTGTATCACGCTTTGTATTTTACTTAAATATGCTCTATATTTATAGTAGTTAAAATACTATATGTGTTTTCTAATATATTTAAATGAATAAAGATATTGAATAATTAATAAAAATTAATCATAATTAATTAGTAATTTTAAATCCAATTAACAGCGGTGGTGGTTGCCAGAGCTCGCTGTTTGCTGGAGGTGGTGGCTGCCGGAGCTTTTTGTTCACTGGCGGGGATTCACCGGCGTCTTCTCCGAGAGCTTTTCCATCTCAGCAGCGTCTTCTCCGAGAGCTTTTCCATCTCTCCGAGAGCTTTTATTCGCTAGCGGGGATTCACCGGTCAAACCCGCAGTCACTGATTTCCCAAACTCTCGTTTGCCGTCACTATTCGACGCATCGGCACCGCTGATGCTCCACCGCCTTGGTTCTCATCGTCAGCTCCGACCCGGTTGTCGTTTCTCCCGCCCTCTCCTCGCTCTCTTTTTTGGCTCTCTATCCCAGCCTACCGACGAGTTTTCTTTTTCCGGCTCAATCTTCGCAAGCCCCCGTCCCAATCTCCTTCTCCGGTGCTCCTTATTTGGGCTCTCCTTTCCAATCCCAGACCCGCTCTCCTTCCCCAACCCAGACCCTGCTCTCCTTTCCAAGCCCAGACCCGTTATCCTTTCCCAACCCAGACCCGCTCTCCTTTCCCAACCCAGACCTGGCTCTCCTTTCCAAGCCCAGTCACGGTTCTCCTTTTCTAGCCCCAGCATGTTTCTCCTATCCTCCCCTTTTCCACCAAGCCTTTGGGTTCTCTTTCCTCGGTTCTCCTTTGCCCTTCTCCTTCCCAAATTCGGTTCTCCTTTGCCTAACTTCCATCTGCCCATATTTATTGTACATTTAATACAAAAATTAGTAATAAATTTTCTATAAACTATTCTGTAAAAACTCATTATTGTGTACAAAATATTCACTTTTTACTCTAAATTTTGTTTTTTTTTAAATTTAACCCATATTAATGGGGGGATAAGTATTAGGTTCCCCAAACCTAAAACGATAGTGAACATTTACAAAAGTTTATCTTCAAAATAATTTTGAAGACTTTGTACAAAAAGCTACAACTTGGTTGTCAGAATATCTGAGCAAAAAATTCTACTTAGGGCGTTTTTGGTGATGGTTCCATTTTCCATGTCTCCACCCCTCGTGTTAACATGGTTAAATGGTCAGATCTCAAAAAGGCTCTAAGTAGGACTATTATGAATGCTCGAGTGCTCAAGTGTTGAAGTGCTCGATGTTCTAGAATTTGAAACTCGACTGGTCAATGGGTTGAGGTCTCAGGGTCGAGTGCATGGCGGTTCGAGGTGTCGATGGATCGAAGACTTGAATTCCACCCAGGTTCCATCTTGTGTCTCTTCATCTTTGCTGCTGCCACTTGATTCGAGTGCTCACGGTTGGTGCGGTCGAGGCTCAAGTCCTTGATGGTTTGTAGACTCGAGGGGTTGATGGTCAAGTGCTTGCTGGCTCGAGGTCTCGAGGGGTTGAGGCTCGATGGTTTGAGGGCTCGAGTGCTTGAGTGCTCGATGGTCCGAGTGCCTGATGGCTCGAGGGCGGCAGGGCTCGAGAGCTTGAGTGCTCGAGGGATCCAGGGCTCGAGGTCTCCTAGGCTTGAGGGCTCGAGATCCTGAGTGTTCGAGGTATCCAGCGAGGGCTCCAAGGCTCGATGGTTCGAAGGCTCGATGGTTCGAGGGCTCGAGTGCTTGAGTGCTTGAGTGCTCGAAGGCTCCAATGCTCGAGCGCTCCAAGGTATCCAATGTTCGAGGCTCGATGGTTCAAGGGCTCGAGTGCTTGCGTGCTCGATGGTTCGAGTGCCTGATGGCTCGAGGGCGACAGGGCTCGAGGGCGACAGGGCTCGAGGGCGACAGGGCTCGAGAGCTTGAGTGCTCGAGGGATCAAGGGCTCAAGGCCTCCTAGGCTCGAGGGCTCGAGGCCTCCTAGGCTCGAGGGCTCGAGGCCTCCTAGGCTCGAGGGCTCGAGGCCTCCTAGGCTCGAGGGCTCGAGAGCTTGAGTGCTCGAGGGATCCAGGGCTCGAGGGCTCAAGAGCTTGAGTGTTCGAGGTATCCAATGCTCGAGGGCTCCAAGGCTCGAGGGCTCCAAGGCTTGAGTGCTCGAGGACTCCAGGGCTTGAGGGCTCCAGGCTCAAGGGCTCGATGGTTTCAACGCGTCAAATGGGAAAACTTGAAACGATTCCAAAGATCAGTAGCCAAAACTGGACTTATGCTTCCATAGGTAGAAACTGGGAATCCGCCATGTGAAAGTGCAAATGAGACTGTGAAAAACAGTAGCCATCGCGAAAGAGCAGAAAAAAAATCCAAAGCCATGAAGGGAAGTAGTCCATAACCTGAGACAGAAGAGAGGAAAGATCAGCAGTATCAATCTTATTTAAAGGCTTGCCTATGGGTTCTAATATAAGGTGTATGAATACTATCCGTATAGATTAAGCCTTTAATATGTGCCGGAATGTTGGTCACATGTAAAGGAGAAACCATCGCAGAGGATGCTTGATATTTCGCAATGGCATCCGCTACTGAGTTACAGTCTATATGTGTGTGCTTGAGGGTAGCATGGGATAAAAGAGTGTGAACTCGGAAAACTAGAGGGTATAGGGTCCATTTGGAAACTGAAGGATCATTAATTATATTTACTGCCTGTAGCGAGTCAGATTCAATAATGAGATTGGGATATCTGTCCAGACAGATCTGACAGGCCATAAGAATTGCCTTAACTTCAGCTTCCAGTGGAGATGTGGCTGTTATGGTCTCTGATCTAATAAGGATTGGTAAACCTTGGTGATTGCGATCAATTAAGCCAATTGAAACAGAGGAATTAGACCAAGATGCATCCACGTTAACCTTGATGAAACTGTGATCTGGAGATTCCCTATATACAGTGGAAATAGTTGGCTTTGGTGGTGGTCTGGGGGGAAACATCAGAGAAGGGAACTGAAAACTTAGGTTAGGAAATATAGTTGGGAAGCAGGGAGAGGAGGTAATGGAAAGGTAGAGAGTATCTGTAACTTCCTTGCTAATATGGGAGATAGAAAAAGGTGTGTCATCAAAAAAATAAGCATTCCTAGCCTTCTATAAAGCCCAACAGATCAGAGAAGGAATCAGATGACTTAGCATTCTCTGCACTCCAGTAAGGTCACTACAGTTCCAGAAAATGAAAAAAGTATCCACTATATTATGCACATTCTGCAAATTGAAATTCACTATAGCAGCAATCTGAATCCAAATGGATTTAGCAAGATGACAATTTATAAAAAAAATGTTCCATGGAGTCAAATTGATTGCACAAAGGACATTTAGAGGCCAAGCTATAGCCACATTTTATGAGGATATCATCAAATGGTAAGAAGGAGTTCAGCAGTTTCCAGGTAAAAATAGAAATCTTCTTAGGTAACCTTGGATTCCATATGAGCTTAGTAACTGGGAAATTACCTGATTTATATGTTAGCATTTTGTAAGCAGATTTGAAAGAGAATCTACCAGTCATTTCAGGTTTCCAAATCAGTTTATCCTCTCTACCATGCTCAATTTCAGCATCCTGCAAGAAAAGAAAAGTATCATTTTCCAAGAAGGGAGCTATCCGAGATAGAATTGATACTTTGTTGTTTATAAATTCAGCAACTGAGCAGGGGTAGAACATAGAAATGATGTAAGATGGAGTACAATTAATCAGCGGACCATTTGGACACCAGTTAGCAGACCAGAAATCACACTTACCCTGTCTATGAATAATTAGAGAATTCCTTTCGGCAGTAAGGTTAATATTACATATTCTCTTCCATGTTTTTGAATTCTTGTGAGATTGGGGAAGGGACCATAGTAATTTGGCTCACATAGTGTTACCTAATTGGCATTTTCCACCATAATTTAAGTGAACAGGCTTCAACAATTGACTGGATGGATCTAAAACCTAAACCATAATGGGATTTAGGAATAGCAATGTCAGCTCATTTTCTCCAGACCCTGTGCTTTCTATCCTCAGTTTCTCCCCAAAAGAATCTAGACATTCTTTTTTCCATGGATTGAACAATAGAAGTAGGGGGTTTAAGAACAGTCCAAATGTATTGAGGGATGGAATATAGACATGATTGGATCAGTATCATTTTCCCTCCAGGGCTTAACCATCTGTTCTTCCAATTTTTTAATCTTTTATCCATGATTTCAAGGATGAGGTGGAAGTATCTAGATAGAGCTCTACCTTTAAAAATAAGGCAGCCCAGGTACTTGAAGGGGAAAGTGCCCTTTTTCATACCTAGGATAGCTCTAATCTGATGATTCTTTGTAACTGTAACCCTCTTACTGATGTAGAACTAAGATTTTTCATAACTAATTTTCTGGCCTGATATTAACTCAAAAAAATGCAGGAAAGCTTTAATCCTAATCAGACCAGGTTTAGAAGCTTGCATGAAAATAATGGTATCATCCGCATAGCTTAAGTGAGTGACTGGGGTAATATTAGAGGGCATTGAGAAATAAGGCAAACTGTTATTTTGAAAAATGAATGAAAGGCTCCTAGAAAAAGATTCAGTGAAGATATTAAAAAGGAAGGGAGAGAGTGGATCACCTTGTTTGATTCCTCTGCTTGATTTAAAAAAACCAACAGGATTACCATTAATAAGCACTGAGAAATAAGCCTGTGCAAGGTTGTTCATGACAGCCTTGAGGAATTTACCTGAGAAACCAAATTTACACAGTATATTTTGCAGAAAACCCCAGCTAATCCTATCGAAGGCTTTTTTTTAAGTCCAATTTAAGCATACAATTAGGGGTTCTATTTTTTTGTCTAGGAATCTAACCATCTCCTGCAGGTATAGGATATTGTCAGAGATATCTCTGTTCTTTATAAAGGCTTGTTTGATTATTTGAAATTAGTTTCTCCATATGAGGTTTCAATCTTTCCATCAGGACCTTAGAGCAGATTTTGTTAGCTACATTAGAAAGACTAATAGGTCTGAAATCATCAAAAGAAGATGGAGTAGATTTTTTAGGAATCAGAGTTATCCAAGTGCTAGTAATACCTCTTGGCATGTTAGATCCAGAAAGGAAATCATTTACTGCAATAATGAGGTCATCTTTTATGAAATCCCAGCATTTAATGTAAAATTTGCTTGAAAAACCATCAGGTCCTGGGCTGCTATTCTTATTTAGACTCATAGCCACAAGTTTGAGCTCAGTTTCAGTTACAGGCTGGGATAGTCTAAGATTATCTTGTTCAGTAATGATGGCAGGAATTTGACTGATGAAATGTGGGTAGTAGGTAGAATCCACTGGATTCCTGGGCTCGGTCAGTAGGTCAGAGAAGTAGGAAACAGCTTCCTTTTGGATGTCTACAGGGTTATCAAGCCATTGCCCAAGAGAACTTTTTATCTTAGATATATGCAATTTACAATTTTTCTCCTGAACAGTCTTGTGAAAAAATTGGGTGTTGTTATCTCCACACTTAAACCAGTTCAACCTAGATTTATGTTTCCAGAACTTTTCTTTCTCTTTTAAAGCTCTAAGAAGTAATGTCTTTTTTCATTAAGGTTGATACAATCAGTTTCTGAGTGCGTTAAATCATAGACAACTTCTTGTCTCCTCAGATTTTGTTCAGCATTAATTACATTAGCATCAATGTCACCAAAACTTTCTTTTTTCCAGGTCTAATCACTTTCTTAACTCTAATAAGCTTGAGGTGTAGTCCCATCATTCCTGTTTGGGGCACAGGAATGGTCCAACTATGTTTGATCAAGTCTAGGAATTCTAGTCTATTAAACCAGCAGTTGAGAAACCTAAATGGTTTAGGGTGTGATGGGATCTGGGATGCAATTTGTAAGAGGAGGGGTGAATGATCTGATGATTGCCTATTAAGGATCTGAATAGAAGAGGCTGAGAATTTATTACTCCATTGAACAGTACACAAACCTCTATCTAACCTTTTAGAAGTAGGATTTCTAAGCCTAGAATTAGTCCATGTAAACAAATTCCCTACTGTATTAATCTCCTGAAGTTTCTGGTTATTAATCCAATTATGAAAATCCCTAATACTGCCTAGATTAGGGAAACTAGGGCCTCTATATTCATCAGGTGTGATAATTGTATTGAAATCCCCTATGAAAACAGTTTCATTTGGTGGGAGAAGGCTTAGGTCATGCCATAGTTTCTTCCTACCTTCTCTATTCCTAAGTGCATATACAAAGACCATTTCCATTTGAGAGTTAGATCCTAAATGGGTGATTTTTACATTTAAGAATTGCTCATGGTGGCATACGAGATTAACAGTCATTGAGTCATTCCACATAAGCCAAATTTTGCCATTATGAAGGGGGAGATTATGTGAGTAATGCAGCTTCTCCATATATGTTTGGCATTGAGAATTATCATGCATAGGTTCTATAATACAGAGAAGCTGTATTTTCTTATGAACAGTCAAATGTTTCAGCCTTAGCATTGACGTATCAATTCCTCTCAGATTCTATATCAGGAAATTAAACTTAAGACCGTGCATCATTGTTCACCCGATTTATGGCTTTTAGTGGCAGATCTGAGCATCATCTTATTTAATTGACTAATGTAATAGTTTTTTTTAATCTTAGCCTTACCTTAGCCATTAGTCTTACCTGATAGTTTGCTTGAACCTTCCTGAGGATCAGGCAGTAGGTGAGAGTCCTCAGCAGGATCTTTACTAACATCAAAAGGGTCCTGAGGGTGCTGAGCCACACATTCGTCAATGCTAGAATGATCATCCATTTTCTGCAAAATAGAAAATCTATTTTCCATCTTTCCTTGGTGTGAAAGTGAGGGTTAGTAGGAGAGTGTTGGAGGAGTGTCAAACTATGGGAACCAATCACAATATCATCCTTAGCATAAAATCTAGGGGCTCTAATAGGAGTAGTGACCTCAGTTTGATTTATTAGTTCCCTAAGAGATGATTGTGACTTATCTAATTCTTGTATTACAGGGGTTTGGTGTGGGGAGGAGGGGTGAGGTAACTGAGATATGCTGATGTTAGGGATTGCTTCTGTTATCTTAAGGCCATATGAAAGGGGATCAGAGCCAGGATTAGTATTAGCTAACTGATGGGGAATGGTTACTAAGTTGGGCATCTTAGAGGGAGGCTATTTGTTAGCAAACCTCACAGGAGCTCTATCAAACTTATGCCTTGTAGCATACCATTTTGGCATTGGATCAGCATTGTTATGAGAGATAGCTTTACATTGACTAAGCGAATGTCCCAGTTTGGCACAGTGGTCACAATACAGGGGAACATCTTCATACTCAATGTTATACTTCCTATTGTTACTTTCCGATCCTAATCTAATAGAGGTGTGAAGTGGTTTCTGTAAGTCTACTTCAACACAAAATTTGATGGAAGAAGGCCTGATTAACATCTCAGTAGCCAAATCTTTTTTGATGAAATTACCTATACTATTACCAATGGCCTCAATTGATGAAGTATTATAATAATACAGGGGAACTTCCCTGATCGTGCACCAGACAGGAACGATTGGGGATTCCTTGTGCATTGAGAAATCTGGCGACCATTTCAGGATTTTCATCAGGACACCATTGAAGCTCTAGCTCCCTTTGATCCAACATCGCTGATATTCATTAATGTGGTCGAACCTGATGAGGACATGCTTGAAGTCCAGAGATCCCAATTGATATTTGCCGGCAAACCCCACTGTTTTGAAAGATGACTCCAGCTGTTCCATTGTGAGTCTGCCTTTGGTAAATTTGCCTACAAGAGCGTTAACATAGTGAGCTAAGAGTTTTGTGATTTCATCCTCAGAGTATAAGCATGCGGGTTCACCAAGGTGCTCCGATTTTGGGATCAATTCAGGGTTGTCCGGGAGCGATTGGCGAAGGGGTGGTGATTTTGATTGAAGGGCAGAGAGGAAGGATTTATGGTTGTGGATGGTGTTGCTATTCTCTGCCATGGTGGCTGGCCGCAGGGAAACCGAAGCCAGCGCCGTCGCTTGTCGGCCAAGAGGGAGCCGTTAGCGGCGGAAGAAGCCGTTACCGGCGTGGAAAAAAACCATTGGATTCAGAATCGGAGGAGATTATTCTAGATCATCGAACTGTTTCAAGGTCTAAATTTTGGTGTTGGAAGCTCCATGTCTTTAGAGGTAATTTTTAATTTAATTATTGTTTAGATATGTATTTTATGCTTAATAATTAATAGTTAAAGTTACGATTTATAAGTTGTTCAAATAGAAGCTTATATTTTATTATATCATTAATATTTGTGATTTTATTAATATTTCATATTTAGTTGTGGATTATTTTAATTTCATAATTTTATTTTATTCCATCATTAATAGTTGTGGATGTCTCCATATATTGAATTTAATTATGTTATAGATTCCATCATTAATAGTTGAAAATATGTTAATTTCATGTTTATTCATATTTTTTTTATCTTAGTTAAATGAGGAAGACGGTTTATTCATAAGTTTATAGAAAGACGGTCTTTCTCAAGACTTTGTCATTACATATTTAGTTATGTATAATAAAATGTAAGTACTCCATATAACATAAACGAACAAATTATTAACAAACACTCAATATTTTCTATACGAAGAATTATTTATTTCTATGATTTACAAAATAAATAATAATTAAATGGGACTATCATCAAAATTTACTTTGATATTATTTTATTTTTTATTTAAATATTATATTCAGAATATTATTTTTAATTTGAACTTTATTTTTATTACATTTGACCGTTAATAATTAACTACGTATAATATCGACAAAAAAGTTACTTTTTAGAAACTATATGTTATGGCGAATCCAACGATATCAGATACAACAATATTATTATTTATATATCTATTCAAATATGTAGTCAAAACTTTATTAGGTTGACTAAATATTTTTTTTGTTGCAATTTATTCCGGGACGGAGGGAGTATTTAATTTTAAATTATTTTTCCAGATTAAAATTTAATATTTAATTCACAATTACAAACCCTACCAGCCCACCTTCCTCTTCTCTCCCACCGTCCTCAGACCCACCAGCTCGCTTCCACCCTCTCCCTCCTCTCCCGCCATCTTCTGACCAGCCCAGCCCGGCGTCCCCCAACCAGCCGAGCCTCTTCGACGCCTCCATTTCAGCCACCCCAGCTCGCCGTCCCATCTACCAATCTCTGGACAACCAAAACCAAACAATATTTCCGGTGGAAAATTCAAGATTTTGACGCAGAGGTCTATGGTTGGAACTAGGATGACATAGAGGTGACCGGAAAATTCGATATTCTTAAAACAATCCAAACAATCAAGATTCAAACTACATTTGCAGCCAAAAAATCGAGATTAAGACTACATTTTCAGTGACAAATTCGAATTTCATTTAAAGATAATGGAAACTAACTTTGCCGGCGATATTCAGGCAATGTTCGGTGGCCGGCGACAGGAGGTGGTCGGTGGCAGACGATGGACGGTGGCAACAGTGGCCGGCGGCGAGTTCAAGTGGAGAAGAGGTAAGAATGGTGAAAGGGAGGGATGGGGATGAAATTTTATTAGTTAATAATTTTATCCCCATATACTTATAAATATAAATCTTCACACAAAAAAGATATAAAATAAAAACAATAATACATGTATGGATACGTAATAGGGCGTAACCTAGTAAAAGACAAGGCGTGATATAGCAACACCCTATTTTTTTCCTTTAATGGGCACGCATCTCAACGTCTTTAATTTTTTAGTACCAGAATTAAACTACCCCTTCCGTCTCAGGTTAAACTGCACACATCACTTTATATTACTATTCATTGTCCAACTTTGACCACATATTTGAATAGATATATAAACAGTAATATTATCATATGTTATATGGTTGGATTCGTCGTAACAAATAGTTTCACAAAAGTAACTTTTTATTTTCCGTTCATGTTCGTAGTTAAACATATTAACGATTAGACAAGTTTCTTGATGAGCGTAAAAAAGATTCTGTGCAATTTAACTTGGAACGGAGGGAGTAATTAGATCTATTTAGTGGAGTCTCACCCCGATATTGGGTGATATAATTAATTAAGAAATTGAAACTAAAATTAATTTTAATATACGTTTTATGGCTTACATTTTTATTGAAAATAAAAAATTTTATTTAAAATATTAAAGTTTAGTTATCTAAGGAGTATGTGAGTTATGAAGTAAAATAATTAATTAAATTAAAAAACAATAACACTGAATACAATAAAAAATTATTTTTATAATATTTCATTCAAATTATTTATAAAATAATTATTTATATGTTCATATTCATTTTAAAAGGTTATCATAATTATATGTATCTCACTGCAATAAAAATTAAAGTAAATATCAAATGACCTTATTAGTTCTGTTAATTATATTAAAAAATGCCCTCATCTAATAATTAGTCAATCTAAAATAAGACTTTGCGATATAAATAAATAAATAAATATATATATATATGTGCATGTTTCTATCAAAAAAATATACATGAATGTATATTTTTAAATAAATATGCATGCATGTTTTTAAATATATATGCATGTTTAAATATACATGCATGCTTTGTCATTGTATAACTAAAAAACCTAAACCTTTTGTTATTTTCGATTGGGATTCTTTGAATTTTCTTCAGTGGTATATTTATAGATATAGTATCTTATGAAACTATTCAAAACGTTATAACTTTAGGTTGAAACATAGCGATTAAATTATAAAACAATGAAATTTGAGATGATGGAAGGTTTGGGGAAAAAGAAAGAAAGTTGAAGTTTTACCTTAAATTGGTGTATGAGTTTACCAAAATAACTTATAACCCGAATTTGACCCAGATTTTAAATGCTTTGGATCCGTGAATTTTCAGCCATTTGTCTTAAAATTACACTTGAGTCCTTGGTCTTCCCTGGTCTTTCCATAGCTTATGAAAAAACCGTCTTTCAAGAGACAAACTCGTGATACAAAAACTTGGGTGAGACGGTCTCACCTAATCTTATGATAACACAAAAGGTATAAATATAATTGCTTACAAATGAGAGATGACATGGGGTATTTTCTGTAATTTTTAAACTTTATTGTATGCCCCGTATCTCACCATAAATTGTGGTGAGACGGTGTCATATGAGTTTTTCTCATAGAATGAAACTTCCGGGACACAACACCATTTACCCGTATACTTTTATTTTAAGAATATTACATGCAAACATACCCACACGATTGCCCAAGTGGTTGGGTGCATGGCCTAAGCCCTTGATCATGGGTTCGACTCTCGGCAGCGGCATTGTGGGGGTTCTTCCAGTGGGAGGACTCCTTGTGCGCACCGAACACAGTCGAGGGTCATGTGCTCAGCTACGGGAGTGTTGTGATTTACCTCTCCGGTGAGGCCTGTGGTGTCGGGTGGCCGAGGCGGCTGAGGGCTAGCCGATTAATCGCCTTTTGGAAGAATATTACATGCAAACAATCAAGAGACAATATTACATGCAACCAGTCAAGAGACGGCCTCCTGTGAGACAGACTAAACTTTACCCAAAAACAATTCTGCAAAAATAAACATAAAACTTCATCTTCCCTAAATTTATTTGCAACTTTTAAAAAGAACTCCATCACAATCAACATGTTTAATAACTGTGTAATGATCCCTGCCTAAACTTTAGATTGTCTAAAACAAGACTTGGTGAACAATCAAATTACACATAAACATCACACACTACAAAGAGGACTAATCTAGGAGACATCACCAGTTAAATCTTTTGAAACTCAGTAAGATCCATTTGAATATAAGAGGACACCTTTCGTAAAACACTCAACTATTGCACCACCACCGAAGCTCGAATCACCACGATCACACCTCCATACACCACCTACAGGCTAAGAAACCACAACGAGAATCACTGACACGGTCTCACAACGCTGGGTAATTCCCAATAAGAAATTTTTCTAAAATTCACAATTCTGACTAGAGGTATACCTTGAATCTTGAACCTCTCTATTATTGAGATGGTGGGTTAACCACTTAACCAAGGATCAATTCACTTATTAACATGTATCCCCATATGAGGGAAAGGTGTCTTATGCCACCACAATGCCACATACCAAAGGATTTTTTTTTTGTTTCTAAAATAAACAGTGGGCTCACTCATTCTCATTAATATGCCAAATGATGGTAAATAATTTATGACCGATTGTGCAAAGTTATGCACATCAATATTACTAACCTATCGACTTTTAAAATTGATAACCCATGATACATCATGCCTAACATATAAATTTTCTTGACTATGAGTTTTATTTATGGAGGGACTTCTACATAATTCATAATATATCTTAGGGCATCTTCACAATCTGTTTTGTTTAGTAGGCCTATCACCCCTCTGGTGCTTGCTTCCTTCATTGCGCTTAAGATTGATGAATGGTCTGCTTGGCCGCCGAGAGGGTTTGAAAAGTAGTTGTACCTTTTATTCTAGAACCGATTTGCACCTTCATGCACACCATGCTGCCACCCCTTTCCCTAAGGAACAACAAAAGGCCGAATTTGTGTTAATCACCGCCCATTTTTGAAATAGGTTATATGTTCCCCTTTTTTAAGCTATAGAAGTTGTATCCCCTACATGAATGATTCCTGAATTGCACTCTCCCCCGTAGTTGTATGTTGTTGTGTCGCATCTGCTATTGCATCGGGATCTAAGGCCTCTATCTTAAACAGTTCTATTGTTTTATTGGTGGGGATGGCAATGGGGCAAGGAGAGTGTGGATTATGGTACCTCCACCCCTATTCCCACCTCAACTTTTCATACTCATACCCGCCTCATCACCCATGGCGGGTACACCTTTAAAATCCACCCCTTCCCATCAGTTATTATACAAAATCCATAACCGCCCCATACCCGCTTGGGTCTCCTACCCACTCCATACCCATTGTACTCGTCCCACTTATATCTCCAAAATAGCTAAAATCCACTTTTTATAGTAACTTTTATATTATAATAAATAAATGTATTTACATGAAAATATTATATGCAATATGAGCAATACGGATAAATAATAATTTATTGTACATTAAATTAGCTGGTATATAACGAGCTTAGTGGAGCGGGAGGGGATGGGGCATGTGTGAACTAATATCCACGCCTGACCCACTACCCATGTTGGGTATGATTTTCATTCTCATACTCATCCCACCCCCACCAAAACTACCTTCATACCTACCTTATTGGGGCAGATGCGGGGCGAACCTCCACCAAAACTTGCCCCACTGTCATCCCTATTTGTTGGCCTCCCTTATTATTTCTAGAATTATATCCGTTGTCTGTTCGATTGAGACTTATGGAAGGTCTATCGTCACCTTATTCCTAGCCCACTAAACTGCCCAAATGACAATGCATGCGAGTTCCCTTTCTTCCTTCCATGGTTCTATTTTGAACCACAGTTGTATCCATTCTCTCAACATTGTTAGCTCTCCTTTGCTAAAATCAAGGCCCAATATGCTATGCTGATGGGTGGTCGTCACTACAAGAAGACACATCTTTTACTTCACCATTTTTACCTCAAAATTTAGAAAATAGGCTGAAAACTGCATTAAAAGTTAACTTTTTACCTCGGTTTGGTAAAATCCAATGTAAAAAACACTAAAGAACCGATGTCGCTTATCAATCGATTAGGTGTTGGAGGATCCTAGACATAACCTATGTCGGGGAGCATTCAGTAATGTATGAAGGCATGAAGTAGTCCTCTGAATCAATGTCGATTTTGTGTCTGGTCATGGTGATACTGGACCGACAAGATATCGATGTCAGATTGTTGGAAAGCTTAACCAGAGAGCAATCGATGCAAACCTCCCATATCAGACTCATGTCAATATGATTGAAACATAGTTCCACGTGAAGATCAATGCCGGTTGTGGTTTATGAAGACAACGCCGGTCATATGCCTATTAGGTATTGATTTAGTCGAAGGAGAACTAGATGTTTCCAATGTTGGTTTTTGAGTTGTGAAATTCTTTAAAATATTATCTCTATGCACAAATTTTGTTTGCTTTTTTCAAGCATTCAATTGCTTCATACACTTATATGAGCAACAAAAAACATGAAGTAACCTTCAAATGTAGAAAACATAATTAACGATACATAAAACATTGGGAAAACACAAAAATGACCCTATATTTTTCTGAAGTGCATAACCATGAGTTCTTTGAAAGTGTTGAAACAATCCTAAGTGTTTGTAAAATGTGACGAAGCAACCATAAGTATTTGTTGAAGGTTACCATTATGTCCAGTTGATGCCAAAACTAATGCCAGAATGCATGATCATTTTGGCACTTTCACGAGTCCATGGCCATTTTGGAACTTTCAAATAACTCGGATTGGATTGTTTTGGCACTTTCAAGAAAAATATAAGGTCATTTTTTCACATTTCTCTAAAACATTCCTTCAAATTATCAAGGTTTTAATTACATTCAGATTTTGGAATGTTTAACTACATAAAACATGTTTGTTGACTTGAACCTAGAAAACCCCAAATCAAGCATCGGAGGAGGGGGAGCGGATGACAAGCTAGATTTGAGTATGATGCCTTTGAAAATGAGTTTTCACTCGGTGGACTCCATAAGCTCGAAGAAGGCAACGTCTCCAATCTTCTGATCATTGTCTGTAATGGATTTTGTCCACCCATTTGGGTTCAGTGCCTTGCTAGGTATAATTATATAGTAGAACATCTCCCAACTGTCGTTGCACTGAATGGTGGTTGGTGGGATAAAGCTTCAAAATTTTACGAAGGTCGGAACCCTTCCAAAGTGTTGTTGGGACATAATCACCAAGAGTCGGGCATTTGTGGGGTGAAAAGGTGTACTGCTCGACACTGGGAGCTCCCCAACCACCTTCAGTATGTATTGATTGGCCCGTCCTGCTACTTAACATGGTGATCACGTATGGCTGAGTAGTAAATAAACATCGAAATCACCACATTCATGATATTTCCAACTAATGTAGTAATATTATTTTCAAACATAATCAATTAAAGTATATATATATATATATCATAAATCTAATTCAATCAAATTCCCTCGGACAATACGTAATCATTAAACAACATAACAAGCCTACTAATCATGACGTTCAAATGTATTATGAACGTAACAAATTTTATAAACTTATTTTTCAAAAGAAATATAGAATATAGAGTAAAATGCATTCATGCCCCCCAATTCCTTGTTTAGTGCACATATATCCCTCAGTTTTTCAAAAGTGCACATATACTCCCGTTCCTTGTTTAGTGCACTTATGCCCCTCAATTTTTCAAAACCAGTCTCCGGCTATAGGGGTATATGTGGACTTTCGAGAAATATGAGAGGGTATATATGCACTTTCAAGAAACATGGGAGGGTATATGTGCAATTTTGCAAAACTGAGGGGTATATATTCACTTTCGAGAAAAATGGGAGGGTATATCTGCACTTTCAAAAACTTGAGGGGTATATATTCACTAAACAAAGAACTCAGGGGCATGAGTGCACTTTAATCTAGAATATAAATACCTTTAATTAGGTGGGAAATTAGAAAAAAATGATAACTGGGTGTCTTGGTGTTAAAAAGATGTAGTGTGCCGGAAAAATTTATTGTCACCCGCAGTGGTGGTGGTTTCCGGTCAAAATACGCAAGGAATTCGTTGGCGAAGGAAGTATCTGATGTCACTCACACTTCGGTGATTCTATAGGCTACTTTTGAGAGTAAGGTTAAAAAAATTGTATTCAAAATTAGGGTATTACATATATGTACAACATCAAAACGACGTTGTTTTGATATTGTTACAACTAATTAATGTATGAACCGACATCGGTAATTATTCATAGTAATTAAAATTTTCCAGAAACATGTAACCGAAGTCGATATTCTATACTAACTGCATGCAGATACTTAATCGATGTCGTTGATTATTTGCAAAAACATCTTTAGCATAAACATATGACCGACATCGCTCGGTAGTTAGTATAATCGACAACATGCCGATACTCAACTGATGTCAGGCGGAAATTATATATGTACAATATTTACATAAGTTGGTATTTATGGTCAACTCGGGTTTAACTTCCACTACTTGAATGTAAAACCATATTCATTGTTTCATATTTGACCACTAAAAAAATAAGGTTTGACTTTTTTGGATTGAAGGTCAGCCATCACATCTCCGTCCATAAACTAGCACCAATATAAAGAAGGTTTGACTTCAATTAATCAGAGGTCTACTATTAATTCACTTGCTAAATGTACATGAAAAAGGTTTGACTTATATTAATCGAAGGTCAGTTCATAGTAATTAATGGGAACTAATGAAGTATATATATATACTCTCCCCGTCCTAGATAAAATGACACATTGGTTTTTGGCTCACTTTTTTATGCAAGCTGACGTGGCAGGGAATATGTGTTGAAAAGTAGGGATATTTTGGGAAAACAGTGGGTCCAGTCTGAAAGTTGTTGAAGTTAAAGAGGACATTATAGGAATTTTACAACATATTCCTTACCATTTTATCTACTTTGCAAATTGTGTTATTTTTGTTGGGACAGACAAAAAAGGAAATTATGCCATTGTATCTGGGACGGATAGAGTATATATATGTGTGTATATATATATATCTAGGCTTAACTTCCACTAACCGAAGGTCAAATCATATTCGTTGTTTCATATTTGACCACTACAATACTACGGTTTGAATTTATCTAATCGAAGGTCAATTATCACTTCTCTGTCCATAAACTAACACCAAAATGAAGAAGGTTTGACTTCAATTAATAAGGTGTATGTGATTACTTCACTTGCTAAATGTACATGAACAAGGTTTGACTTCAATTAATCAAGGGTCAGCTCTTACGTAATTAATGGAAACAAATGAAATAAGAAGAAGGTTTGACTTCAATTAGTTGTAGTATTCAAGGAGTAGATAGTCGGCCATCAAGAAGCTTACAATAGCTTTAATCCATTCAGCTAGAAGGTTGAGAACCTACTTCCAAGGCCATAAGATCGTAGTGTACACAGATCAACCTGTAAAGCAAATTCTCTATAAGCCTGAACCTTTAGGGAGGTTGATGAAATAAGCCATCGAGTTAGGAGAGCATGAAGTACTATTCCAACCATAGATATAATCAAGGGGCAAGTCTTGGCAGATTTCTTAGCAGAGATGATGGAAAAGGAGAAATTCCAACTGCAGGGTTAAGAAATAGAGCATACATTATACACTAAAAAATGAGCATCAAAAGAAAAATAGCGGCTCCAAGGTCGTAGTTCATCAGATACTGAAAGACTACATGGTCAAAGTAAAGAAGATAATCAAGTACTTGACAAAAACAAGACAACTTCTCTGGAAATTTGATCACTTTAAAATCACCCATGTTTAATGATCTAAGAACGCTAAGGCGGACATATTGAGCAAGTTAGCGTGTTCGAATTACACAATTCTTTAGCAACAGAATGCCATAATCGTCGAACTAGTCCTAGTAAGAAGAAAATCGACCACAACTGTGGCACACACCAATTTTCCACTACTTGGAACACAGTCTCCATCCAACACATAAGGACGAAGCAAGAAGAATTGAACTCAAGTCTCCGACGTACACACATGTAAACAGAGTCTTATGCAAAAAAAGGTTTCATGACATTGTGGCTAAGGTGCATAGGACCAAGTCAGTCGGCATGTATTATCCAAGAAATGCATGAGGGGTCGTGTGGGGTACATCAAGACACACACATCCTAGCGAAGAAGTTATGGTGCATCGTTAAACCACCAAATAGTTCTTGAAATATGCTAAGAATTACTCTAGCACAGTGATAAGTAAGGTTGATCCCACATAGAATGGTGTAATTAAAATTAAATTTCCTAAAGATCAAACTTGGTGTAGCCACAATGCGAGAGATTAATTTTATCAACTAAGAAAGTAATTAATTTAACTCAAACTACGAAAATATTATCAAATAGAGAATCAATTAGGCATTAGAATAAATCCATACTAGTTATTTTGATCTGATCCTTGACGCAATAATAAATTATTATCTATACATCAACCAATTATACGATAGCAAGTATCTGCTAAACTACCCCAATTCTTTCTGACATTGTCGATAGCTAGCAAGTCTTTGTTGAACCAGCTACTTCCTTAATCGGAATACATCTATCAAGTACTCGCTAAAGCAGATAAATTACTCCAATAGCATAAAGACAAAAAGAACTCAATACTTGTAACTAACTAAGTATTTGCAAGTACCAGTTATCTACCCATTTATTCTCTACCTCTGTTACGACTGTTTGTTGTCTTTACGGAAGTTCGCCACTTATCAACCCTTGCCAACAATTACATATTGGTGAAATTAATTAGCACCATCTCATATAAACTCAAGTTGATCATGCTCAAATAATATGAGAAAAATTTATACTCAAAACGATCAGGAACTCACGAAAAAAAATTATAAATTAATTAGACCTCACAAATTCATTGAACTGGTGATTCATTATTCTACGCTGAATAAACAGTTAGCTAATCATATAGGTATAACACTAGCGGAGTCTCAGTGTGCATTGTGCGATTATATTAATTGCAAAAAAATTGAGACTAACTTTTATGCATTTTTTTGCGTCTCACATCTGAATTGATAATAAACAGTAAGTTCTAAATTTTATCCGTCTAAAACTAACTATATGAATTATGAAGTGAAATAATCAATTTAGTTAGAAATTATTAATGATAAATAAAATAAATAAAAATTGAGATTAATTTTTATGTACTTTTGCATCCTATGTCTAAATTGGAAATAAACGATAAATTCTAAATTTTACCCTTGTAAAATTAACTATATGAATTCTGAAGTGAAATAATCAATTCAGTTATAAATTATTATATAATGAATAAAATATAATTCATTAACTTTCAAAATATTTTAAGAAACAATAGATTTCAAGAAACATTTACTTATTATTTTGAATCCATATATTTTCATCTCCGCGGTAATCAAATGAAATATAGTCATTTGTTTTTGTTTTTGGTTTGCTTCATTAGTTATAACAAATAAAGCTCTATAGAATGAGAACCCTCTGATACTTTCACATACAACTAAATGATAGCATAGTTATCTGGTGGTTCAAAAAATAGGGAAGTTCATCAGTTTTAACTGTTGTGTGTAAGACCTAAGTATAACTATAGCAAAAACAACTGCAAGTGGCCCTGTACTACAAATAGATTGGCTCTTATATGCATTCTCAACGCTTCGTGCGACAACTGTGTACTGTTTTGTACTTTTGTGACTAAGAAAACAAATTAAAATCAGAGCAGAAATTGTTTCTTAAAAACCTAGTAGCAGAAAGCCAAAAACACAACATAGTACCTTCCAACTGCTAAAAAAAACTCTTAAGATCTTCCAACTACTATAATCATTAGGTAAATTTTTGGCAATGATTATTCCAAATTAAAGATTGCATAACCGCTGAGCTATTGAGGAACAATGGTAGATTATATCTCATAGAGTTCAGTTCCTGTTCTCAACCCATGAACAATATGAGCTAGAAGTTTCCTTCGTAACTCCCTTAACATCTTTGGAGTAGCTCCCTTCCATGCCTCATTTTAGAAGCTCAAATTGGGTCTATTTCATTATATTCTACCCATATCCCAATTCCATTTACTTAATATCCCTTTGGTGTCATTCACATAAGAGATGTCGATTCTATTCTATATATCTTTTCTATATTCTACATATGTATATGGAAAGTGAAAAAATCATCCTATAATAATCCAGAAATTGCAATATAAAATAAATAAGGGAGGTTTGTGATGATTTTTCAATCTGTTCTACTAGGTAATAAAGTATCCTTACGTACGGAGATAATCAATTCAGGTGAAAGAAATGCACTTTTCTCGGATACAACCACGTTACAATAAAAAATAATTAACCAAATTTTCCTGACGTACACGCAAGAAAGCCAAATAAGTAAATATATAACCTACAGAAAAGTGGGCTTATCTAACCAATCTTGCTTGCACAATCGAAAGGGCCACCGGTTTATCTCTCCATCGAATTAAATTGGCTAAAGGTGTTCGTTCATGAGCCCAAGCTAAAGTTTGAAACAATTCTTGCCAATAACCCCACCAAGTAATTAAGAACATAAATCTAGTAGCGCAAACAAGGTGTCCAAATAAGAACATCCACGCCGAGAACGATAAACTATTCATACCAAAGGGGTTATATCTATTGATAAGTTGTAAAGAGTTTAACTATGTATAATCTCTTAACCACCCCATCAAAGAGGTGGAAGATTCATTGTGCTATGAAACTTTACCCTGACATAATGTGATGGGTTTCCAATGCCAATAAAAGGTAACCCATCCAATAGTATTTAGCATCCAAAAAATGGCTAAATAAAATGCGTCCGATGCCGAAATATCGTAAGTACCGCCTCGTCCAGGGCTGTCGCATGGAAAACTATAACCAAAATCCTTTTTACCTGGCATTAATTTATACCCACGGGCATCGAAAACACCTTTTGCTAGGATCGATGTAGTTGTATGTAAACCCAACGCAATAACATGATGAACCCAAAAGTTACCTGGTCCTATTGTTAAGAATAATGAATTACTATTTTCATTAATATCATTTAACCAACCAGGTAACCAAATACTTCAACCCGCATTGAATGTTGGTCCACTCGTTGAAGATAAAAGTACATCAAACTCATATGAAGTTTTCCCTAAGTAGATTGTATCCATTGAGCAAATAGGTTCGATCAATATTTTCTTCTCTAGAGTACCAAAAGCAAACATGGCATCATTATGAACATAGAGTCCCAAAGTATGGAATCCCAAAAATAAGCTGGCCAAACTTAAATGAGATATAATAGATTCTTTATGGTCTAACACTCTTGACAATACATCATCTTCATTTTGCTTCGGATTATAATCTCTAATGAAAATATAGCTCAATGAGAAAAAGCACCTATCATGATGAATCCTGCAATATATTGGTGACTGATATATAATGCAGCTTGAGTAGTAAAGTCTTGTGCTAGGAATGCATAAGGAGTTAAAGAGTACATGTGTTGAGCTACCAAAGAAGTAATAACCCCCAAAAAGCTAGAGCAAGACCTAACTAAAAATGGAGTGAATTATTGATTGTATTATAAATACCCCTATGTTCACATCCCAATCGCCCACCCGACGGAATATGTGCATCTAGAAGGTCTTTCATATTGTGCCCAATTCCAAAATTCGGTTATACATATGACCAGCAATGAGAAAAATGAATGCAATAGCTAAATGATGGTGAACAATATCAATTAGCCACAAATTTTGCATTTGTGGATGAAATCCTTCGAGAAGAGTTAAAATAGCAGTTCTTGCTCCTTCGGAGGTACCAAATAAATAACTACCTGAATCGAGGTTTTGAGCATAAATATTCCACTGACCTGTAAAAAGTGGGCCCAAACCTTGTGGATGTAGTAATACATCTAAAAATTTATTCCATCAAACATATTCTCCTTGGGATGCAGGAATAACAACATGCACTAAATGTCCTGTCCAAGCCAAAGAACTTATGTCAAAAAATCTTGACAAATGGTAATTCAGACGAGATTGCGCATTTTAAAACCAAGAAACACTCGATTTCCTTTTTGGTTGTAGGTGTAACCAACTTGCTATTAAGAATATGGAAGAAATAAATAGTTTTAAAAAGAGCTCCAGTATAAAGTTCTTCATTAGTGTGTAACCCAATTGTATACCACCATTGATAAACACTAGAATATGCGATATTCACTGGGCCAAGAGCACATCCTCGAGTAAAAGCTTCCACAACCGGTTGACCAAAATGAGGATCCCAAATTGCATGCGCAATAGGTCTTACATGTAAAGGGTCATGTACCCACGGTTCAAAATTCCCTTGCCAAGTTACATGAAACAGATTTCCAGAAGTCTACGGAAAAATTATTGCTAATTGACCAATGTGAGAAGCAAGAATATTTTTGCAAGACATTTCTCAGTAATATCATCATAACTCTCAAAGTCATTTGCGGTAGTAATACCAAACCAAATACGATGAGTAGTGGGGTCCTAAGCTAAGCCTTGGCTAAACCTTGAAAATCTTAATGCCATAATGCCTTTCAAATACTCCTAGATATTATCCTACTGCAATAATTCTTGCTAAGAAGAATACTCATGTTGTGGCAATTCCACCCAGAAGGTAAAAGGTTACTCCTATAAATGCCCAAGGCTCTAGGCTGAGTAACAAGAGCAATTTTTAATTTATTATGATCCCAAAGAATGGATTCAATAAGTTCTTGCCAATAACCACGACCATTGAATAGAAACATTAAACTAAAAGTCCATACAAAATGAGCACCGAGAAGGCACGACTCTGTCAGACTTTCCCCCATTGGGGAAAATTTCCCACTGCTGCCTCCCGTAGGAGTATGGGTCGTGTCTCAGTCCCAATGTGGCTGATCATCCTCTTGGACCAGCTACCAATCATCGCCTTGGTAAGCTATTTCCTCACCAACTATCTAATCAGATGCGAGCTCCTCCTCAAACAGATTCCTCCTTTTGTTCCTCAGCCTACGGGGTATTAGTAGATGTTTCCAACCGATGTTCCCCTCCCAAGGGTAGGTTTTTACGCATTACTCACCCATCCACCACTGGAAACACCAATTTTTGTCCGACTTGCATGTGTTAAGCGTAACGCTAGCGTTCATCCTGAGCCAGGATCGAACTCTCCATGAGATTTATAGTTTCATTACTTATAGCTTCTTTGTTCGTAGACAAAGCGGATTTGGAATTGTCTTTCATTCCAAGACATAACTTGTATCCATGCACTCCATATTTGGCCGGAGTTCGCTCCTAGAAATATAGCCATCCTTGCCCCTTCACGTCAATCCCACGAGCATCGCCCCTTTCCAAAAGTCATTCTCTTTTTTAAGTTCTAATACCTTAGATTATATCGGGAAAGGGTTCATTTTTTCTAGAATAGATTTTCTATACTATTATATACTAGAAGGGCGTGGGTCATTATTCAATTCATCTCTTCTAGTACACAAGTACGATATTTCAATTTCAGTAAACTTCGTTTCATTTCTTTCGTTCAGTTTTATTTTATCAAAAGAAATAATAAGAATAAAATTAATATTAAATAGAATAAGGAGTCTTTATGTTGCATTATCGAGGACCTCGTTTAAAAAAAAATACATAGCCTAGGGGCTTTACCAGGACTAACTAATAAAAATCCTAGAGCTGGAAACAATCTTAGAAATCAATCCTATTTGGGGAAAAATATCAATATCGTATTCGCCTATCTGAAAAACAAAAGTTGCATATTCATTATGGTCTTATAGAACGACAATTAGTAAAATATGTTCGTATTTTCGGAAAAGCCAAGGGGTCAACAAGTCAATTTTTACTCCAATTACTTGAAATGTGTTTGGATAACATACTTTTTTGATTGAGTATGGCTTCAACTATTCCTGATGCCCGCCAATTAGTTGAACATAAACATATTTTAGTTAATGGTCGTATAGTGGATATCCCAAGTTATCGCTACAAACCCCGAGATATTATTACAGCGAAGGATGGGCAAAAATCTAAAGCTCTTATTCAAAAATCTCTGGATTCGCCCCCTCATAAAGAATTACCAAGTAATTTGATCGTTCAACCATTCCAATATAAAGGATTAGTCAATCAAATAATAGATGATAAATGGATCAGTTTGAAAATAAATGAATTTCTAGTCTTAGAATATTATTCTCATCAAACTTAAACATAATTAAGATAAATTCAAGAGGTTGTGACACGAAGTAAATTAACTTAGTATTTAGTCAAAAAATATAGTAAAAAAAAAGTAGGTTTGATTCATATTTTGTCCCAGTTATAGATCTTTAGTTTACAGATTAAGGAATATTATGATTCGTTATCTATTGTTCTTTCCTATAGTTACAGTATTTTCTTTATCTAGTATTTTATATGTCATGCCAATTAGGAATAGAGAACCCATCTTAACTAAAAGATAGGTCAATCAACAAAAATGAAAAAAGAGGGATTCGAACCCTCGATAAACAAAAGTCTACATAGCAGTTCCAGTGCTACACCTTGAAACACTCGACCATTTCTTTTATATAATGATTATGACCCAAAAAATGGAATAAATTGCGATTCGGGTGAGATCCAATGTAGAAAATCCAACTTTCGATTCACTCGTGGGATCCGGGCGGTTCGGGGGGGGGACCATCGCAGCTCCCCTCTTCTCGAGAATCCACACATTCCTTATATGTATATGGAAAGCTATCTCTCGAGCACAGGTTTAGGTTTGGCCTCAATAGGAAAAGAGAGCACCTAACATCGCATCTTCACAGACCAAGAACTACAAGATCACCCCTTTCATTCTGGGGTGACAGAGGGATCATATCATTCGAGCCTTTTTTATGCTTTTTACGGGGGTCTGGAGAAAGCTGCAATCAATATGATTTCCCTAATCCTCCATTCCCAAAAGAAAGAGCGTGAAATTGGTTTTCCTTTCCGCAGAGACCGAGAGATTGGATCTAGCCATAAGAAGAATGCTTGGTATAAATAACTCATTTCTTGGTCTTCGACCCCCTCAGTCACTACGAATGCCCCCGATCAATACAATGTGATGTGTCTATTTATCTATCTCTTGACTCGAAATGGGAGCAGGTTTGAAAAAGGATCTTAGAGTGTCTACGGCTAAGCCCCCTTATCAAAGATAAATAGACACTATGTAACTTTATTGCATTAGAAAAGACTATAATTCTATTTACCTCCCTTATTCAATGAATTATTTCAGAACAAGGGCTAATATTTTGATTAACAACCCCTTATGATACGCCAGGGCCTATGCTCATCATTACACTTTTCTCTCAGCAGTTATCCGCTTGATGCCTTACTACAAGATTGGGACCTCATAATCACTAGCCAATATACTTTTCTCTCATGCCTTTTCTCTCATACCTATTTGAAGAGTGCATAACCGCGTGGATAAGCTCACACTAACACGCACTTTGTGATCCAATTCAAGATTTTCTTTGGGAGGTATCGGGAAGGAATTGGAATGGGAAAATATGGATTCATATAGATGAAAGGGTTCTCTGTTGATTCAAACACCATACTTATCCCATAGGGATAGAGGAAGAGGAAAAACCGAAGATTTTACATTTTACATAATACTTTTAATCGAAAAATCAATATGATTTATTTCATACCATTTGTTCAATGAGAAATGGGTCAAATTCTACATTATCAAACCTATGGTACTTAAGGAATGGTATAAAATAAAGAGGAAAACTAGTAAATAAAAATGAAGTAGAAGAACCTAGATTCCAAATAAACAAATTCAAATTTGAAATGATCTTTCAGATTCTCAAAGAATGTGAGGTGAAGATCTCTTGTTCTTATTCTTATTATAGTGATCTTATTCTTATTAAAGTTATTGGATCTGTATATGCTTGTTGAAGATAATAATCTTCTCCTTTGAGAAGAATAAAAAATGGAAAGTGTTTAATTGGAACACGAAACGTGACTAAATTGGTCCTAGTTATTCTTTGGGATAGGGTGGAAGAAGGGAGGGATTCTCAAACGTGGAAAAGGATCCAATGAATTTGAAAGAATTGAACGAGGATCCGTATGAGGTGAAAATCTCACGTACGGTTATGTAGAGTGGCAGTAAGAGTGGCTTATCTGTCAACTTTTCCACTATCACCCCAAAAAAACCAAAATCCTCCTTACGCAAAGTTGTCAGAGTAATACTGATAGATGGGGCCTTACATAAACTAGAATCCCTCTTTTTTCTGATCCAGTTCCTCCACTATCGCGAACCCCAGTTGGATTTAGGGATGCTACACTTTTTAGTTATTGGGCAAACCCAAGTACTCTTTTTTGGATTTAGGAACCAACCCACAAAGATCTTTTTTTCCCTTTGGAGGATAGAGGTGCGAAGAATCACCCTATTGATATTGGAAGACCCAACGGATTTGTCCGATGTGTCAAATCCGGGTCCAATGGAGAAGCCCTATCAAATAGAGATTTTTGCTTCTGACCATATTTCGATTATTAATATGATATAGAACGACCGCTACTACAAATAGTATTACACCCCAGATTGTGAAATATAAATTGCTTATTGAACCCTGTGAATAGCGTGAAAGTAGGATACTCCAAATTCGAGGGTCAAAAAGTTTTATAAAACATTCTTGGTGGGAAAAATGTGAATGAAAGATCCTACCGAATTGAATTGGGTCCATGAATCTAAGAAAGAGTGAGAATTCTTGATCTCTTTCAATATCTCTCTCAATTCGAAAGTCCAGGATTTGAATTGATGTCCTTTCATTAATTTCTTCTAAATATCATTGATTTATCCTAAAGAAGTAATAATCCCTAAAGAAGCTAGAGCAAGGCCTAACTGAACATGGAGCAAATTATTGATTACTCAAATCAAGTCGGACATGGGCGTGCTACTGAGAATCCAACGGGGTGGGATTACTCAAATGCAGTAACAAGCAAAAACAGTTTATGCGGAAGCGATTTTAGAATTAAAACCCAACTTACTATTACAATGAAAGTCTTATAATAAGTGGTTTACATGGTTTAACAATAAAAGTTTTAGATTAGTTTCTAGATTCAAAAGCTCATGCAGGATCCTATCTCAAATGAAGTAAAGGCTTCATGCACGAGCTCTCACTCTTTCTACCCAGCTCCACCTGTTGGGGTTCATTAGGGTAAGCTCCTTGATTAGTGAGGTTCCATCGCCGGCATTTACCAAGTTGAGCTTTAGTGATCACATAAAAAAAATAACCACATAAATCCTAGCACATAGTAAAAGGATACAGGTGGTTGATGCCAAGTTGCAGTCAAGTGCCTATATGGCAACTTTGACTAACATGTAAGGCATAACCTTTTCAGTAGTGCCCCGAAGGCATCAATCAAGAATTCATCCTCACCAACCACGCTCAATCAGATATTCAATTACGAGCTTATATCAGATACAGATGGTTATGCTAGCATACCAGAAACTCCACATGTACCCGGTCTAATCAGACGGTCCGATCTATGCATTTACCGCCGACTTCGACCGAACTATAATTGCACCGGGGACCCCGAAAAACACAAGCAAGCAATCATGTAGCAAATAATCCATGTTTGACATGACAAGATAAAGTACAAGCCGGTCATCCACGTAAAATATCAGAGCAGTTAATTCACTCAATTTCACAATAATTAAACATAGTGTGATAAAGTACACACTGTGTTTAATTAGTATGAACCAAAATAATAGGCATGAATAGAACATAATATTTTTTAAACATGTTATATAATATATAAAATTATAAACTAACACATCTAAATTCAACTGGCATAAAATAATATATATAAAATTCTAAACTAACAAATTTAAATTTAACAAGCATAATATAATACGTATAAAGTTTTAAACTAACATATTTAAATTTAACATGCATAAAATATGTATAATAATAGCTTTTAATTCAATTCGTGCTAGGACGATTAAAACACTCACCTTAATAGAACATAGACTCGGTTGAAATCACTGCTCCATCATATCCTAATGTGAACACCTTAATTGCAATACCTTATTTCTTCAAAGTTGAAATTTTGAAGAACCAAATTGAAGCATCCTTTCACCTTACAAGTTCCGTTTCTTTTCTTTCCTTACTGATGAAGGGATGGACATGTCCCTTATATATATAAGCCATTGAGCCATTTGTTTTCTCTCTCTTTCTTTAATGATGAAGGGATAAACATGTCCCTTATAGATATAGGCCTAGGAGCTTTTATTTTCTTTCTCTTTCTTTAATTAATTAATAAATTTATGTGTATCACAAGTTCACACTCATCACAAGTTCACTTCATAATCATTTGACCAAAACGTAGCAAAAAGCAATTGGGGTGTTTTGCAAATCATTTTACCTTTCATTTTACTTGATTTATTTATTTATCTAATAACTAAATTAATAATTTGGTTATAATTACCAATATATTGATTTGGTTGTAATTATAACATTACGAGATCTTATATACTTTCAACATAATTTTCAAATTTAGTGATAGCTACTTAATTAAAATTTAATTATTATTTCTTACGTGATTAATAGTTCATATTTTAAATATGCGAATTTTACTTCTCAATTTTCTCTATCTTTTCTTATTGTACTTGATACCTATTTTCTTTAGTTTTCTTACCTATTTCTTGAAGAAATGTCTTTATCTAATGGACTAAAGTCTATTAATATAATAAAATAACGTTTTTTAAAATATTCCTTGTTGTTTAATTTTATAAATTATTTCAAGGTACAGTCGAAGAAGGAAAAATAAATTTTAAACTTAATTATTGCCTACGTTCTGAAAAGGGCGGGGGTTCACAGTACACTCCTCTTAAGGAATTTTTCCCCGAAATTCAAATTTCCCTCGTGAACAACTCATGGTACCTATTCCCCATGTAAATTTGCGGGTTACTAAGCTTTTGATGCCTTTTTATACTGATTCACAATGGAACGTGTCATTTAAGGCTGATTTCCCTCTGATGACGAGACCTAGGCCTCTTTTTTTCTTCACTTAGAAATGGACGTGCGCGGTGCGTCCCATTTAGCATGAGTAAAGGATTAGTTCCAGGAGAAAATGGCACTTGTCCCAGCCTACCCCTGTTATCATATCTTTATCTGATTTTATTTTGATTTAAAATTTTAAAATTTTATAAGAATCCTTATCCTTATCTTTATCTTTATCTTCTCATTTTATTATTATTTATTTTTCCATTTTATTGTATTAATTATCAATTATAATTTTGTTATTACAAGGCTTTGTTATAAAATTGTGTTACTATAATTATTTAATTAACAGTTAATTAGATCGTCAATATTTTGGTTTCAATTGTAATTTTTTTATTGCAAGGCTTTATTATAAGAAATCTAATAGTAACCTTGATATTATTCACTTGCTCCTTTAATTATTCACTTATTTCCTTTTATTTTATTTTATGTTAAAATTTCTTGTAGGGTCTTGAGTTATAGCTGAAAATAGTCGAAGAAGGTAGATACGCGATTATGATTTCTGGTTAAAACCTAACTATTACATGCACACTGACTTCATTAAGGTCGGGGTTTCACAATACTCACATACCAATCGCCCACCCGACGGAATATGTGCATCTAAAAAGTCTTTCACACTGTGCCCAATTCTGATATTCGTTCTATACATATAACCAGCAATGAGAAAAAAATGAATGCAATAGCTAAATAATGACGAGCAATATCAGTCAGCCACAAACTTTGCGTTTGTGGAAGAAATCCTACGAGAAGAGTTAGAATGGCAGTTCCTGCTCCTTCGGAGGTACCAAATAAATGACTACCTGAATTGGGGTTTTGAGCATAAGGATTCCAATGACGTGTAAAAATTGGGGGCAAACCTTGGGGATGCGGTAATACATCTAAGAAATTATTCCATCGAACATATTCTCCTCGAGGTGCAAGAATAGCGACATGCACTAAATGTCCTGTCCCAGCCAAAGAACTTAAGCTGAAAAGTCCTGAAAAATGGTGATTCAGACGAGATTCCGCATTTTAAAACCAGGAAATGCTCGGTTTCCATTTCGGTTGTAGGTGTGACCAACCAGCTATTAAGAATATGGTAGAAAGAAATAATAAAAAGACCTCATGTATAAAGTTCTTCATTGGTGCGTAACCCGGTTGTATACCACCATTGATAAACACCATAATAGACAATATTCACTAGGCCAAAAGTGCCTCCTCGAGTAAAATCTTTCACAGGCGGTTGACCAAAATGAGGATCCCAAATCGCATGTGCAATAGGTCTTACATGTAAAGGGTTATGTACCCACAATTCAAAATTTCCTTGCCCAGCTACATGAAACAGATTTTCGGATGTCAATAGAAAAATTATTACTAATTGACCAAAGTGAAAAGCAAAAATATTCTGATAAAGACGTTCCTCATTAATATCACTGTGACTCTCGAAGTCATGTGCGGTAGCAATACCAAACCAAATACGATGAGTAGCGGGGTCCTGAGCTAAACCTTGGCTAAACCTTGGAAATCTTAATGTCATAATGCCTTTCAAATCCTCCTAGCCATTATCCTACTGCAATAATTCTTGCTAAGAAGAATGCCAATGTTGTGGCAATTCCTTTGACCATGAACGAAGAAAGGCATGAGAGAAAAGTATATTAGCTAGTGATTATGAGGTCCCAGTTTTTTGCTGTAGGGGACACCAAAGGTCTCCGCCCTTCCATCCCTTAGATAGAGAGGGGGCAGAGTTTTTGGTTTTTTTCATGTTGTTAAGGATTTGAACAACGAGCAATGAAAATAGATGGCAAGTGCCTGGTCGAATTGATCAGGTCATGTAGAAACAAGGTTCAAGTCTGCTGGTCTGTTAGGATGCCTCAGCTGTATACATTACTGCATTTCCACTTGACATCTATCATAATGATAGATGGCTCGTCTCGTTGTGACCTTGTCTTGAATTCTCAAAAATTCTGTTGCTCCATCCCCATAGGGGCAGAGAACCCATCGTTGTCTCAGTTGTGCTACCGAAGGCTCGAGGAAGTCAAAATAAGAGAGCACTCATCTTGGGGGTGAATTTACTACTTAGATGCTTTCAGCAGTTATCCGTTTTGCACATGGCTACCCAGCATTTACCGTGGGCACAATAACTGGTACACCAGAGGTGCGTCCTTCCCGGTCCTCTCGTACTAGGAAAAGGTCATCTCAATGCTCTAACGCCCACACCGGATATGGACCAAAATGTCTCACGACGTTCTGAACCCAGCTCACATACCGCTTTAATGGGCGGACCTTGGAACGTACTACAGGCCTAGGTGATGAAGAGCCGATATCGAGGTGACAAACCTTCCTGTCGATGTGAACTCTTGGGAAAGATCAGCCTGTTATCCCTAGAGTAACTTTTATTCGTTGAGCGACGACCCTTCCACCCAGTACTGTTGGATCACTAAGGCCAACATTCGTCTCTGCTCGACAGATGGGTCTTGCAGTCAAGCTCCCTTCTGCCTTTGCACTCGATGGCTAATCTCTGTCCGGTCCGAGGAAACCTTTGCACACCTTCGTTACCTTTTAGGGAGCCTATGCCCCATAGAAACTATCTACCTAAGAATGTCCCTTGGCACGTAGGTCTTGACAGAAGGTTAGGATTCTAGCTCTTCTAGAGTTTTATCTCACTGATGGCTCGCCCCCCCTCCCTCCACCCGAAGAAGGCCTTCTTGGCCTTCCACCTAAGCTGCGCAGAGAAGGCCCAAAGCCAATCCCAGGGAACAGTGAAATTTCATTGGGGTTTTCTGTCCAGGTGCGGATAGTCTGCATCTTCACAGATATCTCTTTTTCACCGAGCCTTTCTCCGAGACAGTGCCCAGATCATTATGCCTTTTGTGCAGGTCGGAACTTACCCTGCAAAAAAAATTCACTACCTTAGAACCATTACAGTTACGGCCTTCGTTCACAGGGGCTTCGGTCGCCGACCTTCCGGCAGTGGGCAGGCGCTAGCCCCATACATGGTCTTACGAATTTGCAGAGACTTTTGTTTTGGTAAACTATCACCCGGGCCTGGTCACTGCGACCCCCTTTGTGAGGAAACACCCATTCTCCCAAAGTACGGGGCTATTTTGCCGAATTCCTTGGAGAGAGTTGTATCGCGTCCCTAGGTATTCTCTACTTACCCACCTGTATCGGTTTCGGGCACATGAACCTTTTTGTTTATAGTCCTTCGAGCCTTTCCCAAGAGTATGGCATGGGTTACTTCAGCGTCGTAGCGCCTAGTACTCGAACATTGGTTCGAGGCATTTTCTCTACCCCATCTTACCCTGACAAGCAGGGGCACCTTACGTTCTTGAACCGATAACCATCCTTCGGCTAACCTAGCCTTTTCCGTCCATCGAGACCAACCAAAGGTAGTACAGGAATATTCACCTATTGTCAATCGACTCACCCTCCGTGGCCGAACCTTGCAGAGGAACCCTTAGGTTTTCGAGGTAGATTCTCACCAGTGTTTGCGTTACTCAAGCTGACATTCTCGCTCCCCCCCCTCCCCCGCCCCCGGATCCCACGAGTAAATCGAAAATTGGATCTATATTGGATCTCACCCATATCACCCCATCTATCTTCCTGCAGAGAAGTTTGGTGCCAAAACCCTGTGCGAACAGAAGGAATACGCCATGCTAATGTACCTTGGATGATCTACATCTTAGGGTCAGGTGCCGATGAACACATTGAACTATTTACGTGGTTGAGAGCCCTCACAGTCTAGGCACAACGACACAATTATCAGGGGTGCGCTCTACCACTAAGCTAATAGCCCGTCATGCGAGCCTCTCAATAGGGTCTGCTATGCCAAGAGAGAAACCAAATCCCTCTCAATTTTTTATTAATCATTTGCATTTATTTCTCAATGTTAGATTAATCATTTACATTTTTTTTTGTGCTAGAAAAACTCTTGAATTTAAGGCTTGGTGGTCCTCGTGTGATCGACTCTGCTTACCGGTGTACTAATTCATATTTTTATGAGTTTGCAGATTATTTGGCGAGTAAAACACCACCGTTCTATTCCGATTGGCGAGATAATATATCTTTAAGTCCTTAACCACACAAGCCGCAGTACGTATTACATTGCAAAAACAAAGATGCATTCTATTGAAGATGCTAAAACCCATCTATTCAATTAGTCCTGAGTATGATGCGTTCTCATCCACTTTCACAGGCCTCTGCGTACTCATCTTCCTTGTTTCACTCCTACCTTTGGGAAGTTCACACGAATCGAGGTCAGTGATTTCACAGGTATACACTGGAACAATGTGTAATGCAAATTATCCCATTACATGACCCATATAATCTCACATCATAATCGGCTGGGAAAGGGAGAGGTACATCAACAGGTGGTTTGCTGCCATCATCCATATCTAACAGATTAAAAGGGCTAATCGCTAACCTTTCTCTGTGATTATAATCAACAGAATTCCGCCACCGCCTCGGATTCCCCTTCAGGACGAGGATGCGGTGGTGGGCAGAGATTTCGGGTATGCTTATTGTGCAAATTAACAAAGAAGGAACCATGGGTGAAAGCATCGAGCTTCTTACTGGCACAACAAACCTGCATCGGTGATGCTATCGGTAATCTCAACAGGATATCCCCAAGAATTTCCCGTGGCAGATGATCCTTTAGTTCCTGGAATCCCCAAAAGCTTTTCGGGGTTGATGGCAAAAAACAAGCAAACTAGACTGAGCCTAGTTGAACTGTCCCAATCAGGAGCCTCTAACAGGGATTCATTCCCAAACCTATCAACAGAGAGCAAAGACCTGAAGGAGAAATTTAGTCAGAGAAAGGTAATTGGGGAAGAATATAAAGATGAAATGCTGAGAAATGGTTAACCAAACAGAAAATAGACTTTGGTTTTTCTTAAATCATCAATGCAGGGAAAATAAACCCAAAGGAAATACAGAAATGTTTTAAGATTACTCAGAACAAGATACTAAGTTAAAAGAGCAAATGCTGCAACGATTGTTTTTGCTCGACTCTGTAATCAGACCAACTCTGTCCATTCCACCGTCCAGCATTAAGAGGAATATATACCTCATATGTTTTAGCCCTAAGAACGTTTCGAACTGCAGAACTACATTTTTGGTAAAATACAGATCCAGTCAGTAGTTTGGCTTCATGCAACTCACCTTCCCAGCACGTTTCTGAAATAATTTCGAGAGCGCTCTCCAGTTTTGGCTCCGTCACCAAAATTGCATATTCAAAAAGTACAAGAAACACTTGTTCTGCATGCAGAGGCCTTCCGAATCTGCTAATACAAGACGGTAACAAAATAAGGATATCACTCTATTAAATGCTAAAACAACTCGATCTGATTGAGAAACATCAGCTAAGAAGCAATAACAAGATAAAATCACATGGAGCAATTTTCTTTGGCTACATACCTTGGGGTATCTATGGCTGAGGAAATTCAGAAGATGAGAGAATGCCCTCTTGTTAACAGGATCTAAGAGTGAAGCAATATAACCAAGAATTGCAACTTCAGAGTATAACTTGGAGAAATCCTTTGATGCTTTCAGTTCAACGGCAAGGGAATTCAACATACCAGAACAGAAAATTGGAGTTTGCACCAGTAAGATACATTTCATAAGGAGCAGGTATGAAACATGGTATAAGGAAAACTAAACCAACACACTGGAACTACATATGATTTATTAAAAGAAGGATGTATACGAACCTCCATGTTTAGGAGTATCCTTAACAGAGGAATCTCAATAGTCTGACAGGACACAAGAGAATGAGAGAGGTAAGTCAGTGAGGAAAAACAACTCCATACTCTCTTTAGAGCCTGGCAGTGGAAAGTTAAAAAAAAACCGTAGGAGAACCTTCGATGTGGAACAGTTCTTGATCTAGAAGAGAAGATCATTCACCGAAACATACAATCAGCGTGAACCCAGTATGTGAAAGAAAACGGAGAATGAAAGGAGAACACGTAAAATCTTATCATAAGCCTTGCAAGTATTTATCACACAAACAATTTTGTTTCGACACATATTTTAGTTATGGAAACAGAACACAAATAAGCCTTAAAATTTGGTGTTATTCAAATATAGCTTCAGACCATATGAAAGAGAATTTTTAGAGACAGGGCAGACGATCGCTTGACGGGGGATAAGCCAGAAAGGCCATTTTCCCTTGTAGTGTTCCGAACATGCGCTCAACTGAACCGAGGACAGCCCTGTGAATCATCACAGGCCGCTCCCTCTTGCCATCTTCAGCAGAGTAGGATAATTTAAATCTCTCGGGAAGTTGAAAATCCAGCTGCAATGTAGCACACTGGTGCTTCCTCCTCATTGAATCGTTTACACTGATATCAATTTTCGGCCCATAAATGCCCCATCCCCTTCATTTATCTCCCAGGACCTTCCAAACTCATTCAATGCTTCGGTGAGAGCACCTTCAACCTTTTCCCACACTTTCTCGTCGCCCATGAACTTTTCTTGTGGATAACTTCAAGTCAAAAGTGAATCCAAATATCCCATAAGCATAGCTAATATAGTCCAAAACAGCCTTGGCTTCCTCTTTTACTTGGGATTCCCTGCAGAAGATGTGGGCACCATCCTGATGAAATTTCCTCAGGCGAGTTAGACCTGTAAGTGCACCACTGTCATCATTGCGACCAACGAAGAGGTAGTTCCCTGTATGATCAAACTCTACGATCAAACATCAAACTGTAAAGTCCTCTGGAGTTGGACTTAGTTGTGGCATATTGTGTGAACTTATGATGTGGTGTTTTAACACCATTGCGGTCAAGCTTTTCAGACAGCAGGTTTCTAGCCACGAATTATGGAGTATAATCATGCGATCAGATCAGAATATTGTGAAGATTAGTATGTGATTTCGTGGCAATCTATTTCTGGTAAGCGAATATTCCTTGTAATAGTTAGGAATTGATTAAGTAGTTTATTTATGGTACAAGTCCTATTGATAAAGAATTGTCCATTTAAATACCAGATTAGAATTAGATCTTTCCTGAGTCTAGAAGTCTATTCTTGGTAGAGTTAGACAAGGAAAGAGTTGTGTACAAGGCAGGATTGCGAAGATGATAAAAGGAAGAAGATACAACACAATCAGCAAGCGACCAAGAATTCATCTCTACGTGAGAAGTGTTGGAGCGATCTGCCTGTGGTGTTTGGAGGAGTGTTGATTCATCCGACCAAGTTCGTAAAGATCAGAAACAAGGAAGCCTTAATTCCTCGGGAGGAGGAGGAGATCCAGGGAGACGTGTTGTTCGTGGGGGTTCAACGACGTAGGATCGGCAGTGAGGGGATCTCACGACATTCACTCATAGGTTAGCAATGGATTAGTATTCAAGTTAAGCTTCTTGCACTAAAGACTGCTTTCTAGTGGAGGTTTCTGATCTGGGCAAGGCCCCGCAGACGTAGGTGTAATTGCACCGAACTGCGTAACCAAGTTGTGTGTGCACTACTTATTTTATTTCGTGTTTTAACACCAAACGTTAAACAACTTGGCATAAAAGTATAGACTTTAGGTGAAACAGAATTTCAATTGGTATCAGAGCACGACACTTGCTGACCCCTATACAGGGAGAGTGAGATCAGGTTTCACCATGGCACCAAAGGAGGGGGCTTCGGTCACGCGACCACCATTGCTGGAACAAGGAAACTATGCCTATTGGAAGGCACGTATGAAAGTGTTCATTGGAGCACTAGATGATCAAGGCTGGAACTATGTCATAAATCAGTACACTCCACCTTCAAGTGACGAAACTGAGGGATCAAGCTCATCGACGGCTAAACCATTTTCTAAATATTCTACCGAGGAGCACAAAGCACACATGTCCAACTCAAAGGCATTAAATGCCATCTTCACGGCAGTAGATGAAGATCAATTTAAGATGATTTCAAATTGTGAGACTGTGAAGGAAGCGTGGGATGTGTTGCAAACGTATCATGAGGGGACAAGTTCCGTCAGAGAATCTAAGTTGCAGTATTACACGTCAAAATTCGAAGAACTAAAGATGCGCAAAGATGAGACTATTTCCGAGTTCAATGGACGAGTCTGAGATATTGCAAACAAAGCGTTTCAGTTTGGCAAAAAGTACAAAGATCAAAAGCTTGTCAGGAAGGTGCTGAGGGCGTTACCTCCACGTTTCAATATGAAGGTCACAACAATTAATGAAAATGGAAGAATAGGGACAATGACTCTTGATGAGCTTATGGGATCTTTGGAATCTTATGAGATGGAAATGCTGCAAACCAAAACAGGAAAGAAAGAGATGGCTTTTTCAAGCATAAATTCTGGAAAGTCAGAAGATCATACAGATAATGAAGATTCCGATGAAATTGCAAACATAACCAGGAACTTCTCCAGATTTATGAAGAAGATAGGCAGGAAACCACAAGATAAGTCAAGTGGGAGCAAAAATCTTAACGCAAACTCCACTCCAAGATTTGGTCAAGCAACTGGTGTTGAAACACCAAAGTTTAAATCGACAAATCCCAACCTGAACAGGAAAATCCAGTGCAGAGAATGTGAAGGTTTTGGACACATACAAGCTGAGTGTGCCAATATGCTTAAAAGACAAGGAAAATCGTATGCCACAACCTGGAGTGATGATGACGTAGGAGATGATGTTAAGGATGGAGAGGAGTATACAAATCATGTTGCATTCGGTGTGTCAATGGTGGAGTTGGAAGACACTTTTGAGGAAGGTCTCGGTGTGCTGAATGAAGATGAGAGTAGTAGCTCAGATGAAGAGGCTAGGAGCATTAGTGATGATGACATTCGCAAGGAAAGTATGGAGATGTACAAGATGTGGTTAAAAGTGGCGGATGAGAACAAAGAGCTCAAGTTTGAGAACAAGAGTTTAAGTGAAAAAGCTAAAGTGAACAAACTTGAAAAAGAAAAGGCAATTGGTGAACTGGAAAAAATCAAGAAGGAATTTGCTGAAGTGGTGCAACGAGCAGAGGCAGCAGAACAAGCTATCAGACGTCTCAATACAGGGAAAGCTAAGCTCGAAGACTGTCTAAGAATGGGACAGATGACCAAATACGGAATTGGTTATAAAGGATCAGTAAATTTGTGGAGAAACAAGGCAGATCAAGGCGCACCGGCCCCAAGAATAATCGAGAGGAATTTTTCCACTAAGAGGATCAGACGATGCGGATACTGTGGAGCTCTAGGGCATGTCAGGAATAGGTGTTTTAAGCTTCTTAGGACACTGTCTGTTAACACAGCAGATCGGAGTTTCAACACCATGCCAGGATATGATACGAGGCATCGACTTAACACTGGAGGATACAGAACTGGATTTCTGAACACACGTGTCAATCAAAGTCTGCATCACATCACTCGACCAGTAAGCCATGTATGGGTTCGAAAATCTCAAGATGTTTGTCTTTCAAGTTTCGTCTGTTTTGGGGCACATACAGGAAACTCCTGGTATTTCGATAGTGCGTGCTCAAGGCATATGACTGGAGTACTTGAATTTCTTCAAAAATTCAAACCTGGATTTGGTGGCCATGTTAGATTTGGTGATGGGAAGCGCAGTAGAATAATCGGCAAAGGTGAGTTAGCCATCAAAGGGCTTCCTGTGTTCCAAGATGTATTACTGGTGGAAGGTCTGAAAGCTAACCTGTTGAGCATTAGCCATATATGTGACAATGAAATGACGGTGTTTTTTGACAAGGAGAAATGTGTAGTCAACCATGGAACTGAAGTATTCACTGGATCTAGATCAATGGATAACTGTTATTTGCTCGACCAAGACGTCACATGTTTCAACTCGAAAAAGGAAATCAGTACTCTGTGGCACAGAAAATTGGGACACATAAATTATAAATCCTTAGCTCGTATTTCCAGACTGAATGCAGTCAGAGGTATTCCCGAAATCAGTGACAACAAGGAGGTAGTTTGCGGATCGTGTAAAGAAGGAAAGCAAACTCGGATACCACACCATGCAGTAAATGATGTTTCAACGTCAAGACTTTTGGAGCTACTACATATGGACTTGATGGGGCCAGTCAATACCCCAAGTGTGGCAGGAAAGAAGTATATCTTTGTGTGTGTAGATGACTTCTCGAGGTATACGTGGGTATTATTTCTCAAAGAGAAGTCAGAGGCTGCTGATATTTTCAAGAACTTGGCGCACAAGCTACATGTAGAAAAAGGAACCACTCAAGTAAGAATTGCACGTATCAGGAGTGACCATGGAAAATAATTTGAAAATTCTAAGTTTCATGACATCTGCGAGACACTTGGTATACACCACGAGTTCTCTGCCCCCATAACTCCTCAACAAAATGGTATAGTAGAAAGAAAGAATCGAACACTGCAGGAAATGGCACGAGCAATGTTAGCCGAGAAGAAAATTAGTGCTAGATACTGGGCTGAGGCTGTACACACTGCATGCTACACCATCAACAGAGTATATCTGCGTCCGTTTACTGAGAAGACACCATATGAGATCTGGAAAGGGAAGAAACCAGATGTGTCGTATTTTCATGTCTTTGGAAGTAAGTGCTATATTCTGAAGGACTGAGAGCCTTTAGCTAAATTCGAATCTAGAAGTGATATCGGTGTATTCTTGGGTTATTCTCCTACCAGTCGAGCTTACCGAGTGCTTAATCAACGCTCTGGAACAGTCATGGAGTCTATTAATGTGGTTGTTGATGATTCAGAAGAAGACACTGTTGGTGAAAGTGATATCCTCAAACCAGTGAACCCTACTGGTGTTGAAACACCAGCATCGTCAACTGGTGTTGAAACTCCGGAAACTGGAACAGGGGAATCTGAATAAAATCCAGCTAGACATATGCACTTAAGGGATCAACCACGGGTGAATTACAGAGAATTGGCAGAACTATCATGTTTCATCTCTCTTACTGAGCCAAAAAATTACAAAGAAGCTCTGCTCGATGAGTATTGGATTTCAGCAATGCAAGAAGAATTGCAGCAATTCGAGAGAAACAATGTTTGGTATCTTACCCCACGACCTGCTAATGTGAATGTGATTGGAACCAAGTGGATTTTTAAGAACAAATCTGATGCAGATGGTAACGTCACAAGAAATAAAGCGCGACTAGTTGCTTAAGGGTACACTCAAGTAGAAGGGGTTGATTTTGATGAAACTTTTGCACCTGTAGCCAGATTGGAGTCGATCAGACTGATGTTGGCAGTGTCCTGCATTCTGGACTTTAATCTTTATCAGATGGATGTCAAGAGTGCATTCTTGAATGGCCTAGTAAAGGAGGAAGTTTACGTGGAGCAACCTAAGGGGTTTGAAGACCCACATTTTCCTAATCATGTCTATCAGTTGAATAAAGCATTGTATGGACTCAAGCAGACACCTCGTGCATGGTATGAGCGACTGACAACCTTTTTGATTCAGAAGGGATATCGTCGAGGGGGGTGGACCGTACACTGTTCGTGCTGCATAAGGGGACAAACATTCTGATCGCACAGATTTATGTGGATGATATTGTTTTTGGATCTACCTCTTCAGTATTGGTAAAGGAGTTTGTTGACTTAATGACTAAGGAGTTCGAAATGAGTATGGTAGGCAAATTGTCATATTTTCTGGGATTACAGGTTACTCAGGAGAAGAATGGTCTTTTCATCAACCAACAGAAATATGCTAAAAACTTGATCAAAAGATTCAGACTTACAAGTGCAAAGACAGTACGCACTCCAATGGCTACCACCGACAAGCTTACAAAAGATGAACTGGGTCAAAGTGTTGACCAAAAATTGTACAGGAGTATGATTGGCAGCCTGTTGTATTTAACTGCAAGTAGACCAGACATCTATTTGAGTGTTGGTATCTGTGCCCGCTACCAAGCTAATCCAAAGGAATCACATATGTCAGCTGTGAAAAGGATTATTCGGTATATAAGTGGAACGGTGGAGTATGGAGTATGGTTTTCTCGGAACAAGGATTCGCAGTTAGTAGGGTTCAGTGACTCTGACTGGGCCGGGAATGCTGATGATTGTAAGAGTACCACTGGTGGGTGCTTCTTTGCTGGATCAAATCTGGTCAGCTGGTACAGTAAAAAGCAGAATTCTATATCATTGTCTACGGCTGAAGCAGAATACTTAGCTGCTGGGAGTTGTTGTGCGCAGCTATTATGGATGAAGCAGATGATGAGAGACTATGGGTTCAATGATGTGAGTTTGACAGTCCTATGTGATAATAAAAGCGCCATTGATATTTTCAGGAATCCTGTGCAACACTCTAGGACAAAGCACATCGATATCCGACATCATTTTATTAGGGACTTGGTTGAAAAAGGAGAAGTCACAGTCCAGTATGTACCGACATCAGAACAACTGGCTGATATCTTTACAAAGCCTCTGGATGGTGAGACTTTTGAAGGCCTCAGACAGCACTTGGGTGTCTGTCGAATGTAAGGTACCCTGATTTGTCCATTCTGTTGTATTATTTACCTTTTTTCCCTTTTTAATATAGTTAAAAAATAGAAATATCGAAAATACCAAAAATATGTGAAGTGGTGTTTAAACACCGAGGAATATCGTGGGGAGTAGACCAGAAGGGCTGAACTTAGGCCAGAGATGTGTGAGAATGGGCTTGACTTTGTCAAACCCAGTAGAAAGAGAAGTGTGATGGTTCTGGTTTTCTAAAAAGGTGTGTGAAAGTGACAAGTGTAGAATTCCCACAAAAATTCAATTTCTCGTCGACTGTTCATCTTCCAAAGAACAGAGCTCGCGCGACTGCCTCTCCAGCAACCAGAAATTTTTCAAAACCCTCAGATTTTGTAGCCCACTCAAAAACCCCTTGACAATGGTGAGTCCCACATTCCAGAAATTGGTCCGCGATTTTGTCACTGTGCGGATGCCTGAAAATCCGCGAATTGAAGAGCTCGACTCCGATGTAGACTTGAGTGAGTTATGTGGAGGTCGAGAACAGAGGCTGACCACGTGGGGCAGAGCAAATCGTCGACGACCTAAGGCAAGGTTTGATCATTCCTTCGTTTATGATGGAATTTATTTTTGCTCTGTTCTCGAATTTATAGAATGGATGGTTCAAAACAGAGACTATGTTGACCTTCGAAAATATAAGAATTTGCTTGGCAAGGTTAACGGATTTGACTTAAAGGAATTGTTAACTGGTGGTATAGGAGAAATTCGTGAAATTAGTGATTTTAATGCCACGTTGGTTGGGGTCGATTTTGGAGAACAGTACAAAGTAGGGGATGAAATAGGTCAGTATTTTACTATCTATACAAGAATAGCCTCGCTGCACAGGCCTGTTATTAGGAGCTTATGGGATGATGCGGTTGTGCACCCTGGGTAACAGTGGTTAAATCCACTGACTTTGCCAGAGCAAGTGGCAAAGAGGTAGAGTGCTTTAATGGGTCTATGTTCCTGCTTCAAGAATTGTTGAGACGATTGCCTGTTCCAGTGATAGAGATTAGTGATAGCGAAGAGGAGACAGTACGTGCAGGGGGAGCCATTGAAGGTGAGACAGTTTCTGAGAATGCCCCTGTGATGAGTGAGACTCTGTCGGAATTTTTGAAATAAAATTCTAAGAATGAAGATGATGAGAATATTGTTGTGGAAGGTTTAGAAGGTGGTGATGTGCCTGGTACTGGTATTCCAACACCAGTTGTGAACCTGGCTGAGAGGGAGCAAACTCCTGAGGGTCCTGGTGTTGGGGTTGAAACACCACCAGAGACTAGACAGACCCGTGGACTCAAGAGGAAAAGTAAGGAGGTGGGTGTTGAAACACCACCAGAGTCTGAGGAAATACCTAACACTCAGAGGTCAAAGAAGGCCAGGGATAGTGTGACCTCAGCTTCTAAGGGTGTTCGAAGATCGAAGCAGTGCAGAGATAAGAATATGGACACAAGTGAAGACAGTGATGAGCTGATTGGGTTGAAACTGAAGAAGTTACGTGCTGACCGGCGGCAGAAACCAGTTGAGACAATGGAGTCTCATGCACCACCTGCACCTGCGGTTAGTGGAGCAATTAGCACTGAGTTTTATGATGAAGCTAGCCGAGAAAAATGGGAGTTCATCTGTGGCAGAAAAATACTGGCAGAAAGGCCAGCTGATTCCGAGAAATATAGAGATTGTGGATTCACGGATTATTTACAATATCTCAAAGTTTTGAAAGCTGCTACATATTTTGGTGATTATAACAAGCAGATTGTGTTGGAATTTTATTCAAATCTGAAAGAGGAGTGTGAAGATGAAGATTCCCCTTGGTTCCATAGGGTGTATGTGCGAGGGGAAGTTGTTAAGTTCTCCCCAGAGTCAGTGAATAAATGTCTGAGGCGTGGCACTTCCAGGAATGATCAGTCGGTGTTCAAACACCGGATGCCAGAAAATTTTGATGAAGTGGCAGTGGAGCTTACCGGTGGAGTGGAGAGTACATGGCCAGTGACTGGTAGACAGCAGATACCTGCATCCAATCTCACCTCCAGGTATTATTGCTTGTATATGGTAGCAGTACACAATTGGATTCCTTCAGTCAATAATACAAGTGTCACCAAAGAAATGGCTACACTCATATATAGCCTGGGAGCAAAGCACAAGGTCAATATGGGAAGACTGGTGTTTAACGATATCATGGACTGTGCTCGGAAGACTATGAAGGAAGCATTGGTACATCCATGTGTCATGACAATGGTGCTGCAAAAAGGGGGTGCAGCCACAAGGGAGTCTGATGAATTGATTTCTACTCAAACCTTAAGGCGACCCTCAGAACATTAAGTGGTAGAATTGTAAAGGATTACCCTGGACACCTCCGGAAACAGCGTGCTCGGATGTTGGTGCGGCTCGGTTGAGAGCTATTGAGGCAAGAGCAGCAGTGTGTCAGGAATTGCTTGAACGCCATCAGGCTGCTGTAGTGAAGATTCAGGGGGAGTTGGCTGCATTGGAGGCTGAGCGAGGTGATTTGCTGGCTGCAGCAACTCAGGATGTTGATGGTTCAGATGCTGATGGTTCAGAGGATGGTGGCTCAGAGGATGCTGATGGTGTGGATGAGTCTGATGACAATATGGAATAAATGATGTTCTTGACATATTAATGAATTCAGGGGGAGAAATTTGGAGATTTGGATATTTTGAGTAGTTGTTGAATGATTTAACTTGGACGAATTTTGATTGATTTTTTTATGACATGTTATTCATTTTGTTTATGCTGTCTGTGTGCTGTTGAATTCACAAATATGCCAAGGGGGAGATTGTAAAGTCCTCTGGAGTTGGACTTAGTTGTGGCATATTGTGTGAACTTATGATGTGATGTTTTAACACCATTGCGGTCAAGCTTTTCAGACAGCAGGTTTCTAGCCACGAATTATGGAGTATAATCATGCGATCAGATCAGAATATTGTGAAGATTAGTATGTGATTTCGTGGCAATCTATTTCTGGTAAGCGAATATTCCTTGTAATAGTTAGGAATTGATTAAGTAGTTTATTTATGGTACAAGTCCTATTGATAAAGGATTGTCCATTTAAATACCAGATTAGAATTAGATCTTTCCTGAGTCTAGAAGTCTATTCTTGGTAGAGTTAGACAAGAAAAGAGTTGTGTACAAGGCAGGATTGTGAAGATGATAAAAGGAAGAAGATACAACGCAATCAGCAAGCGACCAAGAATTCATCTCTACGTGAGAAGTGTTGGAGCGATCTGCCTGTGGTGTTTGGAGGAGTGTTGATTCATCCGACCAAGATCGTAAAGATCAAAAACAAGGAAGCCTTAATTCCTCGGGAGGAGGAGATCTAGGGAGACGTGTTGTTCGTGGGGGTTCAACGACGTAGGATCGGCAGTGAGGGGATCTCACGACATTCACTCATAGGTTAGCAATGGATTAGTATTCAAGTTAAGCTTCTTGTACTAAAGACTGCTTTCTATTGGATGGTTTCTGATCTGGGCAAGGCCCCGCAGACGTAGGTGTAATTGCACCGAACTGCGTAACCAAGTTGTGTGTGCACTGCTTATTTTATTTTGTGTTTTAACACCAAACGTTAAACAACTTGGCATAAAAGTATAGACTTTAGGTGAAACAGAATTTCACAAACAATGCCCAGGGCAATTCATAGGTTTGAGTCCGAACTCTAGTTTTTCAATCTCAAACGAGAACATATTCTCCTTGTAATTAGCAGCATGACCAGAAGTTTCTGACAACTAAATGTTATACAGAATTGGGGTTTCAATTTCTTTATAACCTCTCTTCAAGCATTCTTTCTTTGTGAAATCTATCAATTTGTTGCATATCCGCTTACCATGTGGAGGAAAAAACAGCTTCCAGGACTGAGTGGATGGAAAAAGAAAAGCTCCTGCATTTTACCCAATTCTCTGTGGTCATATTTCTTAGCCTCTTCTAGTTCTTCCATATATTGCTTCAAGCGCTTTTGGTCCGGAAAGGATATTCCATATATTCTTTGTAAACGTTCACGACCTTGTTTTCCCTTCCAGTAGGCTGCAGAAGCCTTTAAGCAGCAGAAGGCTTTCACGAAAGAAGTATTTGGTATATGTGGCCCAGGGCACAAATCAACCAAGGGGCCTCGAGACCTTGATCCCTTGTGTTGCCAAGACAGCTCTTCTAGCCCCCATCCTCGATCCATTTCAAATGCTCCTCATTCAGTCCCAATTCACCAAAGAAAGCATCATAGCAGAAAGCCCTCATCTCCACGATGAAATATGGTTTTACCGAATTTTCTTAATTATTACTAGTATGTTTCAACATAATCTATCTAATTAGTTATGTAATAAACTAAAGCATTAAAGATACGAGACTTGGTTATGCAGGTCGGTAAAATTCACCTACATCTGCGGGCCTGGACCAGTTCAGAATGAATCAACTAATCAGAAATATACAGTACAAAGTACAACAAATAAAATACTTATCTTTACTAATCAAACGTGTAAATTCTGCTAGCTCCCCTAACTATCGATCCGCCTTGATCAGACTCCCCCTGACCTCGAAACTCATCAACGTTGGATCTCCTCCTCCCGATGAATTAAGGCATACGATTTTGAACTTTGAACGGCAGGTCACATATGTTGGAACATATAGATCTGGCTCTTGGCAAGACTCTAGTAAGGATCAAAATCTGTGTGCAGATTTTCTCTGTTAAATTCATGAGTTTAATGCATCTGTGATGTCCCCTTTTAAAGTCATGAGCAGATCGGAACTTTCCATAATTATCTCCATAATAATCCTATTCCTTAACTGCTTTTGAAACATATCCAAATTTCATAAATAAAGGGATTTTCTTCATCACAATATTTCTCATATATTCGATAAACTCAATACCATATTTGTAGTTATTTTCCTTAAACCAACTATGCTTCTACCACCGCCTAGCATACTGCAGAATATTCAGATTTCCATAAATCACAAATACCATAATATTCTGATCTTCTTCAGTTCGATTCTATAGGCGTAACTATGGATGTCTGCATGTTCTAACATGGAAAGTTTTTCGTTTCCAAATATGTTCACAAATTGCCAATTAAAATATTCAATGAACACCACTTAAATTTACAATCTCCCCCTTTGACATTTTGTGGACCCAACCATTTTGGACATTAATGACACAACGAAAAAAAACTTACAATCAAACACATAAGGCTTCCTGAACCCCACCTATGTTAGAACATATGCATACTACTGAATCTGATCATAAAATTACCATTCGAAAACCAGAATTCCAGAATACCGAAAAAATATTCAGATTAGAGTCATTCAAAATAATAATATTCAAAAGTCAAATATTCTTCCCCTGGGGCCATGAATATGCCAAAGGCAATAACCATAGAAATAAAGTTGGAAACAAACAGAAAACTAGCTCCCCCTGAACATAACATGGGATCTATGTTGGAACATAGATACAACAGAAAAATCAATCATGTTCAAGAGCACATCCTGAGCCTCCAGCTGAGCCTTCTCCCCCTCAAGTCTAACCTTCTTTGCTTCAAGTGTCGCAATTTGGATGGCTATAGCCCCCAATCTTGCATTTAGCACCACTATATTGTCCTTCTTTTCAGCATCTGCAGAGGTAGTAGCTTCAGGGTTCCATGACAGATCATGAACTTGCCACATGCCAAAAGTCTTCTTGTAAGGCCGGAGAAACTCTATATCGATGATTATGTCCTTTGATTTCCCTTCACCTTGGCACTATTAGCCAATCCAGATATCAAACAGGGGTACACTAAAGCATGCTTCGCATTTGGAGCAGTGGCAGACTCTGCTGGATAAATAATCCCAGATTAACTGGTTTCTGTGTTCTAACACAGTACTGCAACTTCGCCATTTCTCTTGTCAAAGCTGTAGTATTGGAAGATGGAATCCAACAGTTCACATCTACCTGATATATACCAAAAAACGTAGAAGACAGGTAGGAAGCATGTGAGTATCCAGTCTCAGGCCATTCTGATTTGTACCCTCTTGAGACTACCTCCAGAATCTTGTCATCAGACACTTTTAAATTATCTGGAAAAAATCCCTCAAAGTCTGGAGTTTTCAGCCCCAAAATTCTGTTCATCCTGGCAGCAGAAAAATCAATAATTTTCCCCCTAACATATACCTTGTCAAACCATGGGGAATCAACCTCCAAGCTCCCAGCTATCAGGTTGGAATATACTTCAGTGACCACCTGTACTGAAGTTGTACTGTAGCAGCCCCTTTCATCCCAATTGCTTCCAAAAAAAATCAGAAAAGCTGCTAGCTCTATATGCCTCTATATGCCTCTAGGTCTACTGGTCTCTCGGTGATTATCTTCCTCTCAGCAAACACCTCTCCCATCTCCTCACAGTTTATATCATAGTAAGAAAAAGACAATGCTTCACTTACAGGAGGAGGTGACAACAACTTCTTCTTGGGAACACCTTGAATTTTCTTGGATTTCTTGGTTGGTGGGGAGTCCTCAGCAGCAGCCATCTTCTGCTTGCCTCTTGCAGCTTGGAAGAATTCATCCAATACTTTATTGCTGGAGTAGTTCAACTCTGGTTCCTGTGTTGGAACATACTCAGAATTTCCAACATCTCCTTCTCCAACAGTCTCTGCCCTGCCCTGTGTTCCAACATACTGATCCTTAACTGATTCATCTTGCCCAAATCTGATCCTCCAGTTTGATCTCCATCTAAATACTCTGCATCACCATAAGCATTACCAGTGACATCAAACTGGTCTTGACCTCCCATGTCCTTATCATCAATTTCCATGTCTTCAGTTTCTGAATCTTCCCTCTGTGTTGGAACATACCCAACATTGTCTCCTTCTTCACTGTTAGTGATCTCTATTATCACAGGTTTTCTCAATTCCTCTATCCTCTGAGCAGCCTTGACATCATAGAATCCTACCGGCATCCTATTAGTGGACTTGATAACTTCCAGTCCCTCAGCCTCTTTATCACCTATCTCTTTAATCTTAACATAGCTAGGGCTAGGAATAAACGAGTGTATACATGAAACCTATCCTTCCCGTTATAAACCCCATATTTCCCCTCAATAATTTGACTTCATAATTTTCAACATCCTCCAGATCACCAATATCACCAGACAACAGTTCCTTGACATTAACATTCAGAAATTCTTCCTCTAAATTTAGCCAAATCCACAGTACTCCTATTGGCTTCAAACCACTCAAAAATATCATCGACAATTTTAAATTCCATTCTAAGCACCTTGAGAGTAGGAGGATCAGGGCCTTTTACCTTTTGATAGGGACCTTTCCCTTTGGATTTGAGTTCTTCACTTTGTCCATCATCACGGTTCAGGTTTGCCTCCACATTTTCTTCCCCCTGCTCAACATTGTCATCCTCTGGAGATTGAGGAGTTTCTTGAATCTTTTCCTCGACCATGGGAGATTTTGGGCTTGAAGAAATTTTTCGGCAGAGGTTTGTTGTGAATGAGAAGATCTTGGAAAATTTTTGGCAACAAGAATCCGAAAAACACCAAGAATAGTGGGAGTTTAGGCAGAAAAGAGTGGGATATCGAGAGATGGACACAATTTTGAAACAAACACAAACTCTTCAGTTCTTTCCTCTTTTGCCGCAAAAAATCCAAAAACTTTTTACCTTTCTAAGAAAAGTAATGATTCTACTTTTCTCACTTGTCAACTCAAAGCACACCTTCTTCCAGCATACCATAACTCCAATTTTGGTAGCTTTTTTTCTTCCAACATACCTTAACTTTGCAGCTTCTAGTTTTGTAGCATTTTCCTTCTTTCAATTTTTTTTCTTCTGATTTTCTGAACAAAAATAAAGCGAAAAAAATATTTACAGCTAAATAAAGGCAAGAATTACCTCAAATCTGACACATATCTAAGTGTTGTCTGGGAATTTCAAATGTGGCGGTGTTCAATGGCTTAGTAAAAATATCATCAAATTGCTGAGATGTTGGAACATAGACTACCACAATTTCCTTCCTTTCAACAAGATCTCTAATAAAATGATGCCTTATAATATGCTTAGTTTGAGAGTTCTGGACTGGATTTTTTGATATATCAATAGCACCTGTGTTGTCACATAAAATATTCAAAGGGCCTTGAAGAATTCCATAGTCGTTTATCATTTTCTTCATCCATAATAATTGTGCACAACAACTTCCAGCAGCATGATATTTAGCTTCCGCAGTAAACAAAGAGATCAAATTTTGTTTCGTACTGTACCAAGAAACTAGGTTTGTACCAATAAAGAAACATCCACCTGTAGTGCTTTTTCGATCATCAGCATTACCAACCCAATCAGAATCGCTGTACCTAATTAGATCAGAATCTTGATTCTTAGAATACCAGACACCATACTCGGAAGTCCCACTTACATATCGAATAACTCTTTTGTCCACAGTGAGATGAGATTCCTTTGGATCAGCCTGAAATCTTACACATATGCCTACGCTGAAACATATATCTGGTCTACTTGCTGTCAAATACAATAGACTCTCAATCATGCCCCTGCAAAATTTCTGATCAACTGCGACTCCTTTCTCATCCTTTACCATTTTGTCAGAAACCCCCATAGGTGTTCGAACTGCTCTAGCATTGGTTAAACCGAATCTTTTTACCAAATCCAGGGCATACTTACCCAGGTTCATGAACAAGCCATTTTTTCTTTGCTTAACTTGTAGTCCTAGAAAATATGTGAGCTCTCCAACCATGCTCATCTCAAATTTGGCCTGCATAATAGTGACGAAATCTTGTACCATAGATGTTGAAGTAGAGCCGAATACTATATCATCAACATAAATTTGAGCAATCAAATTTTTTTTATTACTTTTCAAGTACAAATAAAGTGCGATCTACCTCCCCTCGACGATAACCTTTCTTAAGAAGAAAGTTAGTAAGTCGTTCATACCATGCCCTTGGTGCTTGCTTTAAGCCATATAAAGCCTTCTTGAGGTGATACACATGATGAGGATAATGAGGATCCTCAAATCCTTTAGGTTGTTCCACATATACTTCTTCATTTACCACACCACTTAGAAACGCACTCTTGACATCCATTTGATACAGAGTAAATTTCATAGAGCAGACAATAGCAAGTTAAATTTGAATTGACTCTAACCTGGCAACTGGTGCGAATGTCTCATCAAAGTCGACTCCTTCAACTTGTGTATATCCTGAGCTACCAGTCTGGCTTTATTTCGAGTAATTTGTCCGCCAGCATCAGATTTATTCTTGAGTATCCACTTTGTCCCGATAACATTTACACCTTTAGTGCGAGGAGTAAGATACCAGACACCATTTTGTGCAAACTGGCCTAGTTCCTCTTGCATTGCAGCGATCCAGTATTCATCCAATAAGGCTTCTTTGTAGTTCTTGGGTTCAATGAGAGAGATGAAGCATTGTAATCCTGCTAACTTCCTGTAATCAACCCAAGAAATTGATCGAGTACTTCTTGTCATTGGTTCAGGTTGCTCCTATGTTGGAACATAGGATAATGCAGTATGGGATGATGTTCCAACATGCAATGGTTCAGCAGGGTACTCAATATCATATGGTTCAGTAGGGTAATCAGTCTGTTTAGATGTTCTAACATGCGATGGGTTGGCTTGTCAGGCTGACTAAGCTGTGTTGGAACATGATCTTTATCGAGTTCACCTTCTACATCATCTGAACCTTGTCCTTCTTCAGAATCATCCACAATAACGTTTATGGATCCCATGAGTGTGTTTGTCCAAAGGTTGTAAACATGATAAGCCCAACTGTTCATAGAATAACCAAGAAAGATTCCAATATCACCGCGATTGTCAAATTTTGCCAGTTGCTCTCTATTTCTGAGGATGTAGCACTTGCTTCCAAACACATGAAAGTATGAGACATTTGGTTTCCTGCCCTTCCAAATCTCGTAAGATGTTTTTCTTGTGAATGGATGTAGATACACTCGATTAATTGTATAGCAAGTCATGTTAATGGCTTATGCCCACCGTTTTTTTGTGAATTTCTTTCTCGGCCAACATGACTCGAGCCATCTCTTGCAGAGTTCTGTTTTTCTATTCTACAACACCATTATGCTGAGGAGCGATTGGTGCAGAAAACTCGTGTTGAATCCCGAGCTCATCACAGAAGTCACTAAATTGAGAATTTTCAAATTCTCTACCATGATCACTACGAATTCAAACAATATTCCCAAATGGACTTCCTTTTTCAGTCTGTAATTTTATCACCAGACTTCTAAACACTTCCACCGTATCAAAATTTTCTTTTAGGAAAGGTACCCACGTAAATCAGGAGAAATCATTAACACATACAAAGATATATTTCTTTCCACCTATGCTAGGTATCCCATAAAATCCATATGCAATAATTCTAGATTTCTTGAGGTGGTTATATATTGAACTGAAGAGTGGGGAGATCGAATTTGTTTACCTTGTTGACATGGTCCACAAACAATTCCATCCTTGCTTGTTAAGGTAGGCATACCTCGTACTGCCTTTGCTTTTGAGATTTTCACCAAGGTTTTGTAATTGATGTGACCGAGCTTTCCGTGCCACAAACATCCTTCATCTTGTTTAGAGATCATACACCTTACTTCCTGTTCCAGCAAATAGCATTTATCTGATGATCGAATACCCAAAAGGACTTTGGCTTCTCCAAGTTTCACTATGCATTTGTCTTTATGAAATTTCACTGTCATATTGTCATCACACAGTTGACTTATGCTCAGCATATTGGCCTTTAAGTCTTCAACAAACAAAACGCTAGTGAATACTAGGAATCCTTCAATTTTTAGTTTGCCTTTTCCAACTACTCTACTATTCTTTCCATCGCCAAAAGTAACAAAACCACCATCGTATAGTGTGATATTTGTGAGAAATTCCTGAGTGCCAGTCATGTGGTGAGAGCAGCCACTATCAAAGTACCACGAATCTCTGGATTATGATATAAGCAAAGTATGTGCAACAAGGCATGTACCAGAACTTTTGACGACCCATACCTTTCTAACCATTTTTGCTTTCTGGACTTCGTTTGTGTTGGAACATACCAAGAGTTGACGTCCTGCCATTAGGTATCTGAGCAATTTCTGGTATTATTCATTTGTTTGACCTTGATATGAGCAGTAGCTGCAGATGAGAGGTTTCCTTTGATGAGGCTTGCCGAACTTTCTCTTTACCTCTCTAATCTTTGTCTTGAGAGTTATTGTACTCTTAGGTATCTCTTGTGTCTTAGGCTCTAGTGTGAGTGTGTTTTTGGGTGGATTGTAGTACTCAATTCCGTGTCAATCTCCAAAGTTCTTTCCCATATCCAAAATATCCTCGAGTTTCGCTTTTCCAGAGTTCAGCTTAGTAATTACTGCTTCAGACGTCTCAACTATCTTGGTTGCTAAAATTAGCTTCTTATTCAACTCTTCACTCTCCTTTCCGAGTTCGAAAACTTCCACACGCAACTCTTTTTCTATCCCTGCTAGATGAGTTTTTTCCTTCCTTCAGTTCTTTATTTGTATCAACTACTTGGAGCCACATAGCATACATTTTTTTGTATGTATTGTAGATTTCTTTACCACTTACAGCAAGTCCATCATTATCATCACTGGACACTTCATACGAACCTATGTTGGAACTTAAGGCTTCAATTCTGTCTGATGTGTTGGAACATCCATGATCTGATGCATCATAAATATTTGCTCCAAACGCCACATAATTACTTGTAAGTTCCTCTTCGTCTTTGTCATCATCTTCATTTTCACTCCATGAGGTGACATATGGTTTTCCCTGCTTCTTTCGGGTATTTGCACATTCAGCCTAAATATGACTATATCCTTCACATTCTCTACATTGAATTTGTCCAGGCTGCTTTGGTTCACCACTTTGATTTCTAGATAACTGCTGATTTCCTTGTTCAAATCTCGTCCCACAATTAATTCCAAATTCTTGCGGCCTCGGTCTATTTCCACCATATCTTTCCTGAGATTTCTTGTTTACTACTTTCTTCAGCATTCTTTAGAAGTTTTTTCGTGATAAGTGCAAGTTTGTCAAACTTATCATCACTGTCAGATTCGTGATTATCCTTTGATGACGATGTTTTAAATTCCAACTCGTTTTGAACCCTTTTTGTAGCCTATTGGAATGTCATCTCATATGTCTGTAATGATCCCATCAATTCATCTAAGGTCATGGTGGCTACATCTCTTGCTTCTTCTATTGCTACGACCTTCTTGCAAACCTTTTGGGGATTGATCTCAAGGTCTTTTTCACCAATTTTGCTTCTTTGTAGACTTTTCCAAGTTGATACGCCATATTGGAGATGTCTATGAGTTTTTCGTTGAATATAGCAATAGTGTCATCTTCCTTCATCTTGAGTTCCTCAAACTTTGTAGCCAATATTTGTAATTTATATTCGCGAACTCGACTAGTTCCTTCATGAACTGTTTGCAGAATATCCCATGCTTTCTTGGCTTGATGATATGTAGAGATGAGTTTGAACTGGTTTTCATCAACCGCCGTGAAGATGGCATTTAGTGCGTTGGAATTTGCCAGAATTGCCTTGAGGTCATCCGGAGACCAAGTAGATTTGTCTTTGAGTTTATGCTCCCTTTGACTTGACTCTCCTTCTTTCGCCTTAGAGCTTGCATTAGCATCTTCAGTAGGGTGATTCCACTCATTCTAAACATAGTACATCACAAGTTCCTCCAGTGAGTTGATGAAAACTCTCATGCGTGCCTTCCAATAATTGTAGTTGTTGTCTTCCAGTAGAGATGGCCAAGACACCGAAGCTCCTTCTTTGGTTGCCATGGTAAAACTGGATCACACTTTCCTTGCCACAACCAAGGGAAAAATATGTGACCAAGCTCTGATACCAAATGAAATTTGGTTTTACAAAATTTTCTTAATTATTACTAGTATGTTTCAACATAACCTATCTAACCAAGTATGCAATAAAGTAAAGTATTAAAGACACGAGACTTGGTTACGCAGTTTGGTGAAATTCACCAACATCTGCGGGGCCTAGCCCAGTTCAGAATGAATCCACTAATCAGAAAGATACAGTACAAAGTACACTATACAAAATACTTATCTTTACTAATCAAACATGTGAATTCTGCTAGCACCCCTAGCTATCGATCCACCTTGATCAGACTTCCTCTGACCTCGAAACTTGTCGATGCTGGATCTCCTCCTCCCGAGGATTCAAGGCATACGATTTTGAACTTTGAACGGCAGGTCACGTATGTTGGAACATATAGATTTGGCCGTATGCAAGACTCACGTAAGGATCAAAATCTGTGTGCAGATTTTATCTGTTAAATTCGTGAGTTTAATGCAGTCGTGATGCCCCCTTTTAAAGGCATGAGCAGATTGGAGCTCTCCATGATTATCTCTATAATATTATTATTCCTTATCTGCTTCTGAAGCATATCCAAATCCCATAAATAAAGGGATTTTCCTTATCACAATATCTCTCATATATTCGATAAGCTCAATACCATATTTGTAGGGATTTTCCATAAACCAACTATACTTCTACCACCGCCTAGCATATTGCAGAATATTCAAATTTCCATAAATCACAAATACCATAATATTCTGATCTTTTTCCGTTCAATTCTGTAGGCGTAACTATGGTTGTCCGCATGTTCCAACATGGAAAGTTTTCCATTTCCAAATATGTTCACAAATTGCCAATTTAAAATTTCAATGAACGCCACTTGACTTTACACATAAGCATGCTCTAACGATTGTCCAAGAATGTGAGCACTGGAGTGCCAAAACACGTCACTCCCCTCATCATCATTGAATGTAAAGAGCTCGAGCTCATAGTCTCCTTCCAGTGGCCTGTGCATATCCCACAGCACGCCATTGACCTTTGCTATAAGCGCGTTCGAAGCCAAACTCTTTGATATCTCTCTCGCCACATCGAAAGTGGATGTGTTCCACTTCTTCCCCTCCTTCACAGTTGCATCCAACAACCAAACTTTGATAGCTTCAGGCGCTATAGAGAGGCAATCGAGGTTATGTTTACTTTGTATGGACTCGAACAGAGAGATGCGCTTGGGAAGGACTGTGTGGAGATAGGCGTCCACTTCTTCATTGCAAGGCACAATGTGGACTTTAATGTATGTTGGCCAATTACAATAATTTCTTTTAATTGGAAAGGCACACGAGGGTGGGGGTTGGTATATTGGTACCCCAAGCCAAAAGAAGCCAAAGTAATGTATCGTTAAATTTTACAGAAGGCAACATCATTGCCCGCAAAATAATATGTACAGGCTAGTCTATGGAATACATGATGAGTGAGTTTAAGTTAGTTGCGTTCCAAATCTACGAATCTCCACACCCTGTGTTAATTCGTAATTTGGCCAGGCAACTAAACAAATAGATAGTCAGAAGGTTAACATATTATGAACAAAAGGATGGAATCCGTAATGATGATTCTTGAGCAGTAGTCACTGGGCACCTCTCGGAGCAGTTTGATGATAAATTCCAATGTGAGATCACACGAACGAGTACCTGCATTAACCAGATTATTATCAGCAGTATCCATTCATCTCTGACAGTCAGAGAGCACTCTAATCTGTGGAAATTGTTCCTTATCTAATGCAATTAGTCCTTTAATGTGAGCTAGAACATTAAAAAGATTCAGAGTTTGATTATGGGCGGAGTGGTGTTTAGCAATTGCATTAGCCACAGAGTTACCTTCCCTAGGTATATGAATAAGCACAGCTCCACACAGCAGAAGATTAACTTTATAAGCAATATTAAACAATGGCCAGTGAGCATATGGATCATTTAACATGTTGACAGCTAGAAGAGAGTCAGATTCGATGATTACCGAATCATCCAGATGATTAAAGTTTTCACAAGCAAAATGGATAGCAAGGATTTCAGCAAGAAGAGAAGAATCTGCAGAAACAGTTGTAGAATTTATCATTATAGGAGCACCACTGCTATTCCTTACCACCATCCCAACAGCAGCCTTATCCGGGAACCAGGATGCATCCGCATTGATCTTAATGCAATTTTGTTTAGGTCTTTCCCAATTAACAGTCCTTATGATAGGCTTTGGAGGAGGTCTATGTGGAGGAAATAGACACTGTATCGGGTATGGGATACCAGTATAGGATTTCAGATTGATAGGATTAGTAAACAGGGCCAGCCTAATAAGATCTAATGCTTCCTTACGAATGAAATCAGAAGAGAACTGAATCTGCTCAAAGAGGTATTTGTTTCTGGCTTTCCAGAGGCACCAGCAAATGATAGGAGGGATTATATTGCATATCAGCTGGAGGTATTTAGGAAGGTCCTGGCAGTTCCAAAAAATGAAGAATATTTGTGCTAAGGAATGGGGTTCAGTTATGTGAAATGAACTAGGGAAGCCATGTAACTCCAAATAGATTTAGCCAGTGAGCATGAAACAAAAAAGTGTTCAAGTGAGTCCAAATGGCAACAAACAGGACATTTCGAAGCAATAAATCCACAAGAGATAAGTACATCATCAAATGGAAGCAAGGAATGTAACATCTTCCAAGTGAAAATGGAGATCTTTTTTTGAAGAGTCCTATTCCACATGAGTTTAGATGCCAGAGATTTTTCCACAGGAGTCCTATTCCTATTCTGGCAATTACAATAAAGAATATTAAAACAAGATTTTTCTTCTTTGTATATCCTACGCCGCACGCAGGTATATAAAGCTCCCGGAACTAAACCAAAACCTATTCCAAATAAGATTCTAATTCTTTTTTCATGAGAGATAAGGAAACTAAATGAAACATTAACTATTTCAAATCAGATTTTGATTCTTGTTTCAGGTGAGATAAGGAGACTAAATAAAACAAACCTAATCCAAATTAGATTCTAATTCTATTTTCAAGTGGGTTAAGGAAAGTAAATAAAGCAAAACATATTCACTACTGAACAAGATCGGCCAAAAGAAATAAACACACATGCATTAAATTTCACAAGAATACTTAAGGATCTCCGAGTTATGGCCCACTGCACTGTGAAATCCCGAACCCAATTAGATTAATAAATAAAATGTACCTTCGATACAAATTGTGTTATCTGAATTTAACCCTTCAATACCACTCTAATTGGAATATATATATATATATATATATATATATATATATATATATATATATATATCAAACAATGATAAAGTATTGGCGTTTAGTATAGGTTTCACTTAAGAAAGATGAAGGAAATAATAGTACGAAAACGGAATATACAAATCGCACTTTTTAAAAGGAGTAAAGTAATAAATGATAAATTGAGTTATTAAATAAATGTCTAGAAACATCTCCAATAGTTTAGCTTGTATCTTTCTCTAAAACGAATATTCACTAATATATTTTTCATTTTTTTTTAAATAAACCATCCTTAGATGGGGGAAATTATATTGGCCTTCCCGAGCCGTAATAAACAAAATAGATGAAGCCATAGACTAAGTTACTGTACAGACTGAGCGTATTGCTCGTGAAGCAACCATAAATTGCTTCCAAAAGAATGAGCTAGAGTATTTGGGATGCTATAGGATGAGCTCTCGAACTTCTTAGTGAATCGAAAAAACGAAACACAGGTCAGTCAGAGAGAAAATCCATGAGCATATCCTCTAATTTTTGCAACAAAAAGAAACGAGCAGATTATAAAGGTAACTGTGGCATTTGAGCTTTCATGATGCACTAATCCAATGTGCTGATCAGGAATGAACATTGTAGGCTCAATCAGATGCTTATCACAAATTTATATAATAATAATTTTTATATGTAATTACAAATAAAAATAAAATAAATAAGTTATCACTTCTAATATTGTTTTGATTTCAAGGAATATAATTGTATTACATATATAATTGATTATAAGTATTGTAAATTAAAAAGAAGAAAAACCAGTAAATAAAGAATTCAAAGAAAGGAATGGATAAAGATAAAAAGAGACAATAAATAATTAAACAAATTAAAACACCAAAAAGGAAAACAATACGAAAATATTTGGGGTACAGGAGAAAACAAAGTAATGATTAAAATAATAATAACACTAATAATAATAGTAATAAATAAATAAAGAAGTAAATAAATAAATAAATCAATCAAAAGGAATTACCTGGAAGAAGATATATATATATATATATATATAATAGTAATAAATAAATATGAAAAATTACTGAAAAGAGAATATACCTATTTAGATATATATATAATAATAGTAATAAATAAATAAGAAAAATTACTGAAAAGAGAATATACCTATTTATACATAAGTGTACATTATATAATATACTAATAATGATAATAAAAAAATGAGCAAAAGAATAATTAAATGCAAGAAAATTACCATGAAGAAAAGCTGGCAGCAGCTATTAACATGAAGGAAATTAATAGCAAACAAATAAAATGAATAAACAAATAATGGCAATAAATAAAAACAGATGGCAGACGTAATATCAATAAATAAAATGAATAAACAAGCAAAGGAAATTAACGTGAAGAAGAAATGGACGGCGAACGTGAGAGAGAGTTCTCCAAAGTAATTTTTGGGCAAGTGGACATAGGCACTTGAGTGTTAAAGGGATAAAATTCTAGGTAGGTAGGGTGATAGAGCCTATGATTTTACCAAGTATAAATACCAGGGTTATCCTCCCTAAAACTCACAGCCTGAAGAAAAATTCTTACCAAAGAACAGTGGTTAAACAGTGAAGTAGAGGGCGGAGGATTGCCAGCCAAGTTTAACAAAGGTGAGTGTTGCATCGCCCTAGCTCGAATTTAGTAAAATTTGAGTTTATATATATATATATATATATATATATATATATAATGCCATCAGATGCTGACTCTCTTGAGCTAAATTCTACACCCTCAAACCCCTGCTGCAACTCCACCCCTCGAACCCCTGCCAAAATTCTACCCCTCGAACCCCTGCCAAAATTCTACCCCTCGAACCCCTGCATAAATTCTACCCCTCGAACCCCTGCCAAAATTCTACCTCTCGAACCCCTGCCAAAATTCTACCCCTCGAACCCCTACTGAAATTTCACCTCTCGAAACCCTGTTGAAACTCTATCTCTCGAACCCCTGCCAAAACACTACCTCTCGAACCCCTGCCACGACTCTACCTCTCGAACCCCTGCCACGACTCTACCTCTCGAACCCCTACTGAAACCTTTACCCTCGAATATATATCCCTGAAGCCTTTACCCCTCGAAATAGTTCCCTGAAACCTTTATCCCTTGAATAGGTGTCCCAGAAGCCATTACCCCTCGAACAAGTTCCCTGAAACCTTTACCCCTCGAATATGTACCCCTCGAACCTTAACCCTCGAACCTTAACCCTCGAACTAGTACTACTGAAACCTTTACCCCTCGAACCCAACCTCTCGAACCTTACCCCTCGAACTAGTACTGCTGAAACCTTTACCTCTCGAACATTACATCTTGAACCTTACCCCTCGAACTAGTATCACCGAAACCTTTACCTCTCGAACTGTACCCCTCGAATCTTACCCCTGGAACTAGTACTACCAAAACCTTTACCCCTCGAACCCAACCTCTCGAACCTTACCCCTCGAACTAGTATCACCGAAAGCTTTACCTCTCAAACTATACCCCCTCAAACCTTACCCCTCGAACTAGTATCACCGAAAGCTTTACCTCTCAAACTGTACCCCTCGAATCTTACCCCCCGAACTAGTACTACTGAAACCTTAACCCCTCGAACCCAACCTCTCGAACCTTACCCCTCGAACTAGTACTGCTGAAACCTTTACCTCTAGAACATTACATCTCGAACCTTACCCCTCGAACTAGTATCACCGAAACCTTTACCTCTTGAACTGTACCCCTCGAACTAGTATCACCGAAACCTTTACCTCTCAAACTGTACCCCTCGAACTTTACCCCTCGAACTAGTACTACTGGAACCTTTACCTCTCGAACTAGTGCCACTAGAACCTTAACTCTCGAACCTCACCATCCGAACCCGTACCTTTAGAATCTCTCCAACTGACCCTCATGAACTGATACCATATACCAGTCGAACTAGTACCACCTGATACCCCTACCACTAGAACCTTCTCCACTTGAGTTCTTTGCTTGAACCTCCTCACTAACTACTCAAACTTTAAGTACTCGAACCCCAGTATTCGAACCCCTAATACTTGAACCTTTTTACTCGATACTCTAGCCATGAGAGAGAGATATGAAGATTACACTCAAATGGTGGTATTTATTGACTGTTGAATTAAGTGTGTATTTTATCATACTATACTAGATTATCGTGAAACCGAACTCCTGAACTGCTCTGATATTTTTTTGTGAAAGAAAGGCTTGTACTTTACCTTGCCGTGTCAAACTTGAATCATATACTGCTCTGATGACCGACTTGTACTTTATCTTACCGTGTCAAACTTAAATTAACTACTACCTGATTACCTGTCTGTGAAATTAGGGGGCCCCAGCGTGATTATGGTTTGGTCGAAGTCGGTGGGGAACGGTACTGACCGGACCGTTTGATTAGACCGCCTACACGTGGAGTTTGGTATGCTAGCATAACCACTTGACTGATACGAGCTCGTAACTGAACACCGGCGTGAATGGGAAAGTGAATTCTAAAATGATAGCCTTCGGGAATCACTGACTAAGTTATGTCATGTATGTTAGTCACAGTTGCCATGTAGGCACTTGGAAGCAACTCGGCATTAACCACCCATATCCTTTTACTATGTACTAGGACACACATGGCTAGTTGTTAATTGTTAATTGTTATTCTGTGATCACTAAAACTCAACTGGGTAAATACTGGCGATGGAACCTCACTAAGCAAGGAGCTTACCCTAGTTAAATAAACCTTTTTCAGGTAAAGAAGGACTGTAAGAGAACACCACTGTTATGTCTTTACTTCTTTTGAGAGCGATCCTGGATGAATCTTAACATGAATTTTGAATCTGTAAAGAAAAATTTGGATTCTGTAACAGTTAGGTAAAACGTCCATTTAACATTTGTAATAATACTGTTACTGTAATAGTAAAGTTAGGTTTTTGTTTTTTTTCTTTATCTAAATCGCTTTCGCATAAAATTTACCTGCTCATTACTGCTAGCATTTTTGGTAGCACACCCAGACCCGACCCGACACTTGCGTTTGGGTTTGGGGGTGTTACAGATGGTATCAGAGCTTCCCCAAATCAAGTAAAGGCAAATCAAAACTTAACTTATTAAAAGACTTCACAATTACTTAAAACTTAAAGATATTAGATTTGAAATGTGGTTGAACCTTGTCTACAAAACTAACGATTTATTGACGTCACTGTAGGGAAATAAAATAATTTATTAAATGTAAGTTGAAATACAAAAGTCTATGAGGATTGTGAAAAATAAAAGGTAATAAATGAATCCAACCATTACTGAAGAGTAACAAAATTCTTCCTGCGTAATATCTCCGGTGAGAAGACTAACATGTAGTACAACGATAATTACGGCAGCAAAGACTAACGTTAGTCTCGACATATTATCAGCAAATTAAGAGAAAATATGGTAAGAAGGATATGAGATAGAAGAGAAAATGTGGTTTTGAATTGTTGGATAAATTGTTATTTGTACTATAAAATATAGCCGTTTATAACTGTTATATTACTGTTGGGAATATAGCTGTTTATAACCAGTATATTACCACTAAATATATATTGACTAATTGTAGTTAAATGCTAAGAGTTTAATGTTATCAAAGAATATGTAAAAACACAGAGTATAGAAATAAGAATAGTGCCATCTATATTTGCTTCTTTTGAACTTTCAAAGACTTTCTAAATTGAAAATAAAAGTGTTCTCCTAAATAATTTTAAAGAAAAGTTAAATCTCAACAAAATAGATCCCACTAAAAGGATTTTGGATCAAGGCATAAAATTTTAAATTTATAAAATAAAATAAATAATAATAAAAAAAAATAAAAAACAGGTATCCTTTCCATTTGACCTGAGAAAACCTTTGAATCACTTGGGGATGGCCAGCCCAAAGTTCGAATCAGGTTCTCATGTTAAATTGAAAGGTCCCTAAATAATAATGATAAAATTTTAGACCTCAAAACGGATAATAAAGCACTAGTCATCACATGAATCTTCATAACATATACAACAATATTAGGCCGTTAAATATAATTAAGCTAAACTCAAAAAAACAAAATCAGTAATGAGAAACCTTAAATCCCTAAAATCTTTATCATAAAGAATCAATAATGGATATAGAATCGATGCAATTAACATAGAACTCGATCAAGTAAGGAATACCAAGACACAGGAACTAGAGTTGTAGGATATAGCACGCAAAAGTTGACTCAGACTCAAGGTGGCATCCGAGTCCTGCATAGGCTGCATACGCAGATGGCATAACTTGTAAGGGGACCCTGAGAAAAGGTTGGGATCACATAGATAAAATTCTAGTGATAATTGAACAAAGTATTTTTGAACCTCGGGTTGACCTTAGAAATGGACCTCCCATGGTACAGAACGTGATAGAGAATGTGACTCCACTGAATGATTTAGGGTTGGATAAGAATAAAATCTAGAGGGACTAAAGTAGTAGTATATAACTTTTATAAAAGTACTTGTAGTTCTTAAGAATAAACACTCTTTTATGATCATTCAAGCTAGGGTTGAGAACCCAATGATAGATCAGGGAGAAGTCAAAGTTCAATGGAGAATTAATTGATGAAATAATCAAAATTTTGGTGAAAACAATAATTCAAACCTTTAAGCCTAGGAAAAATAGGTGAGGTGGGTGAATTGTCTTCATTCAAATTAGAAGGGATGCAACCCAAACTTGGACTATACGACGTGGTCCAAGTATCACCTCGAGTCCCTTGTTTTATGATAGGGAAGAAATACATAAAGAATATGATTGCTAAGAAAATAAATGTTAGTGATGTTATAATATGGGATTTCTGAGCACAGAATAATGAAGTCCCGATAACTTAGACAAAGCCCTCATTCCAACCACTTGGTCACGATCATCCGTGATCAATTTGGCTATGAAGGGTGGAGCTGGTGGAAGTGGTAGGCCAAATGTGCATGCTCGACTCTACGCCATAGAGAGTGATGGAAACCATGGTTTGACCAAGGTCATTGAAGGTACCCTCTCTATTTTGGGTAAAACTACAGTAAAACTTCAGGGACGAAGTTCATTAAGGGGGGGGGGGGGGGAGATTGTGAAACCTCGAACCCAATTAGATTAATAAATAAAAAGTACCTCCGATACAAATCATGTTATTTGAATTTAACCCTTCAATACCATTCTAATTGGAATATATATACATATATATATATCAAACAATGATAAAGTATTGGCGTTTAGTATGGGTTTCACTTAAGAAAGAGGAAGGAAATAATAGTACGGAAACGGGATATACAAATTGCACATTTTAAAAGGAGTAAACTAATAAATGATAAATTGAGTTATTAAATAAATGTCTAGAAACATCTCCAATAGTTTACCTTGTATCTTCCTCTAAAATGAATATTCCTCTAATTTATTGAAGAACACTAATTTCATAACTTCCTAATATATTTTTCATACTTATCACAATTTTATATAATAATAATTTTCATATGCAATTACAAATAAAAATAAAATAAATAAGTTATCACTTCTAATATTGTTTTGATTTCAAGGAATATAATTTTATTATATATATAATTGATTATAATATTGTAAATTAAAAAGAAGAAAAACTAGTAAATAAAGAATTCAAATAAAGGAACAGATAAAGATAAAATGAGATAATAAATAATTAAACAAATTAAAACACCAAAAAGGAAAACAAATAGTATGCTGGGATGTGGTGTCATAAGAAAATATTTGGAGTACAGGAGAAAATAAAGCAATGATAATAATAATAATAATAATAATAATAGATAAATAAAGAAGTAAATGAATAAATAAATAAATCAAAAGGAATTACCTGGAAGAAGATATATATATATATATAATAGTAATAAATAAATAAGAGAAATTACCGAGAAGAGAATATACATATTTATACATAAGTATAAATTATATAATATACTAATAATGATAATAAATAAATGAGAAAAAGAATAATTAAATGCAAGAAAATTACCAAGAAGAAAAGCTGGCAGCAGATATTAACGTGAAGGAAATTAATAGCAAATAAATAAAAAGAATAAACAAATAATAGCAATAATAAAAATGGACGACGGATGTAATAGCAATAAATAAAATGAATAAACAAGCAAAGGAAATTAACATGAAGAAGAAATGGACGGCGGACGTGAGAGAGAGTTCTCCAAAGTAATTTTTGGGCAAGTGGACATAGGCACTTGAGTGTTAAAGGGATAAAATTCTAAGTAGATAGGGTGGTAGAGCCTATGATTTTACCTAGTATAAATGCCAATGAAATCATCCCTAAAACTCACAGCCTTGAGAAAAATTCTTACCAAAGAATAGTGGTTAAACAGTGAAGTATGGGCGGAGGATTTCCAGCCAGGTTTAACTAAGGTGAGTGTTGCATCGCCCTAGCACGAATTTAGTAAAATTGGAGTTTATATTTACATATATATATATATATATATAATGCCATCAGAACCTGACTCTCTCTCGTTAAACTCTCCACCTCTCAAACCCCTGCTGCAACTCCACTCCTCGAACCCCTGCCAAAATTTACCCCTCGAACCCCTGGAAAAATTCTACCTCTCGAACCCTTGCCAAAATTCTACCCCTCGAACCCCTGCTGAAATTTCACCTCTCGAAACCTTGTTGAAACTCTATCTCTCATACGCCTGCTAAAACACTACCTCTCGAACCCCTGCCACAACTCTACCTCTCGAACCCCTACAGAAACCTTTACCCCACGAATATATGTTCATGAAGCCTTTACCCCCTCGAAATAGTTCCCTGAAACCTTTACCCCTCGAATAGGTGTCCCAGAAGCCATTACCCCTCGAACTAGTTCCCTGAAACCTTTACCCCTCGAATATGTACCCCTCGAACCTTAACCCTCGAACTAGTACTACTGAAACCTTTACCCCTCGAACCCAACCTCTCGAACCTTACCCCTCGAACTAGTATTGCTGAAACCTTTACCTCTCGAACATTAAATCTCAAACCTTACCACTCGAACTAGTATCACCGAAACTTTTACCTCTCGAACTGTACCCCTCGAACTAGTGTCACCGAAACCTTTACCTCTCGAACTGTACTCCTCAAATCTTACCCCTCGAACTAGTACTACTGAATCCTTTACCCCTCAAACCCAACCTCTCGAACCTTACCCCTCGAACTAGTACTGCTAAAACCTTTACCTCTCGAACATTACATCTCGAACCTTACCCCTCGAACTAGTATCACCGAAACCTTTACCTCTCAAACTGTACCCCCTCGAACCTTACCCCTTGAACTATTATCACCGAAACCTTTACCTCTCGATCTGTACCTCTCAAATCTTACCCCTAGAACTAGTACTACTGAAACCTTTTCCCGTCGAACCTAACCTCTCAAACCTTACCCCTCAAACTAGTACTGCTGAAACCTTTACTTCTCGAACATTACATCTCGAACCTTACCTCTCGAATTAGTATCACCGAAACCTTTACCTCTCAAACTGTACCCCTCGAACCTTACCCCTCGAATTAGTACTACTGAAACCTTTACCCCTCGAACCTAACCTCTTGAACCTTACCCCTTGAACTAGTACTGCTGAAACCTTTACCTCTCGAACTGTACCCCTCGAACCTTACCCCTCGAACTAGTATCAACGAAAAATTTACCTCTCGAACTATACCCCTCGAGCCTTACCCCTCAAACTAGTATCACCGAAACCTTTCCTTCTCGAAATGTACCCCCTCGAACCTTACCCCTCGAACTAGTATCACCAAAACCTTTACCTCTCGAACTGTACCCCTCAAACCTTACCCCTCGAACTAGTACTACCGAAACCTTTACTTCTCAAACTGTACCCCTCGGACCTTACCCCTCGAACTAGTATCACCGAAACCTTTACCTCTCGAACTGTACCCCTCGAACATTACCCCTCGAACTAGTACTACTAAAACCTTTACCTCTCGAACTAGTGCCACTAGAACCTTAACTCTAGAACCTCACCATCCGATCCCCGTACCTTTTGAATCTCTCCAATTGAACCTCATCACTCGAACGGATACCATTTACCATTCGAACTAGTACCACCTGATACCCATACCACTAGAACCTTTTCCACTTGAGTTCTTTGCTCGAACCTCCTACCCAACTACTCGAACTGTAAGTACTCGAACCCCTGTACTCGAACCCCTAATACTCGAACCTTTTTACTCGATACTCTAGCCATGAGAGAGAGAGATATGAAGGTTACACTCAAATGGTGGTATTTATTGACTGTTGAATTAAGTGTGTATTTTATCATACTATACTAGATTATCGTGAAACCGAACTCCTGAACTGCTCTGATATTTTTTTGTGAAAGACCGACTTGTACTTTGCCTTACCATGTCAAACTTGAATCATATACTACTCTGATAACCAGCTTGTACTTTATCTTATCGTGTCGAACTTGAATTACCTGCTACCTGATTACCTGTCTATGAATTTTGAGGGCCCCGACGAGATTGTAGTTTGGTCAAAGTCGGTGGGGAGCAGTACTGACTGGACTGTCTGATTAGACCGGCTATACATGGAGTTTAGTATGCTAGCATAACCATCTGACTGATACGAGCTCGTAACTGAACACCGGTGTGACTGGGAAAGTGAATTCTTAACTGATAGCCTTCGAGCATCACTTACTGGGTTATGTCGTGTATGTTAGTCATAGTTTCCATATAGGCACTTGGCAGCAACTCGACATGAACCACCCGTATCCTTTTACTATGTGCTAGGACATACATGGCTAGTTGTTAATTGTTAATTGGTATTCTGTGATCACTAAAACTCAACTGGGTAAATACTGGCGATGGAACCTCACTAAGCAAGGAGCTTACCCTAGTTAAATAAACCTTTTTCTGGTAAAGAAAGACTGTAAGAGAATAGCACTTTGATGTCTTTACTTCTTTTGAGAGAGATCCTGGATGAATCTTAACATGGATTTTGAATCTGTAAAGAAAACTTTTGATTCTGTAACAGTTAGGTAAAAATTCCATTTAAGATTTGTAATAATGATGTTACTGTAATAGGAAAGTTAGGTTTTTTTCTTTATCTAAATCGCTTCCGCATAAAATTTACTTGCTCATTACTGTTAGCATTTTCTGTAGCATGCCCAGACCCGACCCGACACTTGCGTTTGGGTTTGGGGGTGTTACAATACACCTATCCATAGTTAGTTTTTTGCACCCAAATAAAATACAATAAAGCACTGCTCATATTCTACCTAAAGCTTGGAAGTTATAAAATATAGCAAACTTAACCAGTGATATATGAAGCAATATTACCTTTTACGAAATAACATGTTATTAGTGAAATTTCATGTTTATAACCATCCCTCATCCTTGGACATCTGTTGCTCATGCTCCACCACCACTGTGAAGCCCGAGCCCCGGCGATCAAAGCCACTAGTTACTGAATCACCACGTGTTTTGACTAAGCAAGAAGAGAATACTTAAAGAAATCTTAAGCTCCAACCATGGTTAACAGACATGCTATGTAATCGGTGTGTAATTGGGGATTAAGCACACACACACACAATCATGTCTATAATTAGACTTTCACACGTGTTATATATACCTGAATTAACCGATAGATCTTGATGACCTTGAAAGCCTGGCCATAATAAATGTGAACAGCCTCCACAACGGAAACATTAGAAGAAACAACACCAATGTAAAAGAATACAACCCAGAAAATAAGAGAAAATCACAAAAAATGGGTGTGCGTCCAATTACCCTTGGACGGCAGCGATAATCAAGGGAAAACACAACAGATAAGAGTTAAAATGCTGAAAGTGGGATCAATTAATCATGAAGAGAGGGAGGCATATGCCATCGCACTGCACCGCAACACCAAAAATTCTGAGAAACAAGCATACAACTCCATTCGTGCGGTGACGGCAAATGCTGCATCATATTCTTGTTGAGACTCATAATTTAAATGAAAAATAATCCATGAATAAAAAGTGAAAATTCAATACTATAAAACTACGGTCTTTACTGAACCCACCTGTTGATACAGAGCTTAGAGGGTTTCGTTGCTGGCCCTCTCAATAGGTCCGACGAATAAGCACGACCCCTTGACGGTAGGAGCTCTGAGAAGAGTACCAGATTGTACTCCAAACGCGTGGTAGTTTTGAATTAGACAATATGTTTTTTAGATTCATGTTCATATTTTAATCAAATAATTTATTGGATGATTTAATTTGATTCAAAATTTTAAACCCCATTAAGAAATGTTGAAAATTTTGCCATTGTTTACCTTCCGGAATTACTGTTCACCAACGGGTACTGTAGAACCCCTCTAGGTCGGCGGCAGCGCTGGACGCTGGCTACTATTGAAACCCTAGTTGCTAAAGAATATTTTAGCTGGCCTCAATTAGAATCATTTATGCTTGTTGGGCCAAACTTGTGCCATATTCGTGTGTCACGAACACAAGGGCTGGGATGTGTTTTCCATTGGCATCTTCCAGGAGCTTCTCTTTTCTTTAACAGAGGCAAACGACCAAGTTGTTAGATAGCAGTTTTCAGTTATTTTTATTTGTTAGGCTAGTTGGTTGAGCTGCTATATCAAGTGGAAAACTTGTGATGAAGGGTATCGGTGTTGGTGTGATGTAACAAACCGATCAAATTCTTCTCTCTCATCTCTTGTTCTTCTTCTTTCTCACCAAACCCTGAAGCTCAGCTTCCCAAACCTGTACAATTTTACTGTTAAATCCCAATTTACTCTTTGAGCGTGTGTCAATTGGTATCAGAGCCATTGATCTTCGGCAGAGAAATGGCAGAAAATACAAGATTGTGAGCTATTGATTTGCAATGAAAGGATAATGCAAGCTTAACTGGAGTTTCTGGAACTATTGAAGGGATGAAGGAGCGATTTGAGACTAGCCAATTACAATCGGAAGAGGCAATGGAAGCGGCATTAAAGAGAACCGAGGAAGCTATGGGTTCGGCTCTCAAAATTTTCAAGGAGGAGACAAAGAAAGAGGGGGAGGAGCATAGCAAGCAGATGATTGGAATTATGGACATCGTTCAGAAGCTAAATCGGAAGATTTTTGCGGATGAACAAGTGGAGTGACCGGAAAAATCAGCGGCGAAAGTTTCAACTAAAAAAAATTGCCCGAGATTACTCATAAGGTCAGATCTTCTTCTATGTCTCCTATAATACGTGAGATTGCATCTATATTGAAAAATCCTCGTGTTACTAACAATACTGGTGCTGTGTCTGAGAACTGGAGAAATGTTGTTGGAAAAAGTAATGGTAGTTTAACACCTATAATGGAATCATCTTTGTTTTACGGGGGAAAGGCCTAAGGAAAGGGTTAGAAAATGTGAAAAATTCTTTAATTACTATCAAATACCTGAGGTTAGAAGCTGTAGAAATTTACTTGGAAGGCAAAGCTGAAATATGGTATCAGGGGGGAAAATATGTCAAGTCTAACTTGAATTGGAGGGAATATTTTGATGCTATTGTAGATAGGTTCTCATATGTGAGAGGCAGGGATGCATTTTAGGAATTTAATAAATTGTATCAAAGAAGTGTTAGGCAGTACCAGCAAACGTTAGAGGAATTGAAAACTTTGGTGTTGTGTAAATATCTGAGGCTTACAGAATCATACTTTGTTTCTAGCTTCATAAGTGGCATAAAGGAGGAACTTAAACCGATGGTTAAACTCTTTAAAACCTTTACTTTACATGATACCGTAGAGGTGGCATTGTTACAAGAACAGAATCTAGAGATGCTGGTTAAGAAAAGCAGAGGAAATGTTGGTCAGTCTCAGTTTAAGGGTGGTACTTAGTTTGATAAACAAGGCTGGAAGGGTGGAATGAATGAAAAGATAGGATAAAGGAAACCTGGTTGGGAGAACTTTAAAAGGATCTCTCCTTAGGAAGCTCAGTACAGGAGAGAGCATCACATTTGTTTCAAATGCGAAAAGAAATTCGGGCCAGGCCATATATGTAAGTTCAGGCAGAGTAATATGATAAATTGAGATGATAAGTATTATGAGGATATACTGATTGTTGAAGCTGATGATAATATTGATAGTAAAGAGGTTACATAATCTGAGCTGATGTTTTTTAATACAGTGGGCAGTAACGATTGAGACAATACCATTACTTTGTTTGGAAGAATTAAGGGGCAGAAGGTTTGTCCACTATTAGACATAGGGAGTACTGACAACTTCATCTCAGCAAAGTTGATTTTATCTTTGAGGCTTAAAGAAATTCCTATCAGTCCATTTCTAGTAACCATTGTCGACGACAACAAAATAGGTGGAGCATCTATTAGTCTTATGGTTCCCTGGGAAGTATAAGGACTTGGCTTCACTTTTGATTTGAATGTCCTGGATTTGGTGGCTTGGACATAATTATTGGTGTCAATTGGATGAAAATTTTCAGTCCAATCTCTTTCGACTTCAATACAGAGGAGGTAGCTTTTTACAGGAGGGGATCACAATGGTATTTGAAGGGAAATTTTGATGTTGAAAGTGTTAACTTGATGAGGGGATTCCAGGCCAAAGATACGTGTGCTTATAGAAAAAAAAAGCTATGTTTATGGAACTGGGATTGAAAAAAGATCACGATAGTGATCTGAATAGGGCCAAGAAATTGGATCATAAAAAGGTACAGACTCAATATGGCGAAGAGTTGTGGTTTGATTGTAAAGAAGAGATAGCAAGACAATTGGAGGAAGAATATGGCAGTATGCAACAAAATTATTCAACATTGGAACTGAGGAACCTCACAGGTCAGGATTCAAACCTTGAATGCACAATCAAGTAAATGGATATTCCCACTTAATTTCAATAGGTTTTGTCTGAATATTCTGAAATTTTCCAAATCCCTCACACATTACCTTCTTCTAGATTAGTTGATCATCTTATTATCTTAAAACCTGATGCCAAACCTTTCAGGATGAAGCCCTATAGGTATGTCCATGCACAAAAAGATGAGATAGAGAAGCAGGTTCAAGAAATGCTGGAAAACAAGACTATTTAGAACAGCAAGATTCCTTATTCTTCACTTGTTCTATTAGTCAAGAAGAAGGACGACAACTAAAAGTTGTGTATTGATTATAGAAAGCTAAATGAGATAACAATCAAGATAGCTACCCTATTCCTATAATAGATGAATTACTAGATGAACTCTATAGCTCTAAGTTTTTCTCGAAATGGGATTTAAGGTCCGGATACCACAAGATTAGGGTCAAATATGAGGATGTACATAAGACAACATTTCAAACGCATAATGGTCACTTCAAATTTTTAGTAATGCCGTTTGGATTGACTAATGCTCCTGCAATATTTCAATCTTTGATGAATCAAGTGTTCTATGAGTTTCTAAGAAACTTTGTGCTGGTTTTTTTAATGATATTATAATTAACAACACTACGGAGGATGAGCATTTTAAGCATATACAAGTTGTGCTAGGTGTGATGAGAAACCACTAGTTATATGCCAAAATTTTGAAATGTGTGTTCTACAAAGATAAAGTTGATTACTTAGGCCATACGATTACAAGATAAGGAGTTCAGATGGATGTTCAAAAAGTTCAGTGTATATTGGATTGGCCAGAGCCAAAGAATGTCAAAGAACTGAGAGGTATTTTGGGTTTGACGGGGTACTATCGCAGGTTCATTTCAAATTATGAGACTATATGCAGACCTCATCATGACTTGTTAAAGAAAGATGGATTCAAATGGGATAAAAAAGCTTCAGATGCACTGAACAATCTAAAGAAGGTAATTACTACTGCTCTTCTATTTAGAATGTCGGACTTTGCTAAAAACTTTGTGATAGAAACAGATGCTAATGATAATGGATGTGGGCAGTTCTTATGCAAGAATAGAGGCCAATAACTTACATCATTTTCCCCAAGAACAAAAGCTTATCCACGTACGAAAAAGAATTATTGGCCTTGGTTATAGCGGTCGATAAATGGAAACATTACTTGGTTAGAAGTCATTTTGTGATCCGAACCAATCATCAAAGCCTCAAGTTTTTACTGGAACAAAAATTAACCAATGTTCAACACAAGTGGATCATCAAATTTTTGGGGCACAACTTTGAAATACAATAAAACAAAAGGTTCAAAAAACACTGCAGCTAATGCTCTTTCAAGAAATCCAGTCATAGCTACACTCAGTTGGCTTATTCGGAGGTTGTTACTGAAAAGAAAGTAGCGAGAATTGAATTTTGGGTTGAGATGTAATTAGAAAATCTGTAACAAAGTGGAAGATCAGAGTTGATGAAACAAGGTACATGTATAACTCAAGAAGCACGTTTATGTGATAAATTGAGATGCAATAGGCATTCCACAGTTACATCAGTATTACCTTTGTGATTACAACAACTTGAAAAAATTTCCGAAGGTGATCAAGTTGTACAAGATATTATTGCAGCTTTACACTGGACTCTTCTACTCACAATGAGTATTCTTTTGTGAATGACATCTTGAAGAAAAATCAGAAAATTTATGTTGGCTCAAGACAAGGGATTCGATCATAAATGTTTTTAGCTATGCACTCCTCATCCTTAGGGGGGCATTCAGATCAGTCTGTAACTATTAAAAGAGTTAGTTCAACCTTTTGTTGGCCTGGAATTAAACAAGATGTGATTGAGTTTGTTCGAAATTGTGGAATTTGTCAGAGGCATAAAAGTGAGAATTATGCATCGTCTGGTCTGCTACCGCCCTTACCCATTCCACAACAAGCTTGGGATTAGTTGCAAATGGATTTTATTGAAAAATTGCCAGAATCAGAAATGTATGATACAATTCTTGTAGTGGTGGATCGATTCACTAAGTACAACCATTTTCTAGATTTAAAACATCCTTTCACAGCAGCTCAGATTGCTGAAGTATTTTTCTCAGAAATATGCAAATTGCATGAATGTTCGGATAGTATTGTCATTGACCGAGATAAAAATTTTGTTAGCAATTTTTGGAAGGTATTGTTCTCTAGTCTGGGAGTCAAACTTCAGTAAAGTTCTGCCTATCATCTAGAAACATATGGGCAAACTGAGAGAGTGAACCAAGTATTGGAGAATTATCTCAGATGTTTTTGTAACAATAAACCTGTTTCATGGAGATCATGGCTTAGCTCAGCTGAATGGTGGTACAACACCAGTTTCCATTCAAGTCTCAATAGAACTCCTTTTGAGGTACTTTATGCATGCAACCAGTACAATTGCCATTTGGAGTATACTTAGATTTTGTGATTTCAGTTGCACAACATATGATATTTCAAAGATATCAAATTAATCAGCTTCTTACAGATCATTTACATAAAGCTCAAGCTCAAATGAAGTCTTTTGCGGATACTAAAAGATCTGAGAGGGATTGGGTATATCTGAAATTGCAAAAACATAGGCAACTCTCTATCCCTGTTACTCAAAATTGGTTGCTAAGTATTTTGGTCCTTTTCTGATCGAGAAGAAAGTAGGACCTGTTGCATACAAACTTCAACTACCTATGACAAGCAGAATTCATCTGGTGTTCCACGTGTCTCTTTTGAAGAAGTATCAAGGGTCTATTCCGGCTAACTTGACTGAATTGCCTACAGATGGTTGGGACGATTTACTGATATGAATACCCTTGCGAAGAATCTGGATTGCAGAATTGAGATCTTTAACAAAACAAGGGAACTCGCAAACCCTTCAATGCCGCCAAAATTCATGGTCTAGCCCTCAGGGTACACTCAATTTCGACTCGCTCTCTACTAGCCATCGATATTAGATTAGAAGGTTTATTGATGCTTAACTAGCCCTCGGGGTTAAGCAACAATGGAATAGCTAGCAAGCAAGGAGTATGAACTCAAAAGGTTGTATTTTGATTGATAAAAAAATGGTTAGGTAAAATTGATGTTGAAAGCCACCCATATTTATAGTACATATGTATGGTCTTCAAAATACAAACAAGAAACTGAAAAGGGTTATGGCAGCTTTAAGAAGCTAAAACCATATTTAACTAGACTACCTAAAATAAATGACTATATTCTTCAAGATAAATCTTGAATGGGTATTACCTTATCTAATCTTACATAATCTAATTCTAATCAAATCAGAACTGAATATTCTAACACCTAAAATAAATGCATGACCGAAACATTAATTCTTCCAAGGCCAACATGGCTGAACTAATGAGCCTTATTCTAAAATAAAATAAATGATCACACTACCTCATTAAAAAATCCAATGGAAAAAAGAGTATAGTGTTATCTTCTAAAAATCTAATAAATATAAATAAATAAATAAACCTAATTTGTATCATTCCCTTCGAGGTCAAAAAGTTTTGTTCTCGAAACGTGAACGATCTTCAAAAATAAATGGAGATAAACGTCCTAAGCCATCCCTACAAAGCCTTGCTAATAAATGGTGACTGGACGCTGACTAGGCAGTGACTAGAATGCTGAAGTGGCTTAACTCACGAGATAAGGAGCACTGGTGAGAACTCGCAATAAATTCAATATGTCACGGTAAAACAACCAATTCACGAGATAAAGAACAGACCGCGAGATAGAGAGTGGCCTGGCTGTTTTGCGCGTGAAGGACACACGCTTCATAAGCGTCTCGTGCTTGGGAGTTTCCTTCGCTGGAGTTTCCTTCTGCACTAAACTAGGTACTTGAATGGAGACCGAGTAAGATAGCCAGTGGAAGATCCGGATTCGTCGGAGTTGAAGAATGTTGTGGGGTTGACGACGAGAATTCTGGGGTCGACGCTTCAGTGGCGGCAGATTTGATCGGAACAATGGTGATGTTTCCTCCTAAAACTTATGGCAATATGAATGGTGGTCTTCGGAGGTGGAGAAGATCAGTAGAAGAGGTCCACGAGCAGACCTTGTGCAGCTGGAGGTTGGTCAGAAATGCTGATCGAAGAAGACGGATGATGATTCCGGTGGAGCTCTCTGGAGACGAGCGGTACAACGTTGATTGGCAGTATGGCAGCGGGGTTGGTGAAGATGACTGGAGTGGTGGCGGTGAAGATTCCGGTGGCGGTGGATGTATGGCGGCTGAAGTATTCCAATGACTTTCTTAAAAAAAAATCAAAAGAAAAATTCAAACAAAACTTGAAATCCCAAGGACTTTTTGCTTTGCTCTGATACCAACTGATATGAATCCCCTTGCGAAGAATCTAGATTGCAGAATTAAGATCTTTGACAAAACAACGGAACTCGTAAACCCTTCAATGCCACTCGAAATTCATGGTCTGGCCCTCTGGGTACACTCAATTTCGACTTGCTCTCTAACTAGCCCTCATGATCATATTACAAGGTTTATTGATACTTAACTAGCCCTCGAGGTTAAGCAACAAAAGCTAGCAAGCAAAGAGTATGAACTCAAAAGGTTGTATTTTGATTGATAAAAAAATGGTTAGGTAAAATTGATGTTGAAAGCCACCCCTATTTATAGTACATATGTATGGTCTTCGAAATACAAAAAAAAAACTGAAATGGATTATGACAGCTTTAAGAAACTAAAACCATATTTAACTAGACTACCTAAAATAAATGACTATATTCTTCAAGATAAATCTTGAATGAATATTTCCTTATCTAATCTTACCAAATCTAATTCTAATCAAATCAGAACTGAATATTCTAACACCTAAAATAAATGCATGACCGAAAAATTAATTCTTCCAAGGCCAACATGGCTGAATTAATGGGCCTTATTCTAAAATAAAATAAATGATCACACTACCTCATAAAAAAACCCAATGAAAAAAGAGAGTATAGTGTTATCTTCTAAAAATCCTAATAAATAAATAAACCTAATTCGTATCATTTACTGATCTTGGAGCCAGCAAGGGTACTTCAACGAAGAACAATTATTCAAGGTAGTCAGCCTATTGTTCAATGACTAGTTGAATAGAAGGGGTTACTAATTGAAGAGGCTTCCTGGGATGATGCAACTTTCATTGCTAATCAGTTTCCCAGCTTTCGAGCTTGGGGACAAGCTCAAAATAAGGGATTGTCACAAACATGGCTGGGATGTCTTTTCCATTGGCAAACAACCAAGTTGTTAGATAGCAGTTTTTCATTTAGTTTTATTAGTTAGGCTAGTTGGTTGAGCTGCTATATCAAGTGAAAATCTTGTGTGGAAAGATACAATTTTGGTGTGATGTAACAAACTAATCAAATTCTTCTCTCTCGTCTCTTGTTCTTCTTCTTTCTCACCAAACTTTGAAGCTCAGTTTCCCAAATCTGTACAATTTTACTATTAAATCTCAATTTACTCTTTGAGTGTGTGTCATCATGTTGCTCAGCGTTGGCCCACTTGCTGCCCCTCATGGTTATGCCCGGCCGGTTCTGACCAAGCCGAGTTTTCTGGTCTGGGTTGAATCAGGTCGGGTCGGTCCACATTTTTTTAAAAATAAATAAAATTTTAAAAATAAAATAAAATAATTATTTAAAAAAATTCCAAACTGGGTTGCGGTAGGTTCAGTGGACCAGTTTCCTATTTATTTAATTTTGAGTGGGAGTAATTTTAATTTTAGAAATTAATATTAAATATGAAAAAAAGTTTTTGTTAATTATGGCATTGGATATGCTTAATTATTAAATTTAATTATTTGACTAAATTATTTTTTTGGTCCCTTAAATATTATGCAATACCTTCTTTTGGTCCCCGAGGCCAATACTGCGTTTGTTCAGCAATTAACGTACTGAAATTGATTTGTTTGGTCCCCAGAGGCGATTTTCAGGTAAAGTCAACGGTTACATTGGTTAAAATCTGTCAAATGACCATTATACCCTGAGTTTAAAAATATCAAAAAAAAGAAGAGAGCCCCTTCTTTCCCGATGAAGCCTCTTCCCGCCGACCTCCACCCTTCCTCCTTCAACCATCACGCGTAATCGATCCCTTTATTCTTCACCATCACTCTCTGACTTTCGACTTCTTTCACTGGGCCTCTCAGCAGCCCAATTTCTCTAACAATTTTGACACATACCAATCTACCCTCAAATCTCTCTCCGTCGCCCGCCAGTTCAACACTTTGGACAATCCATCCTCAAAATCTGCTCACCGCGGGGCTTTTTAATCTGATGTTACCGCCGTCGGTGGCGAGTGAGGAGACCCGATCGAGTTTGACATTGTTTGAAATGATGGTGAACGAATTTGATTGCCTGCCTAGAGCTGCTCCGATGACAACAAAGAAACCATGACGAACGAATCCAATCGTCAACGTTGGAGAAACCATGGCTAAGGAAGGAGGAAGAAGACGTGTAGCTTCACGTGCGGTCTTAGACCCAAAAAAAAGAAATCGTGGCTTCACGCGCCCGTTTCTTTATTGGTGTCTAAAATTTTATTTTTTAGATATTTAAATTTGTAAAATTCATAAAATACCCCTGGCTATATTGAAAAATTATTCCGGTTAACCTGAAAACTGCCTCTAGGGACCAAAAAAATCAGTTTCAGTATGTTAATTGCTGAACAAACGCGGTATTGGTCTTGGGGGCCAAAAGAAGGTATTGCAGAATATTTATGGGACCAAAAAAATAATTTAGTCGAATTATTTTATTTATTTAGAATAATAAAATATGGCAAAGTCTTGGGAAAGATGGTGTTTCCATAAACTTATGGAAAGACGAGGTTTGATTAGAATAATAAAAGGTAAAAGGTCTTACTTGCAATATTAAAATTTCAGTGTGCAACACGTAGTAGTTATAAAATTTATAACCCGGTTCATGCAACCCAAAAATTTTATCTTCATTTCTTATAATTTACACTTTAAACCTTGGTATTTCCATAACTTATGGAAATGCCGTCTTTCAAGAGACGAACTCATAAAATATTAGGTAATAATAATTAAGGTTAATAATTTTAGATATTAGTTAAATTAATTATTATTGGTATATGGGCTGCCTAATATACTTAGTTTATTTAGTAATTTAGAATTATTAAATAGGCAAAGTCTTGGAAAATACCGTCTTTCATAGGCTTATTGAAAGACGATGTTTAATTAGGATAATAAAAGGTAAAAGGTCTTAGTTGCAATGTTTAAAATTTATTATGCAACGTGTAGTAGTTATAAAGTTTATAAACTGATTCATGCAACCCAAAAATTTTATCTTTATTTATTTTAATTTTTACTTTAAGCGTTGGTCTTTTCATGACTTATGGAAAGACCGTCTTTCAAGAGATGAGCTCCATTAAATATTCCTAACGAAAGAAATTGAGGTTAATAATTTTAGAACTTAGTTAACTTAATTATTTTTATGGTTAATTGCATAATTTTCTATATGATTTTATTCCAGTTTTTTTATATGTTATTGGGCATTTCTTTTCTTTTTTTGTTATTGGGCATTTATTTTTAGAAATGAATGGATGCATATATGAATTGAAATAAGTGCAGGGTTATCAGTGACTAGTATGACCCAACTGGATATTTAAATACGATTTGCATACCATTTACTAAGCATTATAATTAAATACGATATGCGTACCATTTATTGCTATTTTGTAAATTTATTTTCGATGTTATTGTTTAATTTGAAATAAATTATAAGTTTGATGAGAAGATCGAAGGATGAGATCCAACAGATAAGATGAAGATTTTGCCAAGATTAGGGGGGCCATACTAGGATCACTTTTGATGCATTAATTTATCGTATTTATTTATTACTTTATATTTTGAAATTAGTTCACTAATAATCAAACCAACATAACAAACCACGGCCCCAAAAGCAATAATGAGCAAAGATTTACCTTTCTGAAACAAGAACACCCTTTAAACCCTCGATCACTAGTGACAGATTTTGCCAAAGCGATAGTGGCACTTCTAATCTTGGGACAAATGCGGGTAGACCTAGTGAAATGGGTGTACATGTTAGTTTTGGTTTGCTCATTAATATCACTGAGGGGTCCTCAGATGTTGAGGCAAAAGGAGATAGGTAGTACATTGCATGTACCCTATCGAACAAGAGTAGTATTGGATACTATTAGCAATGGGATTGCTTACCTAAAATCAAAGGAATTAAGACAAGCCAAAGCATGTTTAAGACCTTGTGATTTTTAGGGTCTTGGAATCATTTTATTCATGGGACCAACTTGGATAGAATTAAATGTTGAATAAATTCTAATAAGGCGTGTAGCTTTGTTCAATTTATTCAGTTTAAACAGTTTTTATATCATTTATTTATATTGTAGTAATCATGTATAACAACAAACAATAACTCTTCTAATTTGTGTTCAATACTTTGGAAGAAAGAATTGAACAAAATTTACTTGGCAAAGGAACTTGATTATAGTTCTAATGCAAGAAAAGAATGAGTGTCATTAATATTCAAATCTCCGATGTCAAGTGTCTTATGTTGAATAGTATGAGTCCATAATTGTAAGGAAAGTTTTGAACTCTAATACTTACAACATCAACCTAGAGCTATGAGATATGATTCAGGATCAAGCCACGGTTGAGAGGTTTGAGACCTTTAAGACCATTTTTTATTGTAACATCAAGAAAGGAAAACTAGTGGGATCTCATGTTTTGGAAATGATTGGATCATTTGATAACATGGAGATACTTTGTTTTGCCTATGGCGAAGAGTTGGCCCAGACATCTATCTCTATTCACTCTATGATGCTTTGGAACCATTTAAGTGGGATAGAAAAGACTTTGACTAAGCTGCATGGAATGCTTAAAATAAGCTGAGTCAAGTATCAAAGATTGAGACTAGGAACACGATTCTATTGGTGCAGAAGCGAAAGGGATCTGAATCATAAATGGAAGAATGAAAATATGGGATAGGGCAAGGATAAACACAGTACCCATGCACCTAAGACATAACATACTACTAGGAAGCAGAAAGTTGTAAAGTCTGATATGTCTCAATACTTCTACTGGAATGACACATGTATTAGAAAGGATACTGCCCCTAGTTCTTAGAGGACAAAGAATGGGCGATCAGGTGTCATTACAGTTATATACGTCATGAACAGTCTCTGTCGTTAATAACTCTACTGATGGGTATTGGATACTTTATGTGTTTCTCACAATTTCAAAAAATGTGGAGAGAACAAATTAGGAGTTAATATTGATGAGATGTCAACTTACATGATGAAAATGAAGCAAGGGTTTCTCCATTGACCTTAGAAACTTATAGTTTATGTATGCCTTATGGGCTTACACTAGGTCATATAATAGTTATTTTGATCTAAGTGTTACTACAACACATTTATCATTCTGTGTTGGACATAGGAGGTTTTCATTGTAATAGGAGCAATGGTTGTTCCATTTTAAATGGATGTTTTGTGGTTTTGAAAAATTAGACAACTGTCTTCATTTGCTTGATATGGATAAACAAGTTTATGACGTAAATATCAAAGGGGCTAAAAACATAATATTCGAGTCCAACACACCTCTGGAAGTATCAATATGACCATATGAACATAAAGCGCATGCAGTGATTCCGACGAGAGGGTACTGTGGAATCATTTGACTTGCAGTCAATTGAGACCTGCGAATATTGTATTGGAAAAATGACAAAGTCACCCTTCATTGTGATAGATGGTGGAGGTCTTATTAACAAAGTTTTTTGTAGACCAAATGCGTTCAACTACAAGAGGTGGATTCATGACTTCATTAGCTTCACTGGCAATTTGAGTGGATAAAGTTATCTGCTTGATGTGAGGCAAGTCTTATTCTTTTGAGAAATTTAAGGAGTTTTGTAATGAAGTTTAGAATATACTTGGCAAGAAAATTGAAACACTTCTATTGGATTGATGTGGTGAATATTTGATTCAGGAATATGTTGACCATCAGAGAGAATGTGTCATTCTTTTGTAATTGAATCATGTAGGAACACCTTAATGAATGGTGTGTCCGCAAGGATAAATGATTATTTGATATGGTTAGTTCAATGATGGGTCAAGCCAGTCTTCCAGTTTTCTAATGAGGGATATGCTCTTCTAAAAAGGTAGTGTTCACACTGAACCAGACATTGAGTAAAGCGGTAAGAAAATGAGATATGGGATACGTAAGGAAGGGTTCTTTGAAAGTGTTTTCTTTTAAATATTTGGATTTGCGAAGCATATGTGAAACGAGGTTTCCCAGTGAGCTTGTACTAAGTCTGGTGAATGTTTCTTTGTAGGGTATCCAAAAGAGATAAAGTGGTATTACTTCTACTACCATTCCGAGAACTGTGTTTTGTTGTTCGGGAATGTGTCCTTTTGGAGATGTATCATCTTTCCAAAAATGTCAAGTGGGAGGAATTTAAAATTCAACAATTTTTTAGGTGAGCAACAATCAGTTCTGGAAACATCGATCCTTTCATGTTAAGTGGTGAAGATGAATATGATAAAAGTCTTAGAGACTACTGAAAATGCTCATGCCCCAAGCTGGCCAGAAAAGTATTATATTTGGACGAAGGTACATTCATGTCCTTGCGACTGAAAACTATCAAATCATACTTTTATAAAGTGATGAACCTATGACTTAAAGTTAAGCTTTGACAAGCCCTAACTCCGCAAAGTGGCTTACGGCCATGAAATTTGGAATAAACTCTATGTATGAAAATCAAGTTTGGGTTTGGTTGAATAATTACTAAAAGGGTAAGACTAAAATGATGGTCTTCAAAATGAAACCAGGCATTTTTGTTTTCAAGGCTAGATTGGTTGTTAAAGGGTATAAACAAGTTAATGAGATGGATTGTGATGAGACCTTTTCTCCAGTTGGAATGCTTTAGTCTATTTGAATTTTCCTTGGGATTTCAGCTCATTATAATTTTGAAATCTGGAAAATGGAGGTCATAACCATCTTTCTTAATTGGATTTTGAAAGAGGGTGTGTATTCAACACAATCTAAGGGTTTTATGAGCCAAAATAGCTGGGAAAATATGTGAGCTTCAGAGGTCCATTTATGGATTGAAGAAAGTATCAAGGAGTTGGAATATACATTTTAATGAAGCAATTAATAGATTGGCATTCAACTAAATGTTAAGGAATCTTGTGTATACATTAAGGTTAGTGGGAGCAAGATTGAATCCCTACTCATCTACGTCGATGACATTGGAAATGACTAACCAAAGCTGGAGTCTATGAAAACTTAGCAAGATCTACATAGATAGATCAAAGAGTATGATTGACCTTGGACAAAACACTTACTAGGTAAGGTGTTTGATAGGTTTAATATGAAAGATCGTGAAAGATTTTCTACCCATGATTCATAGCATGACTCTTAGCAAGACTCGGTGTTTATCAAAATCCAATGAGCAAGAGAGAATGAGTATGATCACTTATGCATATGCATTAGGGTCTATCATACATGTTATAATATGTACTCACAATTATATTTCGTATGCTTAGAGCATAATGATGAGATATAAAATAGACTAAGGTGGGGCGCATTGGTGTGCAACCAAGAAAATGTTTTAGTGCACGAAATGGACTAAAGATGAATTCCTGGGTCTATAGTAAAAAAGAGTTGTTGTGAAAAATGCTAAGTAAAACACTGTTGTTGATTTTACAATTGAACCTGAGTACACTGCTGCTTTGGAAGCTGCATAGAAAGGTGTTTAAATTAGGAAATTCATCACTGAACTTGATGTGGTCCCTATCTTATCCAACTCGGTGACTCTCTATTGAGATGATGGTAGAGTCATCACTTAGGCAAAATGAGCCAAAAGAACCCAATGAGTTCAAATTTGTCCTCGGAAATTTTGCATTCTTTGAGAATATGTCGAGAATGGTGAAATTGTTATATGTAAGTGAGAAATGATGACAAATTGTTGATCCAAAATCTAAACCTCTTCCACAGATGAAGCTTAGGGCTCACACGTTTGTGATAGGAATCTAGCACTTTGGATAGTGGCTGTGATTTCTGTGATGTTCTAGTCATCATAATTTTGTGATTTTAGACATTGAAGATTGAACCGTTTAACATTATGAAATTATCATTTCATATTCATTCTACTTGGTTTAGTGTTGAATGAATGTCCAAAATCAATTTGCATCTCCAAATAGGTTATCAAGAATGTGTCTTGGATAATGAAACCCTATTTAGTGAACTGGACTGTAAGATTGATTATGTCCCCAGTTTAAGTTATTGAGAGTGGACACTCATGACTGAAGAAAACTAGTTTGTAAGTTAATTCACAGCGCTGTTTCATGGGCTGAAGGGTGTGGGATATCATGAATCGATTGCATAGATGCAAGTTGGGAACTTGTATTGGACAGACCCGCCATGAGAATACTTTAAGATATTAATAATGTCATAAGTATGTCTCATTGACTATAGTATTGTATTCCTCATACCTGAGAAATTTAGTGTTTGCTTTCTTGTGGATTGGTGTACCTTGAGGTTGCCAAACGTCGCACCGTAAAAGGAGACTATAAAGGCAGTTCTTGGGTTGCCATGAATCGAGTGGAGAAAACTTGAATGTACAAGAGTGGGATTTTCCTCTCATTTACATGAGATTGCTATCTTATGGGCTTCTCAGAGAGTTGGGACTATAAAATGCATGATCGTGCTCAGATAGATTAAGGATTAATCATCTGTCTTAACAGTTTGACTCAGGAATTAGAGAAATGCATTTGAACTTGATATGGATGACAAGTTATCTTACTTTATGTTCAGATAGAGACATTAAGTGACAAAGGAATACGAATGCACACTTGTTCTAAAGGACAAATGGGAGATTGTTGGAATAATGTTCTTCACTCAATGTGCATTTTCCATAATATAGTTGGAGGATTAATTATAGAGATAATTAATTCAGTTATTTTAAGTGATCAGAATGTTTAGTTGGAAACCGCTTTCGATCAGCTAGCATCAATTACATTGGGCTTGCAACTTATTATGAATAAACCTATAGGGTCACACACAAGACATGAAATTGGAGAGAAGAAATTACTATTGGACTAGGAGCCCAGATAGTATTTATATGAGAATTGAGTTTAGAACTCATTAAGTCTAATTAGGCTAGACCTAGATTGACTTGGATTATGGTTTCTTGTATTAATGACTATTATAGCATAAATAGATATTTTTACAGAAATGTTGAGAATCGCGTTATTAGAACCATGGCTGTTCCAGATGGTAGAAATGAGAAACCATTCTAATCATTCTCAGAAAATAAACCTCACCGTAAAGAGAAGAAGAAAGACTAGGTCTTTGATCGCTGATCAACGTTCTAAGCTGACAGCGATATAGGCGGTTCGATCGTGCTTTGTGGATACATATAGAGGAATCACATATGAGATTCTTTTCTCCATGGTTAATCGAATCCAATGGTAAAACATGCTTCAAAGGTAATCTAAACTCTTAGATAGATTCGAATTGATTACATGCATGAAATCCAAGATTAGATAATTGATTTTCTGCTAAATTACATTTAATCAATTCCCAACAAGTACTAATTAAGATCCTATAAGGTCTCCTTGTGTCAAAAGGCTTGTTTACACCAATGATGCAGGAGAAGTCGTTCAAGGAGTATGTTCAAATTTTTATGTTAGCATTCGTGGCTCCCTTATTCAAACTTACTTTGTTGATGTAAGAAACTAGGCTTAAATTAGTTGAGACATTGATTCTGATTGCTTATGGTTTTTGTTAGGTGACTTGAAACATAGAGTTGAAGTGACAATCAAAGGACCCATTGGGAAAGAAATGCCCATGCCAAAGGATCCAAATGCTACCGTTATTATGGTAAAATCCACGTGATAAAGTGTTATGTTTGATGTTTGATTATGCACGTGAAATTTGGAAACAAGAGAAGTGTATTCATCATATTTTTTTATTGTTCCTTCACAGACCAACATTGCCATGATTGATATCGTTGTTGCAACTTGCAACCGGAACATGTATTGCTCATTTCCCCTCATTACTATGGAAACTGTTTTTCTAGAGGCATGAAGATTACAAGGTAATATTTCTTTTTTAACAAATATTCTTACCAGTTCAATGTTATGTATAATATGTATTAATGCAAATGAGTGACCTTGGCAATGCAGTTCAAGGGCTTAGCATGGCTATTAAAGGGTGTTCCAACAAGCAGATTGCTTCTTTACAAGGAGGTAAGTGATACATTTACCCAAATCATAATGAACTGGGACTTGTAACTATTATATGTTTTAACAAAAATATATGACATGGACAAGAATTCGACAAAGTAAAGGAGAAGAACCTTGAGAATTTCAGGCTTGACTTTGCAGTTAGCAGAGAACAAAGAAACGAGAAAGACAGAAATATGTATATCCAAACAAGGATGGCTCAATACGCAGAAGAGTTGTGAGAATTTCTCAAGAAAGACAACACTTTCGTATATATTTGTGGGAACTCAAGGGAATGGAGAAGGGAATTGATGACATTATGGTCGGATTAGCTGAAAAAGATGGTAAAATATGACAACATAACCTTCCTTTTTATTTCCTAATCCTTACATAGTGTTGACATAGTGTCAAAACATAGTATAAGCATAATTTTTCCCGAATCCTCACACGTGTGTGTATATATATTTAAATTGTTGGATGAACTCCTATTGTTCTTGTTGTGTTGGTTTTTTCCATGAATTGATTGGTTGGAGTAGAAAAGACACTTGAATAAGGCTGAGCAATGGTTTTTTCTTCTTTTTTGTACACAAGCCCCTACTCTACTCTATATAAAATTTGTTTGTTTGTCTCCCTGACTTTATGTATGTCACTGTCAACTGTCGCCTTATGCCATGCTCCTTGCAGAACTTATTGAATTTATTTTAAGTGCAATCTCCCCCCCCCCCTGTCAGCTCATAGCCCACATATAGTTGTTTTTGCTTCTTTTTCAACAAAAGTTTAGAAGAATTTGAAAATTTAAAAAGCTTCTAACTTATTGACAAGAAAGAAGAGCCATGTTTTCCCAGAAAAATCATTAATAAACACTTACATGTACCTTTTACCACCATGAGAGATCGGTGTACCTTTACACTTACATGTACCTTTTACCACCATGAATTAACTCCAATTTTTTCTGATGCTATCTAGCTACTCCCCCTGGGAAACAGTGCCCAATGTTGTTTTCCCACACTGCATATCTCACAAACCTTGGCTGCCTCCTTCAAATTTGGTAATCCTTCCACCATTTTCTTTTGCTGCATAATCTGGATGGACTTGTTATTCAACTGCCCATATCTTCTATGCCAAAGATTCTATAAATCTTCTTCTTCCAGCCTGAAGCAATTTCCATCAAGTGGTCTCATTTTGGCATAAACCAGAAACATGTGATTGACCGTCATTGGAGTGTCTACAATCAAACCTCTTTGATGGTGGTAGATTTTGCAAGTACCTTCCTTGTTTAATACCACCAATTGTTTCTCCTGCAAATGTCCCATACTCAATAAAAATATTTATGAGATTTGGAACGTAATAAACATCACTCACTGTTTGTGTAATTCCATCCACTTCAAATCTCACTCTTTTTTCCTTCTATAGCCATTCGCATGCCATTACCTAACTTCACAAGATGCCTGAAGTTCTCATCAATCCCAACAAACCATCTTTTGTTCCTATCATATGATTTGAACACCTGGAGTCCAGAAACCAAATGCCCCCACCTTTAAATTTACTGCTTTCTCCGTGTGCCATCAAAAGTAGCTCCTCCTGCTCATCAAACTCGGGGTAGTTGACTCCTTTCTCAAGGCTAGAGCATTCAAATTGATAGTTTCCTTACTTTCCACACAAAAACAATTTATAGCAGACTTATTGACAAAAGTTCTACCCCTTCCATGACCTCTATACTTGCTTCCTCCTCTCTAAGTGTGCAAAGCATTCTCCTATTCTCATTCACCTTCTGCTCATGTACAAGCAATGATGTCTGCAACTAATCTATGGTGAGTTCGTCAATATCCTTTGACTTTTCAGCGGAGCATACCACGAAGTTGATTTGTCGGTGAGACTTCGTAGTATTTTCTCGACAATCTTGACATTGTCCATGTCCTCCCTACAGTTTATCACGTCATTGGCAATATACATGACCCTTGCAAAGTACTGAGACACACCTTCTCCTGACATCATTTCCAAAGTCTCGAATGTCCTATGAAGTCGCTGCACCTGAGCACACTTCACCCTGATACTTCCTTGATACTTGACGTTCATTGAGTCCCGAAGTTGCTTAGTTGTATCGTTATGAGTAGTGCTGTCAATTCGGGTTATCGTGTCACATTCGTATCGGGTTTGAAACGTGTCGTGTTGAAACGTGTCGGGTTGGATCGTGTTGATTTCATTTATCGTATCGGATTGGAAACGTGTCGTGTTGAAACATGTCGGGTTGAATCGTGTTGATTTCATTTATCGTGTCGGGTTGGATTTGGTACTTATCGTGTCGGGTTGAAAACGTGTCAGTTTTTTTCTCGGATTGGGTCGTGTCGGGTTGAGTTAATATCGGGTCGGGTTGAGTTAATATCGGGTCGGGTTGAGTTAATATCGGGTCGGGTTGAGTTAATATCGGGTTGGGTTAGTGTCGTGTAATTTTTATACTCGGATTAGATTGGGTCGGGTCAGAATATTGTCGGGTTGGATTGGATCGGGTTATTGTCGTGTCATTTTTTTGTACTGGAGTTTTGTTCGGATCTGATGATGTCAATTATTTTTATAATGTTTCACATTGAATTTAGATATATTTTGGGTCGGTTCATTTTAGATCGGGTTTTATGTCACCTGATTAAATTTGGGTTGATTTAGGTTATATTTCAATAATATTATTGTTACAAGTGCACTATTATCAGGTATTGTTTCGTTGTAACTTGTAACTTGCAAAATATAAAAATTTGACTCGTAACTCCAAATTAAAATCCGCTAGAAAATGATGCTACCCTATACACCCTCATTGTATTTTCCAAGTCAATGGCAAAAATAATCCCCAGTCACAACATACTCCTCAAATTAAATAATGTAATAATAAATGACAAAATCTTGGAAAATACCGTCTTTCCATTATTCCATAAACTTATGGAAAGACAGAGTTTAATTATAATAATACAAAGTAAAAGGTCTTAGTTGCAATATTCAAATTTTATTATGCAACGTGTAGTAGTTATAAATTTTATAGCCCGATTCATTCAACCCAAAAATTTTATCTTCATTTCTTCTAATTTGCATTTTAAACCATAACATTTCCATGACTTATGGAAATACCGTCTTTCAAGAGACAGACTCATAATGGAATCAACCAAAAAATGTAATAATAATTAAAGGAAAAGTTGGAAAATTGGAAAAGTTAGGTCATGTCAGTTTATTAAATTTCAATGTTTCATATTAGATTTGGGTATATTTTGGATCAAGTCATTATACTACTTGACTAAATTTAGGTTGATTCACATTCTTATAGTTACAAAATTATTGGGTTATGTTTATTGTAATATGTAATTTTTATTTACAATTTATTAAAATCAATATTTAGTCGATCTTCTATATTAATTACTCAAAATCATGATTATTATTAAACACCTCTCTCTATCTTAATATTATTCATTGACTTTATAAACTTAATCATAATTTTGCATTTTAAACTTAACCTTGCGCGCTAAAATTTATGACGAGATGAATTTATGTAATTATATTTGTAGATTTTTAATAAACATAAATCTCACTTTATTCTCATAAATATGTCCAACCAATTTATTAGCCTAACATATAACCAAGTTTATTTAGTTCCATATTAATGTCAGTAGACTTTATATAGTTACATTGTTAATGAGTTTTACACACTAAACTGTATCCCTATATAATTATATAAATCGTGTATAACTAATAGAAATCACAAATCAACACTTGGTTATATATATATATATATATATATGAAAATTTTCACATAACTATATATTTATCTAACAAAGCATAAGTTTCATTTGTATAGACACTAATTTAAATTTAATATCTAATTTAAAATAATCATTTAATTATGAATTTTTGCAATAACTCATAAAATGGTTTATATACATCAATTGTCTTTTACATTTGTACATATGTCTAATGATTATTACATTCACATATAATAATAACTAATGTAATTTTTTATGACTACTGCTGTCTTAATAAGTGAAAAATATATTTAACAGTAATATATACGGTTATTTTCCGGTTATAAGTACATATAAGGTATATATATGATTTTCCTTTGAACTAGATGTTATGATTGTAAATTTGTAATGCAATAATGCAATGATATAATAAGGTATAGATGTTACGATTCTAATTAGCATTCTTAATCATGTAGCTGCATTCTTACATGAGAAGTTGATTTTGTTTTGAATAACTGCATTTATATCTACACTGATTATCCTTTATACTTTTTTTTATAAACATTTCTATTTATAACTAGTTTGGCACTAATTAATTAATCATTAATTGATATTTCACAAATAAAATATTTATGAAATTTTTACAGTTTTTACAGTACTTTATTTCAATTTTTACAGTTTAGCATATCATTAATTAAATAAATTTATGATTGAGAATTCATAACAAAGCTTAAATAAATTTAGAAAAAAGAAAGGAAAAAAGCTGAATTAATTAGAAAATAAATAAAAAAATAAAAGAAATTAAATTAGGTGAAAAGGTAAGTAACAAATGAGGAAAAAAAATTAGAGCAAAATAATCTCAGCCGTTGATTTCAACTAGGGTTAATCTGTGGCGTTAATTCTTTAGGCCCATAGTATAAAAGCTTTCGAGAGTCTCTCCCTGAAACCCTATTTCATTCTCTCTTGAACTCCCTGAAACCCTATCTCCCTCTGCTCTCACTCTGCTCTCCTTCATATCTGCTCTCCTTCATCTCTGCTCGAACTCCCTCTGCTCTCCCTCTGCTCTCCTTCTGCTCTTCCTCGCTTTCTATCCCGTCTCTGCTCTCCCTCTCTTCTTGTATCTGTATCTGTTCTCCCTCTCTTTTCTTTTTTTGCTCTGTGTTATTATGATTTTTCGAAGCTTCTTTGGCTACTTTATCAGGTTTGAAATTTTGGTTGATGTAGATGTAATGTTATTAGGGTTTTGTTGGATCCTGTTGCAATTGTGGTTCTGCTCTCCCTCTGTTATCGTCTCTGCTCTCCCTCTCTTTTCTTTTCTTTTCTTTTTTGCTTTGTGCTATTGCTCTTGTTGGATGATTGTTTTAGTTGATCATATTTATTCTGATTGTATAGTTGTCCGAAGCTTCTTTTCTTGTTTGCTCTTTCCTATTTGGTTTTAAAAAAAATGGCTTGTTCATTAGCTTGCTCAGAACTATGTGCTGCATGTTTATGTTAGGATCTGTTTATTTATTGCATGTGTATTACCTGGCTCGGATCTGTTTGCTTATTAAAAATATTTAGAGACATGTTTATGAGGTCTTGTTCATGATGTTTGCTGTTGCCCTAGGTCAGATAAGTCTGTGATTAGTCTGTATGAGTTGCAGTTATGGAATTTGGTATTGCCCTGTTTACTGAATATGTTACTCATGTACTGTTGGGATTTCTAAAAATATTATTGTCTATTTTTTAGCTACTCATCAGGTCTGAAATTTTGGTTGATGTAGAAGTTTCATTTGTAGGGTTTTGTTGGATCCTGTTGCAATTGTGGTTCTGCTCTCCCTCTGTTCTCGTCTCTGCTCTCCCTCTCTTTTCTTTTCTTTTTTGCTTTGTGCTATTGCTCTTGGTGGATGATTGTTTTAGTTGATCATATTTATTCTGATTGTACAGTTGTCCGAAGCTTCTTTTCTTGTTTGCTCTTTCCTGTTTGGTTTCAAAAAACAAATGGCTTGTTCATTAGCTTGCTCAGAACTATGTGCTGCCTGTTTATGTTAGGATCTGTTTATTTATTGCATGTGTATTACCTGGCTCGGATCTGTTTGCTTATTAAAAAAATTTAGAGACATGTTTATCAGGTCTTTTTCATGCTGTTTGCTGTTGCCCTAGGTCAGATAAGTATGTGATAAGTTCATGCTGTTTGCTGAATGTTACTGAATCTTGTTACTGAATCTTTTTATGCAGGTGGTGATGGATGAAACTTCTAGATCTTTTGAAGTTAATGCTGAAAGTTTCGTGGACTTAAATTCCCAGGTAGGTAACAATGTTCTGGAGGAAATACCAGTTGATGACAGTGATCGAAAGATTTTACTAAAGCGTTTAGAGGTATGTGCCCACTATAATTTTTACAAAGAAGTTAAAGATGGGGCAACTCGGTTGCGTGCTCGTTCTAAGTTATGCTGTATGATATACCCCGCTGAAGATAAAGATGGTACTGGAAATCCAAGAAAGCATATACAGGTTTGCAAAGGTAAAGCTTCATTAACTGAAAAAGGGTGTTCAAATTCAGCTGCATTTGATCAAAAAATCTATTGTGAATTATTTGCACGTGCCATTATTTGTCATGCATATCCATTGAGAATAGTTGAGCATGAGCACCTTAGGAAAATGCTTACCTATTTGAACCCCAATGTGATACATGTGTCTCGTAATACGATGCTTAAGTATTGTATTTCAGAACACCAAAAGATCAAATGCGAGTTGCTTAAGACTTTGACTACTGATGTTCCCGGTAGGATTAGTTTTACATGTGATTTATGGACTGCTTGCACTAGTCGTGGTTATCTCACACTCACCGCTCATTATGTTGATAAAGATTGGATTCTTAGGTCTAAAATACTGAATTTTAGATATTTTGAGTCTCCTCATTGTGCTGCAAATATTAAAAATTTTGTGCTTGATTTATTAAAAGAACGGAAACTTGAAGGAAAAGTTCTATCTATGACACTAGACAATGCCCGGTGTATGGATAATATGGTCAACTCTTTGAAAACTGAATTGAATAATATGACACCTCTACTTTGTGGTGGAAAATTTTTTCATATTCGTTGTTGTGCTCATATGCTGAATCTTATTGTTCAATCTGGTTTGAAGTGTGTTGATTCTAGTGTTTGTAAACTACGTAATATTGTGAAATTTATTGATGGGTCGGATTCTAGGATTACATCATTTGAACGAGCTGTGGCTGAAGTTGGGTCTAATTTTTCATGTAAATTAATACTTGATGTGTCGACTCGATGGAATTCTACATTTTCAATGCTTTCGAAAGCTTTACAAGGCAAGGAACCATTAAACTATTTTGTTGTCCATAATATGAATGTTGTGGATAGATTGGATGAGGAGGAATGGGAAACTATTGGAAGTATTTGTGAGTTTCTTGAACCTTTTTCTTTTATAACTAATTTATTTTCTGGCTCCTCATACCCTACTGCTAATCAGTATTTTTTGAACATAATCATGATTGAAGAAAATTTAATGCGAGGGCACTTGGATCCAAAACTTAATGAAATGGCTAAATCCATGCTTGATAAATTTCAATCTTATTGGGATAGTTATTCTGTAATTCTTTCTGTTGCTGTTGTTCTTAGCCCTTGTTACAAGTTACAATTTGTTGCTTCTATGTATAGTCGTCTCTATGTTGACTCAGAGTGTCAATTAAAGGTAAATCAGGTTAGGCTAGCTTTAAAGGATTTGTATGATTATTATTCATCTCTATCATCCACTTCTAATTCTTCTCGTCAAGTTTCATCTACTTCTACAACAAATGCAGCGATAAGTTCTTTTCGACCCTTTAAAAGGGCTAACATACTACAGGTATAAGTTTTTCCTTGTGAATTATTTGTCCAGGTTTAGGTTTTGTACCATGTACTTAATTAACTTTTTGTTGTTGCTACCAGGAATTTCAAAATAGTTCAGCCGCAACAATGACCACTCAATCTGAAATTGAGCGTTTTTTGTTAACTCCACTTGAGCCTAAACCTGTTGATGTTGATCATGATGATTATGATGTCCTTAAATATTGGCAAAGTCAACTTGTTAGTTATCCCGTGCTTGCTGTTTTGGCTAGAGATGTTTTGACTATCCCAATTACTTCCGTTGCTTCCGAGTCAGCTTTTAGCATGGGAGCACGTACTTTGAACAAATACAGATCTGCTTTCTTACCAAAGAATGTGGAAATTTTGGTTACAACTCAAAATTGGCTGCATGGATATGAGGAAATCGAAGAGAATGTTCTCGAAATAGGGATGAGCTTGAAAATGAGTCTTCTTGAATCTTGATCTATGTTGTCATTTACAATTTATTTGAAGTCATTGCCCTTACATGTGATGGTGACTTCATTTTGAAGTTGCCCATATTGTATTTGCTGGTGATGACTTTTCTGCATAGTGACAACTAATGGTGGGTGGTTTTGGTAGGTCTCTTGTGCAAATATTACTAATACGTTGTCATTTGCAAATTATTTGAAGTTATTGCCCTTACATGTGATGGTGACTTTTTCACTGTGGAGTGATGCCCATATTGTATTTGCTGGTGATGGCTTCTATGTTTGCAAATTGTCAACCAAGAACTCTATGATGATCATTCTTGTAATAAACCTAGGAAATTTTCCTTATGGTTAATTACTGGATCTGAGAGCTTCATATTAAACTACTAAAATTAGTCATTATTAATTTGTTGTTGACTATAATTTTTCTATCTTGTTTTTGTAGGTGAAATTGTGGGCTATTGGAGGTCATTAATGAGATCTGCGGTGATAAAGGGTTCTACAATTCTTTACTATGCGACACAACATTTGAATTCTTTGATAGGCTCATGTTTCCTTGTTTTTTGTTTCCAGGTTTAGTTAATTACTGATTGTTCATTAGACATTTATGAATTCCAAAGTTACTATATTTGGTTAATATGAAGGGAGGATATATCTGATGTATCTTTTACATATATTATTTTTTTATTTTGGTTAACTACATTTGTACAATTATCGGTTCCTAATGTTCATAAGGGTGTATATATTTGAACTGTTAGTTTTCCAATAACTATACTTATGTGGTTCGCGCATCATTGCAGATATGCGTCCTATTATCAGTTCTTACCTGTTCAAAAAAGCGATCCAATATACAATTCTAAATTACAAAAAAAAGGATTAATATGTTCAATTCAGAATGCAAAAAAGAAGATCCAGTATACAATTATACATCATAAGTCATAACAAAGCGATCCATTAATTAAATTCAGTATACATAAAAGCACCCTCATAAATAATTTTAAATCACAAAAAGCATCCCAATATGTTAATTGTAGGATGCAAAAAATCGTTCTAATATGTTAATTTTAAGATGCAAAAAGCAACCCAATATGTTAACTTAGGATGCAAAAAAAATCCCAATATGTTAATTTTAGGATGCAAAAAAGCAACCCAATATGATAATTTTAGGATGTAAAAAAGCGATCCAAAAGTATATAATAGAACGCATGAAAACAGCCCTAAATCTTATCTATAGTGTCGCTTATAGTTTTATAGGGTTATTTTGTTGATTTATCGGGTTGAATATTGTTCAGGTTGATTGTGAGCCAAGTTGAATAGTGTTCAGGTTTAGATTGAGTTTCGGGTTGAGTCTGATCGTGTCGGGTTTGGGTGCGGTTTAAGTCTGGTCGTGTCGGGTTCGAGTTCGGGTTAAGTCTGGTCGTGTCGGGTTCGGGTTCGGGTTAAGCCTGGTCGTGTCAGGTTCAGGTTCGAGTTAAGCCTGTTCGTGTCGGGTTCGGGTTAAGTCTGTTCGTGTCGGGTTTGGGTTCGTGTTGATATCTCTCAGGTCGGAATCGGGTTTCGGGTTGAACTTAGTTGTGTCGGGTTCACGTTGGGTCGATCTTTCTCGGGTTATAATTGGGTTTCGGGTTGAGTTCGGTCGTGTCGGCTTATGTTCGGGTTGATATCTCACGGGTTAAATTCATTTTCGGGTTGAATCGATCGTTTCGGTCTGTGTCGGGTTTTCAATTCGGGTCAGGGATTGACAGCTCTAGTTATGAGTGATAGTTTTCAAGATATTCTTGTTGATACGAATCCCCTTGCAAAGAAGTAGGATTGAAGAATTAAGATCTTTGACAAAAAAAGGGAACTCGTAAAACATTTCCAGTGTCACACAAAATTCAAGGTCTAGCTCTCGGGGTACACTCAATTTCGACTTGCTCTCTAACTAGCCCTCGTGATCAGATTACAAGGTTTATTGATACTTAACTAGCCCTCGAGGTTAAGCAACAATGGAATAGCTCGCAAGCAAAGAGTATGAACTCAAAGATTGTATATTTGATTGATAAGAATGGTTAGGTAAAAATAATGTTGAAAATCACCCCCTATTTATAGTACATAGGTGCGGTCTTCAAGAATACAAACAAGAAATTAAAAAGGATTATGAAAAATTTAAGGAGCTAAAGCCATATTTAACTAGACTACCTAAAATTAATGTAGATACGGACGAATTCAATCAAGATAAATCTTGAATGAATATCTTCTTATCTAATTGTACCAAATCTAATTCTAATCAAATCAAAACTGAAGATTCTAAACTCTAAAATAAAGTATGGCCGAAACATTAATTCTTCCAAAGCCCTTATTCTAAAATAAAAACAAAATAAATGATCACACAGTCTCATTAAAAATTCAGTGGAAAAAAAGTATAGTATTATTCTAAAAAAATACTACACTAATAAAACTATAATAAATGACATTTCTGATATCGTAGCACTTGTCCATAGACTGAAACAAGTAATTCTTTGCTTGGAGATCAATTAGCCTTGTTGCATCGGAGTTCTTGATTGGAGTATGCATGAAATTTGAAAAATGGCTGCTGGTGTGCTTATTGGTGAAACTGGACAAGAGGGTGAAGGACGCATTTGTGTAATGCATCCTCATAGCTGGCAATTTTTTTTTGGAAAATTATTTAGAGGACTCGTTTTTGAAACAAGTCCTCAGAGTTGGAATTTTTTTTGGGAATATTATTTAGAGGACTCGTTTTTTAAACGAGTCCTCAGAGCTGGAATTTTTTGTTTGGGAATATTATTTAGAGGACTCGTTTTTTAAACGAGTCCTCAAAGATGAATTTTTTTTTTTGGGAATATTATTTAGAAGACTCATTTTTTAAACGAGTCCTCAAAGCTGGAATTTTGTTTTTGGGAATATTATTTAGAGGACTCGTTTTTTAAATGAGTCCTCAGAAGCTGGCTATTTTTTTCGGAATATTATTTAGAGGACTCATTTTTGAAACGAGTCCTCAAAAGCTGCCTATTTTTTTTCAGAATATTATTTAGAGGACTCTTTTTTTAAACGAGTCCTCAAAAGCTGCCTATTTTATTTTTTTTGGAATATTATTTAGAGGACTCATTTTTTAAACGAGTTCTCAAAGCTGACTTAATTTTTTTTCGGTATAATAATTAATTATTTGGTAAATTAAGCTTTTGGGAAATTTTAATTATTTGGGAAAATGCTCATTCCCAATAACCGCTATAAGGAAATTTTTTTTATTCTAGGTATTTTATCTCAGTTTTGTCACGATTATAAAATCGTGTCCTGAATTCAACAAAAGTGTATTTTTCAAAATGAGTCGTGAATTTAAGTAATAAATTATCCTTGAATGCTGCAATGTATAACTTATTATTTCTCATCCCATTGTTTTCGGTGAAGATTGCGCATAAGTAGACTTGTGTTTGTTTGATGATATTTTGAAAACTAATCAAACGATAAATTAGGGTAGTGTATAACATTGTAGCAATCTTCACCGAACAAACACAAGTCTACTTATGCGCAATCTTCGCCGAAAACAATGGGATGAGAAATAATAAGTTATACATTGCAGCATTCAAGGATAATTTATTACTTAAATTCACGACTCATTTTGAAAAATACACTTTTGTTGAATTCATGACATAATTTTATAATCGGGACAAAACTGAGATAAAATACCTGGAATAAAAATTTTTTTCCCTTATAACGGTTATTGGGAATAAGCATTTTCCCAAATAATTAAAATTTCCCAAAAGCTTAATTTTCCAAATAATTAATTATTATACCGAAAAAAATAATTAAGTCAGCTTTGAGGAGGACTCGTTTAAAAATGAGTCCTCTAAATAATATTCCGAAAAAAATAAATTAGGCAGCTTTTGAGGACTCGTTTAAAAAATGAGTCTTCTAAATAATATTCCGAAAAAAATAGGCAGCTTTTGAGGACTCGCTTAAAAAATGAGTCCTCTAAATACAATTTGGAAAAAAAATAGCCAGCTTCTGAGGACTCATTTAAAAAACGAGTCCTCTAAATAATATTCCCAAAAAAAACATTTCCAGCCCTGAGGACTAGTTTAAAAAATGAGTCCTCTAAATAATATTCCCAAAAAAATAAAATAAAAGGAGAGGACGCATTAGGGTAATGCATCCTCCATAATTGTTGCTGTTTGTGGCTACTGTACCCACAAACCTAGAAATTTCTCTGTTGCATCGAGAGCCTTTTGTTGTGTCATGCTTATGGCTTCATTCCCCTTCAGCTCTTCGAAACCAAATGTGACAACACTCCAAATACTCCTTAGAACGAAGTAGGCTCTCCATGACCATGCTCCAGTGGTCGTGTTGGAATGCATGGTGTTGTAAAGTTTCCACCGTCTGCTGCCATTTTCCTTTTAGTTTTTTTCCTCTCAAACACTCTCACAGACTTTTCTCCCTTTACCTCCCTCAATCTGTATTACTCCAACACTTAGACTCGTTTGGCTATGATTCCAAATAAAGGTATAGGAGTTGAGTAATGGGTTGTAAGCCCAAGTTGTATTGATTAAGCATTGTATTGCCTATAAATGTCTAATAAACTCACACCTCATGTGTATGGAGGTTTCTCTCATTTATATGGTATTAGCCAGTGCCTTTTGGCTTTCTCTCTTCCATAACTGACGCCTTGCGTCTCTCTTCCTTCCCCTCCTCATCCGCCCCTCGTCTCTCTCCCTCCCTCCTTCATCGATTTTATTTTTTTCTCTTCTTTCAATCATGGCAGAAGACAAGCTTTCTTACAGCAATATGATTCATCTGATGACGATCAAGCTTGATTCCTCCAATTACATGATGTGGAGGAAGCAAGTGCAGCTTCTCTTTAGATCTCAGAAGTTGTTGGGGCATTTTGATGGTTCCGCTCCGTGCCCTCCGTTACCGACGCCACCAACGTTCCTCACGGCCGCCTCTTCCTTGGGTTCTACCCCCAAGCGTGAGGATTATGACCAGTTGAAGGCTTCCTATGATCAATGGATCGATGATGACGAAAAGTTGTGTTGTCTCTTTCTCTCTTCGGTCTCTATTGAGGTAATGTCCGAAATCTCTGCCTGTGAGACTGTTGCTCAAATTTGGGAGACTCTTGCTACTATTTTTCATAATCGTAGTAAGTCTTCTGTGTTAAGCTTGCGTGTGCAAATCATGAATCTTCGCAAAATTGGTTCTGTGCATGATTTACATCTCAAGTTTAAGGTTTTATTTGATAAACTTGCTGCCATGGATGCTCCTGCTACAAATGATGATATGGTGTTATGGTTTTTGCATGCTCTTGGGGCTGATTATAGTGATTTTAGTGCCCCGCTGCTGTCTCGTTCTCCGACTCCGCAATATGTTGATATTGTTGCTGAGGCGGAGAATCAAGAGGTTTTTTTGAAGAATTTGCAGAATTTTAGGGGTCCTGGCACAGCTCCTGTTGCCTTTCTGGCAGAGGCAAAATCCGGCAGGAGTGGTGGCGCTTGGAGCCACGCACCCACGCGTGGTGGCGGTGCGTGGGGCTCACGCGCCGGCCAAAATGGCCGCTCCGACGGCCAGGGTCGCGGCAGTGGACGTCCTTCATACTCTGGTGGCATCGGTGGTCCCAGTTCTGCTCACTATGATATCACTTGTCGTTATTGTGACAAGCCCGGCCACACTGCTCAGACGTGCTTCAAGCTTTTTCCTCCGCATCCAAGCTATGGTGCATCTGCCCTGCTGGCTGAACAATTCCAGCGCTCGCTTCACATGGAGCCTTCTCATGTCACCTCTGATTGGTACATCGACTCTGGAGCAACCAATCATCTCAGCTCTTCCGCCTCTGCCTTGGAGAGTGTCACTCCATACTCTGGTAATTCTTGAATTTCAGTTGGTAATGGTGATTCTATTGGTATTTATCCCATTGGTGATTGTCAGCTTACTCCTTCTTTGCGACTGTCTGATGTTTTATATGCTCTGAAAGTTTCTAAAAATCTTTTGTCTATAAGTCGTCTTACTAAGGACCTTGATGCATATGTGATATTTGATGACCGGATTTTATTATTCAGCACAAAGTTACCAAGGGGATTCTGGGAAGAGGCCACAATGAGCATGGTCTGTATGTGCTGGACAGAGGAGAGGCTGCCTTATTGTCTTTTATTTCTCAGAATAAAACTCGAGCGTCATTTGATTTATGGCATGCTCATCTTGGCCATGTGGCCCCTAGCATTATTTCTACTTTGATTAAGACTGGTGTTTTGTGTGCTTCTTCCTTATTACCTAAGCCGGGTCTGTGTACTCCCTGTGTTATGGCTAAAGGTCAAAAGCAATCCTTTCTTATTAATCCCAAACGGGCTTTGAAGGCTTTGGACTTGATTCATTGTGATTTATGGGGGCCTGCCCCGGTTTTATCGGAAAATGGGTTTTCTTATTATGCCATCTCTGTGGATGATCATTCTCGCTTTACCTGGCTATACCCGCTTCGCAGAAAATTGGATTTTGTAGACGTTTATATGCAGTTTGAGGCTCTTGTACAAAACAAATTCTCTACCACTATCAAGACCTTCCAGAGTGATGGTGGTACGGAATTTCTCAATCATCGTCTACGCTCCTATTTTGCCTCTAAGGGCATTCATCATCAGTGATCGTGCCCCTATACTCCTGAACAAAATGGTCGTGCGGAACGCAAGCATCGCCATATAACTGAAATGGGGTTGACTATGTTGTTCCATTCTCACTTACCCTTATCACACTGGGACAATGCTTTTGCAGCTGCTGTCTACACCATAAACCAGTTGCCCACTCCTGTTCTTGATGGTGCTTCCCCTTACAGTCTCTTGTTTGGTCAAACTCCAGACTACTCAAACTTTCGGCCTTTTGGCTGTCGGGTTTATCCCTTTGTCCGACCTTATGCTGGTCATAAGCTCTCTCCTCGTAGCATTCCTTGTATATTTATTGGTTACAGTTCTCAGTATAAGGGGTTTCGCTGCCTGGGTAGTGTCACTGGTCGAATTTATATCACTTGCCATGCTCGTTTTGATGAGACGTGCTTTCCCTTAGCTAATGGGAGCACTGAGCAGGATTTTTCATCCTTGGATGTTCTTACTTTTCTAGATCCTGAGCAGTCTACTTCTGAGCCAGTCTTGTCCTCCTCGGCAGTTTCTGGTCCTTGTACTCTTTGTGATCAGTCTCTGTCCTCAGCTTGCCTACCGCCTCCCGTGCCCATTTCGGAGGTCCCGGTTACTCCATTGATCACTTCACCATCGATTCCGGCTTCTTTATCTTCGAGTTCCTCCGCTTCCTCTGGGTCCTCTTCAGATTCTGATGCTCCGCCGCAGAGGGTTCATCATATGACCACTAGAAATCAGGATGGTACTCATCGTCCTACATCTCATCCTAATTTTGTTCCCACTGGTCTTCTAGCTGCAGTTTTGGTTCATTCTGAGCCTCGAGATTTTCGTACAGCTCTTAAGGATCCGAAATGGGTAAGTGCAATGGATGAAGAGATAAATGCGCTTCGTCGACAGAACACTTGGGAGTTGGTGCCTCGGCCTTCGGATGCCAATGTTGTGGGTTCGAAGTGGGTGTTTCATCTGAAATACGGATCCGATGGGACTATTGATCGTTACAAGGCACGTCTGGTTGCTCAGGGTTTTTCGCAGATTCCTGGTTTCGATTTTGATCACACCTTCAGCCCGGTGGTCAAGGCTGCTAGAGTTCGGACTGTTCTTGCTATAGCTACGCTTTGAAAGTGGCCGTTGCATCAGCTTGATGTCAAGAACGCCTTCCTTAATGGTGTTCTAGGTACTCCAGTTTATATGGCTCAGCCTATCGGGTATAAGGACCCTGCTCATCCTGATTATGTTTGTCGTATTTAGAAGGCTATTTATGGCCTTAAACAGGCTCCTCGGGCCTGGTTTGATAGATTCAGTTCTTATCTACGCTAGCTTGGTTTTCTTTGGAGTTCTTCGGATACATCCCTGTTTGTTTTCTCTAGGGGTTCTACGCTGCTGTACCTTCTGGTCTATGTTGATAACATCATCCTTACTGGCAATGATGCGAGTGCGATTCGTCAGTTTATCACCAGAACTGATCAGGAATTCTCGATCAAGGACTTAGTTTCTTTGAACCATTTTCTTGGTCTTGAGGTATCCTCTTCTCCTTTAGGTATCTTCCTTGGCCAGGCCAAGTATGCTCGTGATATTCTTTCTCGAGCCGGCATGACTAAGACTTCTCCAGTCACCACTCCGTTTGTACCGCTTTCTCAGCTTTCCCGTAGCTCCAGTGCTTCTTTTGGTAATCCGACTCTTTATCGCTCGCTTGTTGGTTCTCTTCAGTATCTGACTATCACCCGTCCGGATTTGGCTTTTGCCGTTAACTCGGTTAGTCAGTTTCTTCAGGATCCCCGGGAGGATCATTTTGCAGCTGTCACCAGGATTCTTCGATATGTTGCTGAGACTCCTCATCTGGATCTTACATTCCGTTCGGGTGGTTCCTCTGATGTTTGTGCTTACTCGGATGCTGACTAGGCCCGTTGTTTGGAGACGCGTCGTTTGACCTACGACTATGCGATTTTCTTGGGTGGTAATTTGGTATCCTGGAGTGCCAATAAGCAACCCACTGTCTCGCGCTCGAGCTCAGAGTCGGAGTATCGTGCTCTCGCAAACACAGCGGCTGAAGTGGTTTGGCTTTCTCATCTACTACGGGAGTTGCGTTTTCCCTTGGATGGTTCGCCTTTGTTGCTGTGTGATAACAACAGTGCGATCTTCTTGGCTCAGAATCCCGTTGCTCATAAACGGGCGAAGCACATCGACATCGATTATCATTTTGTTCGGGAGCTAGTGGCTTCTGGCAAGCTTCGTGTCAGTCATGTGCCTACTTCCCTGCAGCTTACAGATATCTTCACCAAGGGGCTACCAAAGCCGTTGTTTGAATTTTTTTTCGTTCCAAGCTCTGCGTATCGGTCAACCCGACGTTTCGCTTGAGGGGGTATAGGAGTTGAGTAATGGGCTGTAAGCCCAAGTTGTATTAATTAAGCATTGTATTGCCTGTAAATATCTAATAAACTCACATCTCAGGTGTATGGAGGGTTCTCTCATTTACAAAAGGAAACTGCAGTGCTGATCTTATTTCATCAAGAAGAAAACAATGTGGCTTCTAAAGCCTTACAAAGCAAAACAACTATACAGAGAAATAAGAGTAACAACTCCTAACAACCTTGAAAGTATCCGCCCCTACAAACTGGCTTATTACGTCCTATTCTCCAGCAACTACTGCAGACTAAATCAACATAAAATCCAACACTGCTTGCTGACATTATTGAACACTAGCAGTGAGTTGGAACAAGGTGCAAACTTATGGAGCCTTTCATTTTATCTTTTCCCTCTAACCTCTGTAGTTTATGTGAGGAAGGAAGCAGTTCCATTTCGCCACTTCCAACTTTTCACTCTTGTATAATACCATTTCACCGTTAAGATATTATTCAAACCAAACTATGAATTATGTGCATAGAGCCTGGTAGTTTCTTTAAGTTGCATGCTTATTTTATAATATTAGAATTTTGTGCTTGAAAGGGATAAGGTGAGCAACCCTTACTGTTTTTTTATAGAGATTTTTGACATCTGATTTACTAGATGTTCTATAAAGTTTTATGTGTTTTAGAGGTTAATCACTCTTTCCTGGCAATGCTAAAGCGCAGAGCTAAATTATTTAGATACTCATCCTTCTCTATTACTTGCATCGTAAGCAATTAGATATATACCTTTGAGTAAACCTTATAGCAGAAAAGTTGACCTCTACCGTGTTCTTTCGTTTTAGGTCCTCAATGGCAAGCCCTATAACAGAAAATGCGATATCTACAGCTTTGGTGTTTGCTTGTGGGAGATATATTGCTGTGATTTGCCTTACCCTGGTCTTGAATGCTTTATTTTACTGTGCATGAATTTAATAATTTGGATGCAAATGCGGTTGTTTTGAAAACTGGTAATCTTTGCGGAGGACGCATTCTCTTTGTAATTATTTCTTTTAGCAGCAAAATATTATTTTTTTACGAAGCATCATTACATGTATTTCATAGAATGCGTCCTATGGTAGTGGTATTAAGTTTAATCAAAACTGTGCTCTCTCATGATCAATCGCAGAGATTCTGGTGCGAAACACTGTTCCTACTCAAGATAAAAAATCAAAATACTGTTCCTATGTGCGATAATTAAGAGATTCTGGTGCGAAACACACACTTACATTACACCTCCATTTCTTTCCTGTTCCTTTAACTGATAACGGTCATTTGACTGGTTCTTCTCCTCTCTTCATGGTGGCTCCTCCGCCTGGCCACGGCGGCGGTGTGGTGGGTAAATCTTTCCTTCAAGCTCTAGGTAATCGTCCCTCACCATTAAATGTCTCCCTGCCCTCTAACCCATAAATCGTTCCGAAAACCCATTACATGGGAGACATAGCCTGTTTGGTAACCCGCAAAGATGCAGAGACTCTGGCCTCTCACTACCATAATGCCCTGGTGGGTAAGTTTGCAAGAGGCAAGCCATCGATGGCTGCTCTCAATGAGGCTTTCAATTCAGTCGGGTTCAAAGGTAAATTTCAGCTAGGTTCAATTGATTTCAGACACATCCTCATTCGTTTTCAAGACAAGGAAGATTACCAGAGGCTCTGGCTCAAAGGTCAATGGATCTTCAATCATGCCCCAATGAAGGTCCTCAAATGGACTACGGATTTCTCTCCTGAGGTAGAATCCTCAATAGTCCCGGTATGGGTTAATATCCCCTCTGTTCCTGTTTTCTTCTATAATACTACCATGATTCAATCTATGGGGAATCAAATAGGGAATTTCATTAAAATGGATGCAGCTACTACTGCTCTCTCTAGACCTTCAGTTGTGAAGATATGTGTTGAAATTGACTTAAAAAATAAGTTGCCATCATTTATTAGAGTGGGTATAGAGGAAGACGGAATTGAATATAATGTGGTTAAGCTTCCCCTAGAATTTGAGGATCTTCCTCTATATTTCTATCACTGCAAATCTATAGGACATGAGGACAACCTGTGTATCTACTTGCACCCTGAACTTAAGAGAACTAAGCCTCATAGGATGGAGAAATCTAACCCTAGCCATAAGAATTCAGGGGATGGAAAGGTGGTGATTCAAACCAGGGACCAACAAGTAGGCTTTGAGGGTCAAGTCAATCAGGCTGTAACTCCAACACGGGAGGATAATAATAAGGCAGGGGGTTCTGGGGTTTCGGCAACAGAGAAACAAAAAATACTGACCTCACAGTCCAAGTATGTTCCAAAGCATAAGATGCCTTCAATTATAAATATCGAACAAGAAGGAGTTTCTATCTCTGAGAAAGAGGATTTGCTTCCTCAAATTATGGCTCCTATGGATGATATCCTTGTTGGGGGGTTGGAGAGAGTTGATCTGACTCAAAATCCTGATGCACATGATTCTATGATTGGTGATCAGACACTGGTTATCAATAAGGATATAGAAGCTGAATTAGTTGATGTGGATATGCCTGAGCATCTTAAGGGGGATACTGTGGGGAGCTCAATCTCTCAATTCCAGTCTCCTGATCACCAGGCTAAGCACTCTCTATCTGCTCCACCACACTTCATCACAAAGAAAATTTATGCTAAGGATGACATTCCTAGCAAACGAGGTAAGTCTTTCTCACCTTTCAACTCCCTCATTGCTGTTAAAAATTTCATCTTCTCTCAGCAGAAACATAGGCACAACAGATTCCTCCCGCTTGCGGTTGAAGATGTATCCAGTGAGGAGGAAACACCATGTAACTTTCCTACCAATGCTGTGGTTCCAAAGCTGGTGGTTACTTCAGCCGAATTCCTAGAAGCTTCTCCTGTCTACAGTACAGAAAATCATACTAATCAGGTTAGTCAGGTAAGCTCTACCATCTTACATTCCAAATCTAGCAAACTGAAAAAGGGTAGGCAACCAGGGAAAGAAACCAATCTTAGTAATGAGACATATTTAACTCAGTTAAATACTATCATGACTAGATCAAAAAGCTCTAATAATGTTTCCCTATGAATAACACAACTCTTAAGATAAAAATTCTGGTTTGGAATCATAGAGGAATGGATACCTCTATGCTAAGACTTCAAAACTTGATCACTAGGCATAGGTTTGAGCTGATATGTTTAATTGAGCCTAAACATGACAACTTGCAATGTGATTCTTATAGACAAATGTTACATTTTGACAATTGTACTTTTGCAACGAATGGTCAGATCTGGCTTTTCTGGAATTCAAGTGTATCCCTTACAGTTAAATGGGATAATTTGCAATTCTTAGCTGTCACTTTGTATAGTCTTTCTCTGAACAAAAGTATGGAAGCCTTCTTTGTGTATGGCCTTAGAACTAGAAATGGTAGGAAAAATCTTTGGTCTGATCTCAAGTCCATTACTCACTCAGATGCTATCTTTATTGGAGATTTCAATGCTATTACATCTATAAATGAATACAAAGGTCCATCTACTCCCAAACTGGGTAGTATGAGGGACTTTAATGATTTTATTAATGCTAAGGCTTTGGAAGAAATTAATACGGTGGGTAACTTATTTACTTGGAGTAATAATAGGCTAAGGAACCCTACCATCCAAAGATTAGATAGAGGTCTCTGTACTCGTTCTTGGTCAAATACTTTTCCTGCCTCTTCTGTTCAAATTTTGAATAGGATTTCTTCTGATCATAATCCTATGCTTCTTACTATTGGTAGTGACATCCCATCTAATCCTAGGCCATTTAGATTTCTGAACACCTGGTATAAAAGGAAAGATTTCAATGATGTTATCTTGAAAAACTGGGAGCTTTCTCTTAATAAATCAGGAATGCTTGGTTTTTATCTTAAACTCATAAGATTGAAAAAAGAGCTCAAAATTTGGAATAAGGAACATTTTGGTAATGTCCATGACGATGTGGTGCTTGCTGAATCTGTACTAGAAGCTCAGGAACACTTATATGACTGTAATGCTTCTGTGGATAATCTGATTAAACTTAAAGAAGCTAAGGCTAAATTAGTTAGGGCTCTAGCAGAACGGAAAAGCTTCTGGAAACACAAGGCTAAGATTAAATGGTTAAAAGAAGGAGACAATAATACCAGTTTTTTCCATAACTCTATTAAGGAGAGAAGATGTACATTAAAGATCACAAAAATCAAGAGTAGAAATGGAATATGGATAGATAATATACAGGACATTGAAAAAGAAGCCATTAACTATTACCAAGATCACTTAACTGATGATTCCACTCCTGAAAGTAGCTTTTTCCAATCTCACTTCCTGAGTCAGATACCTAATTTGATTACCCATCAAGAGAATGACAGACTTATGCAATCAGTCACACTGTCTGAGCTCAGGGTCATTGTTCTTAGCCTCAATAAGAATAGTAGCCCTGGGCCAGACGGTTTCACAGCTAAGTTCTTCATTAAATCTTGGGAGGTTATTTCAACTGATCTACTTTCTGCGTCCAAGACTTTATAACAGGGAATAACATCCCGAGAGGTATTGGTAGCACCTGGATTACAATCATTCCTAAAAAGAAAACCCCTATTTCTTTTGATGACTACAGGCCAATTAGACTTTCCAATGTGGTTAATAAAATCTGTTCAAAAGTTCTATTGGAAAGACTTAAACCTCTAATGCCAAAACTAATTTCTCCACACCAAACAACTTTCCTTAAAGGTAGAGACATCTCGGATAATGTCATCTATCTACAGGAAATGGTTAGATTTCTGAATAGGAAGCAAAGAGAACCTAATTGCATTGTTAAATTAGATCTTAAGAAGGCCTTTGATAGGGTTAAGTGGTCCTTTCTATATAGTGTCCTTTCTAAATTTGGTTTTCAGTCTAGATTCATCTTTTCCATCATGCAAAATCTATCACAGGCATGGTTCTCTATCTTAATCAATGGTAAGCCTGTTGGATTTTTTCAATCTACAAGGGGGATCAGACAGGGAGATCCCCTCTCTCCTTTCCTATTTAATATTTTTTCTGAGGCATTTACCAGGAGTTTAGCATTCATTTTTCAAAATGGCAAGTTGTCATACTATGATCTTCCAGGTAATTCTCTCAAAATCTCTCATTTATCTTATGCTGATGATACTGTGGTCTTCTTAAAAGTTGGCAATAATACACTGATTAGATTTAAAGCATTTTTGTCTAAATTTGAAGATGTCACAGGTCAAAAGATAAATTACAGTAAAAGTGACATTTTCATTGGAAAACATGCCTCTGCTCACAAAGTGAACACTATAAAGAGGACTCTAGGCATGAAAATTGGAAGCTTCCCTTTCACCTATCTGGGAGTCCCCATTTTTACTGGAATTGCAAAAAAAATTTATTTCCAGCCACTACTTGAACAGATTGATAGTAGGATAGGTAGCTGGAAAAATAAATGGCTTTCTACTGGGGGGAAAATTACACTGATACAATCATGTATTTATTCTATACCTCAACATATATGGTCAGTCCTAAAACCTAGCAAGGAGATTATTTCTACCATAGAAAAAAAACTTAGCAGATTTTTTTGGGGGTCTACTGATCTTAAACCTAAAAGAGCATGGAGGAAATGGGATGCTCTTTGCCTTCCTACTAACCAAAATGGTCTAGGTTTCAGATCAATTACCACCATAATAGATACTTGCTCAGTTAAGTTATGGTGGAAATATCAAATGGCTGAGGCTCTTTGGACTCACCTGGTAGCATCCCTGCCACCCTCATCTAGGTCTTCTCCTAACTGGAAGAGAATCTGCAATTTTAATGCTTGGGCAGAATCAAACTCTAGAGTAATAGTAGGTAGAGGTGATTGTAATTTCTGGACATCAAACTGGTTAGATATAGGTCCCATTATGGATCTTTGTGATCAAAATCTTGTGGATATCTCGGATGCCTGTACTGTATTTGAGTTCATCACAAATAAACCAATTATGTTTCAGAAAATATCTCCCCTACTTCCATCTCATGCTATCTCCCTTTTACAGGAATCAAAACTCTCAACTCACAGGTGTGATAGGCTCATATAGAAGCCTGGAATTAAAGGTGATTTCACGTTCAAATCAACCTGTCTCTTTCTCAGCACCCAGTCAGGTACTACTGCTTCTACTCAACATTTTTGGAACTCGAGAACTGAAAAAAAGTCTCCATTTTCATGTGGAAACTGATCAACTCATTTCTACCATTTGATAATGTTCTGCAAAAACTGAGGTTCTGCTTGCCTTCTAAGTGTTGTATGTGTAATAACCATGAAGACTCCTTAGAGCACTTTTTCAACTCCTGCTCTTTTGCTGTACAAGTTTGGAGGATTATACATCAGTTTATGGGAATTAGGGACAGATCTTTCTCATCTGTGTGGGAAAGATTATCATGTTATCTTACCTATCCTGGCTTGAGTTCTTTACATTCTGTCATCATTCGAACTGCCTCCCTAATTACATGCTGGAATCTGTGGAAGATGAGAAATAAATGCCTATTTGACTCTGCCTTGCCAACTACAGTCTTAGTGCTTAATTGTATAAAGGAACAAATTTTCTATACCTTCTATTCCAAACCTGTTTTCATAACCTCTGCTATTAATTTAAGCATAGCTGGTCACTCATTTTTACCTTTGATCAAATCTATTCCAAAGCCAAAAATTTTTAAAATTGCCTGGACGAGGCCATGTAAAGGTTATAAAATTAATGCCGATGCTGCATGGTGTCGTTTCTCTAATATGTGTGGTCTTGGAATGATTATCAGAGATACTAGGGGTTGCTTTATTGCTGCACATACTAAGTATACACAGGCCATTTCCCCTTTGGAAGCTGAATTGAAAGCAATTCAGTTTGCTTTAGAAAATTGTGTAGGATACTCTTCCCCTCTTTATGTGGAATCAGATTGTCTAAATGCAGTTACATATGTTGCTGATCCCCTGCATGCACACTGGAAATTGTTCCAATTAGCTGATGATATTCACCAACTTCTAGGGGATATCAATTTAGTGCATATTCAGAGACAAGCTAACTTGGTTGCGGACTCTCTAGCCAAAGTTTGTCTCCAAGCACAGTCCAATTCCTCCCATACTAGATTTCATAGCTTATCTAATACCAGTCAAGGAATTAGGTTAGATCAGATAGGTACACCTTCTTTAAGGATGGTACATTGAATGAATGCTACTGATTTGAGCTGTTATTTGCAGGTTTGTGGTATCATCAAACTGATTGATCTTCGTGCGTTGGATGACACACTGTCTCTTTGGACTTCACTGTTTGGACTGCTTCTCTAGCAGGATAATTTTTTGTACATTGGTTGACATTTAGATTAGTAGAGGACAATCTCTTTCAGCCTATTTAAGGTGATTCTGACTGACTTGTGTTTCGTTATTACGATTCACTAACAAGTTCGATGAACCCTTCTATAGTCTAAAAGTTTTTGTAAACCTCTAATGACTTTTTACATTATCTTCATTCTTTTGGAAGCAACAATGGTTGCTTCAAGAGCATATGGCTCACTTCTGTATATTCCAACTAGGCTATGGCCTCATAGTTCCTATGTTTTATGTTTTTTGCATTTCACGCCTTGGGAAGGCCTAATATATTCCCCCATCTATGGATGGTTTAACCTTAAAAAAAACATAGAATGCGTCCTCAATATTGGCTAAAAAATTTTTAGCTAATTTTGTGAAATTAATTTTGACTTGCATGTTATTAAAAACGTGTCCTAAATTTATCAAAATTTTTTAATCATGCATTCGCTGAATGCGTCCAACATTTTAAATCAATATTTCAATCAGTCCATTTTTAAAATTTTGAATTATTGTTTTTCATATTTTCATCTTGGGTGAAAATAGCGCATGAGTAGACTTGTGATTGTTTTATGATTTTTTAAAAGATTTCAGTGATGATAAATTTTGATCGTGGGATTTGTAATTTTTTAAATAGTCTTGAATATAGAGTAGGAATGAATTATTTTATAGAGAATGAATGAATAATTTGAATTGTAAATTGGGAGATTCTTATTATTTGTTCGAATTGTGCACTTTTTCCATTGTTATCGAATATAAATAAATAGAAATGTACAATATCCGAAGAAGACATGTCAAACAGATAGGTACAAATGTAGGGAAATGAGTGCTCAATGACATGCAATGTACTAATGACAGCCTCGGCAAAGCTTTCCACCCGTTCCACATGGGGTAGGACGTATGGTACAGGATGTACGACGTGGAACAACCATCTCAGTAGAAACATGTATGTCTTCATGCGGAGATCCCTCTGTTAAATCCTCCTCTATATCATCTCCTGCGTCCTCATTCGAATCATGCTGGACGTGTGGAATACTACCTGTATCTAATGGAGCAGTAGGCGACGTGTATGCATGACTAGCCGTGGGAGTAACGTGAGGGTTCACCATGTGATGGTTTGGCATGACTAGCAGTGGGAGTAAGACATGCAATGAAATCAACTGTAGTAGTGTCATATTGTGAGGGTCCACCATGTGATGGTCCGGGGTTCGTTGGACTCGCATATGAGGGTCCGGCTTGTGATGAAACAA